>WNGS01169498.1:43127236-43208084 GCA_020271785.1 Procambarus virginalis
CAAGGCCCCAAAAACGGCCTCTGTGAACCATCGAAGAGCGAGGGCTCGGGTAGGCCACTGAACCCCGAAAAACCCGAAGAGGAATCCAACGATGCAGCAAACCGACTTAAGGCCTTTGTGGCCACATCCCACGATTGCAAGAGCGGTGGAAGGGACATCCTCGAACAACCACTGAAGCCAGATCCTACCCGACGGGTAGACAGCACAGTGAAGTTCAGACTCCGGCACTGCTGCTCGAACAGCCGATTAGTGACACGAGGCCCTACAAAAACAGTTGAAGGCAGGACTGCATCCACAGCACACCGCCTGGAGGGAGAGACAAGGAAGTGGTCTGAGAGTCCTACACATGATCCAGCCAAGTCCGAACCTGAGAAGAAACCAGATAGAATTTCCTCCAGTTCACCAAGAACCCGAACCCGGAGAGCTAGGAAAGAACCAAATCCTGGCAAGCAGACATGCGCCCGGCTGGAAGCCCTTCCAGCCAGTTGTTGAGGTAAGCCAGAACCCAACCCTTAACAGATGCAAACGGGTCACCATGACCTGAGTAAGGCGTGTAAAAACACGGAAGCACCAGATTCAAGCCGAATGGAAGGTAATGAAAGTGGTAAGACTGCACCTCATGACAAAACGAGCCATCTCAGAACCGGATGAATTGGGTCATGCCAATATGCACCCCGAAGGTCCAGGGACACCATCCGAACACTGTCAGACCTGGACACAAGTCGTCATCCGAAAGGAGAGGCAAAAAGACCACGGGTTCAGACGGGACAAGTCCAGAATGAACATCATTTCCACACAGTCCTGTTTCAGAACTGGAAACGGGAGAAACCCACCTGAAGGACGCCGTCGTTCGACCAAGGCCAAGGTACACACTCTAGGATGACCCAACAAAGAGCAGGGGAAGAGGCTTGCCCCGAAACCCCAGAAGGAGAAACCACCCACAACACACTGCAAGCCAGAAGAAACAACCTGAAATGCCCACGAATTGTGGGACCAAGGGATAGCAAACAGCCCAAGCCTCCCCCCCATCGTCCTGTCAATGGAGCGAAACGCAAAGGGGTCGACAACCCTTATGAGAGCCTGACCAATGCTCAGAGCGAGAACTGCGCCCCAGACACTGACGGCTCCACGGGAGAGGCCGGCCCCTAATCTGGCACTACTGGCTTACAATGACCGAAGGAGCCCAGACCCCTGGCATGACCCTTCCGGGCAGGACTGGAGATCCAATAAGTCAAAACACAGGCCGGCAAACTAGATGAAGTTGCCTGCCAGAAAATGCACCACCACAGTCTCAGTCTCTCAGTCTCTCAGTGTCTCTCAGTGTCTCTCTCTCTCTCTCTCAGTCAGTAGTCAGAGTCAGTCAGTCAGAGTCAGAGTCAGAGTCAGTCAGTCAGAGTCAGAGTCAGTCAGTCAGAGTCAGTCAGAGTCAATCAGAGTCAGAGTCAGTCAGAGTCAGAGTCAGTCAGTCAGAGTCAGAGTGAGTCAGAGTCAGAGTCAGAGTCAGAGTCAGTCTCAGTCTCAGTCTCTCTCAGTCTCAGTCTCTCTCAGTTCTCTCTCAGTCTCCTCTCTCTCTCTCTCTCAGTCTCTCTCTCTCTCTCTCTCTCTCTCTCTCTCTCTCTCTCTTCTCTCTCTCTTTCTCTCTCTCTTTCAAATGAACATCTAAGAGCCAGGGCCTAAGCAGATTCCAAAGAGTGGATGAGCACCGCCTGTTGGCACGCGAGGCGAGAAGCAAAGAACAGAGACACCGCTTCCTTCAGAATCGGTGCAAACAACTTCAGCAAGGCAGCCAACACCCGAGCACTAAGGTAAACACACCAGATGTTGGCCCAGAACCCAACTCCTCCACATCCTCCTTGAGCCAGTCCGAAGACAGCTCCAACAAGGAAAAGAAGCACCTTCCCCATCCCTGGAGGGGGGAGGGGAAGCTGCTCAAACAATGGCACGGCAGCTGTGGTGACATCATGCTTGTTTGCTTGTTTTCTGATTGGGGAGTTCTGCTTGCTCGTTTGTCTTTCAGTCTGCAATTTTTAACCAGCTGTAGTTTGTTTTGGGATTCCTACTTTTCTGGGTGCCTGACCTGATAGATGGCAGACATAGACTTCCCCCCGTCCCCTTGCCCAGCACCCTCCCGATGTGCACAAAACCAGAAAATACTGTACTTGGATATTTGTTTTTAAATTTTCCTTACTTTTGCATGGAAATGTAACTTTTTATAGAACATTTTTGTTTGTTTGTAGACAGACGGGCACCTTTGATGACAGTCACATGTTTATGATTAATAATGCAGTATAATAGCAACTGCAAACTAAAAAGCCATCACTCACAAGTACAATGACAGTTTCCAAAGCATCTTTCAGTTGTCTGCTCATCTCTCTCTGTTGCTTGTCAGGCTGTGGTGACCGTCGCACAGAACAAGAGAATGGGGCCATTTTGACTTCACACAAGACCTGTTGATATGAAGCTATGAATATTCTGTTTTGAATGAAAATATAAACAAGTTTTACAGAGCCAAGTCAATTTTTAAATTATTTTATTGACAATGAGAAGCAAATCAATTATTATTTCACTTTGTGATAATGCAATCAAGCAATAAAAGGTAAACACATGAACAGTAGTCAAATAGCACACACAATTGTGTATATTTACAGTTAATTTCACTTAAAAAAAAAAGACACATCAGGACAAAGTAAAATATCTCTAGGTAACACATCAGGGTGAGGATATGGGAGATTAGGTAGATATCTGGTGTTATGCTCTTTTATTACATCTTGGGGTTATGTGTAGCAACTGCCACCCCTCAAGCTCATGCATGGGAGCAAGATCTAGTTCTTTATGTCCTTTGTCATAGTCTTTTAAATCTAGCAAAATAATTACATCTCGATGTTCAGGTTCTGTCATATTTTTTCTTGAAGTTGTGGATGGAAGTGGCTTTGATTATTACTACTTTCAATTTACAGTATTACATTTGCTGACCACTTGTACTGGATATGAGCATCTCCTTATGTCTGACTTAAGTGCATATCCAGCTATTACTGATGTACCCTTGTTCTACTTTTGTACTGAACTGTTTATGTAGTGATGATATCCCTTCTGCTTTCCCTCCTCTATTCCTCTAATGTTGTGAGGGTAAATTCCCTTCACCTGTCCTCATAGTTGAACTATCAATTCTGGTACAGATCTGTTATAAACCTCTGAACTTTCTGAATGATCCTTGTGTGTGTTTCATGAAGTTGCACATTCCATGCAAGTGCTGCATACTCCAGCATAATTTTCATATAGGTATTTTGTATAAGACTTGAAAGTGTCACTGTTCAGTTTTAAATGTTTGCCAACTTCCCATATGTAGGTAAAGTTATCCTGTTGACAGGCGCATTTGATGTGAAGTGTTGAGATAATATTCACTCCACAGAATTTTGTCTTTTAAAATTTCTTGTAGTTATTTAACCCTTATTGTTTAGTTTCCTACAAGTCTTCTATCTCCATTTGTCAGCTTCACTGCCCTACATTTGGATTAAATTCCAACAACAGCATATATACATATTTATTCCTGAAGTCTGTCAAAGTCTTAATGCAATACTCCACAGCCCACCTCAATTCTTACTCTCCTCATTAGCTTTGCATCATCTGCAAACATTTACAAGGTAACTTCCACTGGTAAGTCACTAACAAAAATTAGAAAGAGCAACGGTTCTACGATGGAGCCCTAGGAAACCCCACTTATAATTGTTCTCCAGCCTTATATATCCCATCCAAACCTTTTGTTTTCTGTCCATCAGATACTCCTTTACCTAGTTCACTGTCTTTCCCATTATCTTTGATTACCTCCCCACATGTTGTGTATTAGTCTTTTTGTGAGGAACTGTATCAAAAGCTTTCCAGCAGACTAAGAAGATGTACTCTAACCATCCATCATTTTCTTGCCTTATTTTGAGGAGTTTGTCAAAGAATTCAATTAAAATTATTGGCATAATTTTTGCCCTTTGTGTTGTTCCCAATGTTTTGAAATTTACTCTTTTGTTTTAAGCATGTCTATGGTACACTATATAAATAAAGTAAGTGTTCCATTACATCTTTCCCTGGTGACTTTTTCCAGAGGTCTGCATGGGATGCATGTTAGTGGCACTGGTCTATAGTTTACTGCATTATATCTGTCCCCTCTCTTGAATAATGGAACTACTGTACATTAGCAATTTTCTCTATTTCAAGGAGCTCTCCTGTCTCTAGTGTTATATTGAAAGCTTTAATTAAAGTTGTTAACACAAAAAGTGTAGCCTCCTTCAGTAATTATAGAAAGGTGTATTTCACTAAACTCAATGCTATATTTATTCCAAATATGTTAGCTCAAAACTGTGAATATTTTGTACAATTCAGAGAGAAAAATTGAAAGCTATAAAAGAAATGTAAAATAATATTAAAAAAAAACACAGGATTTTTTGTTTTGTCCTGTTTTCAGTTACTTGTACTGAAACCATTTTTATAATTTTTAGGCTTTTAGCGCAGAAAACTCTGAAAATTAATTATACATGCGAAGGTTACCTTGAGGTTACCTTGAGGTGATTTCGAGGCTTAGCGACCCCGTGGCCCGGTCATCGACCAGGCATCCTCGTTGCTGGACTGGTAAGGTATGTAGAACCATTACATAATTATTATACAAAATTAAACAAAATTATACATACGCAAAAACTTAACACATTAAACCCCGAGCATGTTAAGGGTTAATTAAATACACTAACCTTGCAAGACATGTTGAAGTCGGATCCTCTTTGTACATCCATAGGGCCATATACACCACAACAAACTTTGGTGTTTCCAACCTCTAGGTATGATGATCCTTTTGCTTGACTTATCACTCCCACACTCATGACTGAAAGACAATTCTACAATTAATTAAAAAAAATTACAGCCCACAATACCTTAAAAATCAAGTTTTTTGTAGCTATACCTGTACTTTGCACTCGATGAAACCAAGCCTGAGACCCAAGCTGACTGTTCTATGGTGTTCTAAATGTAATAATGAAAAATTTCATTGGGATTGTTGCATTTAATATCAGCAAAGTATCTGCAATACATTATTTTATGTAATTCAACGAGCAACCTTTGGATACTCTACTGGAATAACCAGAATGCATGGAAAGGAAAAGTCATTAGTAATTATAGTGCTTATGGATTATGGACTGAAGGAAATCTGAATGGTCATTCAAAAACTGGAGGCAAGCAATCAAAGCAAAAGTAGAAATGGGAGAGCATGGCAGTCTTTTAACCCTTGGGCTCATCCTCATGTTAATTTCATCTGTTAATCTTGCATCCCCATGGTGAACAAGAAAAAATCTGACAAAATTATTTGGCTTATGACATTGTTAATTTACCTACAAAACCACAAAAATCTAAATAAAAAATATCTTCCTCTTGAATTTTGGCTGTAGTGGCCTGGAGAAGTAGCATTGTTTTGGGTAGAAATAAGGTGAGGTGCTGCATGGGAATAACTTTGTTGATTTATTTTCATTTTTTCCTCACTTTATTTATTTAGTTATTCATGCTAAACAGGTTGCATTTGTGTGTCAAAGGAACTGTTTATTACATATAACTTTGAAAATATAAGTACTGTACTGTATGTATGGATATACTATTACCGTATAGATATACAGACATGTACTTATTCATACTAATTATTATTATTATTATTATTATTATATATATATATATATATATATATATATATATATATATATATATATATATATATATATATATATATATATATATATATATATATATATATGTGTGTGTATATTTATATATATATATATATATATATATATATATATATATATATATATATATATATATATATATATATATATATATATATATATATGTCGTACCTAGTAGCCAGAACTCACTTTTTGGCCTACTATGCAAGGCCCTATTTGCCTAATAAGCCAAGTTTTCCTGAATTAATATATTTTCTCTTATTTTTTTCTTTTGAAATGATAAAGGTATCCATTTCATTATGTAAGAGGTCAATTTTTTTTTATTGGCATTAAAATTAATGTAGATATATGACCAAACCTAACCAACCCTACCTAACCTAACCTATCTTTATAGGTTAGGTTAGGTTAGGTAGCCGAAAAAGTTAGGTTAGGTTAGGTAGGTTAGGTAGTCGAAAAACAATTAATTCATGAAAACTTGGCCTATTAGGCAAATCGGGCCTTGCATAGTAGGCTGAGAAGTGCGTTCTGGCTACTAGGTACGACATATATATATATAATATAATTGTTATAACAATTACCAGTGTTATGGGTTACTTCAATCGAGTGTTACCAGAGTTCAGTAACCAAGTGTATAGTTTACAATAATTTAGTGTTACAATCATCTAGCATTACAGTGTGGTGAATGTCACCTCTGTGAGGGGGGGGGGGGCCAGGTTCTCGTCCCCAGTACTCCCAAGAAAGAGATACACTACTGTGGGTGATTTGCTTTTGTGCAGTTTGGATGGTTTTTTCCACGATACAATGTGGGGCGTTGGATATAGTTTGTTGGGTGTAAGATATAGTACATAGATGGGTTTTATCTTTTTTAATATCTTTAACCTTCTCTTATGCTGCTTTATCTTCTCTAGACTAATATCTCCCAACCCCATGAAAACAGAAAATGGGATTATGAAAATATTGATTTAAAAACTTCAATACAGTGCTCAAAATATGATCTAAAATTCTGGATATTAATGACATCTTAGTTAATCTATGTAAACTACTACAGTAAATATGGAACATTGCAAAAAATTGTATTAAAAATATAACAATTAAAAATATCCTTAATAAGATAAATGTAAATTTTAAAGATGTGTAAACAAATAAATATGCTTACAGAGTTTCCTAGGATCAATGGCCGAGCGACCATCCCATCGCAAACTGTCTTCTCCTAAGAAACATTTCCTTTTTTGTGTCTGTAGCAGGGAATATGGTACACTTTTTTCTGGTCCCAGGATGCGGCGAGAATCACGGCTTCCCATTTTGTAATATACTGTACTGCACTGTACTTCTATGAAAACTTTTAAATCTGATAATATACTGTACCAGGATTTCTCACTTCTGAAAAAATATAATTACAGTACAAGTATTTAAAATTTAGTCATTATAAATCAAATCTAGAAGTTGTTGTAAACTGAAGAGTGAGACAACCAAAGGGCAAAGTATTAATGCTATACATGTATAGTATTAATTTACCTGCTAAAATTTTGTGAGAGGAGTAAGTAGTTCTTTGATGCTGCCTGACAAGCTGCATCCAACTGAATCCACTCAAGACATAGCAAGTCATAAATAAGCCTACCACTATAGAGGTGACAGGTGCAGGGGTATATCACCCTATTAAGAAAAGCCACTAGAAACATGTGGGGGGGGGGGAGTCAAAACATATGACAGCCAGGTAAACCATAGAAAATATGACAGCAAAGCCTTGAGATTAACAAACCACTGATAGTGAGGCTATTCTGATGCAAGTTCCACCTGTGCACCACCTGGGGTTGTGTATCTTTCTCCTTGAACCACCAATTATACTTCAGATGTATGCCCGATGCCTGTTTAATTATGTTCGCTGTAATGCTCCTTTTTTATGCACAAGTGCCCTGCATGTTCTGGTTTTTCATATGTATGCTGACCATTTTAGACTGCCTTATGGGAAGCATTTCCTTGTGAATTTGTATATTTTAGTATGTGTTTCATGATGCACTAGTATTTATACCTAATCACTTATGTGAGCTCTGATTAACTGTTCATCTACAACTGAATGTGCTTAGGTGTTCACTGATGGTGGGCTTCCCTGGCCAGAATTGATTTTTCTGGAGAGTTTAGGAGACTGTCTCTGAAAGGCCGGCTTTCTGTTACGGTGCCTAACCCTTGGCAATATTGATTCCACTGTGAAGCCTCAAGTTTAAAGGCAATCTGCTTATCATTTCAGGGTCAATCAGGGTTCATGTGCTTGTACGCAATCAGCCAAGTCACTCAATCTACCGAGTCAAATCAGCCATAGGCATCCTGTATGGCTTACCGAGCACAACCTTCACGGAGGCACTGGGAACCGGTGACTATCATCATCACCTTACTAAGAAAACATTCAGAAAGTAAGTGAAGTAATACAAACATGAGCATCAAGTGTGCATAAAGCATGAATGGTCCCCAAACCAATATACATCCAAAAACTCTTGACCTCTGAAGGATTTAAACCCGGTCGGATCCTTCAACAGTCGCTGGTTAGTGGTTACAGATCTGGACTGCTGGGGGCATGGAGACCCTGACTGACCTGGTTTGAATCCTTCAGGGATCAAAAGGTTTTGGATGTGTGTGTATATATGTATGTATATGTATGACACAAAAGCTGCATGAATGCACAAGCCATAAAGCTCTGAAAGCTCTCGACCCATCCAGGATTCGAATCCCTGCTGCCCAGGATCGCCCCCCCCCCCTGGCATACAGCGTACCACAACCACTAGATCGATTGTGAAGTGGTTGTGGTTCCCTGCATGCCAGGGGTTGATTCTGAGTAGCAGGGGATTGTATCCTGTCGGTTCAAAAAGCGTTCTTAATTATGTATATATATGTATCTCTAAGTTAGGCTGTTTGATTAGGTTAGGTAAAGCAAAGTAGGTTTCAAAATCTGTTGGCACACCACCTTGGTTACAATGTTACTTGTATATTGCACACATTTACTATGCCATGTGTTAATAGTATGTTTTCAAATTACACTTCAATTAAACTTAATTTTGTTACTATTGGTCTTAAGAATGAATAGTTAACTTTGTACCAAAGACATTTCACCAATGTTTTTATTAAAGCTGCCTAACTCAACCCAACCAAGCCTAATGATTGGCAGGGAACATGGATTATGCCCAACGCTGCCTTTAACCAAACAAAACAAACCTTATACTGTATTTCCTAACCCACCCTAACCTAATGATACACAAGGGTTTAACAATTAGAAGACAAGTTTTGTTGAAACACAGAGGTATGGGGTATGCTTAAATCGTACACGGGCATTTCAACAGGGTCCGTCTAATTACCACAAGCTACCACAAGCTTCACAAAGCTTCCTGGCAATACGTTAGTAATGAAAAAATATGATATGTTAGGTTAGGCTGACCTAACCTAACCTAGCCTAACCTAACCTAATCTAACCTAACCTAACTTAACCAAACCAAACCTAACCTAACCTATCCTAACCTAACCTAACCGACGCTTGGATCGTCGACTTAATTTGGCGACACCAGCTCTTTATTTTCGTCTAATTTCATTGTAAAAAGATACTTTTTCAAACTAAAATTATGTTTTTTCGTGTTGTACGTTCAGCACCAACATTATAATGAGTAAATATATCATATTTATTCATTACTAACGTATTGCCAGGAAGCTTTCCGAAAGCATGTGTAGCTTGTGGTAGCTTGTGGTAATTAGACGGACCGTTTCAACAAAGATTTTTCACTTTTTCAGAACAGTTGGGTTGGGTTTAAAATGTGTTGTGGTTGGTGTTTTGTACACGGGGGAGACCTGTGTACACGGGGGACCCCTGTGTACACGGGGGACCCCTGTGTACACGGGGGAGACCTGTGTACACGGGGGACCCCTGTGTACACGGGGGACCCCTGTGTACACGGGGGACCCCTGTGTACACGGGGGACCCCTGTGTACACGGGGGAGACCTGTGTACACGGGGGACCCCTGTGTACACGGGGGACCCCTGTGTACACGGGGGACCCCTGTGTACACGGGGGACCCCTGTGTACACGGGGGACCCCTGTGTACACGGGGGAGACCTGTGTACACGGGGGACCCCTGTGTACACGGGGGACCCCTGTGTACACGGGGGACCCCCTTACCTTACCTTGAGGATACCTTGAGGTGCTTCCGGGGCTTATCGTCCCCGCGGCCCGGTCATCGACCAGGCCTCCTGGTTGCTGGACTGATCAACCAGGCTGTTGGACGCGGCTGCTCGCAGCCTGACGTATGAGTCACAGCCTGGTTGATCAGGTATCCTTTGGAGGTGCTTATCCAGTTCTCTCTTGAACACTGTGAGGGGTTTGCCAGTTATGTCCCTTATGTGTAGTGGAAGCGTGTTGAACAGTCTCGGGCCTCTGATGTTGATAGAGTTCTCTCTCAGAGTACCAGTTGCACCTCTGCTTTTCAACGGGGGTATTCTGCACATCCTGCCATGTCTTCTAGTCTCATGTGATGTTATTTCTGTGTGCAGGTTTGGGACCAGCCCCTCTAATATTTTCCACGTGTAAATTATTATGTATCTCTCCCGCCTGCGCTCAAGGGAATACAGATTTAGGCTCTTTAGTCGGTCCCAATAGTTTAGATGTTTTACCGAGTGGATTCTAGCAGTAAAGGATCTCTGCACGCTCTCCAGGTCAGCAATTTCACCCGCAGTGAAAGGGGCTGTCATTGTGCAGCAGTACTCCACTCTAGAGAGCACAAGCGTTTTGAAAAGTGTCATCATCGGTATAGCATCTCTAGTGTGAAAAGTTCTTGTTATCCAACCTGTCATTTTTCTTGCAGTTGTGACGGCTACTTTATTGTGTTCTTTAAAGGTAAGGTCTTCCGACATGAGTACACCCAGATCCTTTACATTGCCTTTTCGTTCTATGTTATGATTTGCCTGAGTTTTGTACGTGGTTTCAGTTTTTATATTTTCATTCTTTCCATAGCGCATGAGCTGGAACTTGCTCACCCCTGTGTACACGGGGGACCCCTGTGTACACGGGGGACCCCTGTGTACACGGGGGACCCCTGTGTACACGGGGGACCCCTGTGTACACGGGGGAGACCTGTGTACACGGGGGACCCCTGTGTACACGGGGGAGACCTGTGTACACGGGGGACCCCTGTGTACACGGGGGACCCCTGTGTACACGGGGGACCCCTGTGTACACGGGTGACCCCTGTGTACACGGGAAGACTAGTACCAACCCTTTATAAGACGTGATGGCCAAACCAGCAAAGCGAGGCTCAATCCCTAAATGGGGCAACGTCCTGAAAGCTGCTGAAATAAGGGACGATAAAGCATCCCCCCCCCCAAGATGAGGACGATTAACTGTAGAGAAGGAGGCAGGGTCCAAGAGCTGGAGTTAAGAAGACACTGTAGGTAACACGTGCGTCCTTACCACCAGCGTGGTGTTCACTCCCGAGGCCGAGTCCTGCCTGCCACTCCGACCTCTGCTCCACACACCCTATACTTGGGTTGCTAACTTTGTATGTATTAGCTCTATCTATAAACCCATCAATGTTTGTATCTCACCTTGTATGTATGTACTTTACCTGAATAAACATTTGATTTCATTTGATTTTGAACTAAAATGTGAACGTTTTGTATAAATAATTGGTCAATATTAAATGCACAATACTGTATTATATTATTAACAGTTAAAAGTGTACTGTTGTGGTGGTTGTTTTAGCGCTGAGCAATACACTCGCCCTTCGGGACAAAATTTAAATTTAATTTGTTTTAGATTCAGCTTCTGGAAACAAAGTTTCAAGCAGCACGGGCTACGGTGAGCCCGTTGTCCTATGTATGTGGTAATACATACCTACATGTAAGAGTGACATGTATGTATTCACATATATATANGAAGCGACCAGAACGAGAACCAAGCATCGGCTCCTGGAGACAGACACAAAGGGGCGAAAACGTGAGATGGAGAAGTTGAAGGTCAAGGAAATTGGCGTAAAATCCACGGATGTTCCACTGAAGAAAAGACATCACGAAAGAGAGAGAGGAGAGTAACAGAGAGCAAAGAAACAAAGGTGAAGAAGGAACACAGCACGCTAAAAAAGCACAGAGTCAGGATCAGGGTCAGCAAAGTCAGGGTTAGGGGGCATGGGGTAAACTGAGTAAAGAAGGAGGGCAAGAAGCGGAAGGACGGACCAGAGGTGGACGAGCAGGGCCTGGAGGAGAAGGAAGGGGAGGAGGGGGAGCAGAAAGAGGGGAGCGCACCTCAGCAAGGGCAGTAACCGAGATGGAACTGGGGGCTAAAGAAACCCCACAGTAGGAACAGGGGGCACCACCACCGAAGCGGGAGGGGAAGGAACGATAGAAGCAGAGATAGGGGGCGAAGAAGAAAGCGAAGCTTTCTTACCGACAGGGGAGGAGGAAGGAGAGGACCCAGGTTTCCGTTTCTGACTCAAAGAAACAGGCGTCCCAGCAGCAACGTACTGGGCAACAGACTCCAGAGTCTCGATAGGAGAAGAAGAGCGAGAGCGAACAACACAACCATCAGGAGAGCGATGGACGTCGGCCCGCACAGTCAGGCGGCGTGGAGAGCCAAGAGACGGAGGAGAAGGACTAGTAGGAGAGGAAATAGAAGACACAGGAGATGCGACAGACTGGGTAGAATGAAGGGGAGCCCTAGACAGAGAACCAGGAGGGGGACCCTTCGGGACAGAACTGAGGGAAACAGGGGAGGCGGTGGTGGGCGTGTCTGGGTCTAAGCCTCGGAAACGGTTGTGAGACTGAGGAAGGCGGGAAGGACGAGGAGAGGAAGAGCGCACCACTCGAGCATAGGAGACACCAGCGAAAGAGGGGAGACGATGAACTTGGCGTCGGGCCTCAGGAAAAGACAAACGGTCCCGGTGCTGCAAGGTGAGGACAGCCGCCTCAAGTTTGTAACGAATACACGCACGGGAGAAGGTAGGGTGGGCCTCACCGCAATTGAGGCAGCGGGCCTGGGGGGAAGTGCACTCTAACTTAGAGTGACCCTCGCTTCCACACAGGGGACAGAGAGAGACAGGACTAGAGCACCTGAGGGTACCATGCCCAAACTTCCAGCACTTACCGCAGAGCCGAGGAGATGGAATATACTCCTGGACGGAGCACCTGGCACCAGCGAGAATAACAGAGGATGGAAGGGTCCTACCATCAAAGGTAACCTTCACAACCCGGAGAGGCAGACGGCGATGACCACGAGGGGGACGAATAAATGTATCCACTTGGAGGACAGAATGACCCTGGGCCTCGAGGACATGTTTGATATCCTCGTGGCAGTCCCTAAGATCCCTAACACCGGTCGCAACATGGTGCGGGGAGGAACAGTGCCCACACTGGCATTCAACCGGGCGTTCTTCGAGACCCGAACAGGGGTCTCACCAAGGCAGGATAAGGCGGCCAAGCGAGTGGCCGCATCCTGAGAAGGAGCAGCAACGACACGGGTACCAAGACGAGTGGGGTTAAAGGTGACAGAGGCGTCCACGGAATCGACAAGATGCCTATGAAGGGAAAAATCGTCAGGAGGAGTCGAGTCCAAGGGTTGGAGGTCAAAATACTTAGTCCATGTAGCAGGACCAAACAAAGCATGGAACGAAGTAGGATGGGAGGAAGCATACGAGAGCGGCCGCGGCGGGGACGGCGATGAGAACCCGTAGAGAGAGACGGGTCGAAAGGCGCAGTAGTCGCAAGAAGAGATGGAGCCGTGCAAGGGGACGAGACGGTCACCACAGCAGGCTTGGAGCTCGACCCAACCACAGAGGAGGGAGGGGAGCAGGGAGGAAGAGTCCGGTCTGGGCCTAAACCGGGCTCTGCAGTGGAGGCTACAGATCCCGGTCTTCCAGGACGGTCCGACTCAGGGGCCTGGTCGCCCACCCCATGAGCCTGGTTAGAAGTAGTCAAGTCGTCATCCATAAAGCAAACGAATAAAAGAGATGGGACCCGGAACCAAGGGATACCACCTACCAGGGCAGCCAGGGAGGCCGAGCGCGGGCCAGTGCAGGAAGGGTGTGTCGTCCCCAGCGGTGCTCCCCCTTTTCAACAGGGGAGTCCTACTACTTCGTGCATTCTCCCACACAGGTGCTAAGACCCCAGTCCCCCTATCGCCCTAGCCTGGACACCCAACCATCCACTCAGGGCGGCCTCTCACAGGCGACCCTTCCAGCGGGTGGTCCGATGGCTCACAAGGCCCCTACATGGTGCCCTTCAGCACGTACACCACCCAAAGAGGGGGCAGGTGAGGGGGCACAGGCAACCCACACCGGTCCCAGGGAGGTGTACGTGAGCCCCTCACCACGGCAAGGAGGCACCACGGAGGGGAAGAGAAGACAAATATTAAAATGGTCTTTGCAACTGATGGGGAAGAGGTATCTGGTGTGTAGTACTGATATTGCATCAGTATTGTAAGTCAAAGAAAGCTACTGAGGGGGGGGGTTTCTCAATAATGAAAATTAAACCTTTAATAACATTCAAACCATACATAAAAATAACCAACACTGTACTTACCTTTCTGGAGAGAGTATAAATCCTCTGACATATTTCAAGTGCAACCTCTAGTCCTTCACAAAGATTATCAGCTGAGATTTGGCCACCTTGAACTAGTAGGCTTACTTGTCCATTAGCATACTTGGGCATCACACCAACAGTCAGCTGCCCACCCTCACTGTCCTCATTACGAATCTCATGAGCCTCATATTCCTCTTCGTGATGGGTTGGGTCAGCATACAAAATTCCATCATGCCAAAGCTAAATACAGTAAATAAAGTTTGTTCCTAAAACTGTAATAACAGAGCTAGTCTTAATTAAATACAACATATAACAAGACCCTAAGCAAATTTGTTTAAGCATATAATTAGTTTCGATAGACTTGTATTACTGACACGCGTAGTAGTCAAAATATTGGAAAAATAATTAAATCCAAATGGCTAGAAGACCTGGAGAAAAGGGATATAAAAACAGAGTATGGTTTTCGATCTGGAAGATCCTGTGTAACAAATCCACTCAATTTCTATGATAGAGCTACAGCAATTTTACAAGAAAGATATGGTTGGTTTGACTGTATTTATCTAGACCTAATAAAGGCTTTCAACAAAGTCCCACATAAGCAGTTGTTCTGGAAATGGGAACATACCGGAGGAGTGATGGAGACTTCTAACACGGATGAAAAATTGTCTAACAGACAGAAAAATGAAGGTAATATCAGGGATGAATCAGACTGGAGAAATGTCACGAGTGGAGTGCCACAGGGTTCAGTTTGTGCACCAATAATGTTCATTGTCTATATAAATGACCTACAAGAAAGAATATAGAATTATATGCGCATGTTTGCTGATGATACTAAAATACCAAGGAAGATAAACTCAGACAATTGTCATGACTTCCAAGAAGACTTCGACAAAGTAAGTGTATGGAGCACCACTTTGAAAATGGTATTTAAAGTGAATAAATGCCATGTTACTGAATGTAGAACAGAAAAAAATTGACTACACTCAACATACAAATTATGCAAAAAAGGTACACAATTTCTGATAAGAGATCTAGGGGTTACCTTACCTTGCATTGATTCTGGGGTTAAGTTCCCCGTGGCCCAGTTTCTGACCAGGCCGGTGGTTCTAGATAGAAAACTGTCTCCTGAGGACCACATAAAGAACATTGTGTAAGGAACCTATGCTACACTTTCCAATTTCAGAATGGCTTTTAAAAACATGGATGGTGAAATATTAAAGAAATTGTTCAAGACATTTGTGAGACCAAAGTTGGAATACACAGTGATTGTTGGTGCCCATATCTTAAGAAGAACATCAACAAACTTGAAAAGATGCAAAGATATGCAACTAAATGGCTCCTGGAACTGAAGGAAAATAGGTACAAGGAGAGGTTAGTACCAATAAATATGCCAAAGCTAGAAGATAAAAGAAAAAGAGGCGATATAATCACCATGTACAAAATAATAACGAGAATCAATAAAATTTATAAGGAAGAATTTTTGAGACCTAGAGCTTCAAGAACAAGAGGTCATAGATTTCAGCTAACTAAACAAAGCTGCCATAGAAATATTGAAAAATTCACTTCCACCGGATGGTAGAGCGACAGTCTCGCTTCTTGCAGGTCGACGTTCAATCCCCGACTGTCCAAGTGGTTGGGCACCATTCTTTCCCCCGTCTCGTCCCAAATCCTTCCAAGTGCTATATAGCTGTAATGGCTTGGTGCTTTCTTTTGATAGTTCCCTTCCCATTCACCGAGTGGTAGACGTTTGGAACAAGTTAGGTGAGGTGGTGGTGGAGGCCAAAACTGTCAATAATTTCAAAGTACCATATGACAGAGTGCCGGGAAGACAGGACGCCACAAGCATAAATTGTCCTGTACTTACAGTTAGGTAATTATACACACACACAGATGCCACTCCTGAGCCAGCTGTGGATGACCAATATCTATCTCTCTCTGCTTACATTTTAAATCACTGGCAACTTGCTTACTCACTGTTGCTTCTAATGCCTCTATTCAAGCCTCTTGGCAATCTATCTAGGGATTATATTATCAGTTATAAGGTGCCTTCTACACATTTAAATTCCATCACAAATAATGAAATACAGTGGCACCTCGACTTACGATAATTTAGAGTTACGATATAAATTTGATCGAAAAATGTGACTCGACATACGATGGTATCGTTGACTAACGGTATTTGTTGGTACATGTTCGGGTCGACCGAGCGCGTGGTTCCCAGTCACGCGGGCCGACCTGCCTCAGTTTGCTACAGCTGCCCGCTTAGTGACGATCACGCCTGTAAGAAATTCCGCTTTTGTGGTGATTTTTTGCATTTTGAACATACAAGTAATTATTATATATATCATACCATGAATCCCAGGAAAGTCAGTGGTAAGGCTCAACATATGAAAACCCATGTAAGGATGACCATAGAGCAGAAACAAGAGATCATTCGTAAATATGAAGATGGTGTGCGGGTTGTTGAACTAGCCAGGCAGTACAACAAATCTCAGTCAATGATATCCACCATACTGGCTAAGAAAAAGGACATTATGAGTGCTAAAGTGGCAAAAGGCATATCAATAATCACGAAACATAGAACACAAACGCTTGAGGATGTTGAACAATTATTATTAACTTGGATACACAACAGGAGTTAGCAGGTGATAGCGTTTCGGGGCCATCATTCGTGAAAAGGCAAGAAAATTGCATGAAGACCTTTTAAAGAAAACCCTGGAACGAGTGATGCAGAAGCAAAAGCGTTTAGGTGGGAGCAGAGGAGGGTTTGAGAAATTTAAAAAAAGATGTGTAATTCATAGTGTTGTGAGGCATGGGNTCTGCTGTGCTTATTCCTGGCTCCATTTAGGGCTTCCATATTTTCTTATGTACCTAGTTTTCAACACTGCAAGCCTTTTTTTTTATATTCTCCTGTCCTTCATTGCATTGTGCTAAACCATTAGCTTGCTGTTCTCTTTGCATCCAATTCCTTCCTGAGAGATAAGAACTAACCCTCCTGTAGCCCCCCTTTATCTGTGTTCACTTGCACACTTGACAACCATGAGACCACAGTTGGAATATGGAGTAGTTGTGTGGTGTCCCTATTTCAAGAACATATGGATAGACTAGAAAGAGGTGCAAAGATATGCTATTACAGTAAATGGATTCTGAAACTAAGCAACAATAGCTATGAAAGAGGCTTGAGGCATTAAATATGCCAAAGCTGGAAGAAAGAAGGGAAAGAAGAGATATACCAATGTACAAAAGAGTAACAAAGATCTACACAATTAACAGAGAAACAAATCCACAAGGGCCGTGATGAGGGTTCGAACTTGTGTATACGTATAGGATGATCCCAGATGCACCTTAGTCGATTGTGCCACGACATGATTAAAAGAATTGCAACCGGGAATGCTACTGGTCTCACAAAACCCCGTTTATGTGTTGGAGAGGCTGCGGGATCCTTGTGAGAGCAGAAGCATTCCTGGCTGCAATTCTTTTTAACCATGTTGTGGCGCAATCGACTAAGGCACGTCTGGGATCATCCTGTACGTAAGTTCAAACCCTCATCACGGCCCTAGTGGATTTGTTCATTTGATGTATCACGCTATTGAGATTTCTGTGTGAATTAACAGAGGAATTTTTAAACCTACAACTTCAAGAACAAGAGGCCATAGTTTCAAACTAGGGAAGCAAAAGTCCCCAAAAACATCTGTATGTTCTTCTTTTGTGAACAGAGATATTACAGACAATTGGAGCAGTTGAAGTGAGGTGGTGGTGAATGTAAAAACCATCAACAATTGGAAAACATCACATGACAAAGATTATAGGTAAGATTGGACACCACAAGCATAGTTCTCATTCTGTAACTACCAGTATATTTAGGTATTACACATATACTACATCTAGCTTGTTACTCGTTAAATAGTTGCCAGATTGATGAACAAAGAACATCTAACAGAGAATGAAGCACTAAATGAAGATCAGTACTAGCTGCTCCCCATTCTTGAATATGTACTGTATTTGAACATTTGCCTTTTTCCATCACCAATGTCATGTTTGTGGATAACTCAAAATCCCTGTATCGTCCTTTAGTAACAATGGCAATATCGTACCTGCACTTGTCTTGCTGCTTTTGCTACATCTAGTTTCTCTAGGTTCCTTTTTATCTCTTCAGTTGAATTTTGCTTTTTGTTATTTTATTGTCTCTGCCATTTTGACTCAAATCTGTTTGTTTTTTATGTACCTGCAACCCCTATTTCTTTTCCTCCATACTCTTAACTATCCTTCTAAAATGATAGAGCAAGTGTTTCATCAAACATATAAAAATATACTATTGTAGCCAACAGTGTTCATGTTTTGTACTATTAATTTTGTAGAGGGCACCAAAAATTTGCCAAAACCAAACTTAAGGGCCGATTTGGTTGTATCCGAAAAGTTGTTCAATGTCAACCAATATTATTTGACTAGTTGTATATGAAAAGGGCTGAATTGTCCCAAGTTTCAGTACTGCAGCGTAAATAGAAAGAGATTTTTTTTTTTTTTTCAACGTTTTTTACACATTTTCAAGTCTACACTTCAGAACACACGTTTCAGATATAATTATTCTGTGACACTTTTCTGACACATTAGCATATAATAAAGGATTGTGTGTATTAGAATTTCCAAAACATCTTTAGTTTTCCTAATACAAATGTTCAAAGTTCCCCCAAAAAATTATGCAAATATGGCATGTTTATTGCTATTGTAAAATCAATAAATGAACTTAGAGAAAAATGAATACTTGCACATGTAGAGACATACCCTCCACATATACTGTGTAAGTTTCATGTAAATTGAATAAAAAATTAATAAGTTTTGTAAACATTTGTGTCAATTGAAAAAACAGAAATTAATAAAGTCTAAGGTTCTAAAATCTGGTGCTGAGGTTGACATCAACCAATTTTCTCCAAAATTGGCATCCTTACAGATAGGCTTACGTACAGTAAGGTGTGTACGTTTTATGCAAATCGCCCAAAAAAAAAATGAAAAAAAAAAAAATTGAAAAAAAAATAAAAAATTTTTTTTTCTTCTTAAATTTTTTCCAATTAAACTAATTATAATATTTGTTTAATATATGCTATTGTGATAGCAAAGAGTCATAGCTATGATTTCAGTTGACACTTTTGATTCATAATCGATTTTGACCATTTTGGCATAATTTTCACAACTACTTCAATATTTTTTTCTCCCTTCCTATTTATGCTATGATGCTGAAACTTGGACCAGATGAAACACTTTTCATATAGAACTTGTCAAAAAAGTTTGATTGAAATCGAACGAGTTTTCATTTTTGGAGCCAAACGGGAACGAAACGCCCCCTTAAGCATTCCTAGGCCTAGTATAGCACATATATGCTATCTTAAGTCTAAAGTAGTAAATATGCCTAGGATTGCTTGGATAGGTTAGGTTCTTCAGTTACTTTTCCAGTTTTTTTAGAATGTCATTTGGGCTAATACAAAACATGAACTTTTTTGGGTCTAACAGACAAAAAACAGACTTATAATGAACATTTTTGTAAGTTTCACCAAATAATTGCTATAAGCACTAGAATTTTAGGATAGGCTGGTAACTATACATCAGCTTTGGTTGATCTTTTGGTTTTTGTTGCAATACCAGTTTCAAATGTCACTACTGTCTTCCTTTCCAATTTACTTTCAACTTAACCATCTTGTAGTTCTCTCAATTTTCAACCTGTTTCTTGGCCTGATTCATTTAAATTATGTAAGAAAACACAGTGATGCAGCAGCCACTGATTCCTAATTGCACCTCATATGCCTCATTTTGCATAAACATAAGGTTTAGAGTAGGTGGTGGATTCTCTTGTTTCTTGTGCTAGGTCCATATTTTGACAAGAAAGTGCCCTATCCACCTGTGTACATTAATTTTGCTTTCCACATCTCTCTATCTGTTAAGATACTTCATTGTCCAGTCTGTTGGAATGTGATTAAAATTTCAAGAGTACAGTATTAGGATCTAGACTTTTGCTTCATATGCCAATGCAGCTGCCTTTTCAATTTTTATCAGGCAGGCTTCATTCTTTTTTGCTGTATTCCTCAGAAAAGTTCCTGCAAGAAGTGCCAGATCAACCAGGTTGTAGTAGATATGTGGGCTTGAGGATCACTCCAAGCAACAGCCTGTTGGACCAAGTTATCACAAGTTAAGCCTGGTTCTAGGCCAGGCTTGGGAAGTAGAACTTTCAGAATCCACTCCAGGTCTACTTCAGGCCTTCCTGTATTTAGTAATTACCTAAGTGTAATTACCTAAGCGTAGTTACAGGATGAGAGCTACGCTCGTGGTGTCCCGTCTTCCCAGCACTCTTTGTCATATAACGCTTTGAAACTACTGACGGTCTTGGCCTCCACCACCTTCTCCCCCAACTTGTTCCAACCGTCTACCACTCTGTTTGCGAAAGTGAATTTTCTTATATTTCTTCGGCATCTGTGTTTAGCCAGTTTATATCTATGACCTCTTGTTCTTGAAGTTCCAGGTCTCAGGAAATCTTTCCTGTCGATTTTATCAATTCCTGTTACTATTTTGTATGTAGTGATCATATCACCTCTTTTTCTTCTGTCTTCTAGTTTTGGCATATTTAATGCTTCTAACCTTTCCTCGTAGCTCTTACCCTTCAGTTCTGGGAGCCACTTAGTAGCATGTCTTTGCACCTTTTCTAGTTTGTTGATGTGCTTCTTAAGATATGGGCACCAAACAACAGCTGCATATTCTAGCTTTGGCCTAACAAACGTCATGAACAATTTCTTTAGTATATCCCCATCGATGTATTTAAAAGCAATTCTGAAGTTAGAAAGCATAGCATAGGCTCCTTGCACAATATTCTTTATGTGGTCTTCAGGTGATAGTTTTCTATCTAGAACCACCCCTAGATCTCTTTCTTTATCAGAGTTCTTTAAAGATTTCTCACATAATATATAGGTTGTGTGGGGTCTATGTTCTCCTATTCCACATTCCATAACATGACATTTATTAACATTAAATTCCATTTGCCAAGTGGTGCTCCATATACTTATTTTATCCAGGTCTTCTTGAAGGGCATGACAATCATCTAAATTTCTTATCCTTCCTATTATCTTAGCATCATCAGCAAACATGTTCATATAATTCTGTATACCAACTGGTAGATCATTTATGTAGACAATAAACATCACTGGTGCAAGAACTGAACCCTGTGGTACTCCACTTGTGACATTTCTCCAGTCCAATACATTGCCTCTGATCACAGCCCTCATTTTTCTATCAGTCAGAAAGTTTTTCATCCATGTTAGAAGCGTACCTGTCACTCCTCCAATATTTTCCAGTTTCCAGAACAACCTCTTATGTGGAACTCTGTCGAAAGCCTTTTTTAGGTCCAGATAGATGCAGTCAGCCCAACCATCTCTTTCCTGTAATATCTCTGTTGCTCGATCATAAAAACTGAGTAAATTCGATACACAGGATCTACCAGATCGAAAACCATACTGTCTGTCTGATATTATATCATTTCTCTCCAGGTGTGCTACCCATTTAGTTTTAATTATTTTTTCCAATATTTTGACTATTACACTTGTCAATGATACCGGTCTATAATTAAGGGTGGTAGATTGTAAATGACCCCTACTGCCGTATTGTGTAAGCAGTCCATGTTTAATATAATGTACAATATATGAAATCACCTTTAACTTAAATGTTAATTCTGTGTTTCAGGATGCTACCCATGTGACACTGGAAAATAGCTTACCAATAAAAGTTATTGATCTTCGGGACTTACAGTAGTTGAATGTGGACATGATTTGATTCTAGGCCTTTATATCATCCTATAGTGGCTAAACAACTTGTGTTTCTTTTATCTTTAGAAACTGACCCAGTTTAAGATGGAGCAGATAAGTGCTCTGCAGACCTTATTCCATTTGTGTGTTCTCAATTTAACATGCAGTGTATAGAAATTACAGGTACTGTATTTAATTTTGCTAGTCCTCAGAATATTGTAGTGAATTAATAACCTATTTCATTTAATACTGTAAAACATTTTGAATATGTAGTTTAAAATTGAAAGTCATTCTATACTGATTTTTTATGGCATATTACCAAGCTGCTTGTGATACAATGCCTTTCACTATATGCTTAGCAAATAATATTTTATGTAACTTGGTAATACACTTCAACATATAGCCACACTTTCAATTATAGTTCCAAGTTACCAGACACAAAATATCTCTGCATCTTTTAAAATTAAAAACTTTTCAAAACTCTACCAGTAGAGTATAGATATGGAAAGTATCAAACTGGTGCCACTGAAATTAAAAAATTTTTAGTTACCTGTTTGAAGTAATTAAAAATACCATAGGGCATTTGTAATTAAAAAAAAATTCAAATTATGCAGTAGGAAACTATTAGTTCATGAATTGGCTTTAGCAATCTATTTATATTCATATTTCTGGTATATAATTAATATAAAATAATTTCACATACAGTAATTTTGATACCAGAATACTATAGATTGTAACCATTGGTATTATAATAAACAGACACCTTACTTGAACAGATTAATTGGGACCAGACCAGTCCAGTTAAGTGTGTGTTGCCATTATCAGGAAGGAACCACTTCTAAGGCTCCCTGGAGCAAGCTACCTGGGTTGCCCTACATGCATCATACCCCACCAGGCCCTTGTGAGTCTTACACTTATCAGAGTTCATAGACAGAATCTGGTCTACTCAAAGTGGCATAGGGAATTGGAGACGTTAGCTTAACCTAGACCACAATAGGTTGTTATACCTCCCTATTATGTGGTGGTGGCCCTGGCAGCTTAGAGTCCACCTGGGGATACCAAAACAGTCATTTTCCTGGTGATACCAGAATATGATCCTCTGGCCCAGGTTTATTCCAGCTATCTGTTGGATGCTGTCCTGCATGGGACTATGCTTGTATTTGTTAATTATTTTTTTTTAAGCTAAATGTGCATGTCTTTTTCTACCCTCGCTGTTGAGTGGACCTTGAGTTGTGCATGTGTGTGTTTATGATGGCCTTTCCTAAACGCTTGCTGGCATTGCCTCTGCCTCGTCAGGGTTACTTCCCTGGGGAAAGTAAAGAAACAGGTGTGCCTTCAGGCCTGTCTCCTCTTTAAGAGGGTTCTGCCTTGGAGTAGTGCATGGGTCTTTGACTCCACCGAGAGGCTTTGAGGTTGTTCTTCATTTGAGGGGCGCTTAGGAGTTTGCATGCAAGACTTGCTACACACTGCCTGTACCCTCTTCAGATGTTCTTCTCTAAACCGAGTTCAGCATTTGCCTGGCAAGTCCCCCATGCCTAATGTTCCAGGTTCGCTTTTTATTCCTGCCGGATCTGGCATACCCCAGCAGGTTTTTGGTGTGGTCCATCTGGGTACCACAGTTTAAATTTATGCCAACATGTCATTGCTTGTGCCTCTGCGATGCTGCTTTTTAACTGGAGGGTTGCTTCCATCCTGAGCCGTGCGACTTGTTTTGCAGTTTGGGTATATTTTGGCTGAGCCACCTTCGAAGGACAGAGCATATAAGGCAGCTGCAGTTTGTGACAAATTGTTATCATAAAAACTTTGAAAAAATATGGTTATTTTGTTTGGCCAGTCTACCAAGACAGCTTGGTGAAACCGACAAAATATTTGAATTCGTCAAGAACTGGTCCACTAGTCAATACTTTCTGGTTCACTAACCATTCAAGCAAGGTGGCACTGTACATTACTGAAGCAACAAACATTTTCAGGTTTAGTACTATCAAGTTAGATGACCTGTGATAATTTTTTTTATACACTATCCTGTTCAATTAGTACTGGTGATCAATTGGGTAACATTACTCCTAAACAACACATTTAAACTGTGTGTGTTTTGGAATTACCCTCAGATTGATACAATATTAGCAAAGGTTAGTAATCATGTCACATTGTACATTGCATCATCATCTGTAAATTATTATACTCGGTTGATGATAGAAACTCTGTACTAATGATAAATATTTACTGTGCTACATTGCCTATAACATTTGTAATCCTGTATTGAAGTTGTAATGAAATAAAATCAGTTTTCCGTGTGAATGGTAAACTGTCCCGGTACTCTGCATATTAAAAGTATAAATTGCCAATGACTGTTGGTTAAGTAATCCTGTAACCCATTGGTATCTTTACAGAACCCAGGGACACTTGGTATCTAATTGATTAGAAAGTGGGCATGTCCTCATTGTTTAGGCATATAAAAACATGTTTAAATATGTAAATAGAAGTTATACTTTACTACCAAAAAGAAAAAAAAGGAGAGATGTTTTCTATTACATGTATGTATGTAATAATCTTGCCAAATATTTCTGCATAATGTATGCTGCTTCTGGCTCGATCATAACCATCATTGAAAAATCATTGTTGAGTTTATATAAGCTACATCTTAATAGTTAGAGTATATCAGAAGTATGTCAAATGTTTGATATTATAAGAAATTATTGTTATTATTGCATATTTTTTATATAATGTTCATAATTTACCCATATTATATAAGTTGTAATGTCATCCGTATTACAAATATCACACTTTTTGGGTTCAAATTATTCTTTTATCACAGATTTGTCACCAAAGTCAAAAGCTTATCTGGTTACTTGAATGACTTGAACTGCATACTTGAATGCAACAAACAGTATTGCAATATAATAAAAATTGGTCGAAATATACAGGCACACAATTAAATGATGCACTTGGACAATAGTACTGTAGTACTAAATAGCCAGAGTAGCTTAATAAACCAAATTTCATCAATTTGCTTTTTAAAAGATGTGTAAGTTGTGGATTGTTGTTAAATATAAAATGTAAAATATTATTTTCAAATCTCAACCAAAACACGGCAACATGACCTAACCTACATGTTTATCATTCCTTGTATCTGCCTAACATAGGTAAACATAAGCCTAATTCAGTCAGTAATTATTATAATCAATATACATTAATCTGATTAAGGGTGAACTTCTATGAAGATACTGTACTGTATTTGAAAATATACACAATAACTCATTAGGCAAAACAATCCTTGTTTACTAGGCATTAGTATAGCTGTTCTGGGTATTATTGTATGACAGTACTGTATTACATTATGGATTAATAGTTCAATAAATTGTTTAATTTTCTTTGGAAACATTTTTTTTAATCCTGTACTTCAAGACCAGGAACAACCAGGACACCCACCAAAAAAATGAGGCCATCTCGACCATGCCCAAGTCCATCCAACACAGTGCAGGTGAGGGCTTCTTACCAAATAAGGGTAAGGAACCGAACAGCTCCATTAAAAGCTGAGGAAAACAACCATAAAAGGCCACAAATTGTGGGACCAGGAGCTGACAGAATAAGCCTGATGCCCACTATGTTGGCATCAAAGGGGCAAACCACAAAGAGCCAGTGTGAACCCTGAGTAGAACCAGCCTTCTGTGACATAATTGCTACGTCGAGCAGACAAAGAGCCCTCCCAAGTTAGTGCAATGGGCTGGGTATTTGACACGCAATAACCTGCAAGGCAAGGTCCTGCCCAACCAGACCACTTCCAAAAGGGGGGCAGAACCCTGTGAAAACAGTAAATAATCATTAGAGCAGCATGAAAAAACTGTTGTGGAAACAACTTGTAAAATTGCATCCTTGGGAAACAGATGAGTTGAAAAGGGAGGTGGCCAAAAGGGTTATCTTCTTGAGGTTATATTGAGATGATTTCGGGACTTAGTGTCCCTGCGACCCAGTCCACGATCAGGCCTCCTTTTTGTTACACACCCCCAGGAAGCAGCCCATATCAGCTGTCTAACTCAAGTACCTATTTACTGCTAGGTAACAGGAGGCATCCGGGTGAAAGAAACTCTGCCCATTTGTTTCAGCCTCCATTCTGGGGATTGAACCCGGAACCTCAGGACCACGAATCCGAAGCACTGTCCACTCAGCTGTCAGAGGCTCCCCCCATGACAGTAAGTGACCAAGTTGAATCCAAAGAACAGGCCAACACTGCTTGTCAATACTCGGTGGCAGGCCGAATAAATACCACCACCTCAGAAGAAGGGCGTGCATTTTTTGGCAAGGCCATCAAGGCCAGAATCGCAGGCTACAAGCTGCACCTGGAGCAGAATTCCAGCAATACAACATTTGCATGGAGTTGTTCAGAGCCCCCTCCACGAGGACCCAGGTATGCAAGACTTGCCAAGTGAAAACTTGCCCTTAGGATTTCCTAAATAAGAGCCCCAGACAGTGTAGGTAGCTGCAAATGGAGATGCCACGTGCCGACATTCTTGTTAAGTGCCATAGTAAGCATACAGCTCAAGAGTGGAGCAACAGCAGCTTGGCCAAGGAATACCCGAGAGATAATGAGCTCATCTCACGTCAATCAAGAATACGGGTTTCACAGAACCCCATGTCAAGTACCCAAGAAAAAGAGAGGGTTGTCAGCCTGCAAGGATGAACCCGAGACCTCCTACTGCATCCAATAAACAGTAACAGACCTGTACTCAAGAGGCCAGGTCCATCATGGAAAGAGGTCTGGTATTCCACAGGAGGTACATAAGCAAATCTGTGCTGATCACAGAAGGTGCCGCAAGGGAAGATGGATCCTCTGAAAATATGACGACAGGCATTGAAATTGAATGGGATCTGGAACCTAACCCGAGGGAAAGCAGCTGAGCGATCCAACACACACTGAACGGGTAGGATATGAAAAAGGATCCCCTTGCAGCAAAAGGCCCTCTGCAGAGGGTCCATAAAGTGTTGAAAGACAGTAATTCCTTGGGCTCCTCCTTAACCATGAAAGCTGACCACAAAGGCTCCAGGGCAGAGCCAAAGTCCTCACCCAACAACTGAGACTGGAGGGTGTCTTCACAAGGCGGCAGCTCAGAGCAGGGGGGGGGAGGGGGGAGTGAAGGCAAATGGCCTGAAATCACACCAGGACCTGAAGGCTTAATTGCCTTCACCATTAACCCTCAAACTAACTGTGCATGGCATGGCATATATATTATATATATATATATATATATATATATATATATATATATATATATATATATATATATATATATATATATATATATATATATATATATATATATATATATATATATATATATATATATACACACATACACACCCCATTAGTAACATGTCCCATGGTGCGCATGGCATGCATATATGCATGCATATATATATATATATATATATATATATATATATATATATATATATATATATATATATATATATATATATATATATACACACACGCCATAGGGTGCCAGGCACGATTCAAATGGCCTGCGGCTACACGGGGTTCACATTAGCTTCCTCAGGGCTAAGGCGCCTTGTTTAAAAAAAATCGTGGCCAATATTCTCCGGTGTGAGAGCCACAGTACTGTTGGAGCAACCAAGGCTGGTGCATGCAGCATGAGCTAACAGCATTGCTGTTCAGCTTGTGACCACAGCATCGCCTAAAAATGTCAAAATAAATATGTAACTGCTATTATTTAACAATGCCAATATTACAGATGACTCAAGAAGATCATCTCAAGAAGATAACTCCTGACTGTGATAAAAATGACCAGGATTGTAATAGTAGCAGGACTGTTGTGATAATTAGTGCTGTGTGGGTGTAGTAATGCTGTGGGAGGGAGGGAGATAGCATCGTTTACTGACTGTGGCCACCTGTTACTGTCTCCATTCACCATACCAGCTCAGTGGCTCTCTATGGTGAACACAAATGTAGATACTTATTAAACTATCTTCTTGAGGTTATCTTGAGATGATTTCGGGGCTTTTAGTGTCCCCGCGGCCCGGTCCACGACCAGGCCTCCACCCCCAGGAAGCAGCCCGTGACAGCTGACTAACACCCAGGTACCTATTTTTCTGCTAGGTAACAGGGGCATAGGGTGAAAGAAACTCTGCCCATTGTTTCTCGCCGGCGCGAGAAACAAAAAAAAAAGCTATATTCTTCTGTGCAATGGTCATCACCTGTGGCCACTAGGCTATATGGCTTATGGGTGCAACCGAGTAACCTTGTTCAGAAAACACAATACAATGTATGTATATTAAACAAGAGGTTTGCTTGCTAAAGGAACACAAAGTACAGGTTTATAACTTTTTTATTAAGAACTTAATTACAAATCATACTGGAGTTCCATCTATTTAAGACATGCAAAAAAATATAATATTTGTTACTGTATTGTATATTCAAAATGATGTGCAAGCCAAGCCTTCATTTCTCAGACATTGTCAATAGTGGCTCTTCGTGATTACCTTCAAGGGACTGTTCTACATATTCCACCAGAGTCTGAGAGAAAAATAGATACTATTGTATAAGAAAATGTTTAACATTATTTTGTACAATATATAAATAGCCAACAAGAAGCAGAAAATGTTTCAAGAAGAAAAACTGACAATTTGTTTTCAGCAAAATAATTAGTACTGTATTTAAATTTTTATTGATTCAAGTCTCATTATTTAGAACAGTAGAACAGTACAGTGCTCTCAAATGCATATAAACTTTATTGCCTAACATTTATACATTATTTTCAACCATACTGACATATTTTCATTAAAGTAGGTTTTGACTGAAATGAAATGACACTGGGTAGTGCCCGAGTTGCTTCCCTTGGGTTAAGGCATTGGTACCTCACGGAACTCGTGATATGACTCCTAATACTCTGCCCAACAGGATAAACACCATATCAACTCAACTTGCTACCACATAGGGGTGGGAAGCAAGTTACAAGAGATGAAAGACTAAGTCAGGAAAGAGAGTGTGAAGTGTCTACCTCATCAGGGCTCAGTGTGACAATGTACCACATGGTACTGGGAAAGTAAGGTATCAAGCAAGGCGTTGTTTGATAATTAATGGGTTGGTGTTTTTGTTTGGTATACTATCGATTTTCAAGTATTTCTTTTTAATTTTGTTGTTTTTATGGTGGGAGGCCTCCCCGACCACAGTGGTTTCCTAAAGCTATCTTGCTTAGATTAACTACATACTAGGTCACATCAGTCCAGTTATGGCTTGGCCTACCAGGGACCAAAGTCAGACCCTGGCTTCCCCCTCAAAAGAGATGTAGGTAGTGGGTGACAATCCACCACCCCACCAGAAAAAGCTATTAGAAAGTCAGTGAAACTTTACAGACAACTGTAAATTCATAGAAAATGAAGTCTCAAACCAACAAACAGCTCCGCAAACAATTCACATAGAACATGGGATTCACTCAAACTAGCTTAAAATGTGTTAGCACCAATAATCGTAACTAGGTGGGCCAGCCCTGGCCCTCAGTCAAAGTTCCATCTCTGCTCTGTTGCTGATGACAGCGATTACAGCTGATCACAGTGGTCCCAGTTTGTCAGATTGTGGGCAAGCCCTGCTGCTTCAAGCTAAGTGTTGGCCTTGGGCTATTCAAGGATCTCTGATTCTTCTATTTCAACCCTTGGCTGAGGGAAAGTGCAGGGGAGGGGGAGTAGATTCTTTACTTCTTTACGTGTGCTGGGGCACACTGGGGTTCACAGCTTATTTATATGGCACACTGCAGCAGTTGGCACTCATAGCCTGATAGTTTTGGCTGTGGTTGGTGTCATGTTTTTCTGGCAAGCTAACCTAGTGCCTATAATGTCTGCTTGGTTAATATCCACTGGGCTCTGAGAATCCCTTGGATCTATACTGATCAGGGGCCAGATTCACGAAAGCACTTACGAAAGCACTTACGAACGTGTACATCTTTCCTCAATCTTTGACGGCTTTGGTTACATGTATTAAACAGTTTACAAGCATGAAAACTTCCCATTAAACTGTTGTTATTGTTATAAACAGCCTCCTGGTGCTTCGGAACTCAATAACTGTTAAATAATTGGAAACAAAGCCCCCAAAGATTGAGAAAAGATGTACAGGTTCATAAGTGCTTTCGTGAATCTGGCCCCAGCCCCTTGAACCCATCTTCGCTACGTGTGAGCGTGAGGGACGTTCGTCATCTTAACTACTTGAAGATGATCATTCTGCCCGTGATGCTGCATGTTGGGTTGGTGATGCCTGTGTCCATGTGTCCTATCAGGTATATTCTCACTGTACCTGGATGGGGTTCTGGGAGGGTTTCTACTCTTGAAGCCCAGCCTGGGGGCTAGGCTCAATTTTTATGAGCTTGGTCCAAAAGGCTGTTGCTTGGAGCAGCCTGCAAAGTGAGCTATGTTTGCATGTGTTAGACATTCACAGAATATTGATTGCCTGCATGCCCTGGAGTGGTTCTCTGCAGGTTTGGTTTGCACTACCTCCACCATCCGAAGGTATTGAAATTGGGTCAGGGTTTAACTTGGGGTGTATCTTGACCTTCTCTAGGGCTGGTCCCATTCCACATCGATAGCAGAGGTGGTCGAGCCTTCTGATCCCACTGGGATTTTGAGGCAATCTCCTTCACAGCTGACCTCCCTCCCCATCCCTGCCCAGAGTCTTCTTGGAAAAACACCTTCCAGTCAATGGTGTTGGGCGAAGACTTTGGCCCCAGAGCTTTCATGGCAATCCACTAGGGTTGATAGGGAACCCAAAGAGTGCCCTTGGGTACCTTTCAGCCCTTCGTGGATATTTTGCAGCAGAGGGATCATGTTTCATATCCTCCCTTTACGTATGAGTTGTATCACCCAGCTGCTCACCCTGGGGATCAGTTTCAGGTCTCATTTAGTACCTGGGAATCATAATTTATTCAGAGGTTTCCGCGTTCTCTCTTCGCTTTCTGTAGTCTGCACAGATTTGCTTCAGTACTTGCTGCGGAACACGCACCTCTCTTTCATGATGGAACCAGTCTCTTTCAAGTACGGGTCTGTGCTTATTGTTTGCAGTACATATGAGGTCTTGGATTCTTCCTTGCTATCAGACAACCCTCTTCTTTCCTTGGGAGCATAGAAGAGATTCTGTCAGACGTGCACAAGTGATTGGCAGGAGATAAGCTCCGTCTTTCAGGTGTTCATGAGCAGGGCTTCCTTTCCTCTGCTCATCTGTTAGCTTGCTCCAGCACTATCCAAGGATGCAAGTAAGTGGCAGCTCCACATGCAGCTGCCTCAACTGTCCAGGGTCCCTTATTATGGAAGGTCACAAGGCATGTTCACACCTGGCTGCAGACTCACGTATCTGGGTCCTCATGGAGGGGTTCTCCGAGGAGATATTCTCCCCAGCAAAACCACGTAAGGATGTGGTATTGCTGGGGCCCACTCCTGGGGGTGGAAGCTGCACAGCCTGCAGTTTCAGGCTTGGCAGCCTTGCCCAAGATACACACCTCCTCTTCTTCGGGAGAGGATGGTGGTATTTTATTCAGCCCACCTTGTGTGTTGACAGGCTGTATCGGTCCAGTATTTAGATTCAGCTTGGTCTCTTACCTCTTTGGCAGCATTCCATTTTCTCCCCTCCTTGTTCCTGAGGAGGATGTTGCCACTCATGTGTGGTTTTGGACCATATCTCCTGGCCTGAGTTCTCTTCTTCTGCCATCTCTCCTCCTAGGTAAGTTAAATTATTGTTCTCTGTGGTTAGCTCCCTCTAGAAACCCAGCATTGAATGTTATGAAACGCCTCTTTGCGACTTTCCCCAAGTTCATCGATTCATCGTGGGTTGTTCATCAGCTCCAGAACCGAGATGGGGAGTTGACCGAGGCTGAGCTGCCTGGTGGAGGTAATTGGTACTAGTGAGTTTTGAGCTAGTTTGAGTGAATTCCTTATTCTGCATGAATTGTTTGTAGAGTTCTTTGGCAGTTTTGAGGCTTCATTTTCTGTGAAAATGTAAAGTTTCTGTAAAGCTTCGCTGACTTTCTGGAAGCTGTTTCTAGTGGGGTAGTGGACTGTCACCTGCTCTCTATGCCTCTGTGAGGTTGGGCCAGGCTCTGGTCCCCAGTAGGGCTAACAGAACTACTTCTACAACTGTTGTGACATTTTAGTATGGAACAATCTCAGGAAGATAGCTTCAAAAAGTCATAGGAGCTTGCTTTTTTTATAAATGTGTTCAGTTTGTCTCAGTTGCAAGATGATCTTTCAACTCTATATTCTTTACTACCCTTTGTGAAGAGAAGACAAATATTAAAATGGTCTTTGCAACTGATGGGGAAGAGGTATCTGGTGTGTAGTACTGATATTGCATCAGTATTGTAAGTCAAAGAAAGCTACTGAGGGGGGGGGTTTCTCAATAATGAAAATTAAACCTTTAATAACATTCAAACCATACATAAAAATAACCAACACTGTACTTACCTTTCTGGAGAGAGTATAAATCCTCTGACATATTTCAAGTGCAACCTCTAGTCCTTCACAAAGATTATCAGCTGAGATTTGGCCACCTTGAACTAGTAGGCTTACTTGTCCATTAGCATACTTGGGCATCACACCAACAGTCAGCTGCCCACCCTCACTGTCCTCATTACGAATCTCATGAGCCTCATATTCCTCTTCGTGATGGGTTGGGTCAGCATACAAAATTCCATCATGCCAAAGCTAAATACAGTAAATAAAGTTTGTTCCTAAAACTGTAATAACAGAGCTAGTCTTAATTAAATACAACATATAACAAGACCCTAAGCAAATTTGTTTAAGCATATAATTAGTTTCGATAGACTTGTATTACTGACACGCGTAGTAGTCAAAATATTGGAAAAATAATTAAATCCAAATGGCTAGAAGACCTGGAGAAAAGGGATATAAAAACAGAGTATGGTTTTCGATCTGGAAGATCCTGTGTAACAAATCCACTCAATTTCTATGATAGAGCTACAGCAATTTTACAAGAAAGATATGGTTGGTTTGACTGTATTTATCTAGACCTAATAAAGGCTTTCAACAAAGTCCCACATAAGCAGTTGTTCTGGAAATGGGAACATACCGGAGGAGTGATGGAGACTTCTAACACGGATGAAAAATTGTCTAACAGACAGAAAAATGAAGGTAATATCAGGGATGAATCAGACTGGAGAAATGTCACGAGTGGAGTGCCACAGGGTTCAGTTTGTGCACCAATAATGTTCATTGTCTATATAAATGACCTACAAGAAAGAATATAGAATTATATGCGCATGTTTGCTGATGATACTAAAATACCAAGGAAGATAAACTCAGACAATTGTCATGACTTCCAAGAAGACTTCGACAAAGTAAGTGTATGGAGCACCACTTTGAAAATGGTATTTAGAGTGAATAAATGCCATGTTACTGAATGTAGAACAGAAAAAAATTGACTACACTCAACATACAAATTATGCAAAAAAGGTACACAATTTCTGATAAGAGATCTAGGGGTTACCTTACCTTGCATTGATTCTGGGGTTAAGTTCCCCGTGGCCCAGTTTCTGACCAGGCCGGTGGTTCTAGATAGAAAACTGTCTCCTGAGGACCACATAAAGAACATTGTGTAAGGAACCTATGCTACACTTTCCAATTTCAGAATGGCTTTTAAAAACATGGATGGTGAAATATTAAAGAAATTGTTCAAGACATTTGTGAGACCAAAGTTGGAATACACAGTGATTGTTGGTGCCCATATCTTAAGAAGAACATCAACAAACTTGAAAAGATGCAAAGATATGCAACTAAATGGCTCCTGGAACTGAAGGAAAATAGGTACAAGGAGAGGTTAGTACCAATAAATATTCCAAAGCTAGAAGATAAAAGAAAAAGAGGCGATATAATCACCATGTACAAAATAATAACGAGAATCAATAAAATTTATAAGGAAGAATTTTTGAGACCTAGAGCTTCAAGAACAAGAGGTCATAGATTTCAGCTAACTAAACAAAGCTGCCATAGAAATATTGAAAAATTCACTTCCACCGGATGGTAGAGCGACAGTCTCGCTTCTTGCAGGTCGACGTTCAATCCCCGACTGTCCAAGTGGTTGGGCACCATTCTTTTCCCCCGTCTCGTCCCAAATCCTTCCAAGTGCTATATAGCTGTAATGGCTTGGTGCTTTCTTTTGATAGTTCCCTTCCCATTCACCGAGTGGTAGACGTTTGGAACAAGTTAGGTGAGGTGGTGGTGGAGGCCAAAACTGTCAATAATTTCAAAGTACCATATGACAGAGTGCCGGGAAGACAGGACGCCACAAGCATAAATTGTCCTGTACTTACAGTTAGGTAATTATACACACACACAAGATGCCACTCCTGAGCCAGCTGTGGATGACCAATATCTATCTCTCTCTGCTTACATTTTAAATCACTGGCAACTTGCTTACTCACTGTTGCTTCTAATGCCTCTATTCAAGCCTCTTGGCAATCTATCTAGGGATTATATTATCAGTTATAAGGTGCCTTCTACACATTTAATTCCATCACAAATAATGAAATACAGTGGCACCTCGACTTACGATAATTTAGAGTTACGATATAAATTTGATCGAAAAATGTGACTCGACATACGATGGTATCGTTGACTAACGGTATTTGTTGGTACATGTTCGGGTCGACCGAGCGCGTGTTCCCAGTCACGCGGGCCGACCTGCCTCAGTTTGCTACAGCTGCCCGCTTAGTGACGATCACGCCTGTAAGAAATTCCGCTTTTGTGGTGATTTTTTGCATTTTGAACATACAAGTAATTATTATATATATCCTACCATGAATCCCAGGAAAGTCAGTGGTAAGGCTCAACATATGAAAACCCATGTAAGGATGACCATAGAGCAGAAACAAGAGATCATTCGTAAATATGAAGATGGTGTGCGGGTTGTTGAACTAGCCAGGCAGTACAACAAATCTCAGTCAATGATATCCACCATACTGGCTAAGAAAGGACATTATGAGTGCTAAAGTGGCAAAAGGCATATCAATAATCACGAAACATAGAACACAAACGCTTGAGGATGTTGAACAATTATTATTAACTTGGATACACAACAAGGAGTTAGCAGGTGATAGCGTTTCGGAGGCCATCATTCGTGAAAAGGCAAGAAAATTGCATGAAGACCTTTTAAAGAAAACCCCTGGAACGAGTGATGCAGAAGCAAAAGCGTTTAAGGTAGCAGAGGAGGGTTTGAGAAATTTAAAAAAGATGTGTAATTCATAGTGTTGTGAGGCATGGGGAGGCTGCCAGCTCAGACAAACCAGTAGCTGAAAGTTCATTGGTGAATTTAAAGATTTTGTGCAGAGTGAGGCATACCTACCACAACAAGTGTTTAATTGTGACGAGACAGGGCTATGCTGGAAAAGATTGCCAAAGAAAACATACAGTACCAAGGAGAAGTCATTGCCTGGACACAAGCCTATGAAGATCGGTTTACTCTTGTGTTGTGTGGTAATGCAAGTGGCGATTTGAAAATTAAACCCTTGCTTGTGTATCATTTAAAAAATCCAAGGGTTTTAAAAAAAATATAATGTGCAGAAACACAAAATGTGTGTGATGTGGAAGACTAATGCTAAGGCATGGGTGACTAGGCAATTTTTTACCGAGTGGGTGAATGAGGTGTTGTGCCCTGCCATCAAAAAATATTTGCAGGAGAACAGTTTGCCACTCAATACCCTGCTTCTCCTCGACAATGCTCCTGCCCATTTTCCAGGCTTGGAGGGTTCATTGATGGAGGAATTTAGTTTGTTTACAATAAAGTTTCTTCCTCCCAACACCACTCCTCTACTTCAGCCTATGGACCAGAAAATCATTGCCAATTTTAAGAAACTCTATGAAAGGGCACTTTTCCGGAGATGTGCCGAAGTGACGGATGCCACATACCTCGCCCACAAGAGTTCTGGAAAACATTTTAGTGCTTTAACATTTATAGTGTTTTAAAACATTGACCATTTATAGTGCTTTAAAACTTGTTGACAAAGCCTGGCAAGAAGTGACTAAGAACCATGATTTCTGGCTGGAGAAAACTGTGGCCTGAATGTGTTGCAGAATGAAACTTTGAGAGGTTTGAGCCTGTACCTTTTGTTAGAAAACTGTTTCTCTGGGTCGGCAATTGGGTTTGGAGTTGGATGGTGCTGATGTGGAGGAGTTGGTGGAAGAACACAACGAGAACTGACCCCCGAAGAACTCCAAGCCCTTCAAAAGAAGCAGCAAGATGAGGCAGCTGAGGAAATTTCTTCAGGGAAGGGTGTGCCAGTACAGAATGTCCCTTCCTCAACAATTAAGAAAATGTGCAGCAGGGGAAGAATTGCAAACCTTTGCTGAAACGACTCACCCAAATCAAGCTGCAGTAGGCCGTTGCCTTAACCTATTCAATGACACTGATGCATCACTACAGACAAATGTTAAAAAGAAGGGAAAAACAAGTGTCTCGACAAATTTGTAGTGAGACAAACAAGCAGTGAACCACAACTAGGTCCTAATGGTATTCAGGCAAAACGTAAAAACATAGGAGAGAGAGTACCCCAGAGAAAACATCACTGCCTGATGTGATAATGGAAGGAGACTCCCCATCCAAACAGTAACAACTCTCCTCCTCCCCCCTCATCACCATCTTCCATACACCACCAAGAGCCCTCCATAAAGGTAAGATAAAATTATGTACTGTATTGTAGTCAGAAAAAACATTGTATTCAGTATAAAATGTATTTGTAAGTTAATATTTTGGAGGATGGGGAACGGATTAATTCAATTCCCTTTATTTCTTATGGGAAAAATCGCTTCGACTTACGATATTTCAACTTCGCTCCATCTCTGGGAACGGATTACCATCGTAAGTCGAGGCCCCACTAATGCAGGGTACCAGATCATTATGAAAGAAAAAATAATTATTTACCAATGAAGCTCCAATAACAAGATCATAGACATCAATATTGGCATGGCAGATGGCTAAGCCTGCAGCAGTGATGCACGCAGCTAGTAGTCCCCCATCATCTTCAATCACAGTTAAATATACATCAATCTGTGACTTTGGGAATTTATCCTGTGGGAGCAAAAAATAAAATAATTTAGTGACAAGTTAATAATGATCATAAACTCAGCATTGAAAATAATTAAAATCCTCTCTTTGGGCGAGTCTTTTAATGACAGTTCTTTTTCCCTGTTGAATTTCCTTCCCTAACATATTATATTCATTTAGTTGGCTCTTTCTAGAGCTATTTTTAATACTTTACTTTCCTTCTTCAGGAAAGTTCCTTAAGCTTTCCAGAGTCCTTACATAATTATTTTATTTGACCATGCAGAACTGTAACCTTGTTTCTTAAGTTTTCATTGCTGCTGCTCAAATTCTTAATTTTATGCACATGTTTCTCTATTTTTACTAACCTGTTGTGAAAACCACACAATGTTGATATTTTCCTTATGACTGGTTTTCACAACAGGTTGGCAAAAATATAAAAAAAAAAAACAGCGTTGAATGTAATGAAATGCCATTTTCTGGACAAGGCCCAGGCTCCCGGAGCTATACCGGGCTGATGTGTATGTATTAGACCGTAGCAACAGTCAATCGATGGAGTTTTAGCTTACCGGGGAACACAAGCCAGAACCTGGCCCCTTCAGAGAGGCACAAGAAGCAATGGCCAATAGACACCCTAATGTAGTTGGAAGCAGTGTATGTCTGCCATCTACCAGGTCAGGCACCCAGAAATGTAGGAATCCCAAAACAAACTACAGCTGGTTAAAAATTGCAATCCGAAAGCTGAATGAGCAAGCAGAACTCCCCCAATCAGAAAACATGCAAACACGCACGCTGTCACCACAGCCGGCATGCTGCTGTCTGAGCAGCTTCCCGATCCCAAGGAAGGGAGGGGGGAGGTGGGACCCCAGACCTACTACACCTGCTACCCAACCCCAGTTCAGAGGCTGAATACAAAAAACCCACGTCAAAAAGACCAGACACGAAGAGCAAAGAAGCTTGAACTAGCCATGTACTGGACCGAACCAATCCACTGAAAGAGGAGGAGCCTCGACCAGTCCAGCCGAAAGGCATCTACCCCGACGGCCTCGCAGTCGGGGAAGGGTGCCATATATACCAGAAGATGCGTCGACCAGGCCGATGCGAAGAGGTCCACCTCTAGGTGCCCGAACGTCCGGCAGACCCAATGGAATGAGTCAGCGTCGACTGTCCATTCTGTAGACGGGAATGAAATGGGACAGGCCATCCATCAAGACATTGGGCACCCCCTGGATACGAACCGTCAGGAAAGCCAAACCCCGAGAACTCAGCATACGAGTCACCCAAAGAGACCAGCCACAAAGAGCCAAGGACCGCATCGAACCCCTTCGGTTCAGGCAATGAACCACCGGGAAGTAGTTCGAATGGAGCAGATTCATCAATCCGTGAGTGACACGAACCCTCCGAATTGAAAACCACACCTCCACAAACTCCCGCACCGTGCTGCGAGCCCGATGGAAGGACGGACCTCACCGTCCCTGGCCAGACTGGTGAGCACTGGTCACAAAACCCTAGCCAAGAGACAACGCATCTGTGAACACATCGAGCGAGGGCTCGGGTAGGCCCACTGAACCCCGAAAAACCCGAAGAGGAAGCCAACGATGCAGCAACCGACTTAAGGCCTTTGTGGCCCACATCCCACGATTGCAAGAGCGGTGGAAGGGACATCCTCGAACAACCACTGAAGCCAGATCCTACCCGACGGGTAGACCAGCACAGTGAAGTTCAGACTCCGGCACTGCTGCTCGAACAGCCGATTAGTGACACGAGTGCCCTACAAAAACAGTTGAAGGCAGGACTGCATCCACAGCAACACCGCTGGAGGGAGAGACAAGGAAGTGGTCTGAGAGTCCTACACATGATCCAGCCAAGTCCGAACCTGAGAAGAAACCAGATAGAATTTCCTCCAGTTCACCAAGAACCCGAACCCGGAGAGCTAGGAAAGAACCAAATCCCTGGCAAGCAGACATGCGCACCGGCTGGAAGCCCTTCCAGCCAGTTGTTGAGGTAAGCCAGAACCCAAACCCTTAACAGATGCAAACGGGTCACCATGACCTGAGTAAGGCGTGTAAAAACACGACGCACCAGATTCAAGCCGAATGGAAGGTAATGAAAGTGGTAAGCCTGCACCCTCATGACAAAACCGAGCCAATCTCAGAACCCCGGATGAATTGGGTCATGCCAATATGCACCCCGAAGGTCCAGGGACACCATCCGAACACTGTCCAGACCTGGGACAAAGTCGTCATCCGAAAGGAGAGGCAAAAAGACCCACGGGTTCAGACGGGACAAGTCCAGAATGAACATCATTTCCACACAGTCCTGTTTCAGAACTGGAAACGGGAGAAACCCACCTGAAGGACGCCGTCGTTTCGACCAAGGCCAAGTGTACACACTCTAGGATGACCCAACAAAGAGCAGGGGAAGAGGCTTGCCCCGAACCCCCAGAAGGAGAAACCACCCAACACCACTGCAAGCCAGAAGAAACAACCTGAAATGCCCACGAATTGTGGGACCAAGGGATAGCAAACAGCCCAAGCCTCCCCCCCATCGTCCTGTCAATGGAGCGAAACGCAAAAGGGGTCGACAACCCTTATGAGAGCCTGACCAATGCTCAGAGCGAGAACTGCGCCGACCAGACACTGACGGCTCCACGGGAGAGGCCGGCCCCTAATCTGGCACTACTGGCTTACAATGACCGAAGGAGCCCAGACCCCTGGCATGACCCTTCCGGGCAGGACTGGAGATCCAATAAGTCAAACACAGGCCGGCAACTAGATGAAGTTGCCTGCAGAAAATGCACCACCACAGTCTCAGTCTCTCAGTCTCTCTCAGTGTCTCTCAGTGTCTCTCTCTCTCTCTCTCAGTCAGTCAGTCAGAGTCAGTCAGTCAGAGTCAGAGTCAGAGTCAGTCAGTCAGAGTCAGAGTCAGTCAGTCAGAGTCAGTCAGTCAGTCAGAGTCAGAGTCAGTCAGAGTCAGAGTCAGTCAGTCAGAGTCAGAGTGAGTCAGAGTCAGAGTCAGAGTCAGAGTCAGTCTCAGTCTCAGTCTCTCTCAGTCTCAGTCTCTCTCAGTCTCTCTCAGTCTCTCTCTCTCTCTCTCTCTCAGTCTCTCTCAGTCTCTCTCTCTCTCTCTCTCTCTCTCTCTCTCTCTCTCTCTCTCTTTCTCTCTCTCTTTCAAATGAACATCTAAGAGCCAGGGCCTAAGCAGATTCCAAAGAGTGGATGAGCACCGCCTGTTGGCACGCGAGGCGAGAAGCAAAGAACAGAGACACCGCTTCCTTCAGAATCGGTGCAAACAACTTCAGCAAGGCAGCCAACACCCGAGCCACTAAGGTAAACACACCAGATGTTGGCCCAGAACCCAACTCCTCCACATCCTCCTTGAGCCAGTCCGAAGACAGCTCCAACAAGGAAAAGAAGCACCTTCCCCATCCCTGGGAGGGGGGAGGGGAAGCTGCTCAAACAATGGCACGGCAGCTGTGGTGACATCATGCTTGTTTGCTTGTTTTCTGATTGGGGAGTTCTGCTTGCTCGTTTGTCTTTCAGTCTGCAATTTTTAACCAGCTGTAGTTTGTTTTGGGATTCCTACTTTTCTGGGTGCCTGACCTGATAGATGGCAGACATAGACTTCCCCCCGTCCCCTTGCCCAGCACCCTCCCGATGTGCACAAAACCAGAAAATACTGTACTTGGATATTTGTTTTTAAATTTTCCTTACTTTTGCATGGAAATGTAACTTTTTATAGAACATTTTTGTTTGTTTGTAGACAGACGGGCACCTTTGATGACAGTCACATGTTTATGATTAATAATGCAGTATAATAGCAACTGCAAACTAAAAAGCCATCACTCACAAGTACAATGACAGTTTCCAAAGCATCTTTCAGTTGTCTGCTCATCTCTCTCTGTTGCTTGTCAGGCTGTGGTGACCGTCGCACAGAACAAGAGAATGGGGCCATTTTGACTTCACACAAGACCTGTTGATATGAAGCTATGAATATTCTGTTTTGAATGAAAATATAAACAAGTTTTACAGAGCCAAGTCAATTTTTAAATTATTTTATTGACAATGAGAAGCAAATCAATTATTATTTCACTTTGTGATAATGCAATCAAGCAATAAAAGGTAAACACATGAACAGTAGTCAAATAGCACACACAATTGTGTATATTTACAGTTAATTTCACTTAAAAAAAAAAGACACATCAGGACAAAGTAAAATATCTCTAGGTAACACATCAGGGTGAGGATATGGGAGATTAGGTAGATATCTGGTGTTATGCTCTTTTATTACATCTTGGGGTTATGTGTAGCAACTGCCACCCCTCAAGCTCATGCATGGGAGCAAGATCTAGTTCTTTATGTCCTTTGTCATAGTCTTTTAAATCTAGCAAAATAATTACATCTCGATGTTCAGGTTCTGTCATATTTTTTCTTGAAGTTGTGGATGGAAGTGGCTTTGATTATTACTACTTTCAATTTACAGTATTACATTTGCTGACCACTTGTACTGGATATGAGCATCTCCTTATGTCTGACTTAAGTGCATATCCAGCTATTACTGATGTACCCTTGTTCTACTTTTGTACTGAACTGTTTATGTAGTGATGATATCCCTTCTGCTTTCCCTCCTCTATTCCTCTAATGTTGTGAGGGTAAATTCCCTTCACCTGTCCTCATAGTTGAACTATCAATTCTGGTACAGATCTGTTATAAACCTCTGAACTTTCTGAATGATCCTTGTGTGTGTTTCATGAAGTTGCACATTCCATGCAAGTGCTGCATACTCCAGCATAATTTTCATATAGGTATTTTGTATAAGACTTGAAAGTGTCACTGTTCAGTTTTAAATGTTTGCCAACTTCCCATATGTAGGTAAAGTTATCCTGTTGACAGGCGCATTTGATGTGAAGTGTTGAGATAATATTCACTCCACAGAATTTTGTCTTTTAAAATTTCTTGTAGTTATTTAACCCTTATTGTTTAGTTTCCTACAAGTCTTCTATCTCCATTTGTCAGCTTCACTGCCCTACATTTGGATTAAATTCCAACAACAGCATATATACATATTTATTCCTGAAGTCTGTCAAAGTCTTAATGCAATACTCCACAGCCCACCTCAATTCTTACTCTCCTCATTAGCTTTGCATCATCTGCAAACATTTACAAGGTAACTTCCACTGGTAAGTCACTAACAAAAATTAGAAAGAGCAACGGTTCTACGATGGAGCCCTAGGAAACCCCACTTATAATTGTTCTCCAGCCTTATATATCCCATCCAAACCTTTTGTTTTCTGTCCATCAGATACTCCTTTACCTAGTTCACTGTCTTTCCCATTATCTTTGATTACCTCCCCACATGTTGTGTATTAGTCTTTTTGTGAGGAACTGTATCAAAAGCTTTCCAGCAGACTAAGAAGATGTACTCTAACCATCCATCATTTTCTTGCCTTATTTTGAGGAGTTTGTCAAAGAATTCAATTAAAATTATTGGCATAATTTTTGCCCTTTGTGTTGTTCCCAATGTTTTGAAATTTACTCTTTTGTTTTAAGCATGTCTATGGTACACTATATAAATAAAGTAAGTGTTCCATTACATCTTTCCCTGGTGACTTTTTCCAGAGGTCTGCATGGGATGCATGTTAGTGGCACTGGTCTATAGTTTACTGCATTATATCTGTCCCCTCTCTTGAATAATGGAACTACTGTACATTAGCAATTTTCTCTATTTCAAGGAGCTCTCCTGTCTCTAGTGTTATATTGAAAGCTTTAATTAAAGTTGTTAACACAAAAAGTGTAGCCTCCTTCAGTAATTATAGAAAGGTGTATTTCACTAAACTCAATGCTATATTTATTCCAAATATGTTAGCTCAAAACTGTGAATATTTTGTACAATTCAGAGAGAAAAATTGAAAGCTATAAAAGAAATGTAAAATAATATTAAAAAAAAACACAGGATTTTTTGTTTTGTCCTGTTTTCAGTTACTTGTACTGAAACCATTTTTATAATTTTTAGGCTTTTAGCGCAGAAAACTCTGAAAATTAATTATACATGCGAAGGTTACCTTGAGGTTACCTTGAGGTGATTTCGAGGCTTAGCGACCCCGTGGCCCGGTCATCGACCAGGCATCCTCGTTGCTGGACTGGTAAGGTATGTAGAACCATTACATAATTATTATACAAAATTAAACAAAATTATACATACGCAAAAACTTAACACATTAAACCCCGAGCATGTTAAGGGTTAATTAAATACACTAACCTTGCAAGACATGTTGAAGTCGGATCCTCTTTGTACATCCATAGGGCCATATACACCACAACAAACTTTGGTGTTTCCAACCTCTAGGTATGATGATCCTTTTGCTTGACTTATCACTCCCACACTCATGACTGAAAGACAATTCTACAATTAATTAAAAAAATTACAGCCCACAATACCTTAAAAATCAAGTTTTTTGTAGCTATACCTGTACTTTGCACTCGATGAAACCAAGCCTGAGACCCAAGCTGACTGTTCTATGGTGTTCTAAATGTAATAATGAAAAATTTCATTGGGATTGTTGCATTTAATATCAGCAAAGTATCTGCAATACATTATTTTATGTAATTCAACGAGCAACCTTTGGATACTCTACTGGAATAACCAGAATGCATGGAAAGGAAAAGTCATTAGTAATTATAGTGCTTATGGATTATGGACTGAAGGAAATCTGAATGGTCATTCAAAAACTGGAGGCAAGCAATCAAAGCAAAAGTAGAAATGGGAGAGCATGGCAGTCTTTTAACCCTTGGGCTCATCCTCATGTTAATTTCATCTGTTAATCTTGCATCCCCATGGTGAACAAGAAAAAATCTGACAAAATTATTTGGCTTATGACATTGTTAATTTACCTACAAAACCACAAAAATCTAAATAAAAAATATCTTCCTCTTGAATTTTGGCTGTAGTGGCCTGGAGAAGTAGCATTGTTTTGGGTAGAAATAAGGTGAGGTGCTGCATGGGAATAACTTTGTTGATTTATTTTCATTTTTTCCTCACTTTATTTATTTAGTTATTCATGCTAAACAGGTTGCATTTGTGTGTCAAAGGAACTGTTTATTACATATAACTTTGAAAATATAAGTACTGTACTGTATGTATGGATATACTATTACCGTATAGATATACAGACATGTACTTATTCATACTAATTATTATTATTATTATTATTATTATTATATATATATATATATATATATATATATATATATATATATATATATATATTATATATATATATATATATATATATATATATATATATATATATATATATATATATGTGTGTGTATATTTATATATATATATATATATATATATATATATATATATATATATATATATATATATATATATATATATATATATATATATATATATGTCGTACCTAGTAGCCAGAACTCACTTTTTGGCCTACTATGCAAGGCCCTATTTGCCTAATAAGCCAAGTTTTCCTGAATTAATATATTTTCTCTTATTTTTTTCTTTTGAAATGATAAAGGTATCCATTTCATTATGTAAGAGGTCAATTTTTTTTTATTGGCATTAAAATTAATGTAGATATATGACCAAACCTAACCAACCCTACCTAACCTAACCTATCTTTATAGGTTAGGTTAGGTTAGGTAGCCGAAAAAGTTAGGTTAGGTTAGGTAGGTTAGGTAGTCGAAAAACAATTAATTCATGAAAACTTGGCCTATTAGGCAAATCGGGCCTTGCATAGTAGGCTGAGAAGTGCGTTCTGGCTACTAGGTACGACATATATATATATAATATAATTGTTATAACAATTACCAGTGTTATGGGTTACTTCAATCGAGTGTTACCAGAGTTCAGTAACCAAGTGTATAGTTTACAATAATTTAGTGTTACAATCATCTAGCATTACAGTGTGGTGAATGTCACCTCTGTGAGGGGGGGGGGGCCAGGTTCTCGTCCCCAGTACTCCCAAGAAAGAGATACACTACTGTGGGTGATTTGCTTTTGTGCAGTTTGGATGGTTTTTTCCACGATACAATGTGGGGCGTTGGATATAGTTTGTTGGGTGTAAGATATAGTACATAGATGGGTTTTATCTTTTTTAATATCTTTAACCTTCTCTTATGCTGCTTTATCTTCTCTAGACTAATATCTCCCAACCCCATGAAAACAGAAAATGGGATTATGAAAATATTGATTTAAAAACTTCAATACAGTGCTCAAAATATGATCTAAAATTCTGGATATTAATGACATCTTAGTTAATCTATGTAAACTACTACAGTAAATATGGAACATTGCAAAAAATTGTATTAAAAATATAACAATTAAAAATATCCTTAATAAGATAAATGTAAATTTTAAAGATGTGTAAACAAATAAATATGCTTACAGAGTTTCCTAGGATCAATGGCCGAGCGACCATCCCATCGCAAACTGTCTTCTCCTAAGAAACATTTCCTTTTTTGTGTCTGTAGCAGGGAATATGGTACACTTTTTTCTGGTCCCAGGATGCGGCGAGAATCACGGCTTCCCATTTTGTAATATACTGTACTGCACTGTACTTCTATGATAACTTTTAAATCTGATAATATACTGTACCAGGATTTCTCACTTCTGAAAAAATATAATTACAGTACAAGTATTTAAAATTTAGTCATTATAAATCAAATCTAGAAGTTGTTGTAAACTGAAGAGTGAGACAACCAAAGGGCAAAGTATTAATACTATACATGTATAGTATTAATTTACCTGCTAAAATTTTGTGAGAGGAGTAAGTAGTTCTTTGATGCTGCCTGACAAGCTGCATCCAACTGAATCCACTCAAGACATAGCAAGTCATAAATAAGCCTACCACTATAGAGGTGACAGGCGCAGGGGTATGTATATCACCCTATTAAGAAAAGCCACTAGAAACACGTGGGGGGGGAGTCAAAACATATGACAGCCAGGTAAACCATAGAAAATATGACAGCAAAGCCTTGAGATTAACAAACCACTGATAGTGAGGCTATTCTGATGCAAGTTCCACCTGTGCACCACCTGGGGTTGTGTATCTTTCTCCTTGAACCACCAATTATACTTCAGATGTATGCCCGATGCCTGTTTAATTATGTTCGCTGTAATGCTCCTTTTTTATGCACAAGTGCCCTGCATGTTCTGGTTTTTCATATGTATGCTGACCATTTTAGACTGCCTTATGGGAAGCATTTCCTTGTGAATTTGTATATTTTAGTATGTGTTTCATGATGCACTAGTATTTATACCTAATCACTTATGTGAGCTCTGATTAACTGTTCATCTACAACTGAATGTGCTTAGGTGTTCACTGATGGTGGGCTTCCCTGGCCAGAATTGATTTTTCTGGAGAGTTTAGGAGACTGTCTCTGAAAGGCCGGCTTTCTGTTACGGTGCCTAACCCTTGGCAATATTGATTCCACTGTGAAGCCTCAAGTTTAAAGGCAATCTGCTTATCATTTCAGGGTCAATCAGGGTTCATGTGCTTGTACGCAATCAGCCAAGTCACTCAATCTACCGAGTCAAATCAGCCATAGGCATCCTGTATGGCTTACCGAGCACAACCTTCACGGAGGCACTGGGAACCGGTGACTATCATCATCACCTTACTAAGAAAACATTCAGAAAGTAAGTGAAGTAATACAAACATGAGCATCAAGTGTGCATAAAGCATGAATGGTCCCCAAACCAATATACATCCAAAAACTCTTGACCTCTGAAGGATTTAAACCCGGTCGGATCCTTCAACAGTCGCTGGTTAGTGGTTACAGATCTGGACTGCTGGGGGCATGGAGACCCTGACTGACCTGGTTTGAATCCTTCAGGGATCAAAAGGTTTTGGATGTGTGTGTATATATGTATGTATATGTATGACACAAAAGCTGCATGAATGCACAAGCCATAAAGCTCTGAAAGCTCTCGACCCATCCAGGATTCGAATCCCTGCTGCCCAGGATCGCCCCCCCCCCCTGGCATACAGCGTACCACAACCACTAGATCGATTGTGAAGTGGTTGTGGTTCCCTGCATGCCAGGGGTTGATTCTGAGTAGCAGGGGATTGTATCCTGTCGGTTCAAAAAGCGTTCTTAATTATGTTATATATGTATCTCTAAGTTAGGCTGTTTGATTAGGTTAGGTAAAGCAAAGTAGGTTTCAAAATCTGTTGGCAACCACCTTGGTTACAATGTTACTTGTATATTGCACACATTTACTATGCCATGTGTTAATAGTATGTTTTCAAATTACACTTCAATTAAACTTAATTTTGTTACTATTGGTCTTAAGAATGAATAGTTAACTTTGTACCAAAGACATTTCACCAATGTTTTTATTAAAGTTGCCTAACTCAACCCAACCAAGCCTAATGATTGGCAGGGAACATGGATTATGCCCAACGCTGCCTTTAACCAAACAAAACAAACCTTATACTGTATTTCCTAACCCACCCTAACCTAATGATACACAAGGGTTTAACAATTAGAAGACAAGTTTTGTTGAAACACAGAGGTATGGGGTATGCTTAAATCGTACACGGGCATTTCAACAGGGTCCGTCTAATTACCACAAGCTACCACAAGCTTCACAAAGCTTCCTGGCAATACGTTAGTAATGAAAAAATATGATAGGTTAGGCTGACCTAACCTAACCTAGCCTAGCCTAACCTAACCTAATCTAACCTAACCTAATTTAACCAAACCAAACCAAACCTAACCTATCCTAACCTAACCTAACCGACGCTTGGATCGTCGACTTAATTTGGCGACACCAGCTCTTTATTTTCGTCTAATTTCATTGTAAAAAGATACTTTTTCAAACTAAAATTATGTTTTTTCGTGTTGTACGTTCAGCACCAACATTATAATGAGTAAATATATCATATTTATTCATTACTAACGTATTGCCAGGAAGCTTTCCGAAAGCATGTGTAGCTTGTGGTAGCTTGTGGTAATTAGACGGACCGTTTCAACAAAGATTTTTCACTTTTTCAGAACAGTTGGGTTGGGTTTAAAATGTGTTGTGGTTGGTGTTTTGTACACGGGGGAGACCTGTGTACACGGGGGACCCCTGTGTACACGGGGGACCCCTGTGTACACGGGTGACCCCTGTGTACACGGGAAGACTAGTACCAACCCTTTATAAGACGTGATGGCCAAACCAGCAAAGCGAGGCTCAATCCCTAAATGGGGCAACGTCCTGAAAGCTGCTGAAATAAGGGACGATAAAGCACCCCCCCCCCCAAGATGAGGACGATTAACTGTAGAGAAGGAGGCAGGGTCCAAGAGCTGGAGTTAAGAAGACACTGTAGGTAACACGTGCGTCCTTACCACCAGCGTGGTGTTCACTCCCGAGGCCGAGTCCTGCCTGCCACTCCGACCTCTGCTCCACACATCCTATACTTGGGTTGCTAACTTTGTATGTATTAGCTCTATCTATAAACCCGTCAATGTTTGTATCTCACCTTGTATGTATGTACTTTACCTGAATAAACATTTGATTTCATTTGATTTTGAACTAAAATGTGAACGTTTTGTATAAATAATTGGTCAATATTAAATACACAATATTATATTATTAACAGTTAAAAGTGTACTGTTGTGGTGGTTGTGAAATTATTCAATAAATTAACAATAATATGTTATTATCTGTTAGATTAAGGACCTGCCCGAAGCGCTGAGCGTACTAGTGGCTTTACAAGTTAGTTTAGTTCATTTATTATGCACCCCATACCCATCCCGTGGGTGCTAGTGGAAAGGGTTACAGAGGCAAAATGGCTTTACAAGATTGTAAATACTATGCTATGTATTCTCTCAAACCCAATGTACCTTCTTGTATATAAATAAATAAATAAATAAATAGGAGCTGCCTCGTATGGGTCATTAGGCCTTCTGCAGTTACCTTTGTTCTTATGTTTTTATCTGTTTCCGGCGGCGCTGGAAATCGAACCCGGACCATAGGACTACGAATCTAACATGCTGACCACTCAGCCACAAGCCCCTATAATGTATGTATTCACCTAGTTGTGCTTGCGGGAGTTGAGCTCTGCTCTTTCGGCCCGCCTCTCAACTGTTACTACTATTTTTGTTGTTTTCAACACGCACGCGCACACCCCCCCCCACACACACACACATACACCGGTGTGTGGCCGAGGGGAGCCGGTGGCCGAGCGGACAGCACGCTGGACACGTGATCCTGTGGTCCCGGGCTCGATCCCGGGCGCCGGCGAGAAACAATGGGCTGTTTCTTTCACCCTATGCCCCCTGTTACCTAGCAGTAAATAAATAAATAAATATGTTTATTCAGGTAAGCAAATAGGTACCTGGGAGTTAGTCAGCTGTCACGGGCTGCTTCCTGGGGTGTGTGTGTGTGTGTGGTGTGTGGGGGAGGGGGAAAGTAGTAGTAGAAACACTTGAGAGGTGGGCCGAAAGAGCAGAGCTCTACCCCCGAAAGCACAACTAGGTGAATACACACACACACAGAGGAAGCAGCCCGTAGCAGCTGTCTAACTCACAGGTACCTGTTTACTGCTAGGTAACAGGGCTATCAGGGAAAGGAAACTGTACCATTTGTTTTTCCAGCGGTGCGGGGATCGAACCCTGGTCCCTAGGTCCACGAGTCTAGAGAACTGTTCACTCAGCCACTAGCCCCCCTCCCTCCATGTATGCATTCACCTAGTTGTGCTTGCGGGGGTTGAGCTCTGGTCTTTCGGCCTGCCTCTCAACTGTCAATCAACTGTTACTAACTACTGTACTCATTTTTTTTCTCTCACACACACACACACACACATCCATGCACAACATCCATGGTTTAACAGGCATGTATGGAAGCAAAGGTACTGAACAAAAGGGCGTGGAGGAACTTCCGAAATAACAGAACACCAGAAAGCAGAGAGAGATACCAGAGAACCAGGAATGAGTATGTTAGTGTGAGAAGGGAAGCAGAGAAAAATTATGAAAATGATATAGCAAGCAAAGCCATGACCGATCCAAAGCTACTCCACAGTCACATCAGGAGGAAAACATCAGTGAAAGAACAGGTAATGAAACTTAGAACAGGCGAGGACAGGTATACAGAGAATGACAAAGAGGTGTGTGAGGAACTCAACAAGAGGTTCCAGGAGGTCTTCACAATAGAACATGGTGAGGTCACTGCGCTAGGAGAGGGGGCAGTAAACCAGGCAGCCTTGGAAGGGTTCAAAGTTACGAGAGATGATGTCAAGAGACACCTGTTGGATCTGGATGTGAGAAAGGCTGTTGGTCCAGACAGGATCTCACCATGGTTATTGAAAGAGTGTGCAGAGGTACTCTGCGCTTGCCACTCTCCATAGTGTATAATAGGTCACTGGAGACGGGAGACCGACCAGAAATATGGAAGGCGGCTAATGTGGTCCCAATATACAAAAAGGGTGACAGACAAGAGGCACTGAACTACAGGCCAGTGTCCTTAACTTGTATACCATGCAAAGTGATGGAGAAAATCATGAGAAAAAATCTAGTAACACATCTGGAGAGAAGGGACTTCGTGACAAATCGCCAACATGGGTTCAGGGAGGGTAAATCTTGCCTTACTGGCTTAATAGAATTCTACGATCAGGTGACAAAGATTAAGCAAGAAAGAGAAGGCTGGGCAGACTGCATATTTTTGGACTGTCAGAAAGCCTTTGATACAGTCCCCCCATAAGAGGCTGGTACATAAGCTGGAGAGACAGGCAGGAGTAACTGGTAAAGTGCTCCAGTGGATAAGGGAATACCTAAGCAATAGGAAGCAAAGAGTTACAGTGAGGGATGACACCTCAGATTGGCGTGAAGTCACCAGTGGAGTCCCACAGGGCTCTGTACTCGGCCCTATCCTGTTTCTGATATACGTGAACAATCTCCCGGAGGGTATAGACTCATTCCTCTCAATGTTTGCTGACGATGCCAAAATTATGAGAAGGATTAAGACAGGAGGACTGCTTGAAGCTTCAAGAAGATCTAGACAAACTAAAGGAATGGTCAAACAAATGGTTGTTAGAGTTTAACCCAAGCAAATGTAATGTAATGAAGATAGGTGTAGGGAGCAGGAGGCCAGTTACAAGGTATCATTTGGGAGATGAAATTCTATACAAGTCAGAGAGAGAGAAAGACCTGGGGGGTTGATATCATGCCAGACCTGTCTCCTGAAGCCCATATCAAGAGGATAACATCAGCAGCATATGCCAGGTTGGCTAACATAAGAACGGCATTTAGACACTTGTGCAAGGAATCATTCAGAACTTTGCATACCACCTATGTCAGACCAATCGTGGACTATGCAGCCCCGGCATGGAGTCCATATCTAGCCAAGCATTAGATCAAACTGGAAAAAGTTCAAAGGTTTGCCACCAGACTAGTACCCGTTCTGAGAGGTATGAGCTACGAGGAGAGACTACTGGAATTAAACCTCACGTCGCTAGAAGACAGAAGAGTTAGGGGGGATATGATCACCACGTACAAGATTCTCAGAGGAATTGACAGGGTAGATAAAGACGGGCTATTTAACACAAGGGGCACACGCACTAGGGGACACAGGTGGAAACTAAGTGCCCAAATGAGCCACAGAGATATTAGAAAGAATTTTTTTAGTGTCAGAGTAGTTGACAAATGGAATGCATTAGGCAGTGATGTGGTGGAAGCTGACTCCATACACAGTTTCAAGTGTAGATATGATAGAGCCCAATAGGCTCAGGAACCTGTACACCAGTTGATTGACAGTTGAGAAGCGGGACCAAAGAGCCAGAGCTCAACCCCCACAAGCACATATAGGTGAGTACATATGCATGCCAGGAAGCAGCCTGTAACCACTGTCTAACTGTATGTTAGACATATGTATGTATGTATGTATGTATGTATGTATGTATGTATGTATGTATGTATGTATGCATACATGCATGCATAAGTATCCATTATTTCTCCATCCACTTTATGGATGGAGAAATACTAAAGAAATTGTTCACAACTTTTATTAGACCAAAGCTGGAATATGCAGCGGTTGTATGGTGCCCTTATCTTAAGAAGCACATCAACAAACTGGAAAAGGTGCAACGACATGCCACTAAGTGGCTCCCAGAAATGAAGGACAAGAGCTATGAGGAGAGGTTAGAGGCATTAAATATGCAAAAACTAGAAGATAGAAGAAAAAGAGGCGATATGATCACTACGTACAAAATAGTAACAGGAATTGATAAAATCGACAGGGAAGATTTCCTGAGACCTGGAACTTCAAGAACAAGAGGTCATAGATTTAAACTAGCTAAACACAGATGCCGAAGAAACGTAAGAAAATTCACCTTCGCAAATAGTGTGGTAGACGGTTGGAACAAGTTAAGTGAGAAGGTGGTGGAGGCCAAAACCGTCAGTAGTTTCAAAGCGTTATATGACAAAGAGTGCTGGGAAGACGGGACACCACGAGCGTAGCTCTCATCCTGTAACTACACTTAGGTAATTACTAGGAAAGTAAGTAATTATCAAAAGAAGGCACCAAGTCGGGAAGGCTATGTAGTACGTGTACAGTACCATCAAATGTGTGGGATATTCATATGGCCCTAAATATCATTAAGGATGCCAATACAAGAACAAAAGCACATAATGCGAAGATATCAAGGGTATCCGATTTACCAAGAATTCTGTCGAGGGACAAGAAAAGTGTCCGTGAGGGACGGTTGGGAAGCAATTTAATTTTTTTTAATTATCAGGGGAAAGCGAGAAGCCATTACGACTTTATAGCACTTTGAAAGAGTCAGGATAAGGATTTGGGATAGGACAATAAAGGGGGGGGGAGGAGGAAGGAAGAAATGGTGCCCAATCACCTGGATGGTCGGGGATTGAACGCCGATCTGCACGAAGCGACCGTCGCTCTACCATCCAGTCAAAGTGGTCGGGCAGCAAGACACATGCACGTCCTGCAAGTCCGGACATTCAACAAGGATATGCACAGCCATAAGATGTATAATGCAGTTTGGATAAGTAGCAGGGTGGTGCTCCATTAAGTGCTCATCACTGAAACATGTATGGCCAATACGTAACCTCGCCAGAGCCGCTTCAAGTCACCGGTTAAGGTGGTAGGAGGAAGGCCATGGGAACACATTACTATCCACTAGAAAAATGAAACGAAAGTTCTTAACATTTTCTTGATTCAACACATTATTTTCATTGATAAAACATTGATAAAGTTATTCTCGTGTGGTATCTTACCTCATTTCTACTAAAAACACTTGTTCTCTGGGCCACTACAGCTAAACCCCAAGAGGTAGAGACTTTTTACTTGGATTCTTGTGCTTCTTCAATGCTAATTAATCCTTAGGCTGCTACAGCTTAAGGGGCTATGTCAATGTCAAAGATAAAAAAAAAGAGTCAGATTTTTTTTTTTTAGAACAACTGGGTTACCAGCGATAACAGCATGTACAGTACACACCTGTCACTGTGCACCTGCCGTTTAGGGGTTAATGTACTGTATTTGGGTCTTTAAATTACTTTAACTTCTTTGAATATTACTTTTAACTTCACCAAGGTCAAATTAAGTTTGTTATTGTAATTATAGTTTGTTTATTTTTATGATGGTGCTGCTTTAACAATGTAAATATTTGCTTATACAGTATGTATATATGTGAATTAAGTTATGTTATTTACTCAGTGTAAATAGTCATTTGCTTTATTTATCAAAGGGTGTCTATTTTCTTTCAGGTAATTACTCAATTTGTTTCAGCTATGTGTGCTTGTGTGTTTTCTGTGTTTTGTGGTTGATCTCTTAATGCCCTACTTTATGCCCGAAAAGAATCAAGTCAGACTAATTCTGGTCCTCTAGATGGGTGTGTTGGGCTCAGGCTTTGTGGTACCAGAAATAAGCTTAGGGAACCGCTGATCAGTCCCTCCAAAAATGCTACTTTTAATAAGTGAAAATTATAGTCAGCATATTTGCACATACTGGTACAGTGGGATCCTGCTAGAGCAAAATCCTGGATTATTCTAATATTTCTATACTAGAATGCATGCTTAAAACAGAGCTGTGCTTACATATTGGAGGGTCCTTGGTAGTAAAGTCGGGTTCGTTCTCGACTTGCAATTGAGAATTGACTTAGCTAGACAATTTTCAACTGTCTGTTGATTATAGCCATCAACTGTAAGTGGTTAATTTCAGGGGAAGATTTAATTACCGTATTTGTATAATGTCTATAGTACAGTATAGTATAAACTAAAAAACTACTACAGCTGTTTTAAATTCGTATATAGTCAGCCATGTGCTATCCAAACCCCTCGGGACCGAGACTGAATGGATAACGAGTTCGGATAAGTGGTTAGTCATCCTGAAAAGGTGGAAAAATTTGACAAATTTGTTACAGAAATTCAACAGTGTTTTGTTTGTACTCACCAATATATGTTCTGATCTGCTTGTTAACAAGGCTCCATCAACTATAATCTTCATGTTATTTAGATAGAAAAGGTGGTGGTGGATGATGAGAGTGTTGGATTGATTGAAGTGGAGATTAATGGGTATGGGGGTAACAGCAAACTGCCTTTCACCATGAACTCTAATGTACCAAATGCCACAGTGGGGTCTAATGCTTCTGAGCTATTCATTAGTGTATGAACACTGCTCAAGTGGTGCTATGTAGACACTGGGCAAACTTGTTCCATTTTTATTGCACATTTTTATTCAGACTGGCTGCCCCACCAGTCATCCAAACTTTTTTTATCCGAACAAACCCCCAATCGGGTAACAGGCATTCATAAAGCACGTGGCTGACTTGGGTACATGAGTGTATATACATTATGTATTATCAATTATCAGAATATTGTAGAGTACTTTCAATTTAAACAAATTAATTTACTTATTATTAATATGCTGTCAGGGATGTAATAAGAAAATATATAAAATACTGTAATTGTATTTTCATACAAAACTACCTACAGTTACAACTGTGTGAGAAAAGTACCTTGTTATTTTCAAGACACACATTTAAATTTCTTCCCTAACATTACATTTCATATAAAAATCCTACAAGATGTATTTACTATATATATAAGGCAAAATCTTCTAAAAAGCTTTAGTATTGTGTAGCACAGTATGTGCCAGGCAACCTTTAACAATAGAACATTAGCATTATGGATGGGACAGACATGTACATAAAGCCTTAGGAAGAATGTCAAGAAGTTGGCACTGCACTTCATTAAATTAGTACAGTGTTTAAATTTTGTTTATCATGTGCCCTTTCCCTATTAGTCCTTTATTATAATGTTTTCAGTTTATATAAAAAAATATTTATCAGACAAGTCATGAGTACTATCCAAATAACAAAAAAGGGCATTGTCAGTATTCATAATGAATACCAATTTAAATTTTCAGTACTATTTTTAAGGAAATAAATCAAGGACATTGTGTTTTGCCTACTGTATAAGTATTGTCATGTTACAACAGTTGCACCTGGAACTATATTTTTAGACTACTGTATTTACATCAGCAAGTGTGTTAAGAAATATTCGTTGCTTGTACTACAGGAAAATAAGATAGGCCCCTCTATTAAAAATTTAAACATGTTAAAAAATAGTTAATGTGTGTAAATTAACACTGAAAACTTTAAAGATTTTGAACATTATATTGTATAGTATACAGTAATTCTGTATATACTGTAGTTATTAATATTCTTAACCCCACATACAAATACTCTTCAGTGTTCTGCACATCAAACATTATTACACGAGCATAAAAAGCTTGACTGTGAAAATATTAGGATGAGGTCACTCGAGTAAAATTATATATTTCCTGAGTCTAACACTTATTAAAACTATTGCCCAAAATATAAATTCAAAATCATTAATTGGCTGCTATAACTGAAGAAAAATAATAGTGTAACCCTCTTGTCACTACACTGCAAATATTTAGGATAAATATCTGAATATCAGTCTAATTTACCCAAATGTACTGTATATTAATTATTGGGTTAAGGCTAAGAATAATGTAAAGAGGAGCTTTATTGGCCAATGATACACATTGGATTGGTTGATGAGGTCCTTCTGCAGGAGTTAGCAACATACTGACAACCTTTGACTACAAATCTTCAGCAAAACCAATAATCATGAGGTATTTGGTTGTATTCAGTAATGATGTAAAATATCCTTAAAATATTACTTGTGTAGCAACAAGTTTGTGATAAATTGTGATACTTGTATAACTTGAGACTGTGTCAAAAATATGATACCACTATGATGGGACAAAAAACAAATTCAGTCATTTTGGCTTACACTATACTTTACAAACATTTAATGCTTATCTCCACTGTATGTTGAAGACATAAAAATAAAATATTAACATGAACAGTAGACTACATCATAGTCTACAGATCTATTGCAGATTTTAAAAGTTAGACTGAACTTCAGTTAACTTGTACAGTATTTGTAACATAGCCAAAGTTTGCCTTTCACTGTTATAATTAACATGAATACTTCTTTAATATTTGGGTTATTTTCACAATTTTTTATATTCTCAAGTGTAGTTATGAGGATGCAGTCCATAAAAAACATGCAAGTCACCAGTTTATGATGTATAATACAGTACAGTAAATAAGTACACTTACAAAATATGGCACCAATATAGTAAATAATTTTTTGTCCAATTCCTTGGACAAAAATATTCTTAGGATCATCAAATTAGAAAAACAAAAAAATGTATGAAACCTTCTAATCAGACAGTCAATATGAAAAGCTTTTTTCAGGGTTTGATACTCAGATACTCATTTAACACGCTAATTCTGCACCATAAATTAAGTCAGTTTCCTGGTGCACATAAAAAAATAAAAATAAATTTCTTTGATGGATGGTTTGAAAAATTTCAGATAATTTGAGTTTGGCTGTAACGAGGTTAATAAATGTTAAAATTGCTAAATTCTGAGAAGTAATTTTCAAGTTAACTATTTATAATGGATTTCTCATCACTAATATATTCTAGGTCCATAAAAAGTAAATGGTTCTTAGCATGGGCATCAGTCAGTGGATGGTAATGCACCTGACATGGTGCCAATGTTTTGTACTAATTATCAGAAAGGAAGCCATTTTTTCAAAAATCTTGATGAAAGCCATCAAGATTTTTGTGAATATGACAAACAATTGAATGGCGACCACATAGAATCCTTCAGACTTTTGAATATTACGGGGGACATCTGATCTCCCACAGGCAATCGCACTGGCCCCCACATCACTTGAGGGTTACAGGAACAATTAAAAAGCATGCTTTATCTTTAACCACTGCACTGTGCAATGCGCTTTTAGGCGTTCCGAACTGGAACTATCAGGAGAAAGCACCAAGCCATTACAACTATATAGCACTTGGGAATGGGTCAGGATAAGGATATGGGATGGGACGGGGGGAAGGAATGGTACCCAACCACTTGGACGGTCGGGGATTGAACGCTGACCTGCATGACACGAGACCATCGCTCAACCATCCACCCCAAGTGTTTGGGCATTAGGCGCTTCGAGAGTTGTCCTATTTTTTTTTTTAAATTAGGCTATACAGTATTTTAATGTTTTTTTAATGTTTTCATCACTGTGTTTTGAAATGGAAATAGTTGTTTGGAAACATTTTGACATTAACTTTACCTGAATATTTATAAAAGCAACAAAAATATGTTCTTGACAATTGCACTAAAAAGATTTGCCGAAACTAGGTGCGTAGTGCAGTGGTTAAACTGTTCTATTGGGCAAGTTCATAATAGAACTGGGTGACTTCTACACTGGTGCACAAGATCTTTTCGAATCATTCCTGCCAGGTCACATTGGTGCTAGAGAAGCTTTTCAGTGACAATAACAGTGCAGTACCAGTACTCCAATAGATGCTCATAGCCTTTCCAAGCCCTACCTGATGGTAGTCGTGGGAAGCGACCAGATACAAAACTAGTGGTTGTGTCAAGAGCCCTACATGGCATGGCCTGTTCTGCATGACAATGTCAGATTCTTCATGGGGCTTAAAACTGTAATCCCTTAAAATTTTATTCTGATATGAGTATATATTTAGTGAACCATAACTCCCTTTGAATTAAAAAAAAAATAACCTCACCAGTTGCAGACTATGCAAAACTTACTGGGTGATGGATATCCCCCTGATGCTTCAGATCCATGTTTTGTCAGGTGTCAAAATCAATGTCATAATGGCAAGCATAAAAATAAATGTAAAAATATCAGTGTAAAAGTTACTGGACTTTCCTTGAGGATTTTCAAGCCCTGATATCTTCATTATCTATTGGTACCAATCTTTAACACTGAGGTTTCAAGCCAGTCATCTTCCATTAATGTTTTATGTTGAAATGCTTACCGGTGGCTGTTAAAATGCTTTCCTCGGCTATCCTATCTATTTTGATGCAATGATTCTTCAATCTAGTACTGTAATACAGTGGTCGCCTACCTGTTGGAGCTCACGGATCACCAAATTCATAATTTTAAATCTCATGGACCACTAATGTGAATCCTGCAGTCCACCAAACAAGAAATGATAGTTATTAAATTCAAACTTATTTGATACTATTAAATATAATAGTTAAAGAAAAATACACAGTTACATTCAATGCCACAACCTGGGTAAAAGGGCAACCATTCCTCATTCTCTAGTAATCCCAAACCCCTGGTATCCCCAGTCCCAAGAGAAGAAGGGCCATCTTACCTCGAGATGGTTTTGAGGCTTAGCGTCCCCGAGGCCCAGTCCTCGACCAGGCCTCCCTCAAGCCAGGGAGGAACTCTAAATTTTTTCTGAGATTTAGTAAAAGGAGAGAGAGGGTGTATGCCATCAAGTCTTCCTCCTAAAGGAAACAGGAGAAACAGGGTTTCAAAACTGCCATCACTACTACCAAGAGATTCTCACTCAAATTAAGAGGATCCAGTGCCAATACCTCAGGAATTGGAGAGGTCGCAAGTTTAGGTTACTTACATGCCCTTGTCAGAGGCAAAAGCAGGGACGAGCACTATACTGGGCGAGCTGACTGACCACCTCCCCAGTACAGCAAACAACAGTGATAAGTGATAACAACAGTTATATTTAACTTATATCTGGATTTAACACGTCACCAAAGCCTCAAAATCCTCTTCATAAAGAAAGGAGGCTTGCCTCCCAAGGTCCTTGTTCAGATGGCAGAAGCAGCAAACAGAGGTCCAGCAACAACACTTGTCACATAACTGTGGATGGAAAACCCTTAACCCAGCAGGCTAAGTAATGGTGGCAACAGAAATATCTGTTAAGATTGAGAAAACAACTTGCATCCACAACACCTGTATGCAGCATAAGTCATGTTGCAGGTTTGGTGAAGGAGTCATCACACTATGACCAACAAGTTTAAACGGACACTCGGCTCAAATAGGAACTGTACATACAATCCATTAATGTCTGGAAATCTCGGATGATAGGGAAGTGAAACCAACTGTATGACGCCACAAATTTGAACCAAAATATTCTTTATTTGCCACCCAAGCAGAATCACACAAATGCACAAGCCACACACCTTTAACAATATACAGGGTATATATATTTTTTTAAGTAAGCACTAGTACACTAACCTTAACCAATCAACTTCAACAGGTCTGGCATAATATAAGGACCCAATCCCAACCACCGTGGCAACTCTAGGGAAAGATCCAGAAAGGATGACACCCAAACTATTCAAAGATAACTTTGATGTGGAAATGGGAAACGTAAGCAAAGTCACGGAAGGTAACCCAGAAGGAAAGTTGGGAAAACTAATCAGCTAAGTACATACAATGAGTGCTAACCCCATTTAGCTTAAAAAACTGTTGATATTTGCAGAGGAACAGTAATGCATTTGGTACCAGGCATGCAATTGAGGAGGCAGACAGGATGAACCCCTAGGTTATCTGAGCCGTCAACTGGTGGTATACATGGATGCTAGCACATTGTTGAGCCTGGCCTTGGGCTGGGCTTAGGGAGTAAAACTCCCAAAACCCTCTCCAGGTATGGTTTGTTAATGTCAAAAACCACTCTACTTGCTTCCATCTTTTCTCTCTGTAATCAAGATTTGTAGTTTGGTTTGCTTCAAATGTACTTTTTTGGCAGTTTTATTTGGGTTTAGGGCCAATCTCAGATTACCATATTTCCCTTGCCTCAAAGAGTACAACTGATACCAAAGCCATTACACCAGGAAGATGCTTAGGGATAGCCCAGAAAAAGAGCACAGTAACTGGGAGCTTGTAAAAAAAGAACAATGAAAGTATGTCTCGAAAAAATGTATGTCGTGTTTTCTAGTAATAATGTATTGCTTTATTTAAATGCCTGGGGTGATCACTTTCACACTATCCTATGGAGTTATATTTTTTTAAGGATTTTGAGTGTTCTCACCTCAAACACCTGTAAGTCTCGAGCATCATTAAAATATTAAAATATACTCACACACAGAGATCACACTAACGTGATGCATCAAATGAACAAATCCACAAGGGCCATGACGAGGATTCGAAACTGCGTCCGGGAGCATCCCAGACACTGCCTTAATCGACTGAGCTACGGTCGATTAAGTCGACCGTAGCTCAGTCGATTAAGGCAGTGTCTGGGATGCTCCCGGACGCAGTTTTGAATCCTCATCATGGCCCTTGTGGATTTGTTCATTTAAAATATACTGCAAATTCGACAAATATAATTTTGTGGTGTGGGAGAAAATAAAACTTCAGGTTCCCTCCAGTTATGTTCAACTAGAGGAAATATTGAGACAAGTTTCCTATACTAGTCAATTGCAGTTATGAAATGCGTCTGTGATTGTATTTATTGCAATATACACCAGTTCAGATCTATTGGTGAGTCATAAGTACTGATGTTTTAAGGCTTTTATCTCATGATTTAGAATAAGTAACTTTAAAGCAAGAATACAACAATTTAAATTCACATACTGTACTCAAAGGTTTAAAGTGTTTGTTTAAAGTACAAACATTTTATATAATGCTGAATAATATATTTAACTTATTCAATAACCAAATAAAATGTAGAAAACTAAAAAACATGCATCACTACACAAGATAAATGGCAACATTTTGTTAGGTCAAACAAAAGCCATTGGAAAAACTTCAAAACCCTTGGCAAAATTATAAATTGCATGAATGCCAAACCTGTGCTTTTAAAAAGATCGTGTTCTGAATGATACGATTTGAGAGAGAAGCCTTTCATGCATTGCATACCTTCCCCTCTAGTTGGAACAAAATCATCATAATAATAATAATAAATTGATTCATGGATCAGAACTTTGTATGCTGTTATGTATATTAAAAACAAATGATCTTATACAGTATTCTACAGTTCATGAATTATACCCTTCTCACATTGTACCTGGAAAATATCTCTACAGTATTTGTCATAATCTTATATGAGATTTTAAGAGTTAGTGCCAAGTTTTCAAATTTCTACATGCATACTAAAAAAAAAAAGCCAATTCTGCATGGCTGCTGTGTAGTTTCTAACCTAATCTTTGTCAGATTTGTATATTTGGCTAACAGAACATCTTGGCTAGGATTATCAAAATGGTCCAGAGTAGTTAGTCAATGTACAATTTAGTGTGACTAGGTGAATAATGTAGACAAATTTATAATAAAAGTGAATGGATGAACGTTTGATAACCGATCTTGTACTTTCGTAAATAATGTACATACTTATGTACTGTACAGTATTAGCTTTTAGTTAAATCATCCAACCCGTCCCCCATGATGATTAATATTCTGATTTGTCTTCAAGCTACAAATATTATGAATGGAAAGATGAAATAGGAGATTCCTTGATAAACAACTTACCTTTTAACAGCTAATTAGCTATTACCTACCTGTACCACCTAAAAACATCGGGTCACCAAGATCTATTTTTTGTTTTTAAAAAAGATTTTTGAAGAGCCTGTGAAATCACTGAAGCCTACTTATTTTCATATACTTTGAGGAAACTTTAATTTATCATGAAACCTACAACTAAATGCTTAGAATTAACAAGACAAGAGCAAAGTGAGGGCCATAGGCCATACCCACCTTGAGGAGAATATTTATCCTTTGTTAATTTTTAAAACTTTAAAAGCTGATAGATAAGGTCAGTCATACCAAACTTTAAAAGGAGAGGCAGTATGAAGTAATTTGATTGTTGCAGTATAGTTGTGGGTTTTCCCTGACCCACCTAAATTGCAGGAATAACAATGACCAATGTTTTTAGCTTGTTTTCACTTGATTCTTCAGGTATGATGAGTGTGTAACCAAGAACCTCATCACTGATGGTAATATTTCTTGCACACTAGTAGCAGTCAAACAAATGGCCTCCAAAATGAACATTCAACACAAAAAAGTAAATATACAAAACTTAGAATATTTATTACTTCCATTTAGAAATCACTCTTGTGTTACTCAAAATCCTTATTGAATAAATTTGTTCATTTTTATTATTTTTTACTTTCAATCTTTTTAAAACAAAAGGTGGGGGTTGAAATTATATGAGACAGCCTTGTTAAATCATAAAGAACTAAACAAAATTAACATGATGGTTCCTGCCACCAGTTAACTTCTACTTTCACAATGAAGACAAAACAGTTATCAATGTTGGATAATTTTAAATTTTATATATCAGCTCCATAATTACAGCTGAATATGAGTAAATCATTCGCATGCAAAATACATCATGAACTAACATGGGTTCAGTTACTGTGGTCAGCTATGTCTGTGCCAGCAACACAAATAGATTTACAACGTATCTGTTAACAAGGACTTCAGATTTAACTTCTTTGCCATCATCACATCCTGAAAAATCTATGAAAAAATTAATTAAAAATGCAGCTTGATACAATGTCAAAAACCTGATCTTAAATGTTACATCACTAATACAAGCATGATCATTTACAAAGCTAACTTGCAACACACATCATACGCATTCTTTAACACTTTTTTATATTTTTGTTATTTTACACACATGAATAAATACTATACTGTAATAGAAACTGTACATGCAGAGAAGTATATAAACGTATTTCACTTGTTAAAATACATAAAAGTAACTACTCCTTAATGTATCCAATACATTTTTAAATACATTCCTTTTGCATTCATTAATTAAAATTGCTAGTGAACAAACACGAAAGAACAATGGTAAACAATTAAATGCCTTCCATAATATTTTGTCCTTTACACCTGAAATTAAACACACTTCCATAACCAAAGTTGAAAAGCCTTTTGCAAAAATGTCCTTTCCCAAAGATACACAGATTGTCAATGAAGCCTGTACAGTACAAGTTTTTCCCTCCATATGAAAAATGGCACTTACTGAAGATGAGGTATCAGATAAGAAAACCATTTCTTGTACATAAAATACTTAATAAAATAAGCATTAGTCTATGGTTATCCTCCCTCAGTGACATGAATGAATAAACAAGTGACCCTCACAGTAAGTCCACTCAGGGATTCAGAGAAGTGTTTAACATGAATTTCTAACAAACCACAAAATTATCAATAAGTTATGATCATAAAGATAATCTATATGAACTGTAACAGAGCCTAAAACCATGTCCAAATTTTAATAGTACATAAAAAGATAAGCTTATCTGAATTTTTCTTACAGGTTGCAAATGCTCACATTTGTTTACATGTGTATGCAAGTGTGTGTGTGTGTGTGTGTGTGTGTGTGTGTGTGTGTGTTAACAGCATATGAACAGTTTTATGTGGATGTGGTCTGGGTGTATGTGGATGGGTATCCTGCTTTATGTACTGCAAAAGTGACATGTCAGTGACCAACCGAGTAACAGTAACAAAATATGCCATGTAGGGTAGCTTAAACGACACCAGTGTCACACCAAACACACTAAAAAAAATTAAAACCGATTATGAAAGTATCCGCTTCCAATTACCCAATCATAGCAAATATGATCATGCAAATTGTTGCATGATGGATGAACAAATACCTAATTACCAAAATAAAGTGCTAAGCCAGTATGGCACTCTGTATGTAGAAGATTCAAGAGAACCTAGATATCGTTCATACAGGTATTTCCAGTATGAGAGCAGAATGGAGTAAATTGATCAAAATCAAAGGAATCAAATGAATACAGTATTTGTATATGAAGACATATGGTATATAGGGACAGTGGGAAAGACAAATTTCTGGTTAATTTGAAAATCTGGACATTCAACCATTAGATGGATGACTAAGTGGTACAATGTAATTAGTAGAGCAAAGTCGGTCGAGCAGACAGCATGCTGGACTTGTGATCCTGTGGTCCCAGGTTCGATCCCAGGCGCCGGCGAGAAACAATGGGCAGTTTCTTTCACCCTATGCCTTTGTTACCTAGCAGTAAATAGGTACCTGGGTGTTAGTCAGCTGTCACGGGCTGCTTCCTGGGGGTGGATGCCTGGTCGAGGACCGGGCCGCAGGGACACTAAAAAGCCCTGAAATCATCTCAAGATAACCTCAAGAAGTACTAGGTAGTGCAAGCCTAAAAGATTGGGTGCATCTCTGAAGATATCCTTCAGTAGACAGGTGTATAGTAATCAGGTTAAGAATATTGACTTCCAGCCTGATACACAGGTTTCATTACTTATCATTTATAATACTGTATATATCATTCAGGATGCCAATGTGTGAGCAGAAAGACATAAGATGAGCAATGTGCTATGAAAGCAAATTCATTAAGGATACAGTATTATCAAGGGACAACTGGCTCATAGGAACAGAGGGAAAGTAAAACTTCCAATTATCCTAAAAATCAGGACATTCTGTGAGGAGACGAGTAATTATTAGTGTAACAATGCAATCTTGACAAGATGCTGGTTGCCATGTCATTAAATACATCACAAGTTAATCTTTTAGGTAAAACATAACCTAGTCTAATAGACTTTCCACCCCAGGAATAGGTTGCATTTGATAGTGTATAATTTGTTATTCATAATGGCTAATCATCTCTCAAACAGTGGTAAATTATTAAAATAGGATTATGATAAGATTAAAAATGTATGAAAATTATATAGCCATTGTCAAAAGACTAAGGTATACTTCTCCACTCCATGAAAGTGGGGAAACAAGGTAATAACAGATGGTAAATGTGGATTTTGTTAATACAATCAAAATTAAAATAAGTTTTATTTAATTTTTCACAAAACATGTGCACTGTTTGTAAAGAGTAAGGAATGAATATGTCAAGAAGAGATGTGAAGTACAAAAATTATAAACTATAAGACTGAGAAGAGTACAGGTATACCAAAATAGTTTCGACATTTTCAGTAAATGAATGATAGTAAACTGGAGGTAGGAGGCGGCTAGAAAGAAGTAGGCTCACATGGTGAGTGAGAGGAAGTGTGTAGTGAGCACGAAAAACACATGAAATATGGTAAGAAGCGACACTCGATGGAAGCCGTTTGTAAGGAGTGAATGTATTTGATTGTACTGTATGTAACAATTCAAGAGGAGTACTTGAACTGTTGTACTGGGAATGGGTATGTTGTACCCATTCTTATGATCCAGCAGATGACTACTTGAGTGTTGTGGCATTTCTTTATCCATAATGCTATGCAGTGTAAATGATATAATGAATGTACAAGCTATAGTTATTTTTTTTAATTTCTATAATAATCTTTTACTATATTGCACAATATTATGTTTTTTTCTGGGTTGATGTCCCCATGAACATGAAACATGCAAACAGGAAAATTATAATTTATATATAACTTATTCATTTTTTATGAAACATTCAGGAAATATAAATATGCAAAATAGGGTATTTTAGAACTAATTGAAATGAATCAATCGAATGCTGGAAAGGGCAGAATACAGTACTTTAGTGTTGTTTAAAGTGACGTTTTTCTGTTATGCAAGTGGCAAATTACAGTACAGTACCTAGTTTTTAATGGGTTGATGTTAGCAATTCTTACCTACAACAATTTCAGAGGGAGGAATAAAATATTATGACAAGATAAAAAGAAAGTAAGAGTATCTTATCAAGGTGTCCTTGTTAAAATTTGCAGTACTGTATTCAGTGTATATAGAACTCTATCCTTACCACTTTGCATGTTAAAGCTTACACACACACAACAAATTTTATAAATTATTCTTCGGTTATATATATACTTTATATTAAAAAAAAAATTGCAGGCCAGACCACAAAACTCCTTGAAAATTGGACAATCCATCTTAATATATTTAACTGACATTTAATAGCATCAAAAAAATACTTTAATATTAAGTTGACTGTATACACAAGTCATGAGTAATAGCCACTTAACAAAATATTACTTGTGTCTTCAAAACTTTATAATCTTTATTACAAAATACAAGATTGAGTTTTCTGCCAAGTGATGTGATTAATGATACCTTTTATGTTCTCAAAATATTTGTTTATATATTAGCAAGTACTAAAATCAATAATGCACTACGTACACACAAGATATGCAATTACTGAACAGTATGCTCTTGCACTACTCTTAGTAAATAATATGGCTTCTGGACATCAAAGCATGACTGTACATGTTTGTTCATCAACATGTACTAGTTGAAAAATTTATCACTTAAAATTTGTAATTGTTATTTCTCTTCCTATGGCAAAATTCTTTAATCTTCACATTTTGTGTTATGTCAGTACTTCTCTCCAAATTAAATTTCAGTTCACATTTCTAGCAAAATTCTAATAAACAGCTTCAGGTACTTTTTGTCTAGGAGTGAAAAAAAAATTAAAGTTCCATCATATTTGACTGGCAGCAAGAGTATTAATTACCATACCAGATGTTCTTGGCTACAAATGGACAAACTACTGTGGGGGGGGGGGGGGAAGTGATCAGACAGTGACCTATCTTATAGTTTTTTTCCTTGGGTATTGCTCAATTTAGTATAACCTCAATTCTGTTCCATTTCCTCCACCTCTATTGTGCTATTTAAGAACTGTTTATCCAATTTAATGTTTTATTTATTGTGCTTATCGTTCATTTCATTTCCCTTCTCCTTTCTCACTTGAATGTGTCTGCTGATGAAATCAAAATTTTCAGCATATTATGTAGATATTCCTTCACATTTATTATGACTAAAGTACAATACTTTGACAATTGTTTCAGGTACTCCTCCTAATCATAAACACTTTAAGGCATCTGAATCATCTTATGAAAACTCTACATATAGCCACCACCTAAAGAATGTAAAGTTCCCCAGAAAAGATTTTTTAAATTAATTTTTGGTATACTAGAGATGATTCATGGTGTTAATAAAAAAAACTGATAATCAACTAGGTATAGCTGGAAAATGATATTAGCAATAAAGTGTTAATAATAACATTAAAAACATGGAACAATATGAAAAGAAATTACGGAAACTGTCTCAATAAGGATAAGCAATCGGGAGAAAGTTTTCATATACTGTACTATAATCATAATCTGCAAATAGAGCCTTTACTTATTGAATGCACATCTGGATAAATCCTTAACTTATTAATAAAACAATTACATTTTGTTTACTAATTGGTTTCTCTATAACCTCAATCACAAAAGCATAACTAATTTTAGTTCATCACTAATCTCGAATATCAGATATCAATACTAAGCGTTTAGAAACTTAAAGAATAACATATTGAGTGCAAACATGTAAAGCTTTTCTTTAACAACGATTTTACAGTTTGAAGTAATTTCAACACTAATTTATCACCAGCATTAAAGATATTACATTATTTTTCTATTTTATATATAGTGATCATTTTCTGTTTACCAACTCACAATCCTCATTTCTTCTATAATAATAAAGCATAGCCTTTATCTCTTTATATGGTACTTCCTATAGTCACTACTCCATTTAGACATATTAAAAAAACACAACTCATATTATAAGGTATCAAACCACATAATAGGACAATACTAAAACAAAAATTTTCATTGAATTCCATCAGACTACTTTGTCACTAGTACTTGCAATTTTTGCCCCTTCCATATAGAGACGATATACAGTAAATATCAAGGGGCAATGATCACATTCTTGACTGGTTCCCTATTATTATTATTGTACGTTAATTTAAGGGAATATTTGTAAATTTGTTAGTAAACATAAAAAATTATTAAATAAATATGCATTTCATATTCAACAATGATTTAGTATAAAAATAAAACTTGATTATAATGTTCAATAAGCATAAATATTGCAGACCTGGAAAATATAATGTCCAATATGGCAAATTGTGTCTGGTTAAATTTATTTCCATTATTTGAATTATGAACAGAAATTTCAATGATTCCCTTTTTCAGCTTCAATACTACATTATGTTCATATACATTTTATATGTACTGTATATACATACATACAGTACAATATATATATGCATACAATATACTGTGTGTGTGTGTGTGTGTGTGTGTTTTATATATATATATATATATATATATAATGTCGTACCTAGTAGCCACAACGCACTTCTCAGCCTACTATGAAGGCCCTATTTGCCTAATAAAGCAGAGTGATTTTCTTTATTTTCAATATATTGTTCCTATTGGTTTATTTTAAATATTAATATTATATTACATTAAGAACATAAATTATTGATTAAGTTACGTTAGTTTAGGTTAGGTTCAGTCTATATCTACATTACTTTAATTAAAATTAAAAAAAAATTAGCTCATACATAATGAAATGAATAGCTCATCATTCATAAGGAAAAATGTGAAAAATATTGAAATTCTGGAAACTTGGCTTATAGGCAAATCAGACCTTGCATAGTAGGCCAAGAACTGCATTCTGGCTACTAGGTACANCAGTGTAGATCTTCACACACACTGTTCCTATCACTGATGATGCCTGAAGCTGTGGCTATAGTGTGTGCTCCAAAGTATGAAAGGACAGCTTCTTCCCTCTCAGCCCTAATCATGGTTTACCCTTTATTTCCAACTGTCAACAAAGTGGTTTTCATCCACACCCTAAAGAGCCTCCATTGTTCCAAGTAGGTATTTAAACTTTTGTATAATATTAGCTACCTTTCTCCCATTATTAGTATTACAGTATATAACTTGTATTAATTCACTGATGACTGTTCTTCCCAAGAATTTCCTCATGAGGGGGTTTCTTTGACAACTACTAAGCAGCTTTACTTACATAAACCCTTTTCTTATACAGTGGTACCTCGGAATACGAGTGTCCCTGTATACGAGTTTTTCGGAATACAAGCAGGATTTCCTCAGAAAATGTGTCTCGGAAGGCGAGGGTTACCTCGGAAGGCAAGTTTGTTGATACGCGTACAGGCCAACCTAGCGCGTGGTGGTACAGCGATTGTCGCCTCTCACCCCTCAGTTTACCAGTGCATCGCGCCCAGTGACTATCCCACGTCAATTCTTCACCCGGATTTTCAGTGTTTTGTTGGATTTTTGGTCATTTGACCATAAAAGTTATTATATATCTCGCCATGGGTCCCAAGAAAGCCAGTGGTAAGGTTTAACCTAAGAAAATAGTGCGGCGTTTCGGGCGATCGAGTGGCAACACTGAAAAGTGTATACTCTTTTCACTGTCCTGACATTAATTTTCGATTTACGTATTTCATTTTTGTACCAATATGTTCGCAATAGAATGTTCTATAAGAACATAAGTATAAAATGTCACACAAGGATGCGTTAGACCAGTACCAAATAAAAAACTACGCCGATTACACTTGTCGTGTCAACAATACAATGGTCTTACCTCGATGGTGCAATGCTATGCTGTTCTCCCAAATAGGCTATGCGGCTATTAGAGAAAACGGAAATTTCATGGCGGACATTTTTAAACTATCCCAAAGTCGATTGCATAACAAATAGAGTTTATAGAAATATTTTTTCTCGTGACTCATGAGCGACTCCGCTGTGCGACCTCAACACAAAAAGTGGTAACGCTCTTGAGCACCGTGATAACGCTAAAGTGTTAAGAAAATGTGTGAAGTATGGGAAGAATTGCAAAGTTTTGTTGAAAAAAACTCACCCAGATAAAGCTGTAGCAGGCCATTGCATTGACTTCTTAAATGACAATGCGATGTCTTACTACAGACAGGTGTTAAAATGTAGGGAAAAACAAGTGTCTTTAGACAGATTCTTAGTAAGACAAGCAAGTCTTAGTGGTATGCAGGCAAAATGTGCCAGTGTGTGCACACCAGTGAAGTCCTCACTGCCTGATGTTATAATGGAAGGGGACTCCCCTTCCAAACAGTAACACCTCTTCTCCTCCCCCCTCCTCACCATCTTCCATACACCAACAGCAAGGTAAGTAATAACTTGAACATAGTTTTGTAGGTTTATTTAGATGAATTAGGTATAAAATTTAGTTTGAAGTGGGGTTTTTTGGGGTAGTCAGGAACGGATTAATTCATTTTCCATTATTTCTTATGGGGAAATTAGCTTCGGAATACGAGTTTTCGGAATACGAGCTGTCTCCAGGAACGGATTAAACTCTTAAACCGAGGTACCACTGTATTTCCATTAAGCAATTACATATCAGTGACCACAGATGGAAGAGTGGCTTCAACAATTCATCTTTCAATGCATTCCACTTGCTGATAATCATAAAGCGTATGAGAATGCCTTTGTCTCTATGACTGAATTGTGTATCCAGTTTCCATAGACGTCATCTTGTCCTATCTTTCCTCAATTCAAATTGGTTGTCCTTATCTTCCTTGTTTATTCCCCTCAGTGTCTTCTATGTAATGATCTTAACACCTTTGTTCTAAATCTCCTCTTTTTGCTGTGAACAGGTTTCCTTACCCTGTTCTTATAGCTTAAACTTCTCAACTCTCACGGTAATTAATTACGGTATCAGGCAGATGCCAAGCTGGGAAGACTATGTAGCGGCTAACACTCATGGTAGTAAAAGTCAAGTAGCAAACCTTTGCACTTTCTCAGATTTCCTTTTCTGCTTTACAGAGCGTTGCATACTCCAGTAATGGTTTCTCATAATGAGTGAGTCTTCATTGTTTAAAACTTTTGTGGATTGAATTCTATAAGGCACTTATCTACCCACTCCTGGAATTTGTCAAGTCTTCCTGCAGTGCACTACAGTCCTCAGTTCCTACCCTTAATCATTCTTTACATCATCTGCAATCATTGACATAAGTTCATTTCCCTCTCGTAGGTAATTAATGTAAATTAGAAAGAATATAACGGTTCTAGGATGGAGTAGTGAGTGACTAAACTTTCCACTCCTCTCGAGTCTGATGTTTTCTGCCTTTCAGGTACTCCCTTACCCAGTTCAGTATCTTTCCCATTATTCCGGCTTCTCTTTTCCATTTTGTGTATTATTAATTTGTGAGTAACTATCAGAAGCTTTCTGGCAGTCGGTGAAGATGCAAACTACCTATCCTTCATTCTTGTTTTATTTTAGTGACCCAATCATAGAATTAAGTTTGATAGATATGAATTTTCCTATCTATATCCTTGTTGTTCCTCCATTACAAAATGTCCACTATTCTTTTCCTGACTCGTATAAAATCCAGGAAAGGCAAGGAGAGCAAAATGCCATAAGTGAAGTAGAGGAATCTAAAATACTTTTTCTCTTATGCAAAATCTAGGACATACACTACACCCTGAATAGGGCCCTTATGCATGAGTGATGGAACCTTCACAGATGCCAGCAAAGAAATGAGTGAAATAATGGGGTTATAGTATAATTCTGCTTTTAGTAAAACCCTGCACACACATTGCAAATAAATGATCCAAATGAATTGTTTATGAATGTGGCACCACAATCAAACCATATATCAGATGTTACCCTAACCCCCTCTCAACTTTGAAGTAGTCATAGACAGCATGCACTCTGCACAAGGCCCCAGACTCTTGGAATTCTATGTTCAATAAGAATTGAAAAAAAAGAATAAACACCTTTTGGAAGCAGAGCCTAGATACTGGTGTTATTCCTGACATACTTAAAACAGCAGATATTGCTCCAGTTCACAATGAAGGTAGTAAATGTTTTTCTATAATTTGCAAAAAATTATAGACCCATAACTCTAGCATAAAAATCTTTGAGTGCTAAGAAGTAAGATCACAAAACATGGTCTCAGTGTGTACATAACTCTGAGCAACAAGGGTTCAGAACAGGGAGATCCTGCCTCTCACAAGTGTTAGACCAGTATGACGTGGCCAAAGATGCAATGGAGGCAAACAAAACGCTGATGTAATATACACCGATTTTGCAAAAGCTTTCATCAAATGTGACCATGGAGTTATTACATACAGCATGCATACAAAAGGAATTACTGGCAAAGTAGGGAGATGGATCTTTAACTTCCTAACATACAAAACCCCGAGTGTAATAGTCAACAAAGTAGAATCTGAATCATCCACCTTGTAAAGCTCAGTCCCCCAAGATAGCACACCTGCTCTGGTACTTTTTCTCATCCTAATATCAGACATAAAAAAGATACAAACTATAGTACTTTATCATCCTTTGCAGATGACACTAGAATTTTCATGGGAGTAGACAAATATAGAAGACAGTTAACCTCCAAGCTGATGTTAAGTCTTTCAGTGAAAATATCATGATGTTTAATGAGGATAGGTTTCAACTACTGCACTATGGAAAAGACAAAAACATAAAAACCGAAACTACATATAAAACAGTCAAACCACACTATCCAAAGAAAAAAGTGTAAAAGATTTAGAAGTAATCATGCCAGAAGACCTTTTTAAAGAACACAACAAAGTTGCTGTCAAGAAAAATGCAAGAAAACTGACAGGTTAGATAACAAGAACTTTCCAAATAAAAGATGCAATGTTAATGATGATACTTTTTAAGACATTAGTGCTTTCTAGAGTGGCATATTCTTGCACACTAACAGCCCCATCCAAAGCTGGAGAGATTGCTGACCTGGAGAGTGTGCAAAGATCTTTCACTGCTTGAATCTTCTTTATAAAACATCTAAATTATTGAGGCATACTTAAAAATGTTCAATCTGTATTCCTTAGAGCACAGGCAGGAGAGATACATAATAATATTACACTTGGAAAATATCAGAAGGACTAGTTCCAGATCTACACACAGAAATAACACGACATGAGACCAAAAGGCATAGCATGATGTGCAAAATAGCCCACTGAAAAGCGGAAGTGCAATAGGCATGCCAAGAGAGACAATGCAGTCAAGATCAAAGGCCCAAGACTTTTCAACCCCTCTTCTCCCTACACATATGGGGCATAACTGTCTGAACTCTCAGTGTTCAAAAGAGAACTCAACAAGCACCTTCAAAGGATTTCTGATCAACCAGGCTGTGACTTGTATGTCAAACTGTGAGCAGCCACATCATACAGCTTGTTTGATCAGACCAGCAACCAGGAGGTCTGGTTAGAGACCGGGCTGCTGGGATATTGATCCTCAGACTCATCAACAGGTAGGTGCATGCTAGAGATACTGGTCTTTACGTTAATGATTCATGTCTGTCGACTTTCTTGAATATTAGTATTTTGAAAGCTCTAGTTGGTTACACAGAATCCCTACAGCCTCATTCTGCAATAATTTCTATTCTGTCCAGTGTTGCTTTTGGTTGACTGTCATCATCTCTGCATGGACATCAATCCGGTTCCAGTTTGTAGACATAACAGAACTTCTTGTTGCGTTTTTCACATACTGTCTTGCTATCCCCATAATCTGATCACATGGTCCTGTGTTTTTTTTTCTTTTTCTTGTTTTACAGTGGAGTTTTCAAACTGCTGCTAGTTGACCTGATTCTGCTGTGCTTATTCCTGGCTCCATTTAGGGCTTCCATATTTTCTTATGTACCTAGTTTTCAACACTGCAAGCCTTTTTTTTTATATTCTCCTGTCCTTCATTGCATTGTGCTAAACCATTAGCTTGCTGTTCTCTTTGCATCCAATTCCTTCCTGAGAGATAAGAACTAACCCTCCTGTAGCCCCCCTTTATCTGTGTTCACTTGCACACTTGACAACCATGAGACCACAGTTGGAATATGGAGTAGTTGTGTGGTGTCCCTATTTCAAGAACATATGGATAGACTAGAAAGAGGTGCAAAGATATGCTATTACAGTAAATGGATTCTGAAACTAAGCAACAATAGCTATGAAGAGAGGCTTGAGGCATTAAATATGCCAAAGCTGGAAGAAAGAAGGGAAAGAAGAGATATACCAATGTACAAAAGAGTAACAAAGATCTACACAATTAACAGAGAAACAAATCCACAAGGGCCGTGATGAGGGTTCGAACTTGTGTATACGTATAGGATGATCCCAGATGCACCTTAGTCGATTGTGCCACGACATGATTAAAAGAATTGCAACCGGGAATGCTACTGGTCTCACAAAACCCCGGTTTATGTGTTGGAGAGGCTGCGGGATCCTTGTGAGAGCAGAAGCATTCCTGGCTGCAATTCTTTTTAACCATGTTGTGGCGCAATCGACTAAGGCACGTCTGGGATCATCCTGTACGTAAGTTCAAACCCTCATCACGGCCCTAGTGGATTTGTTCATTTGATGTATCACGCTATTGAGATTTCTGTGTGAATTAACAGAGGAATTTTTAAACCTACAACTTCAAGAACAAGAGGCCATAGTTTCAAACTAGGGAAGCAAAAGTCCCCAAAAACATCTGTATGTTCTTCTTTTGTGAACAGAGATATTACAGACAATTGGAGCAGTTGAAGTGAGGTGGTGGTGAATGTAAAAACCATCAACAATTGGAAAACATCACATGACAAAGATTATAGGTAAGATTGGACACCACAAGCATAGTTCTCATTCTGTAACTACCAGTATATTTAGGTAATTACACATATACTACATCTAGCTTGTTACTCGTTAAATAGTTGCCAGATTGATGAACAAAGAACATCTAACAGAGAATGAAGCACTAAATGAAGATCAGTACTAGCTGCTCCCCATTCTTGAATATGTACTGTATTTGAACATTTGCCTTTTTCCATCACCAATGTCATGTTTGTGGATAACTCAAAATCCCTGTATCGTCCTTTAGTAACAATGGCAATATCGTACCTGCACTTGTCTTGCTGCTTTTGCTACATCTAGTTTCTCTAGGTTCCTTTTTATCTCTTCAGTTGAATTTTGCTTTTTGTTATTTTATTGTCCCTGCCATTTTGACTCAAATCTGTTTGTTTTTTATGTACCTGCAACCCCTATTTCTTTTCCTCCATACTCTTAACTATCCTTCTAAAATGATAGAGCAAGTGTTTCATCAAACATATAAAAATATACTATTGTAGCCAACAGTGTTCATGTTTTGTACTATTAATTTTGTAGAGGGCACCAAAAATTTGCCAAAAACCAAACTTAAGGGGCCGATTTGGTTGTATCCGAAAAGTTGTTCAATGTCAACCAATATTATTTGACTAGTTGTATATGAAAAGGGCTGAAATTGTCCCAAGTTTCAGTACTGCAGCGTAAATAGAAAGAGAGATTTTTTTTTTTTTCAACGTTTTTTACACATTTTCAAGTCTACACTTCAGAACACACGTTTCAGATATAATTATTCTGTGACACTTTTCTGACACATTAGCATATAATAAATGATTGTGTGTATTAGAATTTCCAAAACATCTTTAGTTTTCCTAATACAAATGTTCAAAGTTCCCCAAAAAATTATGCAAATATGGCATGTTTATTGCTATTGTAAAATCAATAAATGAACTTAGAGAAAAATGAATACTTGCACATGTAGAGACATACCCTCCACATATACTGTGTAAGTTTCATGTAAATTGAATGAAAAATTAATAAGTTTTGTAAACGTTTGTGTCAATTGAAAAAAACAAAAATTAATAAAGTCTAAGGTTCTAAAATCTGGTGCTGAGGTTGACATCAACCAATTTTCTCCAAAATTGGCATCCTTACAGATAGGCTTACGTACAGTAAGGTGTGTAAGTTTTATGCAAATCGCCCCAAAAAAAAATGAAAAAAAAAAAAAATTGAAAAAAAAAATAATTTTTTTTTTTTCTTCTTAAATTTTTTTCCAATTAAACTAATTATAATATTTGTTTAATATATGCTATTGTGATAGCAAAGAGTCATAGCTATGATTTCAGTTGACAATTTTGATTCATAATCGATTTTGACCATTTTGGCATAATTTTCACAACTACTTCAATATTTTTTTCTCCCTTCCTATTTATGCTATGATGCTGAAACTTGGACCAGATGAAACACTTTTCATATAGAACTTGTCAAAAAAGTTTGATTGAAATCGAACGAGTTTTCATTTTTGGAGCCAAACGGGAACGAAACCCCCCTTAAGCATTCCTAGGCCTAGTATAGCACATATATGCTATCTTAAGTCTAAAGTAGTAAATAGGCCTAGGATTGCTTGGATAGGTTAGGTTCTTCAGTTACTTTTCCAGTTTTTTTAGAATGTCATTTGGGCTAATACAAAACATGAACTTTTTTGGGTCTAACAGACAAAAAACAGACTTATAATGAACATTTTTGTAAGTTTCACCAAATAATTGCTATAAGCACGAGAATTTTAGGATAGGCTGGTAACTATACATCAGCTTTGGTTGATCTTTTGGTTTTTGTTGCAATACCAGTTTCAAATCGCCACTACTGTTTTCCTTTCCAATTTACTTTCAACTTAACCATCTTGTAGTTCTCTCAATTTTCAACCTGTTTCTTGGCCTGATTCATTTAAATTATGTAAGAAAACACAGTGATGCAGCAGCCACTGATTCCTAATTGCACCTCATATGCCTCATTTTGCATAAACATAAGGTTTAGAGTAGGTGGTGGATTCTCTTGTTTCTTGTGCTAGGTCCATATTTGACAAGAAAGTGCCCTATCCACCTGTGTACATTAATTTTGCTTTCCACATCTCTCTATCTGTTAAGATACTTCATTGTCCAGTCTGTTGGAATGTGATTAAAATTTCAAGAGTACAGTATTAGGATCTAGACTTTTGCTTCATATGCCAATGCAGCTGCCTTTTCAATTTTTATCAGGCAGGCTTCATTCTTTTTTGCTGTATTCCTCAGAAAAGTTCCTGCAAGAAGTGCCAGATCAACCAGGTTGTAGTAGATATGTGGGCTTGAGGGTCACTCCAAGCAACAGCCTGTTGGACCAAGTTATCACAAGTTAAGCCTGGTTCTAGGCCAGGCTTGGGAAGTAGAACTTTCAGAATCCACTCCAGGTCTACTTCAGGCCTTCCTGTATTTAGTGGTAGATTGTAAATGACCCCTACTGCCGTATTGTGTAAGCAGTCCATGTTTAATATAATGTACAATATATGAAATCACCTTTAACTTAAATGTTAATTCTGTGTTTCAGGATGCTACCCATGTGACACTGGAAAATAGCTTACCAATAAAAGTTATTGATCTTCGGGACTTACAGTAGTTGAATGTGGACATGATTTGATTCTAGGCCTTTATATCATCCTATAGTGGCTAAACAACTTGTGTTTCTTTTATCTTTAGAAACTGACCCAGTTTAAGATGGAGCAGATAAGTGCTCTGCAGACCTTATTCCATTTGTGTGTTCTCAATTTAACATGCAGTGTATAGAAATTACAGGTACTGTATTTAATTTTGCTAGTCCTCAGAAAATTGTAGTGAATTAATAACCTATTTCATTTAATACTGTAAAACATTTTGAATATGTAGTTTAAAATTGAAAGTCATTCTATACTGATTTTTTATGGCAAATTACCAAGCTGCTTGTGATACAATGCCTTTCACTATATGCTTAGCAAATAATATTTTATGTAACTTGGTAATACACTTCAACATATAGCCACACTTTCAATTATAGTTCCAAGTTACCAGACACAAAATATCTCTGCATCTTTTAAAATTAAAAACTTTTCAAAACTCTACCAGTAGAGTATAGATATGGAAAGTATCAAACTGGTGCCACTGAAATTAAAAAATTTTTAGTTACCTGTTTGAAGTAATTAAAAATACCATAGGGCATTTGTAATTAAAAAAAAATTCAAATTATGCAGTAGGAAACTATTAGTTCATGAATTGGCTTTAGCAATCTATTTATATTCATATTTCTGGTATATAATTAATATAAAATAATTTCACATACAGTAATTTTGATACCAGAATACTATAGATTGTAACCATTGGTATTATAATAAACAGACACCTTACTTGAACAGATTAATTGGGACCAGACCAGTCCAGTTAAGTGTGTGTTGCCATTATCAGGAAGGAACCACTTCTAAGGCTCCCTGGAGCAAGCTACCTGGGTTGCCCTACATGCATCATACCCCACCAGGCCCTTGTGAGTCTTACACTTATCAGAGTTCATAGACAGAATCTGGTCTACTCAAAGTGGCATAGGGAATTGGAGACGTTAGCTTAACCTAGACCACAATAGGTTGTTATACCTCCCTATTATGTGGTGGTGGCCCTGGCAGCTTAGAGTCCACCTGGGGATACCAAAACAGTCATTTTCCTGGTGATACCAGAATATGATCCTCTGGCCCAGGTTTATTCCAGCTATCTGTTGGATGCTGTCCTGCATGGGACTATGCTTGTATTGTTAATTATTTTTTTTTAAGCTAAATGTGCATGTCTTTTTCTACCCTCGCTGTTGAGTGGACCTTGAGTTGTGCATGTGTGTGTTTATGATGGCCTTTCCTAAACGCTTGCTGGCATTGCCTCTGCCTCGTCAGGGTTACTTCCCTGGGGAAAGTAAAGAAACAGGTGTGCCTTCAGGCCTGTCTCCTCTTTAAGAGGGTTCTGCCTTGGAGTAGTGCATGGGTCTTTGACTCCACCGAGAGGCTTTGAGGTTGTTCTTCATTTGAGGGGCGCTTAGGAGTTTGCATGCAAGACTTGCTACACACTGCCTGTACCCTCTTCAGATGTTCTTCTCTAAACCGAGTTCAGCATTTGCCTGGCAAGTCCCCCATGCCTAATGTTCCAGGTTCGCTTTTTATTCCTGCCGGATCTGGCATACCCCAGCAGGTTTTTGGTGTGGTCCATCTGGGTACCACAGTTTAAATTTATGCCAACATGTCATTGCTTGTGCCTCTGCGATGCTGCTTTTTAACTGGAGGGTTGCTTCCATCCTGAGCCGTGCGACTTGTTTTGCAGTTTGGGTATATTTTGGCTGAGCCACCTTCGAAGGACAGAGCATATAAGGCAGCTGCAGTTTGTGACAAATTGTTATCATAAAAACTTTGAAAAAATATGGTTATTTGTTTGGCCAGTCTACCAAGACAGCTTGGTGAAACCGACAAAATATTTGAATTCGTCAAGAACTGGTCCACTAGTCAATACTTTCTGGTTCACTAACCATTCAAGCAAGGTGGCACTGTACATTACTGAAGCAACAAACATTTTCAGGTTAGTACTATCAAGTTAGATGACCTGTGATAATTTTTTTTATACACTATCCTGTTCAATTAGTACTGGTGATCAATTGGGTAACATTACTCCTAAACAACACATTTAAACTGTGTGTGTTTTGGAATTACCCTCAGATTGATACAATATTAGCAAAGGTTAGTAATCATGTCACATTGTACATTGCATCATCATCTGTAAATTATTATACTCGGTTGATGATAGAAACTCTGTACTAATGATAAATATTTACTGTGCTACATTGCCTATAACATTTGTAATCCTGTATTGAAGTTGTAATGAAATAAAATCAGTTTTCCGTGTGAATGGTAAACTGTCCCGGTACTCTGCATATTAAAAGTATAAATTGCCAATGACTGTTGGTTAAGTAATCCTGTAACCCATTGGTATCTTTACAGAACCCAGGGACACTTGGTATCTAATTGATTAGAAAGTGGGCATGTCCTCATTGTTTAGGCATATAAAAACATGTTTAAATATGTAAATAGAAGTTATACTTTACTACCAAAAAGAAAAAAAAGGAGAGATGTTTTCTATTACATGTATGTATGTAATAATCTTGCCAAATATTTCTGCATAATGTATGCTGCTTCTGGCTCGATCATAACAACCATCATTGAAAAATCATTGTTGAGTTTATATAAGCTACATCTTAATAGTTAGAGTATATCAGAAGTATGTCAAATGTTTGATATTATAAGAAATTATTGTTATTATTGCATATTTTTTATATAATGTTCATAATTTACCCATATTATATAAGTTGTAATGTCATCCGTATTACAAATATCACACTTTTTGGGTTCAAATTATTCTTTTATCACAGATTTGTCACCAAAGTCAAAAGCTTATCTGGTTACTTGAATGACTTGAACTGCATACTTGAATGCAACAAACAGTATTGCAATATAATAAAAATTGGTCGAAATATACAGGCACACAATTAAATGATGCACTTGGACAATAGTACTGTAGTACTAAATAGCCAGAGTAGCTTAATAAACCAAATTTCATCAATTTGCTTTTTAAAAGATGTGTAAGTTGTGGATGTTGTTAAATATAATATGTAAAATATTATTTTCAAATCTCAACCAAAACACGGCAACATGACCTAACCTACATGTTATCATTCCTTGTATCTGCCTAACATAGGTAAACATAAGCCTAATTCAGTCAGTAATTATTATAATCAATATACATTAATCTGATAAGGGTGAACTTCTATGAAGATACTGTACTGTATTTGAAAATATACACAATAACTCATTAGGCAAAACAATCCTTGTTTACTAGGCATTAGTATAGCTGTTCTGGGTATTATTGTATGACAGTACTGTATTACATTATGGATTAATAGTTCAATAAATTGTTTAATTTTCTTTGGAAACATTTTTTTTTTTTTTTTTTTTTTTTTTTTTTTTTTTTTTTTTTTTTTTTTTTTTTTTTTTTTTTTTTTTTTTT
>WNGS01169498.1:43208330-43233617 GCA_020271785.1 Procambarus virginalis
ACAGGCATACCTCAGTTAAAGAGTTTAATTGGTTCCTGGAGACGCCTCGTATTCCGAAAACTCGTATTCTGAAGCTAATTTCCCCATAAGAAATAATGGGAAATGAATTAATCCGTTCCTGACTACCCCAAAAACCCCATATCAAACTAAATTTTTATACCTAATTCATCTAAATAAACCTACAAAACTATGTTCAAGTTATTACTTACCTTGCTCTTGAATGCTGTAGGCGTATGGAAGATGGTGAGGAGGGGGGAGGAGGAGAGGAGTTACTGTTTGGAAGGGGAGTCCCCTTCCATTATCACATCAAGCAGTGAGGACTTCACTGGTATGCACACACTGGCACATTTTGCCTGCATACCACTAGGACTTGCTTGTCTTACTAAGAATTTCTCTAAAGACACTTGTTTTTCCCTACATTTTAACACTTGTCTGTAGTAAGACATCACATTATCATTTAAAAGGTCAATGCAACGGCCTGCTACAGCTTTATCTGGGTGAGTTTTTTCAACAAAACTTTGCAGTTCTTCCCATACTTCACACATTTTCTTAATCAAGGAGGGACATCCTCTACTGCCTCTACTCACAGCTATTTTCTTAGGTTGAACCTTATCAATGGCTTTCTTGAGACCCATGGTGAGATATATAATAACAAATTGTATAGTCAAATGACCAAAAATCCAACAAAACACTGAAAATCCAGGTGAAGAATTGATGTGGGATAGTCACTGGGCGCGAGACAATGGTAAACTGAGGGGTGGAGGGGCGACGATCGCTGATCCACCACGCGCTAGGTCGGCCTGTACGCGTATCAACAAACTCGCGTCCCGAGGTAACCCTCGCGTTCCGAGACATAATTTTTGAGGAAATCCTGCTCGTCTTCCGAAAAACTCGCATACAGGGACACTCGCATTCCGAGGTACCACTGTATTTCGTCTGGGTAGCCTCAACCTCTTGAAAAGTTCCAGAGGTTGTTCAATTCCGGGTGTAAGTTATGCTCTTTGCTTGATACTCTTCTCAGTCTCAGTACTAGGGAGTAGGGTAGGGATCTCTTGATGGCTTGATGTGAAGAGTGGGTATGAATGGAGATGGTTGGTTTATAGTATGCTTTTGTTTGCAGGGTCCTATCCTGTGGATCTATGTATATTATTATGTCTAGGAAAGATAATGAATGTTCATTTTCTTCTAGAGTGAATTTAAGATTGCTGTGGGATCATATATGTCCACATGAAGAAATCTTGTAACCTCTGTCTACCTCCTCCTATGATACCAAAAATATTGTCAATATCCTTATTGCTATGGCGACACTGCTTGAGGTGCCTATGGCAGTACCTTAATTTGTCTATATGCTTTACCATCGAAACCCAGGATGGTGTCCTACATCACGTGTAGAATGACTTCTTCCAGAAGTTGCTATGTCGGAGGGCACCATATTCCTGCCTGTCTTACCTCGTATTTAATCTTGGGTTTATTTTTGTATACATTGAACTGCTGTTTTAGTCTTGCTTTACCAATAACAATTCTTTGCACCTGTTATCATTTCAGGCATAATTAATAGTTAAAGAAACATGATAATGGATTTATGAATTAAGATTTGTATATTTTGATTTAAAAGAAATTTGAATAGCTTTGTTTAATGCATTAATTGAAACCAATCCATCTTGGGAAAAGTACAATGCTCTCCTTAAGATTAATTGCAGAATCATCTGATCAGAACACCACCTTAACTTAAGAATTGAATAAAATTGGATATATTGGATAAAAGATATTCCTGAGGCAAGACCTAAGTGAAGGCTGAACAATGATCATTGTTCATGTTTCAAGACTTACCTTCAACTGAGTCTAAACATAGAATTATGAGGCTGACTATTGCTCTGGGGGTCTTTACTCTGATACCAACAGCGAGGAAACAAACCCTTGTAAGATCTATACCAAGTCATGAGAGCTTCTTCCAAATACTGTACAGTCAAAATTTGGACAGTTCAACACACTGCACTATAGGTGCATCTCCAAAATCCAGATTATATTATTCATTACCAAATCCAAAATTGCATGAGATTTGCCATTTTTGAGCTATATACTGTACCAAATTTTTTGGATATTCTTACAGAAAGTGATACAATAAATTTTATGCATATTTTGATACAAATAATATATAAATAGTTGTTTTATGTGCATATAAATATAAATTGTGCATAAAAATACTAATAGTTACTTGTTTGCTTACTTTTTTGTAGCACAGGCTGGTAACCCAGAGGCAATACAATGCAATTATATCGTGTTGAATGCTAAACTAATGCGGGTACCCTGAACTGGCCTTGGAGTCCTCAATATCTATGGTTATTGTCCATTCTCTTAGCTACTGACTAACTGTTGACCCAGGCTACTGTGCTGCATGCATATTTGTAAGCAGTAGCATCTAAGTCTTTATGGTTAGAAGGGTTCAGTGTTATGTCATGCCATAACTGCTCTTATTTTATTCACAAACTATTTATTTAGTACAGTTAAAGCTTAGTAAACATTTATAAAATACTAGATGGGGTATCCAGTTGCACATATCTCTCACTCCCTGTCCTCCTCTCCTACTCAATCTCTTCCCTTTCCCAGTTTCCTCTTTCTCATCTCTTCCCCTCCCCCATCTCCCTCTCACCCCTCTCTACCATCTTTCCCAATCTTCCCCCCCCTCTCTCCCTCCACTCCATTTTCCTCCCTCTCCCCAAACATCTCTCCCCCAAGTCCCACCTCATCCTTCTTCCTCTCTCTCTCTCACCTCTCCTCCCCTCTCATTCCCCTTTCTTCCTTCTTCCCCTTTCTGCTTCCTCCCTGAATATATTGCACTACTCAGAGAATTCTAGTTTTATACTGTATTCGTTCCTCGTGGGTATATATTCAGCATAGTCACAGTCATTAGGTTAAGATGATTCCTTAAATAATAAGGAAACATTAAGCTTCCTCCAGGATGGGTTGCTTGCCAATTATTATTGTGTGTGTGAATGGCATTAATTTTATATTTAAATATTGTTCTATTATACTACTGTATAGTATTTATTTTTAGTAGAATATACTGAATCTTTTAATTTTGATTTTGGGGCTTACCAGGCTTCTTTGTGTTTGTAGAATGTCTGGCTCGGATTATTCTCACTTGGAGCCCGCATCTCGTATCAAGCAATTGTGCTCGCCACAGTGACTCGGTTGTAGTTGATGGAAAAATACCCATTCGCAGGTAAGTGGGTTTTAATTTACAAAGCGTATTTTGTTAGAGGGCTGTTTTATTTTATTTATTATTTTTGTTAATCCCATATACTGAGTATTTTTTCATCCGATCCTTCTCCAGTGTAAAATTAAATAAAATACAGTACTGTACAATAATTTGTTGTGGATTTATTGAAGAAATGATAATGAGTTGGGGGAAAAACAAGCACAAAAATTATAGGTACTATTGTTTAATTGTTCTGAGCTGAGTAAGAGGATATACCTCAAGAGTGCCCCCCTCCCACCTCCCCCCCCCCCAAAAAAATAATGATGATTATGAAAAAGATGCCATACACATTTTTAACCTTCAAAGTATGGTCGTTATCATGTGTTTATTGTCTAGTGCAGCATTTCTTAACCTCGGTTCTCAGGAACCCCGAGGTAACTACTGGATGGATTCCACTAGAGATAGTGATCAATAGGCAAATTCTAGTAATATGTAAATATATTTTTGAATAATATTTGTTTAATTTTTCTCATTTAACCAGCATCAAGAGCAAAGATAGAAATCATCTCCTTGCAATTGATAATGAAATCCATGTGTGTGTATAACCTGGAATTTCTCAGAGGTACAAAGGTTGAGAAATGCTGGTCTTGTGCATTAGGGGTATCATAATATGACTTATTTTTCTGTGGAGCTCCTCCGGCTCCCTGGAGCTATCGGTCTAATATGTGATACATTACACTAGGGCATTAGTCAATGGAGTTCAGCCTGCTGGGGACCACGAGCCAGAACCTGGCCCCCTTAGAGAGACACGTGAAGCAATGGCCCCTGGAAAACCCCCGTAGTTGGGTTTTTTCTTATCTGCCATCGACTGGGTTAGGCACCCAGAAAGGTAGGCATAAAAAACAGACCCCACATGGTAAGAAAATTGAAAACCGAAAACCGAACAGAGATGAAGAACTCCCTCAATTCCCAAGGAATAAGCAAATGCCACTCCTCACTGCCGAGCCGCTCGTCCGCGCAGCCCTCCCCTCCCCCCAGTGGGGGAAGGGGAGGGGGAGCCCCAGACCCCCTGTGCTGGTCGTCAAATCTAGCCTTGGTTTCCTGGCAATGTTTTGCCTTAGTGGTGTCCTCTGCTGTTCATGGTGGCCAGGTGTACCGGGCTGCATGCGCTTAGGGCAGCCTTCCCTAAGTGCCCCTGTGAGTACTTCATTTGGGTGTCAGGGATCTCTTCCCCCTCCAGCTCCCCAGAGGTATACTGAGCTGATATGTATATAGTATATTAGACCATGGCATCAGTCAATTCAATTGGAGTACTAGCCTGCTGGGACAACAAACCAGAACCTGGTCCCCTCGGAGAGGCATGAGGAGCAATGGCCTATAGAAACCCCCCTGTGGTTGGAAGCGTTTTATGTCTGCCATCTACTGGGTTAGGCACCCAGAAAGGTAGGCATCCCAAAACAGACTCCACTTGGTTAAAATTGCTACTGAAAACCAAGCTATCAAGCATAACTCCACAATCTGAAAACAAGCAAATAAGCATGATGTTACAACCGCCACCGTATAGCTGTCTGCGTAACTCCCCCCGCTTCGAAGGATGCTCAATTCCCTTGTCTCAGGGTGACATTCACTGAGGGGTGCTCCCCTTTCTTGGGAGGGGAAAGGGGGAGCCCCAGACACCGCGTGCCGGCTACCCAACCTCAGTTCTGAGGCTGATGTGTTGCATGGCGGTCGTTCAACTCTGGCTCCTGTCTCTGAGCAGTGCTGTCCCTTTGTGGTTGTGCTCTGCTGTGTGGTGGTGTGTGTCAGGAGTAATTCATGGAGTACTATGGCTGCACGCACCTAGGTTGCAGGCGCGTGCAGGCCCTAGGTGACCTGTAGGTACTACCCTTGCGACTTGGGGTTGCCTTCCACAAGTCGTTCGGGAACTACCTCCATAGGAATCTTTTGCTGCTCGGTGATTGCTTGCCCTTGGGGTCAAATGGGGTTTTCATTCCTGCTGTTTGACCTTGGGTAGGAAGTAGTATCATTGCTGTAGGGGCACAAGGTACTGTGCAGCTTGTCACCTATTACACAGATGGGAGACCACGAGCGTAGCTCTCATCCTGTAACTACACTTAGGTAATTACTTAGGTAATTACAGCAGCCGGTTTTGTTCCTCCTGGAGACGTTGTACTTTTGCGGGGCTTTTCTTTTAATTTTTGTTTGTTGCCTGGTGAGGGGTATGCCCCTTGCTTTTTGTCCACCCTCTGTTACTCTGGTGGTTCCTTGCTAGGTCTCTGCGATTATACAGGTCGCAGGGGTTCAGCTTTAGTAGATCTCTCGATAGTTGGGCCAACCGGTTAGCAGTACCTTGCCTGGGCTTCCCTTAGTAGTCAGTCTAAGGGCCCTGGAAAACCCCATGGGGCTCATTGTTCCGATGGATGCGTCCTCTGGGTCCCATCTTGCCTTGTGCGAGTTTGAAGGTTGCTCTGTCCCCTTGTCTTAGGGTGACATTCACTGGTTTTTCCTCCATCATGCTGCCTGTTGGGTCGGTGACACCTTCAACCCGGAGTCCTGTGAGCGGACTTGTTCCTTGCTGGTTCTGCAATTCACCCAGTCCACTGATTCTGATACTAGGGGTGCAGGCAGCATTGCATTACATGCATGCAATGCCAGTGATACTGATATGATACTAGAGGGTGCGTTACAAGGTCCCGGAGTCATCTTGGCTAGCAGACTGTTCTTTCTTTTCATTGGGGGTGTGGTATTCATTTTGTCGAACCCGCACACTTGAGTGGTGGTAAACTTCTACTGTGGTTCAGGTTTACCTGGGGGCGAGTTGGAGCACCTCAGTGCATGCTTGTTTGCCCCCGCTCTTCCTAAGGATATTGGTCAGGTACAGCTCCATGTGTCTGATCGGCGCAGTGATGTCATTTTGTCGAACCCGCACACTTGAGTGGTGGTAAACTTCTACTGTGGTTCAGGTTTACCTGGGGGGCGAGTTGGAGCACCTCAGTGCATGCTCGTTTGCCCCCGCTCTTCCTAAGGATATTGGTCAGGTACAGCTCCATGTGTCTGATCGGCGCAGTGATGTCATTTTGTCGAACCCGCACACTTGAGTGGTGGTAAACTTCTACTGTGGTTCAGGTTTACCTGGGGGGCGAGTTGGAGCACCTCAGTGCATGCTCGTTTGCCCCCACTCTTCCTAAGGATATTGGTCAGGTACAGCTCCATGTGTCTGATCGGCGCAGTGATTGCTCTGCATGTCGTTGGGTTCACGTAAGGGGCATTGGCCCTTTTGTAGTTTGCCCCATTGAAGGGGCTATGGGGGGGGGGTGTCAGCTTGTTCCGTCTGCTCACGCCTGGTCCCACAATTTGTGAATTTTTTGGGTCGTTTCATCTCGCCTGCGGTGGCGTTGGGTGGCTCCTCCTTTGGGGAGTTTGGGGTTCGTGGGACAGGTCTCTTCCCCTGTGCTCTGTCAGATCATCTTGGAGTGGGTGTTCTTGGGCATAGTCCAAACGACCCCATCGTTCAGGTGGGTTTCCCTGTTTCAGAACTGTTTCCAGTTTCTGAAACGGGACTGTGCAGATCTGAGATTCATTCTGGACTTGTCCTGTCTGAATCCCTGGGTCTTTTGCCCTTGCTTTCGGATGACCACTCTGACCCCAGGTCTGGCTTCTTTTGGAGCAGGATGTTTGGATGGTGTGTGTGGACCTCTGGGATGCTTATTGGCACAAGGATGCTTATTCATCCAGGGTTCAGGGCCTGGCTTGGTTTTGTTGTGAGGCATCAAGCTTATCACTTCCGTTGCCTTCCATTTGGCTTGAATCTGGCACCTTGCTTGTTGACACGCCTTACCCAGGTTGTGGTGACCCACTTGCATCTGTTAGAGGTTCAGGTTCTGGCCTACCTCGACGACTGGCTGGTGTGGGGTTCCAGCCCATCCTTGTGTCTGCTCGCCAAAGGTTTAGCTCTTTCCCAGCTCCCAGAGTTCAGGTTTTTGGTGAACTGGAGGAAGTTCCAACTGGTTCCCTCTCAAGTTTGGGCTTGGTTGGCTCTTGTGTGGGACTCTCGAACCGCCTCCTTGTGTCCCTCCCCCAGCGTCGTTGCTGCGGCTGCGGTCCTGCCTTTGGCTGCTTCTGGGGGCTCTTGGGTCACTCATCAGTTGCTCGAGCAACTGTGCAGGAGTCTGAACTTTGCTGTGCAGGTTTACTCGCCGGGTCGGGTCTGGCTTTAGTGGCTGTTCTGGTTCCTTTGGGGACGCTGCTCTCGTGATCGCTGGGTACGGCCTTCAGGGGTCTTGTGTCAGCTGCTGTGTCGCCGGCTTCCTTTTCTGGTTGTTTTGGGTTTAGTGTCATGGCGTCTCCCCGAGTCCTCGCGCAATGTGTTCACGGATGTGTCATCTCTTGGTTGGGGGTTTGTGCCTGGTGCTCACCAGGGTGGCCAGGGGAGGTGGGACGGTCCGTCCTTCCATCGGGCTCACAGCACGGTGCGGGAGTTCGTGCCGGTGTGGATGTTGATACCTGGTTGATACCTGGTTGATGGGGTTCTGGGAGTTCTTCTACTCCCCAAGCCCTGCCCGAGGCCAGGCTTGACTTGTGAGAGTTTGGTCCACTAGGCTGTTGCTTGGAGCGGCCCGCAGGCCCACATACCCACCACAGCCCGGTTGGTCCGGCACTCCTTGGAGGAATAAATCTAGTTTCCTCTTGAAGATGTCCACGGTTGTTCCGGCAATATTTCTTACGCTCGCTGGGAGGGTGTTGAACAACCGTGGACCTCTGATGTTTATACAGTGTTCTCTGATTGTGCCTATGGCACCCCTGCTCTTCACTGGTTCTATTCTGCATTTTCTTCCATATCGTTCACTCCAGTACGTTGTTATTTAACTGTGTAGATTTGGTACTTGGCCCTCCATACAGGGTATAAATCACAATCAAATGTACTCATAGTAAGAAAACAGCATGTAAAGGATTTGGGAATAATGATGTCTGATGACCTAACGTTTAGGGAGCATAACCAGGCAAATATTGCGACAGCCAGAAAAATGATAGGATGGATTACGAGAACTTTCAAATCCAGGGATCCCATCACAATAGTTGTACTCTTCAAGTCACTTGTTTTGTCCCGTCTTGAGTACTGCTCAGTACTCACTTCCCCCTTCAGAGCAGGAGAGATTGCTGAAATAGAGGGAATACAGAGAACATATACGGCACGCATAGACGCGATAAAGCACCTAAATTATTGGGATCGTCTCAAAGCTCTCCAAATGTACTCACTAGAAAGAAGACGAGAGAGATATCAAATAATATACACCTGGAAGATATTGGAGCCAAGTACCAAATCTACACAGTAAGATAACAACGTACTGGAGTGAACGATATGGAAGGAAATGCAGAATAGAACCAGTGAAGAGCAGGGGTGCCATAGGCACAATCAGAGAACACTGTACATACATCAGAGGTCCGCGGTTGTTCAACACCCTCCCAGCAAGCATAAGAAATATTGCCGGAACAACCGTGGACATCTTCAAGAGGAAACTAGATTTATTCCTCCAAGGAGTGCCGGACCAACCGGGCTGTGGTGGGTATGTGGGCCTGCGGGCCGCTTCAAGCAACAGCCTAGTGGACCAAACTCTCACAAGTCAAGCCTGGCCTCGGGCCGGGCTTGGGGAGTAGAAGAACTCCCAGAACCCCATCAACCAGGTATCAACCAGGTATCCAGTATCTTCCAGGTGTATATTATTTGATATCTCTCTTGTCTTCTTTCTAGTGAGTACATTTGGAGGGCTTTGTTGCTTTGGAGGGTTAGTAATTCAGACTCAATTTTGACTGCACCCAGGTGGTTCATTGCCTGAAACGAGGGGGGGTTTGATGTGGTCCTTGGATCTTTGGGGCTGATCGCTTCGGGTGACTCATCTGCTGAGTTCTTGGGTGTTTGGCTCTCCTGGCGGTTCACATCCAGGGAATGTCCAACGTCCTGGCGGATGGCCTGTCCTGGTTTATTCCCCTGTCCATGGAATGGACGGTCGACGCCGACTCGTTCAGTTGGCTCTGCTGGAGACCTTTTTTTAGGCATCTTTCTGGGTGCCTAACCTGGTAGATGGCAGAAATAGAATGCTTCCAACCACATTGGGGGTCTCTATAGGCCATTGCTCCTCATGCCTCTCTGAGGGGTGCCAGGTTCTGGCTTGTGGTCCCTGGTAGGCTATAATTCCAATCAAATTGTCTGATGCCACGGTCTAATATATACATATTAGCTTGGTATATCTCTGGGGAGCCACTGGGACTCGCCCAGAAAATGGCATTTCATTACATTCAATGCTGGTTTTTTCAGTGGAGTGGCAGATTATCTCCTGCTCCTGCACTTTGTGAGGGGAGCCAGGTTCTGTTCCCCCCAGTAAGCCAAACAGAACTTCTGCAACTGATGGATAAATCTCAGCAACATTGCTACGGGAAGCCAACTGGGCTCCTCCAGAAAGAGGTGTTTCATTACATTCCACACTATGTTTTTATTGTTGTAAATATTCTGCTAATGGGTTTAATGTAGTACCATAAACGATATTCAGAAAATTGAGAAAGATTTAAATTGGTTAAATCAGATGGGTATAAATGTGCCATATTGGGGATATGAAATATAATGCTTACTCAGGTTACCCTTGTAACCTGAGTAAGAATGTAAGTAAGGGGGGCAGGGCTGTCTTTACACTCGTCCAGTTACTGGCTAGATCCTGTTATGTTGAATATGGCTGACTATCCTAGGGAACCTTGATAACTTAATGGGCCTCCTGTCCTTAATAATGACAAAACTGAAACATCATCAAAATGCTACACCAGTTTCATGACAGTGAAATACCTAATTAATGGGCATTACAAATTTGCAGATACTTCAGATCGGGCTTAGAAATGGTTCGAATGGCTGATGTTTATGATGAAGAAGGAAGCCTTGAAAATGCCTTCATTTTGTATATGAAATTCATGACGTAAGTACTGTACTGTATAATGTTTGTGAAGTAGGTATCATTTAAAATAAGTGATTTTCATCTGATTTCTGGTATTGTAATAAATATATGCATTTCTCTTTTCATGTTATTGTCATCAAATGTAATAAGATTAGATGTAACTTTCATTTGCAGGCTATTTTTAGAAAAGATACGAAGCCACCCAGACTTTGCTACCCACTCATCAATTGACAAAACCAATAATACTAAGAAACTTAAGGTAAGTTTTATAACGGGATCCCTTTACAGTATAGCAAAATACTGTACCTAGAAGGTCAGAAGAACTATTATATGGAAATATATTTAAGAGATTTGAGAAAGGCAAAGCAGTAGAGTTAAACTGAGGTTTATGTACATACAGTATGAACTATACAGAGAGAAAGATGATAAAAGCAGGTCAGCAGGGTGAAGACAAACTGAGTGTGATGTGGAGTACTGGAGGTTTGATATATTTTGGCATGCAAGCCATGTATTTAATGATCCTAATACTGTAATGCAATTATTATGCAATTGTAAGATAACTTTAATAAAAAGGTAATGATAGTGTAAATTGGATATGCATTATTTGCATATACAGTACTAATCACATATAATTTTGTATTGTACTAACATATAGAAACACCATTTAATAATTGTACGAGGTATAGAAACAAGATAGCTACCTTAGCACACTGTTCAGGCTTGTGTGAATATTTATTTAGTTTTAAATGGGAGTAAAATCTTTTAAGTAATAAATTAACAAAATAAAAAATAAGCAAAATAGGCTATAGGGTACTAGCTTCCTGTAACAACCTGACCTTAGTAGTTATCTTTTATGTTTAAGAGATGGTTGGAAGATTGGAATTAGATGCTCAGTATATAAAAAATAAATATCTGGGAGGCTCTTAGATGCTTGATGCCTGATAAGTTTCACCCAACTAGATCAATACCAGCCCTAGTAAATCTTAAATAAGCCTATCAGGGAGTACATCCAAAACCTGGCTACTCTATAGAGGCACAAGGAGCAGGGAAATGCAAAGCTTCCTACCCTGAAAAGGTCTCAGGAAGGTCTTAGTTCTACTTGTGCATCATCAGGGGTTGCATATCTTCCTACTATATCCCCCTCAACTATACTGTATGCCTGGTGCATGTTTGATCACATTCACTGCTATGTTCTCTTCCTGCCCCAGTACCATATGGGTTCCAGTTTTTCAGATAACTGCTTGCCATAGGAGTTCCAGTTTTTCAGATAGGTGCTTGCCATCCTGGTTTGTCTTGCAGGGGACCATTTGCTTGCGTATTTCGTTCATGCTTTAGTATTTTCTTCATGATGCATGTGTGTTTATGCATCACTTTTTGGATGGACTCTGATTAACTGTTAATGTCCAGCTGCATGTGCCTAGGTGTGCGCTGACATCCTTGTCTGGCAAGTGTCTTTCTCTCGGGGGTATGGGGTATTGTCTCTGAGAGGGTGGCTTCCTCTTAGAAAGGGGACCTCACCCTTGGTGGTTCAAGGACTTTTGACTCCTCTGTGAGGCCATAAGGTTAAGGGCAGCCAAAATTTTGTTTATGGCTTGCACAGGTAGTTTCTGTGCTCCATACATGCACCACTTACACCCTTAGTAGCCAGGTTTTCCCTAAGCTGTTTTTGGTGTGTATTCGGTGAGTGGCACCTCTGGTGTTCTTGCTTAGTCTATCCTTCGGGGCCTAGCATACCCTTTCCAGTTTTCAGGTCTTATTATGGAACACTAGCCTTCTGATTTTGCCTTCACAGGGTAAGAATTTGATGGATGTGCTTTTGTTTTGCTGTATTCTGATGGCTATTCTTACTGCATCCATTATACCGCTTGTTGCATTGGGAGATACATTCCAAAATTTTTCTCTGTGGTGTATTAGATACAGGAAGCCGCCGAGTGGCCCCTTTCAGAAAATGTCTTTCTGGAGAGACCTTGGTAACTCCCTGGACTCTCCATCTTTCAGGTACATGAGCATACTTTCAGTCGGATTTAGACTGGTAGTTTGGAGGGTGGCAGTACTCTTCGGTACTGCCACCTGGTCATGGGAAGCTGCAACTATAAGGTTAAACAACCTAACTACTGGAGGGCAGGGGGGATTATTCCCTGGGGGGGTTGCCAGTTTACATTTATCTTGCTGTTGGCTGTTTCTATTTGTTCTTTCTGTAGGTTTGTTCCTTGGTGAAGGTGATCAGTTGATCCCCACTTTCTGCACTTCTTTGAGGAAGCCAGGTTTTGGCCCCTGGTCTCTGACAGGCTTTTTATGGACTCACAAGGGTCTGGTGTGATCTGATAGGCATGAAGGTACCCAATGTGGCACAGCTACAGGTAGCCATCGAAGACTCCAGAAATATGTCCAGCCACTTTCGGTGGACGGTAGAGCGACGGTCTCGCTTCATGCAGGTCAGCGTTCAATCCCCATCCGTCCAAGTGGTTGGGCACCGTTCCATCCCAAATCCTTATCCTGATCCCTTCCAAGTGCTATATAGTTGTAATGGCTTGGCACTTTCCCCTGATAGTTCCTTCCCCTTCTCCAAAAAGATGCATTTCATTCAATTCAATGCTGTTTTCTGGGGGGAGGGGGGAGCCTCTTCGGCTCCCCGGAGCTAACTGGGCTGATATGAATGTATTAGACCCTGGCATCAGTCAATGCGCATGGAGTTCTAGGCCTCCCGGGGACTACGAGCCAGAAACTGGCCTGCTCAGAGAGGCATGAGGAGCAATAGCCTATAGAGACCCCTGTGTGGTTGAAAGCATTCTGTGTCTGCCATCGACCGAATCAGGCACCCCAGAAAAGTAAGCGCCCCAAAACAAACCATTTAACCATTCTGGTTAAAATATAGCTACTGAAAGCCGAACTAGTGGACAAAACTCTCCAAATGAAAAGGAGCAAACGAGTATGATGTCATTGTGTCGCTGTCTACGCAAACCCCCCCCCCCTCCCTGGGAGGGGGAAGGGGGAGCCCCAGATCTCCGCACTGGCTACCCACCCTGCAGCTCTGTTTCTGATGTGAACTAACAAGGTCATGTACCTCTGGCTTCTGTTTTTCCAGGTCTGTGCCTTGTGGTGTGATGCTGTCTAAATGGTGGTGCGCGAGCAAGGAGTTATTTCACAAGTACTCAGGCTGCATGCGCCTAGGGTACCCTTCCCTAGGTACCCTGTAAGTACTGCCCTTGGGGCCACCTTCCACAAATCACCTTGGGGTCTAACTCTGCAAGGTCTTTTGCTGCTCGAGGTGATAACCACCCTTGGAGTCAGCTGGGGTGTTTCATGCACCATTGTTTGCCTCTGAGTAGGGGTAGTTTCATCACTGGTTGAGGCGCAGGGAACTGTGCAGCTAGTTTTGACCACTCATAGTGGCCAGCTCTGTTCTGCCTGGGCACATTGTCCTCTTGCAGGGTTTTTCTTTTGTTTTTCAAGAGCCGACTGCCTCCCTTGTAAGTCCCCTCTTGTTTTGTCTTTGGGCAAGTACAGTAGCTCCGGGAAGCCGAAGGGGCTCCCCCCAGAAAACCAGTGTTGAAGGTAATGAAAACACCAGTTTCTGGGTGAGACCCGCAGGGTCCCCGGTATTCCTCCCTCCCTCCGGTTGGCGTCCTTTTTCGCTGTTTTTGACATCCAGCCTCAGAACTGCAGGGTGGATATCCGGCGTGGGGGTCTGGGGTTCCCCCTTCCCCCACCTAGGGAGTGGGGGGGGTTGCGCAGACAGTTGCGCTGTGACATCATACTCGTTTGCCTGTTTTCATTTGGGGAGTTCTGTCCACAAGTTCGGCTTCCAGAAGCAATATTTTAACCAGAATTGAGGTTTGTTTTGTGGCTATTACCTTTCTGGGTTCCTGACTCGGTCGATGGCAGACATAGAATACTTCCAACTACACAGGGTTTCTATAAGCCATTGCTCCTTGTGCCTCTCTGAGGAGGCCAACTTCTGGCTCATGATCCCCGGTAGGTCTAGAATTCCATGCGCATTGACTGATGCCAGAGTCTAATACATTCGTATCAGCCCAGTTAGCTCCATGGAACCTCCGGGTCTCACCCAGAAACTGGCGTTTCATCACATTCAACGCTGTTTTTTATTTTTTTGTGTGTGTGTACTTTATAAAAGGTAGTAAGCTCATCCAGTCTTATATCATTTATTTACTTTTTACATTAGGAAATTCTTCCAAAGGCTGAGCGACTTAAAAACCAGCTCACAGAAAAATACCAACGGGAATATAATATCATAGTTCAAGAGCAGGTATGTAAGCGTATTTAACTGTACTCATAAGTTCATTTTGTTTATCCTACTTGAAAAGTAGGATAAACAAAACATTTTAGGGTTTCTTTATTTAAGTTGCTATTTCTTTTGCATTTTTTCTCTAAAAGATATTCTCATGATTTGTTTGTGAACCTGTTCCAATGTCTGTAACGTCATGGTTTGCTGAAGTTGGCAAAATCTTTGTTGGAAGAAGCCTCGTGTTTTGTCTAAATATAACGTTAGAAGAACATGTCGTCCTTTGTATAATGCTAGACTTACCAATATATGAATGTTGTGAATGTTGTAACTAGGAATGCATTTTAACAATATTACAGTAGTAGAGAGAAAAAAATGTAATTATTTTTTCTTGTGCACAGAGATGCTGTCAAGTCAATTCATATGCACAGTGAAGGGCTTGAGGCTTAATGGTGATCACATTCCTAATTGTGATGTGCAGTTGAAGGCCTAAAACATTTTTAAAAAGCCAGAAAAAACATAATATTGTTCATACTAGTGATGTACACCAACATGCAAACTTGCATAAAACCTATTACAGGTGCAGTACTGATCTTAAAAACTGATAAATGATCTAAATTTTTTCTGTCATAGAAATAAGCAGTCATATCTTATTATGCAGAAGCAGTATTCTGTTGTAGTCAAATCAGAATCAAGAACAAGTAGTGAAACATATTATTGGAGGTAAACTGTGTTTAAACATGATGTGTTTAAACACACATTATTGGAGGTAAACTGTAATGTTGTTCAGCACTGTTCACTGTTTTAGCCAAAATAATTGCCTCTGTATTTTGATCAAATACTATTTTGTATACATCAAAAATATTGTGAAGAATCATAGTCAAAATGTGTAAGGAAAGCATGTGCATATGACTGCACACCACATATTACATTGCAGTCCTGCATCGTGGCTGCTTCACGTGCAGGAGTTATGGAGTGGCTTGTGCTGTATACGCAATAAAATATTATAAATGTTTAACATTTTTACAGAAAAATTGGAGGAGCAATTAAAACGCAAGCAAGATGAGGCTCAACGTCTTGCTCAGGAAGAGGAAAAGAGGAGGAAAGAGCAGTATGAAGAGAATTATAAGAGAAATAGAAATATTCAAGATGAGGAAAAGAGAATTCGAGATCTGCAGTCCACCCATCATAAAAACCCAGAATTAGCTATGGATGATGCTCCTCCACCGTAAGTATTTTTTGGCAATGATTTTATATAATAAAATTCCAGATTATTATACAAAATGATGCTATTCTCCTTTACAGGTGGCATAAACAGTATTATACATGGCAATTTGTGATGGTCTAAAAGTATATTACGGTTCCAATAATACAGTAATCTATTTGTAAACTGACAGTAAACCTCTGTCCTAAACACTGAATATTCTTATGTTAAAACTGTATTGTATTATAAATTGAAGGTTAAAAATATAGTCTTATGTAAACTTGCTTTCTTCTATATGCACTTAGCCTTAAGTTTTCTTTAAAGTTAAATTTTAGGGGATACTCAAATAGTTTTTTAATTTTATGTTTCACATTTCAGAATAATACACTTTTAGCCTAATGACGAAACCAAACTAAACCTAATCTAATCTAATCTAATCATGGATAGGGAGTAGATGATTGTACTGATTACGTATACGTAGTGGTTTTGAAGTGATTACTATGGGCATACAATCACACACACACACAAATTCATAAACAATTCATACAACAAATTGCAGGTAAAGGATAATATCCAGAGGTTGAATATGGGAAACAGATTCACAGAAAATGAAAAGGAAATGTGTGAAACATTAAATGAAAAGTTCCAAAGTGTGTTTGTACAAAATGAAATCTTCAGAGAACCAGACACAATAAGAATTCCAGAGAACAACATAAAGGGTATAGAGGTGTCTCGATATGAAGTGGAAAATATGCTAAAGGAGCTAAGTAAGAACAAAGCAGTTGGCCCAGATGGAGTTCACCATGGGTTCTGAGAGAATGTGCATCTGAGCTCAGCATTCCACTTCACCTGATGTTTCAGGCACTCCTGTGTAACAGAGTTGTAGCAGATGTCTGGAAAAAGGTTAACATAGTTCCAATCTACAAAAGTGGCAGCAGGGAAGACCTCCCTCAATTATAGACCTGTATCATTGACAAGTGTAATAGTGAAAATATTGGAAAAAATAATAAAAAGTAAATGGGTAGAACACCTGGAGAGAAATGATACATCAGACAGACAGTATGATTTTCAATCTGGAAGATCCTGTGTATTGAATTTACTCAGTTTCTATGATCGAGCCACAGAGATTTTACAGGAAAGAGATGGTTGGGTTGACTGCATCTATCTGGATCTAAAAAAGGCTTTTGACAGAGTTCCACATAAGAGGTTGTTCTGGAAACTGGAAATTGTTCGAAGAGTGACAGGTAAGCTTCTAACATGGATGAAAATTTTCTGACTGATAGAAAAATGAGGGCAGTAATCAGAGACAATGTATCGGACTGGAGAAATGTCAAGTGGAGTATCACAGGGTTCAGTTCTTGCACCAGTGATGTTCATTGTCTACATAATTGATCTACCAGTTGGTATACAGAATTATATGAATATGTTTGCTGATGATGCTAAGATAATAGGAAGGATAAGAAACTTAGATGAATGTCATGCCCTTCAAGAAGACCTGGACAAAATAAGCATATGGAGCACCACTTTGCAAATGGAATTTAATGTGAATAAATGCCATGTTATGGAATATGGAATAGGAGAACATAGACCCCACACAACTTATAAATTATGTGAGAACTCTCTAAAGAATGCTGATAAAGAAAGAGATCTAGGGGTGGTTCTAGATAGAAAACTACCACCTGAGGACCACATAAAGAACGTTGTGTGAGGAGCCTTTTTTTTTTTTTTCTACGGGCTCACCATTGCCCGTGCTACTTGGAACTTTTTTGTTCCAGGTAGCGAATCTACAACAAACAAAATGAGGCGCCTATGCCACGCTTTCTAACTTCAGAATTTCTTTTTCAATACATGGATGACGAAATACTAAAGAAATTGTTCCCGATTTTTGTTAGGCCAAAGCTAGAATATACAGCAGTTGTGTGGTGCCCATATCTTAAGAAGCACATCGACAGACTGGAAAAGGTGCAAAGACATGCTACAAAGTGGCTCCCAGAACTGAAGGGCAAGAGCTACAAGGAAAGGTTAGAGGCATTAAATATGCCAAAACTAGAAGACAGGAGAAAAAGAGGTAATATGATCACTACGTACAAAATAGTAACAGGAATTGATAAAATCGATAGGGAAGATTTCCCGAGACCTGGAACTTTAAGAACAAGAGGTCATAGATATAAACTAACTAAACAAAGATGCCAAAAAAATATAAGAAAATTCATTTTCGCAAACAGAGTGGTAGACGGTTGGAGCAAGTTAAGTGAGAAGGTGGTGGAGGCCAAAACAGTCAGTAGCTTCAAAGCGTTATATGACAAAGAGTGCTGGGTAGACGGAACACCACGAGCGTAGCTCTCATCCTGATTATATTCATCCTCATTATAATATATATTATACTTAACCTGCACTAGATATGCACAAACAGTACTATAAATTCTTATATATTTTGTATGCACATTATATCTAAGTTACAAGTAGTATGCTATAATAAGATGTATGTTTTTAACAGGTATGATGGTTTAGGTAGCTTAACCTATCCCACATCAGCCTTAACTTTGAATGATCTAGAACATGATGACAGATTGAGGTTGCCACGGGATGACATTAGCCCGTCTTCTATTACACAAGATTATTCTCCTAGCAGTGCTAATTTTATACCCAGCATTCCATCAAGAGACCTAAAACCTCTGCATCCTAGGTATGTATAAGAAGAATACACTATGCAGATAATTGACATACAAATTTAATTTATTGACATTGAGGATTAATATGCATTTATAGCTATTATTACATTTCAGCATTCCGTCTGTAGATCGGAGCCGTAAACCAGTATCTCTGTTAAGCGCCAACGTAGGAACAAAAAGTGGAGGGCTTCGTGAAGTAAGGGTCCCAGAGGAATTAATGATTAAATTTATGGCCTTGGCTCAACCAAATACTTCGCGTAATATTGAAACATGTGGAATCCTTGCTGGCAAACTGGTAAGTTGAATTTAGCAGTTTTGTATTTATAGTTGGGATTTCTTAAATGTTTTATGAGTAAACTTGTTATGGTATGTAAAGTAACCAGCCTGTAGATCCAGTAAATTGATAAAGATTAAGATTAAGCCACCCAAAAGGTGGCATGGGCATGAATAGCCCATAAATCCAGTAAATCACATGTTAAGCATTGGTAATTTTTCAACCCATCCTCCGAATTGACAGTACGGTTTAATACTAAGTGAAAAGAAGTACAATTCCTGACTGCTACGCATAGTACATAATTACACTTACTTGTGCTATTACATTTACCTCCCCATTTTTGGAATACAGGCTGCAATTTTTAAATGGAAAGTTCAGATTATACACAGGAAATGATTAAAACTTTTCTATTGTAGATTTATGTCTATGTATTATTTATGGCATGTGAAAATCTATTGACTAGAAAGATTGAGGAGAGTGCAATGGTGGTATGTATTTGAGAAAAGAAGGTGAGGTGCAAGGAAAAATGAGCTTATTCTGTGAGAAAATATCTGCATCTGAACAACACATGAAGATATTAACAAGCAAGACATTGAAGGTGATGGAAAGACCCAATACTGTACCGTATATATATCAGTTTATTAAGAACCAAATTTTTGTATGTAACTTACATCCTTTATCAAGATGCTGAGAAGGGATGTAAGGTACATCCTTTCTTTGAGCACCTTGAGAAAGGATGCAAGTTACATCTCAAAATTTGGTTTTTACTTACACATAATGTATATGGGTCTTACCTTCACCTTCATTTAAGCACTACGGCATTGTAGTAAGTTTCTCTAAACAAGAGATTGTTAAGTGCGTACTGTAATAGGAGCAGAAATATAATTGTGGAGCCTATCATATACAGTACTACACAGAATATTGGAAAAGAGTAATGCTAACTTAAAAACACAACTACTACAGTGTGGTGGTACATAAAGTCTGATACCTGCTTGATGGGGTTCTGGGTGTTGGTCTACTCTCCAAGCCCAGCCTGAGGCCAGGCTTGGTCCACCAGGCTGTTGCTTGGAGCGGCCCACAGGCCCACATCCACCACAGCCCGGTTGGTCCGGCACTTCTTTTAAAAAAAATTTAGTTTTATCTTGAAGATGTCCACAGTTGTTCCGGCAATATTTCTTCTACTCGCTGGGGGTTTGAATCTGAATCTAGAATCTGGAGGATTCTGGGTGGATAGCTTGAAGAGCCAATCAGAGACTCACCAGAAAGAGGCGTTTCATTACATTCAACACTGAATTTTATGGTTATGTTCTATTGAATGCTTCATATGCATGTGTTTCATTGTTGTTGTTTATATCTTGAGCTTTCTGAACCAGGATGTGCAGAGTTTTTCATCTTTGTCAGATTTTTAGTACATTTAGCAGGGGTTTCTTCTCTTTTGAGTTGCCCATTCTGGTTGCTTGCTTGTTCACAAGAATCTTGTTCAGGACCTAGGTGTTTTGACTGCACTCAAACTGTTAGCTAATTTAATTATGGAATCACTTCTGTACATCTGTGTATTATTTGACCTAATGAGCCTCACTTGTTAGTGCTGGCATTTTTGTTTTGATATACTGTAGCTATTGTGTTTTTATTCAGTTACTGGAATGCTCTTGTCTTGTCTGTAGTTACCTAAGTATAGTTACAGGATGAGAGCCACGCTCATGGTGTCCCTTTTACCCAGCACTCTTTGTCATATAACGCTTTGAAGCTATTCTCAGCTTTGGCCTCCACCACCTTCTCACTTAACTTGTTCCAATCGTCTACCACTCTATTTGCGAAAGTGAATTTTCTTACATTTCTTCAGCATCTTTGTTTAGTTAGTTTAGATCTATAACCTCTTGTTCTTGATGTTCTAGGTCCCAAGAAATCTTCCCTATCGATTTTATCAATTCCTGTCACAATTTTGTACGTAGTGATCATATCACCTCTTTTTCCCCTGTCATCAAGTTTTGGCATATTTAATGCCTCTAACCTCTCCTCGTAGCTCTTGCCCTTCAGTTCTGGGAGCCACTTAGTAGCATGTCTTTGCACCTTTTCCAGTTTGCTGATGTGCTTCTTAAGATATGGGCACCACACAACCACTGCATATTCTAGCTTTGGCCTAACAAAAGTCGTGAACAATTTCTTTAGTATATCGCCATCCATGTATTTAAAAGCAATTCTGAAGTTAGAAAGCGTGGCATAGGCTCCTCGCACAATATTCTTTATGTGGTCCTCAGGTGATAGCTTTCTATCTAGAACCACCCCTAGATCTCTTTCTTTATCAGAATTCTTTAAAGATTTCTCACATAATATATAGGTTGTGTGGGGTCTATGTTCTCCTATTCCACATTCCATAACATGGCATTTATTAACATTAAATTCCATTTGCCAAGTGGTGCTCCATGTACTTATTTTGTCCAGGTCTTCTTGAAGGGCATGACAATCATCTAAGTTTCTTATCCTTCCTATTATCTTAGCATCATCAACAAACATGTTCATATAATTCTGTATACCAACTGGTAGTGTGCACATGTGTATGTGCATACGCACGTGTGTGTCACATACCTTGTGTGTATGTTATATATATATGTGTATGTGTACTTTTTCTTTCGGAAGGGGCTCTGTTCCCTTCTCTGTTGACGGGGCGCTGGGGGAGCAGCTTGCTCTGTTGACTCTCATATGGTCCTGCTGTTGGTGGGCGCTTTTGGTTGTCTTCCGGCCTCTGGTGGCGGCGGTGGACGGCTTCTCCCCCTTTGGGGGGTTCAGAGCTGGCAGGGTGGGCTTCTTCCCCTGCACTTCGTCATGTCATCTTGGCGGGTGCGTTGGGCGTGGTCGATCCGCCCCATCCTTCTGAGGTTCCCGTCTGCTCTTTGCAGACATGGGCCTTCGAATCTGTGGTTCTTCTGAACTTCTTCAGTCTGCACCCTGGCTTCTATGCCCTCCTAGGAGGACTGTTGTCTCCTGTCTGGCTTCTGTTTGGGCCGGGTACCTGGATGGTGGCCCTGAACCTCCAGGTCAATTATTGGCACTTGGTGTATTTTTGCATCTTTACCAGATCTTGGTGCCCTGTCTGAGTCTCTGTGAGATTCGGTATCTGGCCTACCTTGACAACTGGCTGGTGTGGGCTCCCAGTCGGTCCGCTTGTCTGCTCGCCAGGGGTGTGGTTCTTTCCAGATCGCCAGGTTTGGTTTCCTGGCGACCTGGAGGCCATTCCATCTGTTTCCATCCCAGGTTTGGACCTGGGCCTTGTTTAGGGCTATTGGGCCACTCCTTGTCTTTCCCTCCAGAAGTGTTACTGCGGCTGTGGTCCCGCCTTCGGCTCTGCATGAGGGGGTCCTGGGTTGCTCGAGCAGTTGTGCGGGAGTCTGAACTTCGATGTGCTGTTCTGCCCGCGGGGTCGGGTTTGGCTTTGGCATCTGTTGGTTCCTTCGGAGACTCCCCTTCCACCTCTTGCAATCGTTGGGTTCGTTCCTCCGGGGATCTTGTGTTGGTGCTGCGTCACCAGCTTCCTCTTTGGGGTTTTCGGGGTTCCGTGCCTTGGCACCTCCCCGAGCCTTCGCTCGATGTGTTCACAGATGGGTCATCTCTCGGCTGGGGCTTTTGTGACCAGTGCTCACCAGGTCGGCCGGGGATGGTGGAGTCTGTCCATTCGTCGGGCTTACAGCACGGTTCGGGAGTTCGTGGCTGTCTGGTTTGCGCTTCGGAGGGTTTGGGTCACTCGGTGCTCTACCATTCAGCTCCATTCGGACTGTTCTCTGGCGGTTCTTGCCGGAACCACAGGATTTCTCTTGGGTGTTGGCCTTTGGGGTTGGTTCCTTGGAGTGGCTCGTTTGCTGGATTCTCGGGGTTTGGCTAACCGTGAGTTTCATGTCCGGGGTGTGTCCTGCCTCCTGGCAGACAGCTGTCTCGGTTCATTCCTCTGTTCGCGGATTGGCCAGGTGTCGCCGACTCGTTTTGTTGGCTCTGCCAGACATATGGACTCCTGGCCATGGACGTTCTTCGAGTCGACGTGGTCTAGGCGTCACCCATTTTGTGGCGCCCTTACCCGCCTACGAGGTGTTCACGTTGGATGCTTCTCGGCAGGACTGGTCGAGGTGGGGGTACCTGTTCCTCTTCTCCCAGTCCAGCTGTTGCTTCGGGTTCTGGCTCGGTTGCAGCACATTCCCACGAGAGCAGTCCTTATGGTTCCTTGGTGGCCGGCCCAGCTTCTTTTCAGACGCTGCTTGATAGGTGTCCGAACCCGGGGCGTTTTCCCGCGGCTCCGCCTCTTTCGGCAGGTCGGATCGGTCCTGTACGTGACTGGTTCGGCTTTCTCCTCGGCTCTTCGCGTCTGGTTTTTTGACGGGGTATCACCATCTCTGTGGTGTTCAGGTGGCCTTGTTGACGGTGTCCCACCTGTGAGCTTCGTCTTGGCGACAGTATGACATTCCTGGGGTTTCTATGCACTTTTTCTTGCTCTTTGTACGTTGTCTTCTTTTTCGCATCAGGTCGTCTTGTCCTTTCTTGGGTTTTCTGGACTACAGTTATTTGATGTTTCCTTACTGTTGCCTTGTTTTATGTGGCGCTGGCGGAGCCACTCCGGCTTGCGTTCGGGGTGGACGTCACATCTGCCCCGTTTCGTACGCTTTCTCGTGTTTTGTTTCACCTCCGGCCTGCTCATGCGTCACCTGCGCCATCCTGGTCCTTGATCAGGGTGCCTTCTTATCTTCTCCTCAGTTTGTGGTAGCCCCTACGGTTCAGGTTTTTTGCTCTTTGGTACTGGTGGTAGATTTGTACGTGTGTAGCCTTTCTCCGTCCTGGTGACGGTCGAGACGGCTGGTTTCCGGAGGGGTTCTTGCATTATTGATGCTTGATTGGTTTGGCCGGGGGTGCGTCCTGTGTTGTCCGGTTGCGCTTTTTGCCGTTACCTGCGTACCGTGGCTGGGGATGCGCTTTGGTTGATCCGGTTCCCCTCGTTCCCTGTTTCAGGGCTCGGGTCTCCCAGGTCGTCCGCAGTTTTTCAGTCTTCCAGCCTGCAGTCTGTCTTTGCGCCCGTGCTGTTCAGACATTTGCAGCTTTTGCTGCTGTGTTGGTGACGTCTAGGGCTCATTTCGGGCCCAGGGAATTGAGGGTCGCACAGGTTCTTGGCCGCCCATTCTTTATGCGCGTCTGCTCCTGTGCGTTCTTGTTGCCTTGGGTCGCAGGTTGCATCCTGTTGTCTCGGCTTTGCGTTGCGGAGGTTGTGGCGGCCGCCTCCCGGGTTAGCCCTTTCTTTTCCTTCTCTTTGGGTATGAAGCTCAGGGAGCCGGAGGGGCTCCCCGCAGAAAACCAGCGTTGAATGTAATGAAACGCCATTTTCTGGGTGAGCCCCAGAGGCTCCCTGGCAACCCTCCCACCCACCGGTCAGCGGTTTTTTCGCGTTGGCTGAAGCTTAGCTTCCGAACTGAAGCTTGGCAGCCAGCACGGTAGGTCCGGGGCTCCCCCCTCCCCCTCTCGGGGCAGGGAGGCGCGGCAGTAAAGTGTGATGTTTGCTTGTTTCCTTGGGATTGTAGGGAGTTTCTACCTCTCTGTTCAGTTTTTTGTTTTAGTTTTTTACCATGTGGGGTTTGTTTTGTCATGCCTACCTTTCTGGGTGCCTGACCTCGGTCGATGGCAGATAAGGAAAACCCCAACCACAAGAGGGTTTTCCAGTGCCATTGCTCCCTGAAACCTCTCTGAAGGGGCCAGGTTCTGGCGCTGGTCCCTGGTAGGTCTGAACTCCTTAACTAATGTCCCGGTCTAATATAACATACATTAGCCCGATAAGCTCCAGGGAGCCTCCAGGGCTCACCCAGAAAATGGCGTTTCATTACATTCAACGCTGGTTTTATGAAGTTAAAATATTTGTTAATATTTCAGGCCCAGCACAAATTGCTGGTGACCCATTTACTAGTTCCTAAGCAGTGTGGCACTGCAGATTCCTGTACCACCCAGCAAGAAGAGGAACTGTTTGAATACCAAGATAGACTAGATCTTATCACTGTTGGCTGGATACATGTAAGTACTATTTACTCAAAAATATTGAGCCGAATGATCCAAATTACATTCCTTCCTTGGATATTATGATGGACCTTAAAGCATAAATGCTTAAGGGCCATCATAATTTTCTGAGAGGGGACCCCTCAATGGCTTCCTGGAAGTTAGCCATCTGGGTGGCTCTAAAATATATTATGTGCCACTAGGAAATGGAATTGGGGGGACCAGGGTGGGAGGAGGATAATCGAGCACAGCAAGATAATGGGCCTAATCACAATGGGAAGGAAAGACTAGGGAAATGAGTGTGTGCCTAGACACACTTCACAAATGCCACTCTTATAGAATCTTAGAACTTCTTTCCTTAGGAAGTTCTCCTCAGGTTTCAAAACATTATGAAAACCGTTAATTGAAATTTCCTCCCCTAACCTAACAGCATAAGCCAGAGACCGAAAACAAAAATGGAACAATACGTCACTTTTGTGAGCCAATTTCATTTTGAATTATGTTGACTTTTAGCCCGAGTGTGCATACTAGTGAAAAGCTACGTACAATACTGTAATTTGTAAGAGGACGGGTTGAGTATATAATGAAAAAAATTTAAATTCACAAAAATATTATCTCTTCAGTTGCAAATGCTTTGATATGCCTCAGACTACACTACAGTATGCTCTTTGATTTGAGTTGGTCCATCACCTTTGTAATTATGACTTGCACTATAAATAGCTTTGGAGATAAAATACCT
>WNGS01169498.1:43238018-43279540 GCA_020271785.1 Procambarus virginalis
GATACCTTGAGGTGCTTCCGGGGCTTATCGTCCCCGCGGCCCGGTCATCGACCAGGCCTCCTGGTTGCTGGACTGATCAACCAGGCTGTTGGACGCGGCTGCTCGCAGCCTGACGTATGAGTCACAGCCTGGTTGATCAGGTATCCTTTGGAGGTGCTTATCCAGTTCTCTCTTGAACACTGTGAGGGGTTTGCCAGTTATGTCCCTTATGTGTAGTGGAAGCGTGTTGAACAGTCTCGGGCCTCTGATGTTGATAGAGTTCTCTCTCAGAGTACCAGTTGCACCTCTGCTTTTCAACGGGGGTATTCTGCACATCCTGCCATGTCTTCTGGTCTCATGTGATGTTATTTCTGTGTGCAGGTTTGGGACCAGCCCCTCTAATATTTTCCACGTGTAAATTATTATGTATCTCTCCCGCCTGCGCTCAAGGGAATACAGATTTAGGCTCTTTAGTCGGTCCCAATAGTTTAGATGTTTTACCGAGTGGATTCTAGCAGTAAAGGATCTCTGCACGCTCTCCAGGTCAGCAATTTCACCAGCAGTGAAAGGGGCTGTCATTGTGCAGCAGTACTCCACTCTAGAGAGCACAAGCGTTTTGAAAAGTGTCATCATCGGTATAGCATCTCTAGTGTGAAAAGTTCTTGTTATCCAACCTGTCATTTTTCTTGCAGTTGTGACGGCTACTTTATTGTGTTCTTTAAAGGTAAGGTCTTCCGACATGAGTACACCCAGATCCTTTACATTGCCTTTTCGTTCTATGTTATGATTTGCCTGAGTTTTGTACGTGGTTTCCGTTTTTATATTTTCATTTTTTCCATAGCGCATGAGCTGGAACTTGTCTTCGTTAAACACCATATTATTTTCTGTAGCCCATAGAAAGACCTGATCTACATCTGACTGGAGGTTCGCCGTGTCCTCTATGTTGCCTACTCTCATGAAGATCCTAGTGTCATCTGCAAAGGATGATACAGTGCTATAGGTTGTGCTCTTGTCTATGTCCGATATGAGGATGAGAAAAAGTACTGGAGCAAGCACTGGAGAGCATACTTGTTTTAAAATATGTTTGTTTATTTACTTTTGATTTATTTAACTTTTATTTATTTATTTATTTATACAAGAAGGTACATTGGGTTGTGAGAGTGCAGAACATTGGTATTCTTGCATTCTTGTAAAGCCACTAACACGCATAGCGTTTCGAGCTGGTCCTTGATAGTAGGCGTTTATCAGTCATAGGAGACTATGGAGTTGCGCTCTGGTGGTCGGAGTGGCCTCTCCAGGGCGCAAAGCCAGGGTAGGTTGATACGGAGAAGAAACTGTTACCCAAGAAGCAGGTCCCCCCCTCTCCACGGCGCCGAAAGTCTCCAATGGAAAGGCAAACGCCAATACGATTGGTTCTAGCGCCATCGCAGGAACTGAGAGCTCCGGAGTTGACCTTGAAGTTGGTGAAAAAGGGCACAGTGACTCCAAATCTTGAGAATGCCGTGGTCGGGGCCGGAGAAGAACCCACCCATCAAGGGCAAGAACGACTCCAGCCTCCTGAAGCAGAGCCTGTCCCACGAGCCCTATAGGAGGTGGACGTCCCAGTCCCGCACCTACGGGTTCCAGACAGAGATCGTCACAACCCTCTTTCACCCGAGGTCGGCTTCCTTCAAGACCAAGCAGAAGGGAGGGTGATAATTATTAAATACAGTGTAACATTGACAACCACTACTGCCAACATTGTAACATTGGGTACGATAACCCAATGTAAAACCGGGTAAAATAGTCACCACTGTGACCTTCTATAATGAATACTAAACTAATAAATGTACACACTTCTTATCCTGAGTAACACTTCCTATCAGTTGCACTTGGTAACACTGTTATTGAACACTTGCAATATGAGCTGACATATGATGGTTACACCGGGACCAAAGGTACACTGCCAACAAGGAAATGCTACACAGGATTAAATACGCTGCCACCATCCTGCCTTTGACCACTGAGACTAATCAAGCAACGAGGCAAGAAACATTGCTTGGCTTGGAGAGTACTTTCTATAACTAGTTAGTTTAGTTCATTTATTATGCACCCCATACCCATCTTGTGGGCGGTAGTGGAAAGGGTTACAGAGGCACATAATGGGCTCAGGGACTGAACCCCACAATTCATTTAGCTAAGCAAGTTACAATCTTGATGAGCTAGTTACAAAATTCAATATAAGTCGTCACATCAACAATGGGTTCGAGATCGACCTCAAGTACAGGTTCTAAATTAAGCAACTGACATATGTGGAGAGCTAGTGTCAAAATTTATATGTTTGTCCTGCATACCGCCTCCCATCCAGTGGGCAGCGGTGGATAGGTTACAATCACTCAGTTACTACCTACAGTTAGCAAACTGGGGATATTTGGCTAAAATTTCTGGTAGCAGATCATTTTGAATGAAATATTTACACATCGCTGGAACATTGGTTATAGAATTGTCTCTAAATTCACGTATCTTTTCGCACTCCATCACATAGTGACGGAGGGTGTGCGAATAATTTTGTTGACACAGTTTACATTTGGTCAGGTCTACATCGGCAGATAATGAGAATTCCCAGAGATACTTGTAACCGAGTCTAAGGCGAGCAGCAGTAACATCTAGAAGTCTGCTGATTTTATTGGATGATCCATAGATGTGGGGCTCCTCTTGCATGATATCATTATCACTTCCCCCTTCAGAGCAGGAGAGATTGCTGAAATAGAGGAATACAGAGAACATATACAGCACGTATAGACGCGATAAAGCACCTAAATTATTGGGATCGTCTCAAAGCTCTCCAAATGTACTCACTAGAAAGAAGACGAGAGAGATATCAAATAATATACACCTGGAAGATACTGGAGGGCCAGGTCCCAAATCTACACAGTAAAATAACAACGTACTGGAGTGAACGATATGGAAGAAAATGCAGAATAGAACCAGTGAAGAGCAGGGGTGCCATAGGCACAATCAGAGAACACTGTATAAACATCAGAGGTCCGCGGTTGTTCAACACCCTCCCAGCAAGCATAAGAAATATTGCCGGAACAACCGTGGACATCTTCAAGAGGAAACTAGATTTATTCCTCCAAGGAGTTCCGGACCAGCCGGGCTGTGGTGGGTATGTGGGCCTGCGGGTCGCTCCAAGCAACAGCCTAGTGGACCAAGCTCTCACAAGTCAAGCCTGGCCTCGGGCCGGGCTTGGGGAGTAGAAGAACTCCCAGAACCCCATCAACCAGGTATCAACCAGATAGTATGATGATAGATGGAATTACTGGTGTCAATTTCACTTTGCCTCAGATCTACAAGATCTTGTTTCTATAACTGTCATTAATTATGGGACGGTTGTCATCCACGATAACCAAAAGATTCTAAGAGGATTCAACAATTGACACGGACAGGAAATTTAACATGAGTTTATTGAGATACCAAATTATACTAAACACCACAATAAAACCTACTCTAACACTGGCAACAAGTTAAGAAATTTAGACATGGAACAAAATTACAGAGATCACACACATTACCTTAATTAAGACCTCTGTCTCTCCCCCTGGCTGGGGATGTCCTACACAGCACCTCTCTGGACCCGGCCGTCCTGATCACTCTCATTTTCCTGGGTCTACAGGCCCTCTATATACACCTCATATAGGGGGGGAGGGGAAGATTTACTGTTGCTACCTACACCCTACACCAAGAAGAGGTCGGCTACACGTGCACAAACACTCAAGAATTCTCCCCACTTGTTTGACATTAAACATACACTGTTTCAAGAGAGGACTTATTAATTTCGTGTGTGGCTGACCTCTGACCTGGCTAAAAGGGGGAAATCCAAGTATGTTTACACATGAGGATCTGGGGTCTACTCCCTTACCCTGTTGACAAGAGTATCATGAAATATTACATACTTGGAACTATGCTGAATAAGACTAACCCAGGAATTTTTAATCAACATACAAGAAAACCGGAGGTCATCTGGGCTGACCTCTTGGAGCAGACTTCCCTGGTTGAGAACTCTAGGGGGGGGGGTCATGGGTGTTACAGCAGGAATTATTATTATAATAATTATTATAATAATATAATTAATTAAGTTATCACGCTTCCCTATGCTTGGTCCTTAATCTAACAGATAAAAGTAAAAATAATTAAGTTACATTAATTGTAGCAGAATTTGATTTCAACATAATAACTAAAATATCAATTGCTAGTATTGATTACATTGGTGAAGTTGCACGTCTTAAATACTTTAAATTGGGTGAGTGGGTTGCACAAGGTAGGAACTATGAGGATGTAATCAGCCACTTTTTTATTTAACTTTTGAATGAGGAACAGGTTACACAAGTTTTTAATTCATTTGGGAGTGAGTGCCATAGACTGGGTCCATTTATTTGCATGGAGTGTTTGCACAGATTTAGTCTGACTCTAGGGATATCCAAAAGAGATTTATTTCTGGTGTGGTGCTCATGGGTTCAATTACATATATCAAGGAAGAGTTTCAGATCAGAATTAGCATTTAGGAATAAGGTTTTGTACATGTTTTGTACATGTGAGGTTCTCTCTCCACTGGGGACTGAGTTGAGGTAAGGCTCCTCTTCACGATGTCATTCACCTCGTTGTGTCTTGCATGCCAGCTCTTGAAGCTTCCGTGGTGCAACCCATGCAGTTCATATTGGTCTGCTGCCACCCTCTTGTAAATAAACTTGTATTCAGTGTGAATTGGGGCACCAAGGTGGAGGGCCACTGCTACACAAAGGAATTCTGGATCTAGATGCGTGCCTGTTGCCGATAATAGTACTTCCAGAAGAATGTCCCCTGCATTAGGGACACATACTCTGCTCTGAGGTGGGTCGATTTCGGGTTTTCAGAGACCGAGTTATCCACAGGTTATGGTATCCTGTGGGTTATCCACAGCATTGGATAACGAACCTATCCACATCTGCCCACTGGAAGGGGGGGGGGGAGGCGGTGTGCAGGACAAACATATCAATTGTGACACTAGTTATCCACATATGTCAGTTGCTTAATTTTGAAACTGTACTTATGATCGATCTCGAACCCATAGTTGATGTGACGACTTATACTGAATTTTGTAACTAGCTCATCAAGATTGTAACTTGCTTAGCTAAATGAATTGTGGGGTTCAGTCCCTGAGCCCATTATGTGCCTCTGTAACCCTTTCCACTACCGCCCACAAGATGGGTATGGGGTGTATAAGAAATGAACTAAACAAAACTCCTGAAAGCATCAACACTTGAAACCACTTATTCCTTTATAAATAACTTACGGCTTCACGAGCACTATGTTTACGCTGATGGGTCTGTTCAAATGTCAACAGGTCACACTGCAGCAGCCTGTAGAATATACAAAGGCAACATATATGCACACAGACAACAAGTGTGAGACTGAATAAATAACTGGCTGAGCTCAACACATGCAGAATTAGCTGCACAACAACTTGCCACTAACGCACTAAAGAACGGTGTAGGAGTAATTTTCTGTGATTCAAAGTCAGTTCTTCAGCAGGCCCTTAAAAACCCGACATGCAAAATAGACATTAGGAATGTTGTATCATCCATTATAAACAACATTATATAAGCAACATAAGCAAAGAGCAAGAGTTTCAGAGTCTAATTTGTATGGACACCATCTCACATAGGTGTTGTCCAGCATGATGACACAGACAAGTCAGCTAAAATTGCATGTGATAAGCCTAAAATTGAGTTGGATATGGGCATTTCATCTTTGCTGTAAAAAGTTTAGTTTTAGTTCATTTATTATGCACCCCATACCCATCCCGTGGGCGGTAGTGGAAAGGGTTACAGAGGCACATAATGGGCTCAGGGACTGAGCCCCACAATTCATTTAGCTAAGCAAGTTACAATCTTGATGAGCTAGTTACATCAACAATGGGTTCGAGATCGACCTCAAATACAGGTTCTAAATTAAGCAACTGACATATGTGGAGAGCTAGTGTCACAATTTATATGTTTGTCCTGCACACCGCCCCCCCATCCAGTGGGCAGCGGTGGATAGGTTACAATCACTCAGTTACTACCTACAGTTAGCAAACTGGGGATATTTGGCTAGAATTTCTGGTAGCAGATCATTTTGAATGAAATATTTACACATCGCTGGAACAATGGTTATAGAATTGTCTCTAAATTCACGTATCTTTTCGCACTCCATCGCATAGTGACGGAGGGTATGCGAATAATTTTGTTGACACAGTTTACATTTGGTTAGGTCTACATCAGCAGATAATGAGAATTCCCAGAGATACTTGTAACCGAGTCTAAGCCGAGCAGTAGTAACATCTAGAAGTCTGCTGATTTTATTGGATGATCCATAGATGTGGGGCTCCTCTTGCATGATAGTATGATGATAGATGGAATTACTGGTGTCAATTTCACTTTGTCTCAGATCTACAAGATCTTGTTGAAGTTCTCGGTGTACTGCTGCTCTCAGATTGCTCATTGATAATCCAAGGTTACACTCAACGGCTCCTTTAAAGGCAGATTCTTTGGCTAACTTATCAGCTCTATCATGCATTCGGAGGCCAACATGAGATGGAGACCACATGAAATGGACTCTGTTACCATCCTTAATAATTTTGTTGTATTTGTGTCTAGCTTCGGACACGAGCATGTTACAGTTATGTCTTAAAGAGTTGAGAGCATTTAAGGATGATAAGGAGTCACTTACAATTAATGTATCAAGTTTGGAGACTTGTACACATTTCAGTGCAAGGAGCAAGGCAAATAGTTCAGTCTGAAGGGTAGAGGCCCAGTTGTTTATAAGGACTCCCCACTCAAAGTACAAGCCATCGCCCATTGTCAGAACAACTGCACTTCCAGCTGCACCCGTGGTGCGGTGTAGGGAACCATCATTGTATATGATTTGAGAGAGAGAATGCTCTGTGGATAGAGCATCAATATGGCGTTGAGCTTTGCCTCAAGACGAAGCTTGGGCTGATCTCTAATTTGCTTCTTGGGTGGAAAGGGAGGGATTAAAACTGGAAAGGGTGTAACCTCCCACGGTGCAGGAAAGTGCCGTTGTGTTTCTCTTGGTACAAATCATGAACCTGATACATTCTGAGTTGAGTTCCAGTTTTTGTTATCCATTTGGAACAATGCTGATCTTCAATAAAGTATTTCTAGAGGGCTTCTGTGCAAGGATTAGGATGAGTTAGCCTAAGCATTTTTATACCAATTTGACAGTTAATTTCAGTAAAAGCCGCAGTATTTCAGGAAATTAGGGAAGGCAGAAGATCAGTTACTGACACACAAAGGTCAGAAAAGACGAGAATCAAGAGCTATGACATGTTTAGAACCGATAATTATATACTACGGGCAGCATAAAACATCCACTAGACAGTGTGACATTGCAATTGCCAGTATTAGGCTGGGGTAGCGATATCTATGGCAGTTGGTTGCAGTTAATGAATGTCCATTCACTCCGGAATATTAGAAGATATTCTTGTGCTGTACCCAGAATGTGCTAGTGGCGGCTAATAGATCAGTTTTACATTTCATGTTCTCTCCTAATTTTAGTCAGAGATGATTTGTTTTTGTATTGAGGCTGGTATTTTCTTTCCTGATTCCATGCTGAGTAACCATCCTGTGAGATGAGAATATTAGATGAACTTATAGCTAGTTTTTTATCGACACTGTATAATCTTTCATATAGAATAAGGTCGCAGCACACTGCTGTGTATACTTAAGCTTGTTAATAATAAAAAGTTTGAAAACGCTTTCAGGCGTAAAATACGACCTTTTTTATTAACAAGCTTAGAAATACACAGCAATGTGCTGCTATCCTATTCTATATGAAAGATTACAGTGTAGATAAAAAAACTAGCTATAAGTTCCTCTAATATTCCCATCTCACAGGATGGGAGCTCCATTTGGATGGGGGTCCCTGTGGATGGGGGTCCCTGTGGATGGGGGTCCCTGTGGATGGGGGTCCCTGTGGATGGGGTCCCTGTGGATAGGAGACCCATGTGGGCGGGGCTTGGTGTGAGTCAGCTGATGGTGTCAACACGTGACGTCACTAGCCCTGCACCTTTCACTTAGTGTCGTCACCACGGCTCTCACCTCTCACCTCTACCCTTACCCGCTCCCAGGTCAGCACTTCTAGAAAGTTATGAGAAGTGCCACAATCATGTGTGGTGTTATCTCAAGAGCTGTTAGAGAGTACTTTGAGAGAGCAATGCGTGCTAGGTAGGCGTAACTGAAAACTTTGCGTCTTACCCACCCAATTACTAAGGCAATGTGGTTCTAGTTTTAAGTTATTAGTCAATATATTTATAACAATATGTCAAACCTGACCTCTGTCAGTACTGAGGTCTTGGAAAACTTCACTAGATTAGTACACGGCAAATTCCAATGCGCAATCGTGTTGATGGCCAAGTCAGAAATGCCTTGTGTTTTAATAATAATAAGGCATAATGTATTGTGTCGGAGACAGGCAGCAAGGTATATATAAATGTTTGCTTATGTCGAGGTCCCCCCCAGGTCAGACAACAAACCCTCTCCAGGATGCAATCCCACAACAAGTTAACTAACACCTGAGGTACCTATTTACTGCAAGGTGAACAGGAGGGGCATTCGGTGATGGAAAATGTGCCCAACCATATCTGTCCCCATCCATAACTAGAACCTGGAATTCTCAATGAGTCGAGAACAAACCCAACTGTACTACTGGGACTTATAGTATGTGTTGTTACATTAAATGGCTTTAGTTAGATAACCTCCAGCAACTATCCTAACAAAATGGATTTATATGTTGACCAAACCACACACTAGAAGATAAAGAGACAACAATGTTTCTGTCTGTCCGTTTCAGTTTCATTACCGAGTCGATTGTGTTGATGGCCAATTGACTTCATAATGGTCCAGGACAGACCGAAACATCGTCATCTCTAAATCTTCTAGTGTGGATTGGTCAACATTTCTTCAGCTGTGTTATTGTGACTCATCATCTGCATATGGATTTACATGTACTGGTATATGTACAGCATATTACTTACGGCAGAAATGTACTTAGGCAACATTTGTTATTTTTAATGTCAATACTGTATGTTCTTATCAAACACACTTATTTTTACATTTTAATTTTGTTGGAAATAAACACATTAAGCCTAAAATGCTTTGCACATGAGTGGCTTTATATAATCTGCATTGTGTAATTATGAATACTTGACTATTATGTTTCTAATGTATGTTATATAAATCAATTATTATTATAAATCAGGTATCTTACATAGAGATATTTAGACAACCTGAACTTAACTAAAATAGGGTTATGTAAAGCATATTGTTTAATGTGTTTGTACAAACCCATTTTCAAATATGAAACATTCAGACCATGGAATCAGTTTTTATGTATGAAATGAAAATCACATGACTTGCTAGGCTGCATGATCACTACATTCTATGAACACATGTTTACCCGAGAGTTACCATCTCTAGTAGCCTTGATGGGGACAGGTAGCCGGTAGCTTAAGGTTCCCACATTATACTGGAGGATTTTTCCAGCTGAATTTTAGGCTGAAGTAATGTTTTGGCATTACATCTTGGTGCTAGGTGATTCCATGTGTATATTGTATGCCTTATGTGTGAAAAAATTAACTGTTTTATATCCTATATTATAGCTTGTTGAGCTTGAAGCTGTTGTCCTCTCTGTGCATTTCACTGGGCCATTTAAAGAAATGTTCTGGAGAAAAATCCACAGGAGCCGTGATGAGGGTTTGAACCTATGCACTGAATGTTCCCAGATGCACGCTCTAGTCGACTATGCCACGACATGGCAAAATAATTGCAGCCTGGGGTACTACTGCACCCTCGAGGATCCTGAGGCTTCCACTGAAGCTGAACCAGGGTTTCACACAATTCCCACTATGCACTCTGGCTCTGTCGTCAAGTAATTCTACCTCTGACGCCCCTCTTTCAGTAGACAAGTTCGAACTCTCATCTTGGCTCCTGTGGATTTTCTCATTGATATATCATGATAATGTGATTTCTCTGTGTAAGTGTTCTGGATTAAAGTCTTCCAATTTTATTTATGTATTTTGAAGATCTCTTAAGAGATTATCCATGTCATGTCTGGTTTGTAGTGTTGCTTGACCTAAGGCTTTGAACTACTCCTGATATGAGAGTTGACTTAAGTTCAGGGACGATTTTTATCCCTCTGTGTAACTTTCTCCAAAAACCAGTATGTAATTTTTTGATTGAAGGGGCCTCCTTAACCACTTGACATAATGCCTAAAAGGGATTGACTGCTAGTATCTCCCCTCAATGGGTCGAAGCATTGTTGGGAGGTCCTGGCTTGTATGAAAATTTCGGTCTGACCAAGTGGTCCTTGAGGGATTTACCTTTCGTCTACGCCGTCATGGGTGGTCTCTGCTGGATATACACATACTTAGAAATCGAACTGGCCAAACTGGATGTTCGCCATGTGTATTTTTTAACCACTCCAACAATTACTTCATATGTTGTTGTAGAGTGCTCGCAAAACCTGAAATATAAAGCAGTTAGGATCCGTCTGTCTGTGTTGCTACCTCTTTGTGTTGCCTGTAGAAGGGTACCTGTATCTGTTCTCTCTCTAGTCTGTCTGCTGCATTCTGCAGTATTTCGTCTGGGTAGCCTCAACCTCTTGAAAAGTTCCCAGAGGTTGTTCAATTCCGGGTGTAAGTTATGCTCTTTGCTTGATACTCTTCTCAGTCTCAGTACTAGGGAGTAGGGTAGGGATCTCTTGATGGCTTGATGTGAAGAGTGGGTATGAATGGAGTTTGGTTGGTTTATAGTATGCTTTTGTTTGCCGGGTCCTATCCTGTGGATCTATGTATATTGTTATGTCTAGGAAAGATAATGAATGTTCATTTTCTTCTAGAGTGAATTTAAGATTGCTGTGGGATCATATATGTCCACATGAAGAAATCTTGTAACCTCTGTCTACCTCCTCCTATGATACCAAAAATATTGTCAGTATCCCTACTGTTATGGTGACACTGCTTGAGGTGCCTATGGCAGTACCTTTAATTTGTCTATATGCTTTACCATCGAAACCCAGGATGGTGTCCTACATCACGTGTAGAATGACTTCTTCCAGAAGTTGCTATGTCGGAGGGCACCATATTCCTGCCTGTCTTACCTCGTATTTAATCTTGGGTTTATTTTTGTATATGTTGAACTGCTGTTTTAGTCTTGCTTTACCAATAACAATTCTTTGCACCTGTTATCATTTCAGGCATAATTAATGGTTAAAGAAACATGATAATGGATTTATGAATTAAGATTTGTATATTTTGATTTAAAAGAAATTTGAATAGCTTTGTTTAATGCATTAATTGAAACCAATCCATCTTGGGAAAAGTACAATGCTCTCCTTAAGATTAATTCCAGAATCATCTGATCAGAACACCACCTTAACTTAAGAATTGAATAAAATTGGATATGTTGGATAAAAGATATTCCTGAGGCAAGACCTAAGTGAAGGCTGAACAATGATCATTGTTCATGTTTCAAGACTTACCTTCAACTGAGTCTAAACATAGAATTATGAGGCTGACTATTGCTCTGGGGGTCTTTACTCTGATACCAACAGCGAGGAAACAAACCCTTGTAAGATTTATACCAAGTCATGAGAGCTTCTTGCAAATACTGTACAGTCAAAATTTTGGACAGTTCAACACACTGCACTATAGGTGCATCTCCAAAATCCAGATTATATTATTCATTACCAAATCCAAAATTGCATGAGATTTGCCATTTTTGAGCTATATACTGTACCAAATTTTTTGGATTTTTCTTACAGAAAGTGATACAATAAATTTTATGCATATTTTGATACAAATATATAAATAGTTGTTTTATGTGCATATAAATATAAATTATGCATAAAAATACTAATAGTTACTTGTTTGCTTACTTTTTTGTAGCACAGGCTGGTAACCCAGAGGCAATACAATGCAATTATATCGTGTTGAATGCTAAACTAATGCGGGTACCCTGAACTGGCCTTGGAGTCCTCAATATCTATGGTTATTGTCCATTCTCTTAGCTACTGACTAACTGTTGACCCAGGCTACTGTGCTGCATGCATATTTGTAAGCAGTAGCATCTAAGTCTTTATGGTTAGAAGGGTTCAGTGTTGTCATGCCATAACTGCTCTTTATTTTATTCACAAACTATTTATTCACAAACTGTACTATTTAGTACAGTTAAAGCTTAGTAAACATTTATAAAATACTAGATGGGGTATCCAGTTGCACATATCTCTCACTCCCTGTCCCCCTCTCCTACTCAATCTCTTCCCTTTCCCAGTTTCCTCTTTCTCATCTCTTCCCCTCCCCCCATCTTCCTCTCACCCCTCTCTACCATCTTTCCCAATCTTCCCCCCCCCTCTCTCCCTCCACTCCATTTTCCTCCCTCTCCCCAAACATCTCTCCCCCAAGTCCCACCTCATCCTTCTTCCTCTCTCTCTCTCACCTCTCCTCCCCTCTCATTCCCCTTTCTTCCTTCTTCCCCTTTCTGCTTCCTCCCTGAATATATTGCACTACTCAGAGAATTCTAGTTTTATACTGTATTCGTTCCTCGTGGGTATATATTCAGCATAGTCACAGTCATTAGGTTAAGATGATTCCTTAAATAATAAGGAAGCATTAGCTTCCTCCAGGATGGGTTGCTTGCCAATTATTATTGTGTGTGTGAATGGCATTAATTTTATATTTAAATATTGTTCTATTATACTACTGTATAGTATTTATTTTTAGTAGAATATACTGAATCTTTTAATTTTGATTTTGGGGCTTACCAGGCTTCTTTGTGTTTGTAGAATGTCTGGCTCGGATTATTCTCACTTGGAGCCCGCATCTCGTATCAAGCAATTGTGCTCGCACAGTGACTCGGTTGTAGTTGATGGAAAAATACCCATTCGCAGGTAAGTCGGTTTTAATTTACAAAGCGTATTTTGTTAGAGGGCTGTTTTATTTTATTTATTATTTTTGTTAATCCCATATACTGAGTATTTTTCATCCGATCCTTCTCCAGTGTAAAATTAAATAAAATACAGTACTGTACAATAATTTGTTGTGGATTTATTGAAGAAATGATAATGAGTTGGGGAAAAATAAGCACAAAAATTATAGGTACTATTGTTTAATTGTTCTGAGCTGAGTAAGAGGATATACCTCAACAGTGCCCCCCTCCCACCTCCCCCCCCAAAAAAATAATGATGATTATGAAAAAGATGCCATACACATTTTTAACCTTCAAAGTATGGTCGTTATCATGTGTTTATTGTCTAGTGCAGCATTTCTTAACCTCGGTTCTCAGGAACCCCGAGGTAACTACTGGATGGATTCCACTAGAGATAGTGATCAATAGGCAAATTCTAGTAATATGTAAATATATTTTTGAATAATATTTGTTTAATTTTTCTCATTTAACCAGCATCAAGAGCAAAGATAGAAATCATCTCCTTGCAATTGATAATGAAATCCATGTGTGTGTATAACCTGGAATTTCTCAGAGGTACAAAGGTTGAGAAATGCTGGTCTTGTGCATTAGGGGTATCATAATATGACATTATTTTTCTGTGGAGCTCCTCCGGCTCCCTGGAGCTATCGGTCTAATATGTGATACATTACACTAGGGCATTAGTCAATGGAGTTCAGCCTGCTGGGGACCACGAGCCAGAACCTGGCCCCCTTAGAGAGACACGTGAAGCAATGGCCCCTGGAAAACCCCCGTAGTTGGGTTTTTTCTTATCTGCCATCGACTGGGGTTAGGCACCCAGAAAGGTAGGCATAAAAAACAGACCCCACATGGTAAGAAAATTGCAACCGAAAACCGAACAGAGATGAAGAACTCCCTCAATTCCCAAGGAATAAGCAAATGCCACTCCTCACTGCCGAGCCGCTCGTCCGCACAGCCCTCCCCTCCCCCCAGTGGGGGAAGGGGAGGGGGAGCCCCAGACCCCCTGTGCTGGTCGTCAAATCTAGCCTTGGTTTCCTGGCAATGTTTTGCCTTAGTGGTGTCCTCTGCTGTTCATGGTGGCCAGGTGTACCGGGCTGCATGCGCTTAGGGCAGCCTTCCCTAAGTGCCCCTGTGAGTACTTCATTTGGGTGTCAGGGATCTCTTCCCCCTCCAGCTCCCCAGAGGTATACTGAGCTGATATGTATATAGTATATTAGACCATGGCATCAGTCAATTCAATTGGAGTACTAGCCTGCTGGGACAACAAACCAGAACCTGGTCCCCTCGGAGAGGCATGAGGAGCAATGGCCTATAGAAACCCCCCTTGGTTGGAAGCGTTTTTTATGGTCTGCCATCTACTGGGTTGGCACCCAGAAAGGTAGGCATCCCAACACAGACTCCACTTGGTTTAAAATTGCTACTGAAAACCAAGCTATCAAGCATAACTCCACAATCTGAAAACAAGCAAATAACATGATGTTCAAAACCGCCACCGTCAGCTGTCTGCGTAACTCCTCCCCCCGCTTCGAAGGATGCTCAATTCCCTTGTCTCAGGTGACATTCACTGAGGGGTGCTCCCCTTTCTTGGGAGGTGGAAGGGGAGCCCCAGACACCGCGTGCCGGCTACCCAACCTCAGTTCTGAGGCTGATGTGGTTGCATGGCGGTCGTTCACTCTGGCTCCTGTCTCTGAGCAGTGCTGTCCCTTGTGGTATTTGCTCTGCTGTGTGTGGTGTGTGTCAGGAGTAATTCATGGAGTACTATAGGCTGCACGCACCTAGGTTGCATGCGCTGCAGGCCTTAGGTGACCTGTACTATACCCTTTGCACTTGGGGTTGCCTTCCACAAGTCGTTCGGGAACTACCTCCATAGGAATCTTTTGCTGCTCGGTGATTGCTTTCCCTTGGGGTCAAATGGGGTTTTCATTCCTGCTGTTTGACCTTGGTAGGAAGTAGTATCATTGCTGTAGGGGCACAAGGTACTGTGCAGCTTGTCACCTATTACACAGATGGGACACCACGAGCGTAGCTCTCATCCTGTAACTACACTTAGGTAATTACTTAGGTAATTACAGCAGCCGGTTTTGTTCCTCTGGAGAACGTTGTACTTCGGGGCTTTTCTTTTAATTTTGTTTGTTTGCCTGGTGAGGGGTATGCCCCTTGCTTTTTGTCCACCCTCTGTTACTCTGGTGGTTCCTTGCTAGCTCCTGCGATTATACCGGTCGCAGGGGTTCAGCTTTAGTAGATCTCTCGATAGTTTTGGCCAACCGGTTAGCAGTACCTTGCCTGGGCTTCCCTTAGTAGTCAGTCTAAGGGCCCTGGAAAACCCCATGGGGCTCATTGTTCCGATGGATGCGTCCTCTGGGTCCCATCTTGCCTTGTGCGAGTTTGAAGGTTGCTCTGTCCCCTTGTCTTAGGTGACATTCACTGTTTTTTCCTCCATCATGCTGCCTGTTGGGTCGGTGACCCCTTCAACCCGGAGTCCTGTGAGCGGACTTGTTCCTTTGCTGGTTCTGCTTCACCCAGTCCACTGATTCTGATACTAGGGGTGCAGGCAGCATTGCATTATACATGCATGCAATGCCAGTGATACTGATATGATACTAGAGGGTGCGTTACAAGGTCCCGGAGTCATCTTGGCTAGCAGACTGTTCTTTCTTTTCATTGGGGGTGTGGTATTCATTTGTCGAACCCGCACACTTGAGTGGGTGGTAACTTCTACTGTGGTTCAGGTTTACCTGGGGGCGAGTTTGAAGCACCTCAGTGCATGCTTGTTTTACCCCCCTCTTCCTAAGGATATTGGTCAGGTACAGCTCCATGTGTCTGANTTAATTCGGGAATTGGCTTTGACGATTTTCCTAGTAAAAATCCCTCGGGGTCTGGAATTGAGTTCGGTGCAGTGTGCTCTGATTGCGGAGCAGTAGCAGTTACTGGCACCGGGGTGGAATGCCCACCAGGCAGCACATCGTGGTGATGGTGCTCCTTGCAGCATTGCACTCTGGTATTCCTCACCACTCACGGCCGCGACGCTCACCAACAGCTCCATCGAGAGGGTCACACTCGTGATGTCGACGACTACTGCGAGTGGTGGGCTGTGTGGCGGCTCCTTCATTGGCGTCATGTACCTAGAGCTACACCTGCTGGAGCTGCACGGCCGTGACGCCCTTTACGACCAGAGAGCATTGCACTTGGGCCCTTCTAATAATAATGATAATTCTTGCCCTCAGGAAGACGAGAGTGACGGCAATTATTCCGTTGTGGTGTGTGTCATACGCAATTTACCTACAGTCTCACCTAGACTGTCATATGGCCTTACACACAGAGGTTTCATACGCTTGTGCGTTGTGTGACACAGCATTCCAATCTCTGGATCCGCTCGTCAATCACTCCAGAGCTCACCGCTTTGCTGGCATTCCACCTAGTTCAGTGACCAGTGTGCCAGTTCACCTGGCCGGGGCCCAGGTACCTCTCCGTCGGCATACGGGCTCTCAGCGTTCAGGAGTACCGGCCACCACACCAACTCCCTTCTCCATGTGGGGCTGCAACAGGTCAGAAACAACCAGCATTCGGTAGTCGCCCAACCTACTTGCCCAACTACTCCAATGGGTGTGCCACTGAACTCCTCGCTGACGCCTCCTATGTCGCCTGCTATGCTTAACTACTACATGATGATGTCCCTCTGGGGTGGAGAAAAGACAAATGCTGCATTTGATACACCCATGTGGACTAACTATCTAAACCCAGCCATGAGTAATGTTTTCAATTACATCAATCCTTATCTTCTAACAATAACTCTAACATAATGGTGTCAGGTCAAAGAGTGAAGACATAAAAAATGATGAGAGTGGTAAGGTTGAGGCGGAGGAACTCAAGGAAGATAGCAGTATTGAGGCGCCGCTACTTAATATTCTTAACTCTTGCTTTGATCACTCGAGGCCCACAAGGATAATACTCTCATTAGAACCCTGAGTGAAACCATAGGGCAAGGCTTTTACCTGTGTTTCCTACACTACATATTACATAAGATTATTTCATATACATTTATTTGTAGTATACCCTTTTTCTTTGAAGTGAATTAAAAACATTTCCACAGATCTCGGGAAATGACTGGATTTGGACATGCAAAGTGTGTATAAATTGAAATTGTTTCAATATGCAGGTGTTACACACGACCATACTTATGAGTATTGTATTTATTCAGTAATGTATCTAGGTCTTTGTTTAGTTATGTCTTGTTATTTTAGCCACTTGTTTTTGTTTTAAAGCAATCTGTTTTGTTTAAAACTTTATGTTTAAAAGGGTGAAATACATTAAATAATGTTTATTTAAATAGTATACATCACTGAAATGGATTTCATGCATATTATATTCTTGTCAAAGTCGATATTTTTTCATTAGTAATTAGCCTACATGAATAAAAAAAATGGTGTTAGTTAATATAATATAACAAAAATATATTTTGACTTTCTTTCCCCCCATAACTCATGAGCATCAATACTTGCAGTATGAGTAGCTCACTGTCGGTGACAATACCATGGAGAAGTATCAATATTTACACATTAATGGATCTTTATGGAGCGTTAGCGTAGTCTTCGTGCACCCATACCCATCTTGTGGGCGATAGTGGAAACGTTAACCACATAATGGGACCAGGAACTGAACCCAACATTAATTTAGTGTTAGCGGCTTTACAAGAATGTAAGAACCCCAATGTTACTTATTCTCTCAACTCAACGTACCTTGTATAAAATATAATTAAAATTTAACCAAGTCAGTCTTGATCAGCTAGCTATACAGTTTAATGTATATTATAACAATGGGCTCGAGAGCGACCACAAGTCCAGTCTCTAAGCTAAGCAACTTGCATTGTGGTGAACTGATTTATATACAAGGTACAATGGGTTTTGAGAGTATGTAATAGGGAGGTTTGAGCGTTACTCTCTTGGAAAGCCACAAACAACCATATCGTTTCAGGTAGGTCCTTAAGCTAACTGATAAACGTAAAGTATAATAGGGGTACATTGTAGCAGATTTTGAGTTCAACATAACGACAAATATCAATTTCTTGCATTGATTATACTCGTGGAGTTGCATTTCGTAAATACTAAAATTGGGTGAGTTTGGTAGCAAGACTCACCCAATTTGCAAGGTGGGTACGAGTTTGAGCACAAGGTAGGAAACTACGAGGATGAAATTAGGTAACTACTTTCATAATTTGATTTGCTTAATCATGACCCCTTACATAGCTTCCCGGTTTGGTGCCTTCTTTTGATAATTACTTACTTCTGAAGTCACTCCTGAATGTTGAAGCGACATTTAACTAATGGGCTCAAAGTGCTGGATCTCCAGTCCATTGGAGATCACATCATTTCTACCTTCCGCAGGCTATCACTAGAAAGCTCTTGATTAACAACAACAAATTGATATATAAATTGCAACATACTCGTCTAGTTATCAACAGCCAACTGTATCTCGGTTCGTCCGTCCTTCAGCAAAACCGAGAGAGATAACTGCCAGTGGATGCTTCGCACTGTTCCAGCTGACCAATGATAATTGGCTAATAGCTTTCCAGTGATGTACCACTTATTCAACATGTATACTTTCACAACCCATTGCATATTTTTTATATAAATAACAGGATAACCAGTACCATTACTCATTGTTATAATTGTGTGTGCTTAACCCCTCCCCCCTGTTTAAATCCCTAAACATGCTAAACTTACTCACTTCACACATTCTCTTGTGCTATTTATATGAACAAAACCTTATTCTCAAATGCTAATCCTGATTTTAAACTTCCTTGATGTAATCAAACCCTTGAGTATCACACCAGAAATAAATCTCTCGTGTCCCGAGAGTCGGATTAAATCTGTGCAAACACTCCATGCAAATAAAAGAACCCAGTCTATAAACTCGCTTCCTAACGAATTAAAAAATTGACCAACTCATACTTTATTCAAAAGTAAAACTAAAAAGTACCTAATTTCATCCACATAGTTACCCACAGTGTTCTACCAGACCCAATTTAGTACTTAAGGCATTCAACTTCATCAATATTATCTATTATATCAATTTGTAATGTAATAATTATGTTTAACTTAGTCTCTTACCTTTATTCTTTAGCTTAAGGACCTGCCCGAAACGTTGTGTGTGTTAGTGGTTCTGAAACTGTTATACGCAAACCCCAATGTTTGTGCTTCCTCAACCGAATGTACCACCTTGCAAATAAATAATTAAAATACATATAAGTATAATTAAATTTGCCACAATATAAGATCATGGTAGTCAATCATAAATATTTAAACTAATCATATCATTTTAGCTATTAAAAATAGATTTTTACCTCGAAACGGGAATTTATTGGGCAGCGTCACTCAACTTGAGCATACAGCCACGGTAAGCACTACACTGTTTATGCAGAAAAAATAATTTCAGGATTGTTCTTGTCCCTTGTATCTAGACGCAGCTGGGACTTGCTGAATTGTCTCCAGTAAACAGATCGTCAAACAGTGAGATTAACACTTACCAGCTATCAAATTTATATTGGCTTGCTGGAGGCCTATTGGCCCCATACGAGGCAGCACCTTAGCAGACTGAGTTCATTAGAACGCCTGCAGGGGAAGCAGGAGGATTAAATGTTTGTGTGGGTGTGCCACCTGTGTGTTTGAAATACACGGGGACTCGTAGTATGCATGTATATTCAGACTCCCTTCATCTGGAATTTTATCTATAGCAGATAGAAGACAGTCGAATTTTGCTGGGTTCCCCAGCCACATTGGAGTTACCGTAATTGAACTTGTGAAATCCGCCACTAAGATGACCATTCGTATTTACAACATTTCCCTGAAAGGAGATTCCTTGTTTGGATTACTACCCAGTCATTCATTCACCAGTCCGCGACGGTGGCAGGGTCGATAGGCTGGCATTACAGGCAACAAATAATGTACCATTAACACTGTTCTCCTTGGCTTTCCTCCTACCACCATACAGAACTATATACAGAAATGGCTCTGGCAAGGTTGGGGTATCAGTCACACAAGCTTAGATTTGTTCTACCCTTGCTGGAAAGACCTCCGTGATTGATGTTCTTTTACTTGAAAAGACTTAAGAGACGATCTGGAGGTATAACATATTGTCCCAGCTTCATTGTTTTGGCATTCCTGGCAATTTCCCGCTCTTCCTCTCTCGTCATTCATTTTAAAGTGAGACTTGTGCCACTTTCTCTGCCTCTCTCCACTGTATTGGCACTGTTCTCCCGCACCATGTTGCAACTGGTGTTAGGGACCTAAAAGACTGCCATGAGGCTATTAAACATATCCTCGAAGCCCAAGGCCATCCTGTCCTCCAGGTGGACACGTTCACTCGACCTCCTCATGGTCTCCCCCGTCAGCCCCTTGGCGTTGTGAAAATCACCTTCGATAATAGGTGATTTTTGCCCTCTATCATTCTTGCTGATACCAGGTTCTCCGTTCAGGAGTACATCCCCTCTCCTAAACTTGTAATAAGTGCTGGAAGTTCGGGCACGGTGCCCTCAAATGCACAAGTCTTGTTTCTCTATGTCCCATGTGTGGGGACGATAGCCACTCTAAGACAGATACTCATCTCTCATGGCTCGCTGTCTCAATTGCGGTGAGGCCCACCCTACCTTCTTCCGCACGTGTATAAACTACAAGCTTGAGGAAGCCGTCCTCAAGTTGAAACACGGGATTGTTTGACTTTTCCTAAAGCGAGACGCCAAGTCTGCCGTCTCCACACTTTCACTGGCGTATCTTATGCTCGCGTGTTGCGTTCTACCTCTCCTCGTCCTTCCCTCCTTCATCAGTCCCGCAACCGTTTCCAGACCTTGGACCCGGACATGCCCACCATCTCCTCCCCTGTTTCTTTACGTTCTGCCCCGGAAGGTCTCCCTCCTGATTCTCTTTCTGGAGTCCCCCCCCCTTCTTACCCTGTCCGCCATGTCTCATGTGTCTTCTTTTCCTTCTTCCCTCGATCCTTCTTCCCGACCCTCCCCACAATCTCTTGGCCCTCCACGCTGCCTGTCTGTCCAAGCTAATGTTCATCATCCTCCCAGCAATCTTCATGTTGTTCACTCCCGTTCTTCTTCTCCTGCCGAGACCATTGAGTCTGTCGCCCAGTACGTTGTTGATGGAACACCTGTCTCTTTGAGTTAGAAACGTAAGCCTGGCTCCTCTCCTTCCTCCTATTCCCTAGTGGGTAAGAAGGCATCAATTTTCTTCCTCGCCACCCCTCCCCCCTAACTCTGACTCTATCGCTATGTCCCCTCCCTTTTCGGTGGTCGGGCCCCCTGTCCCAGCTATGGAGGTTTCTTATGCCCCCAATTCCCTCTCGGTTGGTGCCCTTGCTGAGGTGCGCTCCCCGGTTCCCCCCCCCCTCCTCTTGCTATCCTTGACAGCCCCTCTCGGTTCTCTCTCCCTCCTCCGGACCCCGTCCGTCTGCCTCTGGTCTGTCCTCCGGCTCCCCTCCATCCTTACCTAGTTTAATCCATGCCCCCTAACCCTGATTTTGCTGACCCTGATCCTGATCTTCTTTAATATACTGTGTTCTTCTTTACCTTTGTTTCTTCATTGTTCTCTGTTGCTATCCTTTCTCTTTTTGATAATGTTTATTCTTCAATGGAATATTCGCGGATTTTATGCCAACTTCCATGAACTCCAACTTCTGATTACACAGTTTTCACCACTTTGTGCTTGTCTCCAGGAGCCAAGGAAGAATAAACATTATCAAAAAGAGAGAGTATCCAGGAGCCAAACACTCCAGTGCTCGCCCTGGTCGCTTTCGTGGTTATTCCTTTCTTTCCCCCTCTCAGCTCTTGCTGGGGTCCATAACTCTACTGCTCTCTTGATTCGTACTGATATTCCCTTCGTCCCCTTACAGTTTCCATCACCTATCCGTTGTTCTGCTGCCCGTGTTTTTGTGAGTAAATGGTATATAACCTGTTCCATTTATCTCCCCCAAATGTCCCGCTTTCCGTTCCTGATCTTAAGCACATCCTGGACTCCTTGCCTGAGCCGGTGCTCCTGTTGGGTGATTTCAACTGTCAACATACCCTCTGGGGTGATGTTCTGACAAACACCCGAGGCCGTCTTCTCGAACCGTTCGTCTTTTCTCTTCTTCTTCCCTGTCTCTTCTGAATTCTGGTGAGCCCACCCATGTGAACTCTCGAAATCGCACCCTTTCCTGTCTTGATCTTTCTCTCTGCTCGTCGTCCCTTTACTTAGATCTCACGTGGCGGGTTCTTGATGACCTCCATAACAGTGACCATTTCCCCATCCTTGTTTCCTTTTTCTCTTTTCACCCTTATCCATATCCTTCCCTAGGTGGCAGTTTGCCAAAGCTAATTCTATTCCCATTACTCTTCAGATTCAACTCCATCCTCATTATCTCAATCATAGCATTTCTTTGGCATCCTAAGATAATTCTCATGGCTTCATCCCTGGAAACACAAACCGTAACTCTCTCTATTTTCCGCTTGTTACAACTTGTAATAAAGTTGTTACATCTTGGCTTAACGTGTTTATGACGTATTAGAACGTTGTTATAACTTGCTATATTGGTTAACTGGTTAGGTGGTGTTAAAACGTGTTCGAACGTTGTACCAACGTCGTAGTTTCGGTGTGTGTGTTTGGCAGGATTTTGGCAGGATAATAGATTAATTATACAATGTATGTGATGTAACTATATAACCTGAGCTTGTAAAAGCACCTTAATCACCTTCATTGATTAAGTGCTTAATTGCACACTAGTTTCTTTATCAGCTATCTCACCCTGTCAGAGTAAATGAGATAAATGTCTGTGAATGCATGTGTGTATATATGTATATGTGTGTGTATGTGTATGTATGGGTATAAAGTATATATGGAAGCTGATCAGAATTACATTTCACCTTTGTAAATGTACATTAATGACACTGTGTAGATGACACATCGAACACTTTATGTAAGGCATACATAAATCTGTGTATCTATGTATTTACGTATATAGGTTAGCTTAGCATTTTTAAAGCACCGACTCACCTTCAGTGGTTGATTGTTCAATAAACCCTTAAAATATATGTTTAACACATCTCTAACCCTGTCCATGGAGGACAGAAGAAAATGTATATATGCTGGTTAGCATTGTAAATGTGTGGCCACGTCTGTGGTAGAAAACAATAATAAAAAAAAAATAAACTCCCTTTCCACAGCATACCAAAGCCTTCAGAGGTTGTAATCTCTTCCGACATTGACCCAACAGTCTGTTCATCTTAGCTTCCAAACTCTCATGGGTATATCCAACATATATGCCTAGATATTTATATATATTAACCCTCTATATATTTTTACTGTTTATTTTTAATATAATATGCCTCCGCTGTGCCAGGTCCTGTTCCACTACGGGTTCACCATAGCCCGTGCTATGGTAAGGCTGTATCACAAGCCTTACAAAGAGAATCTAAAACAACGACATGGTAAAAGTTCTTATACAGACCCAAGTGGGTGATGTTTAAGATTAAATATTTTAGTTATCTGTTACATAGATTAGACTTGGTTCACTGACGTCAGTGTTCCTCGTTCGACTTCTCCTGATAAGTCAGTTTATCACCCAATATGATTTAACTTTTCTTTAAGTTAAAATTGTATTCGTGATTAATGCTAATAATATTTGTTATTTATATAAAGTACATTTGAAACATGCTATAGAGGAACATCATTAGGATGCTCATCTATAACATATAATCCAATCTCCCAATCTTTATGTACCCAATCCAAACAACTTTACCATTGTGATCATTGTTGTCTTATATGTGCTATCAATTTGCTGTATGGTGCCTATTAATCTTTGTTTTAATTACCAGTCAAGCTGAAAATGCAATCAATCAGAGCTTTAATATACCAATGTGCTTTAATATATCTACTAATCTCTCTCATCTCATTTTTTTCTTTCAATGTATCTGTTATCATTTTATTAATTCTGCTAGAATTTACCTACTTAAAATTATCTGTTAGATTAAGGACCTGCCCGAAACGCTGCGCGTACTAGTGGCTTTACAAGGTTGTAAATACTGTACCATGCTATGTATTCTCACAAACCCAATGTACCTTCTTGTATACAAATAAATAAATAAATATCCTTAACATCCAAGGATATATGTTATATGCACTCTGCATAAATATATGGGGGAGCGCATATATTTATATGTTATATAAATATATGAAACTATATTTCTCTGTTAGTTTCTAAACTCTGTCAGTTTGGCTTAACGGTTAACGGATGTTTCACCAGTTTGGTCATATGATAACTGCGTGAATTTAATTGCATTGGAGAGCATACTTGTTTTAAAATATGTTTGTTTATTTACTTTTGATTTATTTAACTTTTTATTTATTTATTTATTTATACAAGAAGGTACATTGGGTTGTGAGAGTGCAGAACATTGGTGTTCTTGCATTCTTGTAAAGCCACTAACACGCATAGCGTTTCGAGCTGGTCCTTGATAGTAGGCGTTTATCAGTCATAGGAGACTATGGAGTTGCGCTCTGGTTGTCGGAGTGGCCTCTCCAGGGCGCAAAGCCAGGGTAGGTTGATACGGAGAAGAAACTGTTACCCAAGAAGCAGGTCCCCCCCCCCCTCTCCACGGCGCCGAAAGTCTCCAATGGAAAGGCAAACGCCAATACGATTGGTTCTAGCGCCATCGCAGGAACTGAGAGCTCCGGAGTTGACCTTGAAGTTGGTGAAAAAAGGCACAGTGACTCCAAATCTTGAGAATGCCGTGGTCGGGGCCGGAGAAGAACCCACCCATCAAGGGCAAGAACGACTCCAGCCTCCTGAAGCAGAGCCTGTCCCACGAGCCCTATAGGAGGTGGACGTCCCAGTCCCGCACCTACGGGTTCCAGACAGAGATCGTCACAACCCTCTTTCACCCGAGGTCGGCTTTCTTCAAGACCAAGCAGAAGGAAGGGTGATAATTATTAAATACAGTGTAACATTGACAACCACTACTGCCAACATTGTAACATTGGGTACGATAACCCAATGTAAAACCGGGTAAAATAGTCACCACTGTGACCTTCTATAATGAATACTAAACTAATAAATGTACACACTTCTTATCCTGAGTAACACTTCCTATCAGTTGCACTTGGTAACACTGTTATTGAACACTTGCAATATGAGCTGACATATGATGGTTACACCGGGACCAAAGGTACACTGCCAACAAGGAAATGCTACACAGGATTAAATACGCTGCCACCATCCTGCCTTTGACCACTGAGACTAATCAAGCAACGAGGCAAGAAACATTGCTTGGCTTGGAGAGTACTTTCTATAACTGTCATTAATTATGGGACGGTTGTCAGCCACGATAACCAAAAGATTCTAAGAGGATTCAACAATTGACACGGACAGGAAATTTAACATGAGTTTATTGAGATACCAAATTATACTAAACACCACAATAAAACCTACTCTAACACTGGCAACAAGTTAAGAAATTTAGACATGGAACAAAATTACAGAGATCACACACATTACCTTAATTAAGACCTCTGTCTCTCCCCCTGGTGGGGATGTCCTACACAGCACCTCTCTGGACCCGGCCGTCCTGATCACTCTCCTTTTCCTGGGTCTACAGGCCCTCTATATACACCTCACATAGGGGGGAGGGGAAGATTTACTGTTGCTACCTACACCCAACACCAAGAAGAGGTCGGCTACACGTGCACAAACACTCAAGAATTCTCCCCACTTGTTTGACATTAAACATACACTGTTTCAAGAGAGGACTTATTAATTTCGTGTGTGGCTGACCTCTGACCTGGCTAAAAGGGGGAAATCCAAGCATGTTTACACATGAGGATCTGGGGTCTACTCCCTTACCCTGTTGACAAGAGTATCATGAAAATATTACATACTTGAAACTATGCTGAATAAGACTAACCCAGGAATTTTTAATCAACATACAAGAAAACCGGAGGTCATCTGGGCTGACCTCTTGGAGCAGACTTCCCTGGTTGAGAACTCTAGGGGGGGGGGGTCATGGTGTGTACAGCAGGAATTATTATTATAATAATTATTATAATAATTAATTAATTAAGTTATCACGCTTCCCTATGCTTGGTCCTTAATCTAACAGATAAAAGTAAAAATAATTAAGTTACATTAATTGTAGCAGAATTTGATTTCAACATAATAACTAAAATATCAATTGCTAGTATTGATTACATTGGTGAAGTTGCACGTCTTAAATACTTTAAATTGGGTGAGTGGGTTGCACAAGGTAGGAACTATGAGGATGTAATCAGCCACTTTTTTATTTAACTTTTGAATGAGGGACAGGTTACACAATTTTTTAATTCATTTGGAGTGAGTGCCATAGACTGGGTCCATTTATTTGCATGGAGTGTTTGCACAGATTTAGTCTGACTCTAGGGATATCCAAAAGAGATTTATTTCTGGTGTGGTGCTCAGGGTTCAATTACATATATCAAGGAAGAGTTTCAGATCAGAATTAGCATTTAGGAATAAGGTTTTGTACATGTTTTGTACATGTGAGGTTCTCTCTCCACTGGGGACTGAGTTGAGGTAAGGCTCCTCTTCACGATGTCATTCACCTCGTTGTGTCTTGCATGCCAGCTCTTGAAGCTTCCGTGGTGCAACCCATGCAGTTCATATTGGTCTGCTGCCACCCTCTTGTAAATAAACTTGTATTCAGTGTGAATTGGGGCACCATGGTGGAGGGCCACTGCTACACAAAGGAATTCTGGATCTAGATGCGTGCCTGTTGCCGATAATAGTACTTCCAGAAGAATGTCCCCTGCATTAGGGACACATACTCTGCTCTGAGGTGGGTCGATTTCGGGTTTTCAGAGACCGAGTTATCCACAGGTTATGGTATCCTGGGGTTATCCACAGCATTGGATAACGAACCTATCCACATCTGCCCACTGGAAGGGGGGGGGGGGGAGGCGGTGTGCAGGACAAACATATCAATTGTGACACTAGTTATCCAAAGGATACCTGATCAACCAGGCTGTGACTCATACGTCAGGCTGCGAGCAGCCGCGTCCACAGCCTGGTTGATCAGTCCAGCAACCAGGAGGCCTGGTCGATGACCGGGCCGGGGGACGATAAGCCCCGGAAGCACCTCAAGGTATCCTCAAGGTAAGGTATCCACATATGTCAGTTGCTTAATTTTGAAACTGTACTTATGATCGATCTCGAACCCATAGTTGATGTGACGACTTATACTGAATTTTGTAACTAGCTCATCAAGATTGTAACTTGCTTAGCTAAATGAATTGTGGGGTTCAGTCCCGGAGCCATTATGTGCCTCTGTAACCCTTTCCACTACCGCCCACAAGATGGGTATGGGGTGCATAAAAATGAACTAAACAAAACTCCTGAAAGCATCAACACTTGAAACCACTTATTCCTTTATAAATAACTTACGGCTTCACGAGCACTATGTTTACGCTGATGGGTCTGTTCAAATGTCAACAGGTCACACTGCAGCAGCTGTAGAATATACAAAGGCAACATATATGCACACAGACAACAAGTGTGAGACTGAATAAATAACTGGCTGAGCTCAACACATCCAGAATTAGCTGCACAACAACTTGCCACTAACGCACTAAAGAACGATGTAGGAGTAATTTTCTGTGATTCAAAGTCAGTTCTTCAGCAGGCCCTTAAAAACCCGACATGCAAATAGACATTAGGAATGTTGTATCATCCATTATAAACAACATTATATAAGCAACATAAGCAAAGAGCAAGAGTTTCAGAGTCTAATTGTATGGACACCATCTCACATAGGTGTTNGCTTGTTGGTTGACATCCATGAGTGGACTTAATTTAATTCGTTATTACAACATTTAGATATTTGCTTAGCAGTCCCCGTGGCGTAGTGGTAAAGCACTGGCCTGGCACTTCGCGAGGGCTTTGGCCTGGGCTCGTATATCCTGGCCAAAGCACTCGCCTGACACTTCGCGAGGGCTTTGGCCTGGGTTCGTATCCTGGCCGGGAGGATTGACGGGTGCCAATCCTTAGCTGTTCACCCACAATGAATGGGTACCTGGTTGTTAAACAATTTGACGTATTGTTTTCAAGGGAAAAATTTGGATTAAGGACCTGCCCGAAACGCTATGCATGCTAGTGGCTTTACAAGAATGTAAGTACTCTTTTGTGTGTGTGTGTGTGTGTAATTACCTAAGTGTAATTACCTAAGTGTAGTTACAGGATGAGAGCTACGCTCGTGGTGTCCCGTCTTCCCAGCACTCTTTGTCATATAACGCTTTGAAACTACTGACGGTTTTGGCCTCCACCACCTTCTCACTTAACTTGTTCCAACCGTCTACCACTCTATTTGCGAAGGTGAATTTTCTTACGTTTCTTCGGCATCTGTGTTTAGCTAGTTTAAATCTATGACCTCTTGTTCTTGAAGTTCCAGGTCTCAGGAAATCTTCCCTGTCGATTTTATCAATTCCTGTTACTATTTTGTACGTAGTGATCATATCGCCTCTTTTTCTTCTATCTTCTAGTTTTTGCATATTTAATGCCTCTAACCTCTCCTCATAGCTCTTGTCCTTCATTTCTGGGAGCCACTTAGTGGCATGTCGTTGCACCTTTTCCAGTTTGTTGATGTGCTTCTTAAGATAAGGGCACCATACAACCGCTGCATATTCCAGCTTTGGTCTAATAAAAGTCGTGAACAATTTCTTTAGTATTTCTCCATCCATGTATTTAAAAGCAATTCTTAGGTTAGAAAGTGTAGCATAGGCTCCTCGCACAATGTTCTTGATGTGGTCCTCAGGTGACAGTTTTCTATCTAAAACCACCCCTAGATCCCTTTCTTTATCAGAATTCTTTAAAGATTTCTCACATAATTTATAGGTTGTGTGGGGTCTATGTTCACCAATTCCACATTCCATAACATGGCATTTATTCACATTAAATTCCATTTGCCAAGTGTTGCTCCAAATACTTATTTTGTCCAGGTCTTCTTGAAGGGCATGACAATCATCTAGGTTTCTTATCTTCCCTATTAACTTAGCATCATCAGCAAACATGTTCATGTAATTCTGTAATCCCTCTGGTAGATCGTTTATGTAGACAATGAACATTACCGGTGCAAGAACTGAACCCTGTGGTACTCCACTCGTGACATTCCTCCAATCCGATACCTTGCCTCTGATTACGGCCCTCATTTTTCTGTCAGTTAGGAAATTTTTCATCCATGTTAGTAGCTTACCCGTCACCCCTCCAATATGTTCCAGTTTCCAGAACAACCTCTTATGGGGAACTCTGTCGAAAGCCTTTTTTAGGTCCAGATAGATGCAGTCAACCCAACCATCTCTTTCCTGTAAAATCTCTGTTGCTCGATCATAAAAACTGAGTAAGTTCGTTACACAGGATCTTCCAGATCGAAAACCATACTGTCGGTCTGATATTATATCATTTCTCTCCAGGTGTTCTACCCATTTAGTTTTAATTATTTTTTCCAATATTTTGACTATTACACTTGTCAATGATACAGGTCTATAATTAAGGGGGTCTTCCCTGCTTCCACTTTTGTAGATTGGAACTATGTTAGCCTTTTTCCACAAAAAAAAAAAAAAAAAAAAAAAAAAAAAGTGTGTGTGTGTGTGTGTGTGTGTGTGTGTGTGTGTGTGTGTGTGTGTGTGTATGTGTAATTACCTAAGTGTAGTTACCTAAGTGTAGTTACAGGGTGAGAGCTACGCTCGTGGTGTCCCGTCTACCCAACTCTTTCATATAACGCTTTGAAACTACCGACGGTCTTGGCGTCCACCACCACCTCACCTAACTTGTTCCAACCGTCTACCATTCTGTTTGCGAAAGTGAACTTTCTTATATTTCTTCCGCATCTTTGTTTAATTAGTTTAAATCTATGACTTGTTCTTTAAGGTGTGTGTGTGTGTGTGTACACATATATCCTGTGTATACACAGAGGATAAACATTTAGGAACAAGGTTTTGTACATGTAAATAACACAGAGAGTGTAGAGTGTGTGTTTAGTATGTTTAGGGATTTAAACCGAGGGGGCTGTGTGTTGTTTGAAGATAGTTTGTTATAGTTCTCATCGCAGACTTTTGCTGGGTGATGACTTTGACCCCATGGAGGGTCCTGCTTGTGAAATTATGCAAGGCACTGACTCGCATGATTGAAGGCTTGTAACTCCTACTGTCACGAAACTTCTTTCTTGAATATTTTTCCTCTCACTCTCCATTGCTTTATTCACAGATGGGTCTAAGTCTGCCGACGGTGTTGACCACCTACCCCTGGAGACTAGCATCTTCACGGTGGAACTTTATGCAGTTTTGTATACTCTTCGTCAGCTGTTTTCCAACGTCAGTGTTCCTTTGTTTTTGTGGTTGACTCTGGCAGTGCCCTCATGGTTCTGGAGTCTTAACCCTTTACATCCTCTAGCGGCAAGTAAGTAATTATCAAAAACACGCACCATGCCGGGATAACTATGTAACACCAATCCTCTGGCGGTTGAAATCAATATTGGCTATGTATCTCTAGCCGACAGTCGTATTTCTCAGGGTTTTCAGCTGTATTGTTATCATCTCAAATGAACTTGCAGACACTGTTGCTAAGGACGCCATTTGCCACCCGTCCCACTTCCGAAAAAAAGGAATGTCTTATTCGGGTTTCTATCCAGTCCGATCACAATTGTTGGCAGTGTCAGTAGTCTGGCATTACAGGTAACAAACTCCACTCTTAAAGTTGACATATTCTCTTGGTCTTCCTACCACCGCAATAGATGGTGGGAACCGGCCCTGGCTAGGTTATATATAGTCCACACGTGCTTAATTCAGTCACTTAATAGTACCTCCCCCTCCCCCTATTGTACTAAGTCATGCACCACCTTTGTAGATGCCTCGATTTTCAGGAGGGTCGTAAGTCTCCCTTTCTTAATGTCCCTTCTGGGTAGTTTCCTTGACAGAATCCTTGGTGCATCTGATATCTTTGATATCGCTCGCCTTGTGTCCCTTTGTTCTAGTATTAGCATCGTGACTGATATTTAATGCCTTTTGAATATCCCACGACACAGTCGATGGTACATAGTTTTCCCGGCTTGGAGCTTTCCTTTTGGCAATTACTTACATAATTACCATCGTATTTGTTAGTCGTAAATGAAGCCTGCTATCACCTACCCCAGGTAGTTATTTTTACAAGAGGGATTAGTGTTCTACACAGTACTTTCCTCTGTTATATAGGTAAAGGTTAAAGTCCAGTCATCAACATACTCCTAAGTTCCTGGGATGAGGTGTAGTAGATCATTGAAGTACATTACTCAAGAGTGTCACACACTAACCAGTGTTATACTGGTTCCAATTAAATCACATAATGAGGTAACACTATTATAGCAATTATTTTTATATTGATTATTGAAAATTATCCTTGATTAGCTGGTTTGTTTGGAGTATCAAGTATAATTTTTGGTCTTTGTGCTGTACATCACACTTACATGTATATTGTTTTTTTCTAAATTTGTCAGTTGTGGGAATGTGTACAGCGACTGAATCTACCATGTGCTACTGATGTCTACTGTTGCCTCCACTGCTAGTGAATACAAGGCCGGACCTCCACTGGTGGCGAATACAGGCCCGTTGCCTCCACTGGTGGCGAATACAGGCCCGTTGCCTCCACTGGTGGCGAATACAGGCCCGTTGCCTCCACTGGTGGCGAATACAGTCCCGTTGCCTCCACTGGTGGCGAATACAGTCCCGTTGCCTCCACTGGTGGCGAATACAGTCCCGTTGCCTCCACTGGTGGCGAATACAGCCCCGTTGCCTCCACTGGTGGCGAATACAGTCCCGTTGCCTCCACTGGGGACGAATACAAGCCCATTGCCTCCACTGGTGGTGAATACAGCCCCTGTTTCCTCCACTGCTGGCGAGTGCAGCCCCGTTTTCTCAACTCTTGGATATGACGACAGCTGGCACCCCCAATGATTTAGCAAACGGGTTCCGGAACAGCTTGCTTTAATCATCATATGTTATAATCAATAACCACCACTGGTTACCATCTTAGACTGCGAGCCGCACCGCTACATTTGACTAAGACCACCACTCCTACAATTGACTACAATCACAAAGAGGGCACATCTTGAGTGATAATGCAAGAGCAGCAGCAGCAACAGCTGAAGGCTATGCTGGGGCCTAGAGGACAGCTAGCTTATTATGGTTTACGTCTGCCACAGCAGCAACAGTCTGCAAATAGTAGTGGACTGACGAGAGGACCATGTCCACCATACAGAAGTCTGGTAACGCCTGCCCTGCACTCGGTCAGACCTGCGCTTGTCCATCCCGCCTATGAGACAGCTTCGTCTACCGTGTCATCGTTCATTGAAAGTGTGAATGAAATTAGCAGTGTTTATCCCTCCTCCACTACCTCTTCCACCCCCCTCACCACCACCACAACCTCCGCCTCTAGCGCCTCTGATGTGCCCAGTCTCAAGTCCTTCACTCTGGCAACAAGCTCAGCCAACAGCGTCTCTGGCATTGCCTACAATGGTGTCACCGACACCCCAAACACCACTGCCAATATTACATCCAGCAGTATAGTCAACACTACGGCGAACAGTGTAAGCAGTATTTCCAGCAGTGTAGCCACCAGCACCGACACCAGCAAGGTCAATAATGTAAGGAAAAATATTGGTAATAACATGGTGAACAGCATCTCAAGCAGTACGCCCAATGGTTCAGACTCTGGGAAGAGTGAGAGCAAGATAGCGGGTCGAGGGCAGGATCGCAGAACTCCCCCTCCTCCATCCAGGATGGTGACCCGTAGTCAGACTGCAGCAGTCAGAACACCAGTGTCGGTGGACGGGGAAGATCGACAAAGTGTACGTGGGAAAAGCAAGAGATCACGTAGCTGCAGTGAAAAAGACGGACAAAGCCCACGTAAAATACGCTCAGAGCTTGGAATTAATTCGGGAATTGGCTTTGACGATTTTCCTAGTAAAAATCCCTCGGGGTCTGGAATTGAGTTCGGTGCAGTGTGCTCTGATTGCGGAGCAGTAGCAGTTACTGGCACCGGGTGGAATGCCCACCAGGCAGCACATCGTGGTGATGGTGCTCCTTGCAGCCATTGCACTCTGGTATTCCTCACCACTCACGGCCGCGACGCTCACCAACAGCTCCATCGAGAGGGTCACACTCGTGATGTCGACGACTACTGCGAGTGTGGGCTGTGTGGCGGCTCCTTCATTGGCGTCATGTACCTAGAGCTACACCTGCTGGAGCTGCACGGCCGTGACGCCCTTTACGACCAGAGAGCATTGCACTTGGGCCCTTCTAATAATAATGATAATTCTTGCCCTCAGGAAGACGAGAGTGGACGGCAATTATTCCGTTGTGGTGTGTGTCATACGCAATTTACCTACAGTCTCAACCTAGACTGTCATATGGCCTTACACACAGAGGTTTCATACGCTTGTGCGTTGTGTGACACAGCATTCCAATCTCTGGATCCGCTCGTCAATCACTCCAGAGCTCACCGCTTTGCTGGCATTCCACCTAGTTCAGTGACCAGTGTGCCAGTTCACCTGGCCGGGGCCCAGGTACCTCTCCGTCGGCATACGGGCTCTCAGCGTTCAGGAGTACCGGCCACCACACCAACTCCCTTCTCCATGTGGGGGCTGCAACAGGTCAGAAACAACCAGCATTCGGTAGTCGCCCAACCTACTTGCCCAACTACTCCAATGGGTGTGCCACTGAACTCCTCGCTGACGCCTCCTATGTCGCCTGCTATGCTTAACTACTACATGATGATGTCCCTCTGGGGTGGAGAAAAGACAAATGCTGCATTTGATACACCCATGTGGACTAACTATCTAAACCCAGCCATGAGTAATGTTTTCAATTACATCAATCCTTATCTTCTTAACAATAACTCTAACAATAATGGTGTCAGGTCAAAGAGTGAAGACATAAAAAATGATGAGAGTGGTAAGGTTGAGGCGGAGGAACTCAAGGAAGATAGCAGTATTGAGGCGCCCGCTACTTAATATTCATTAACTCTTGCTTTGATCACTCGAGGCCCACAAGGATATATACTCTCATTAGAACCCTGAGTGAAACCATAGGGCAAGGCTTTTACCTGTGTTTTCCTACACATAACAATATTACATAAGATTTATTGATATACCCGGTATTCCTTTGTGTTTGAAGTGAATTAAAAACATTTCCACAGATCTCGGGAAATGACTGGATTTGGACATGCAAAGTGTGTATAAATTGAAATTGTTTCAATATGCAGGTGTTACACACGACCATACTTATGAGTATTGTATTTATTCAGTAATGTATCTAGGTCTTTGTTTAGTTATGTCTTGTTATTTTAGCCACTTGTTTTTGTTTTAAAGCAATCTGTTTTGTTTAAAACTTGATGTTTAAAAGGGTGAAATACATTAAATAATGTTTATTTAAATAAGTATACATCACTGAAATGGATTTCATGCATATTATATTCTTGTCAAAGTCGATAATTGTTTCATTAGTAATTAGCCTACATGAATAAAAAAAATGGTGTTAGTTAATATAATATAACAAAAATATATTTTGACTTTCTTTCCCCCCATAACTCATGAGCATCAATACTTGCAGTATGAGTAGCTCACTGTCGGTGACAATACCATGGAGAAGTAGTTCAATATTTACACATTAATGGATCTTTATGGAGCGTTAGCGTAGTCTTCATGCACCACATACCCATCTTGTGGGCGATAGTGGAAACGTTAACCACATAATGGGACCAGGAACTGAACCCCAACATTAATTTAGTGTTAGCGGCTTTACAAGAATGTAAGAACCCCAATGTTACTTATTCTCTCAACTCAACGTACCTTGTATATAAATATAATTAAAATTTAACCAAGTCAGTCTTGATCAGCTAGCTATACAGTTTAATGTATATTATAACAATGGGCTCGAGAGCGACCACAAGTCCAGTCTCTAAGCTAAGCAACTTGCATTGTGGTGAACTGATTTATATACAAGGTACAATGGGTTTTGAGAGTATGTAATAGGGAGGTTTGAGCGTTACTCTCTTGGAAAGCCACAAACAACCATATCGTTTCAGGTAGGTCCTTAAGCTAACTGATAAACGTAAAAGTAATAATAGGGGTACATTGTAGCAGAATTGGAGTTCAACATAACGACAAATATCAATTTCTTGCATTGATTATACTCGTGGAGTTGCATTTCGTAAATACTAAAATTGGGTGAGTTTGGTAGCAAGACTCACCCAATTTGCAAGGTGGGTACGAGTTTGAGCACAAGGTAGGAAACTACGAGGATGAAATTAGGTAACTACTTTCATAATTTGATTTGCTTAATCATGACCCCTTACATAGCTTCCCGGTTTGGTGCCTTCTTTTGATAATTACTTACTTCTGAAGTCACTCCTGAATGTTGAAGCGACATTTAACTAATGGGCTCAAAGTGCTGGATCTCCAGTCCATTGGAGATCACATCATTTCTACCTTCCGCAGGCTATCACTAGAAAGCTCTTGATTAACAACAACAAATTGATATATAAATTGCAACATACTCGTCTAGTTATCAACAGCCAACTGTATCTCGGTTCGTCCGTCCTTCAGCAAAACCGAGAGAGATAACTGCCAGTGGATGCTTCGCACTGTTCCAGCTGACCAATGATAATTGGCTAATAGCTTTCCAGTGATGTACCACTTATTCAACATGTATACTTTCACAACCCATTGCATATTTTTTATATAAATAACAGGATAACCAGTACCATTACTCATTGTTATAATTGTGTGTGCTTAACCCCTCCCCCCTGTTTAAATCCCTAAACATGCTAAACTTACTCACTTCACACATTCTCTTGTGCTATTTATATGAACAAAACCTTATTCTCAAATGCTAATCCTGATTTTAAACTTCCTTGATGTAATCAAACCCTTGAGTATCACACCAGAAATAAATCTCTCGTGTCCCGAGAGTCGGATTAAATCTGTGCAAACACTCCATGCAAATAAAAGAACCCAGTCTATAAACTCGCTTCCTAACGAATTAAAAAATTGACCAACTCATACTTTATTCAAAAGTAAAACTAAAAAGTACCTAATTTCATCCACATAGTTACCCACAGTGTTCTACCAGACCCAATTTAGTACTTAAGGCATTCAACTTCATCAATATTATCTATTATATCAATTTGTAATGTAATAATTATGTTTAACTTAGTCTCTTACCTTTATTCTTTAGCTTAAGGACCTGCCCGAAACGTTGTGTGTGTTAGTGGTTCTGAAACTGTTATACGCAAACCCCAATGTTTGTGCTTCCTCAACCGAATGTACCACCTTGCAAATAAATAATTAAAATACATATAAGTATAATTAAATTTGCCACAATATAAGATCATGGTAGTCAATCATAAATATTTAAACTAATCATATCATTTTAGCTATTAAAAATAGATTTTTACCTCGAAACGGGAATTTATTGGGCAGCGTCACTCAACTTGAGCATACAGCCACGGTAAGCACTACACTGTTTATGCAGAAAAAATAATTTCAGGATTGTTCTTGTCCCTTGTATCTAGACGCAGCTGGGACTTGCTGAATTGTCTCCAGTAAACAGATCGTCAAACAGTGAGATTAACACTTACCAGCTATCAAATTTATATTGGCTTGCTGGAGGCCTATTGGCCCCATACGAGGCAGCACCTTAGCAGACTGAGTTCATTAGAACGCCTGCAGGGGAAGCAGGAGGATTAAATGTTTGTGTGGGTGTGCCACCTGTGTGTTTGAAATACACGGGGACTCGTAGTATGCATGTATATTCAGACTCCCTTCATCTGGAATTTTATCTATAGCAGATAGAAGACAGTCGAATTTTGCTGGGTTCCCCAGCCACATTGGAGTTACCGTAATTGAACTTGTGAAATCCGCCACTAAGATGACCATTCGTATTTACAACATTTCCCTGAAAGGAGATTCCTTGTTTGGATTACTACCCAGTCATTCATTCACCAGTCCGCGACGGTGGCAGGGTCGATAGGCTGGCATTACAGGCAACAAATAATGTACCATTAACACTGTTCTCCTTGGCTTTCCTCCTACCACCATACAGAACTATATACAGAAATGGCTCTGGCAAGGTTGGGGTATCAGTCACACAAGCTTAGATTTGTTCTACCCTTGCTGGAAAGACCTCCGTGATTGATGTTCTTTTTACTTGAAAAGACTTAAGAGACGATCTGGAGGTATAACATATTGTCCCAGCTTCATTGTTTTGGCATTCCTGGCAATTTCCCGCTCTTCCTCTCTCGTCATTCATTTTAAAGTGAGACTTAGTGCCACCTTCTCTGCCTCTCTCCACTGTATTGGCACTGTTCTCCCGCACCATGTTGCAACTGGTGTTAGGGACCTAAAAGACTGCCATGAGGCTATTAAACATATCCTCGAAGCCCAAGGCCATCCTGTCCTCCAGGTGGACACGTTCACTCGACCTCCTCATGGTCTCCCCCGTCAGCCCCTTGGCGTTGTGAAAATCACCTTCGATAATAGGTGATTTTTGCCCTCTATCATTCTTGCTGATACCAGGTTCTCCGTTCAGGAGTACATCCCCTCTCCTAAACTTTGTAATAAGTGCTGGAAGTTCGGGCACGGTGCCCTCAAATGCACAAGTCTTGTTTCTCTATGTCCCATGTGTGGGGACGATAGCCACTCTAAGACAGATTACTCATCTCTCCAAGCTCGCTGTCTCAATTGCGGTGAGGCCCACCCTACCTTCTTCCGCACGTGTATAAACTACAAGCTTGAGGAAGCCGTCCTCAAGTTGAAACACCGGGATTGTTTGACTTTTCCTAAAGCGAGACGCCAAGTCTGCCGTCTCCACACTTTCACTGGCGTATCTTATGCTCGCGTGTTGCGTTCTACCTCTCCTCGTCCTTCCCTCCTTCATCAGTCCCGCAACCGTTTCCAGACCTTGGACCCGGACATGCCCACCATCTCCTCCCCTGTTTCTTTACGTTCTGCCCCGGAAGGTCTCCCTCCTGATTCTCTTTCTGGAGTCCCCCCCCCCCTTCTTACCCTGTCCGCCATGTCTCATGTGTCTTCTTTTCCTTCTTCCCTCGATCCTTCTTCCCGACCCTCCCCACAATCTCTTGGCCCTCCACGCTGCCTGTCTGTCCAAGCTAATGTTCATCATCCTCCCAGCAATCTTCATGTTGTTCACTCCCGTTCTTCTTCTCCTGCCGAGACCATTGAGTCTGTCGCCCAGTACGTTGTTGATGGAACACCTGTCTCTTTGAGTTAGAAACGTAAGCCTGGCTCCTCTCCTTCCTCCTATTCCCTAGTGGGTAAGAAGGCATCAATTTTCTTCCTCGCCACCCCTCCCCCCTAACTCTGACTCTATCGCTATGTCCCCTCCCTTTTCGGTGGTCGGGCCCCCTGTCCCAGCTATGGAGGTTTCTTATGCCCCCAATTCCCTCTCGGTTGGTGCCCTTGCTGAGGTGCGCTCCCCGGTTCCCCCCCCCCTCCTCTTGCTATCCTTGACAGCCCCTCTCGGTTCTCTCTCCCTCCTCCGGACCCCGTCCGTCTGCCTCTGGTCTGTCCTCCGGCTCCCCTCCATCCTTACCTAGTTTAATCCATGCCCCCTAACCCTGATTTTGCTGACCCTGATCCTGATCTTCTTTAATATACTGTGTTCTTCTTTACCTTTGTTTCTTCATTGTTCTCTGTTGCTATCCTTTCTCTTTTTGATAATGTTTATTCTTCAATGGAATATTCGCGGATTTTATGCCAACTTCCATGAACTCCAACTTCTGATTACACAGTTTTCACCACTTTGTGCTTGTCTCCAGGAGCCAAGGAAGAATAAACATTATCAAAAAGAGAGAGTATCCAGGAGCCAAACACTCCAGTGCTCGCCCTGGTCGCTTTCGTGGTTATTCCTTTCTTTCCCCCTCTCAGCTCTTGCTGGGGTCCATAACTCTACTGCTCTCTTGATTCGTACTGATATTCCCTTCGTCCCCTTACAGTTTCCATCACCTATCCGTTGTTCTGCTGCCCGTGTTTTTGTGAGTAAATGGTATATAACCTGTTCCATTTATCTCCCCCAAATGTCCCGCTTTCCGTTCCTGATCTTAAGCACATCCTGGACTCCTTGCCTGAGCCGGTGCTCCTGTTGGGTGATTTCAACTGTCAACATACCCTCTGGGGTGATGTTCTGACAAACACCCGAGGCCGTCTTCTCGAACCGTTCGTCTTTTCTTCTTCTTCCCTGTCTCTTCTGAATTCTGGTGAGCCCACCCATGTGAACTCTCGAAATCGCACCCTTTCCTGTCTTGATCTTTCTCTCTGCTCGTCGTCCCTTTACTTAGATCTCACGTGGCGGGTTCTTGATGACCTCCATAACAGTGACCATTTCCCCATCCTTGTTTCCTTTTTCTCTTTTCACCCTTCCCATCTCCTTCCCTAGGTGGCAGTTTGCCAAAGCTAATTCTATTCCCATTACTCTTCAGATTCAACTCCATCCTCATTATCTCAATCATAGCATTTCTTTGGCATCCTAAGATAATTCTCATGGCTTCATCCCTGGAAACACAAACCGTAACTCTCTCTATTTTCCGCTTGTTACAACTTGTAATAAAGTTGTTACATCTTGGCTTAACGTGTTTATGACGTATTAGAACGTTGTTATAACTTGCTATATTGGTTAACTGGTTAGGTGGTGTTAAAACGTGTTCGAACGTTGTACCAACGTCGTAGTTTCGGTGTGTGTTTGGCAGGATTTTGTACCTTCTCCAACTTGCCCATCCTACTTTTACCAAAACAAGAAATGACAGGTGCAGCATAATCAATAAGAGATCTTACAGTACTCAAGTATATCATTCGTAGCACAAGGACTCCCACTCCCAGTGATATTCGAATGAATGTTTTAGCTGCTAAAGAAAACAGATTTGAAATTAAATTCCTATGGATACCATCACATGTTGGCATCTCAAGGCATGACACTGTTGATATGCTTGCAAAGACAGCCTGTAGAAAACCAGTGGTAGAAATTGATATGGGTTATCAATTTCTACCACATTAGCAGTGACAAAGAGAATACTTAAACAAATATCTAATGAAGATCTCACCGACCTAACAAATTCACAAAGACCTGAAAGTTGTAGCATTAAATATTATGATAGATATCGTGAGGAAACATTCACATATGGGACTAATAGAATAAGAACCCGGCAATGTGATGTTATAGCGGCCAGAATACGCCTGGGATATAGACGTATCTGGCAGCTTTCTCAAAACCCAAATGTTGAGTACACTATGTGTCAACTTTGTGAAAGAGAAAACATGCACTCTCTTGAACATTATATTGTAGAATGTCCCATACTGACTGACTTTCGCCCTCCTGGGCTAAGGTATGCTGAACTTTGTAATTACTATATGAGTACTGGAACACTTGATGATATATTGGACTTGTATCCAAGATTGACCATGTAATAGATTAATTATACAATGTATGTGATGTAACTATATAACCTGAGCTTGTAAAAGCACCTTAATCACCTTCAGTGATTAAGTGCTTAATTGCACACTAGTTTCTTTATCAGCTATCTCACCCTGTCAGAGTAAATGAGATAAATGTCTGTGAATGCATGTGTGTATATATGTATATGTGTGTGTATGTGTATGTATGGGTATAAAGTATATATGGAAGCTGATCAGAATTACATTTCACCTTTGTAAAACATATAAATTTTGACACTAGCTCTCCACATATGTCAGTTGCTTAATTTAGAACCTGTACTTGAGGTCGATCTCGAACCCATTGTTGATGTGACGACTTATATTGAATTTTGTAACTAGCTCATCAAGATTGTAACTTGCTTAGCTAAATGAATTGTGGGGTTCAGTCCCTGAGCCCATTATGTGCCTCTGTAACCCTTTCCACTACCGCCCACAAGATGGGTATGGGGTGCATAATAAATGAACTAAACTAAACTAACTAACTAACCTTTGTAAATGTACATTAATGACACTGTGTAGATGACACATCGAACACTTTATGTAAGGCATACATAAATCTGTGTATCTATGTTTTTACGTATATAGGTTAGCTTAGCATTTTTAAAGCACCGACTCACCTTCAGTGGTTGATTGTTCAATAAACCCTTAAAATATATGTTTAACACATCTCTAACCCTGTCCATGGAGGACAGAAGAAAATGTATATATTCTGGTTAGCATTGTAAATGTGTGGCCACGTCTGTGGTAGAAAACAATAAAAAAAAAATAAATAAACTCCCTTTCCACAGCATACCAAAGCCTTCAGAGGTTGTAATCTCTTCCGACATTGACCCAACAGTCTGTTCATCTTAGCTTCCAAACTCTCATGGGTATATCCAACATATATGCCTAGATATTTATATATATTAACCCTCTATATATTTTTACTGTTTATTTTTAATATAATATGCCTCCGCTGTGCCAGGTCCTGTTCCACTACGGGTTCACCATAGCCCGTGCTATGG
>WNGS01169498.1:43313210-43337779 GCA_020271785.1 Procambarus virginalis
ATCCCCAAGAGAAAACTCATTTCCCTATAACTTTTCAAGGTCAACAACCTGAACATTGAAACGTGTAGGCAGCACAAATACCTTTGGAGTTGGTATTGACAGTATTATATATATATATATATTATATGTATATATATATATATGGCTAATCACTTGGGGTGGACGCTAGAGCGATGGTCCTCCCTTCATGCAGATCGGTGTTCAATCCCCGGCCGGTCGAAGTGGTTGGGCACCATTCCTTCCCCCGTCCCATCCCAAATCTTTATCCTGATCCCTTCTCAGTGCTATATAGTTGTAAATGGCTTAGCGCTTTCTCCTGGTAGTTCCTTTCCCTTCGTAGATATGTATCACGTTAATGTGATTTCGTTGTGTATACAAAGGTACGGATGATAAATGATGCTGATTGATTGACAATAACGATACTAATGATTACGATGATGATTGATCATGATGATTATAATGAAATGGGGATATTATATGAACTCTTAACTAGTTTCTAATCTACACTCACTAATCCTTCATACAGAATAGGGTAGCAGCACTTTAATTGTTGTGTATACCTAAGTTTGCTAATAACAAAATAATACATTTTTGATGATGTCGATACCTGGTGATACCTGGTTGATGGGGTTCTGGAGTTCTTCTACTCCCCAACCGGCCCGAGGCCAGCTTGACTTGTGAAAGTTTGGTCCACCAGGCGTTGCTTGAGCGGCCCGCAGGCCCACATACCCACCACAGCCCGGTTGGTCCGGACTCCTTGAAGGAAACAATCTTAGTTTCCTCTTGAAGATGTCCACGGTTGTTCCTGTTATATTTCTGATGCTTGCTGGTAGGGACGTTGAACAACTGTGGAACTCTGAATGTGCAGATACAAAGCTCTGAGATTAAATAGAAAGAGAAGAAACAAATTGAGACCTTGCACAACGATCTACACTAACTCCACAAATGGTCCGAGGACTGAAAATGTTAAATATTGCAAAAAATGCAAGACCTTGAAGTAGGGTATAAAAATGCATGTCAACTATCATAACATGATCATGCAGATGAAAAGGAGAGCTCATCGAAAACTGTTCAGCCAGAAACTAAAATAATTCTCATACCACAGGAAAAGCAACTCTTCAAACTTAATAGCAGGGCGACAGAAAATACTGAAAAAGTTGTAAAGCATTAATCAAGACATCTGTAATTTAGTAGGTCCATTGCCCGGACTCTCAAAACAAATTTCAACTTTTACACTGGAGCCCCATTACACAGGACAAACATGATTTTTTCATTCAAAGCCAAGGATAATAAATCTATGTTATCTTTAGACTTCCTGTTCATGTCAAAGTCAAGATAGTGGCCATTACGAAATTCGCCTTGGCTATAGACACATATGGCAGGTTAGTGAGGCTGAGCCACTTCCAGAATACTCAGATTGTAAACTCTGTGATTAAACCTTTAATGCATTCACTAGAACACTACATGGATGAATGTGAAACCGTAAAGGACTTTAGACCTCCTGGCCTCTTGTACCACCACCACTGTGTAACTATTTTATTGACTCAGGTGTTCTGGACGACATCCTAACAATTACCCAAAATTTGCTTGTCCATTTTAAAGAATGAAGAACAATTTTTATCTATTAATTCTAAGCTGCATCACTTAGAACCCATCCCTGCCTTGTGTGGCAGTGCACAATAGAAAGTTGTTTCACATATCCATATATTAAAACATTGATTGTAACCATGATATATATTTGCTTAAGCCTACAGTTTAGACCTATTGTCTTATGTATGACCCTCTGTCCTGCGTGACAGTGAATACTAGCATTATTCTCACCGTAATCAGACTATCAAAATCCTCAGATTAGGCAAAATTGTAATTAATTTTGTCAATAAAGATGTAAATAATAATAATACGAACATTCAGTATTTCTAATCGATAAAATAGTGTAATCCATCCTTGACTTCCAAACAGCCATTATGAGAATTGTCAGGATTAATTAATACATTTTAAATTAATCATACTCATTTAGAATTAATCATTAATAATTTCAAATTAATCATTAATCATTTTAAATTAATCATTAAATTAATCATTTTAAATTAATCTTGTACAGTACAGTATATGTATATAAAAGTTATATACGAGATATAACACAGTGATGGGACACTTAATCAGAATCGGTATCAAGAATCTGAAGAGAGTGCATTTTCCAATACAGTAATGGAATCGGTGTCGGAACAAGAAATTTGATCATGATTTCCAATCTTAAAAATTTCTTTAACATTTATTAACAATTAATTTTTTGTCTTGGGTAATAATTAAAAGTGAATTAAATTATGATTAGCAATGAAGTATTATACTCCCAAAAAAGAAATTGGAATGCAAGCAAGGAGTCCGGAACAGCCGGGCTGTGGGGGTATGTGGGCTCGGGCCGCTCCAAGCAAAAGCCTAGTGGACCAAACTCTCACAAGTCAAGCCTGGCCTCGGGCCGGGCGTGGGGAGTAGAAGAACTCCCAGAACCCCATCAACCATGGGTATCATAACCAGGTAAGCAGAAACTGGAGATATGCTTATGTTTCTACATTACAATTAAGTCTTTGGCCTAAATATTAATAACTTTTCTTGTAGGTTACAGGTTAACGTGTTATGTAGGTTAAAGATATTTTTCAGTATAAAACCGAATATGAATTTAATTAAGCTACCATTGCCGTTTAATTTTATTTCAAAAGGAAATTTTTTGTTATTGTATTGTAAATTTCATATAGTGTAACATGCCATACCAGTGATGGGTAATGGAAAGTTTTCAGTATTTCTTATTTTTTTATTTTATTGATCCAGGGTACTTTTTGAGTAAAAGAAATTAGCTATGCTTTAATTGAGCAAGTTACAATATTAACTATTTGATAGATTACAAATTGGATGTGCTGTAATTGTACAGTATATATGATTGTATAATTGAATGTTTTCACTCTTCAGGGTGCTTCTGGAAGATTAAGTTTGTTTACCAATTTTTGTCTATTCTTAAATCAATATTATATTAATGCATTTACTGTGCTCATATCATCATTAAGCATTAATTTGTTCAAACTAAAATACAGTATACAAATTTCATAAAGGTATGTATCCAATATATTTTTTAAAAGAATCTGCATCAGAATCGATAATAGTATTGCAATCGAAACCACTTAGGGGAATCAGCATCATAGTTATCGGCCTCAGTATAGGAATTGTTTGAAATTTTAGTATTTTTCCATCACTAGTAACAGTATATAATACAAAAAAGTACATATACAGTAACTGCAACAGCACAAATATTTTTAAATGTTAGTGAAAATACAGTTGATCTAAATGCCAGTCACTACCAAATTCTAATTTTTTTCAGCCTATACACTGCATGAGTTAATTCTATAGTATTTTGTATTTTTTTTAAATATGGCTAGATAATATCTATATACTGTACTATATTACCAGTAATGAAAGCCAGTCAAGTGATGTACAAGACATCACTAAGTATCACAAGTACTGTGTTAACCAAGTGGAGTGTTTTAGGGACATTTGTGGCCAAAATGTGCATTAGGAGTCATGAGTTAGTTTTTTAAACTTTGTTCAATGTCAACAAATCTTTTTTGACTAGTTGTATATGAAAACGGCTGCAATTGTCCCAAGTTTCAGTACTACTGCAGCCTAAATAGAAAGGGAGATTTAATTATCTACAAATATTACACATTTTCAGTAAGTTCCTACTATCACAAGTTTCATATATAATCATTCTATGATACTTTCCTGACAAGTTAGCATATACTGTAATAAAGGATCTGATGCCGCGGATTTTCCAAGAAAAATTGTATTAGTTTACTAATACAAATAATCAAAGTTCCCCAAAAAAATTATGCAAATAAATCATGGTTTATTGCTATTACAAAATCAATAAATAAACTTAGGATAAAATGCTAGCATAAGATTTTAGAGACAAACTTTACATACAAGGTGCAAGTTTCATGTAAGTTGATAAAAATGAAAGAGTAGGGACTCGGTTTGTTATTTGAAAAATAAATCATTAAAAATTAAAATCTAAGGTGCTGCCATCTGTGGTTGAGGTGACACCCAAGTTCCTCAAAATTGGCACCCTTACAGATAGGCTTACGTGCAGTCAGGAGTATAATTTTCATGCAAATCGTCAATAAACAAAATAGGAAAAATAAAACTGAAAAAAAAAATCAATTTTTTAACTTAATTTTTTGATAAAACTAATTATTCAATTTTTTTAATATACTGTATGCTATTGTAATAGCTGAGAGTCATAGACATGATTTCAGTGTTTCAGTGACACTTGTGTTTGATGTAATTTTTAACCATTTTGGAAAATTTTTGACAATTCAATATTTTTTCTCCCTTCCTATTTATGCTACAATGCTGAGACTTGGACCAGATGAAACCTTTTCATATACAACTCGTCAAAAAAGTTTGAATGAAATCGAACTAGTTTTCATTTATTTCATATTTTTGGCATATTTGCAACTCATGGCCCCTTAGTAGTCCTATTGTTATCCCATATACAAAGAACAACAAAAAAATAGCTAAAATGTAGGCATATAAAACAAAATTACTAAATTTAAATTACTGTAGCACATGATAACACTAAGATATGTGATACAGTGACACCTCAACTTACGATTGCCCCGACTTACGATAATTTCGAGTTACGTATAAAATTTGATCGGAAAATGAGACTCGACTTACGATAGTTGTCAACTAACGATATTCGTTGATACACGTTCGGGTCAACAGAGCGCATGGTTCCGGGCGCGCTGGCCGACCTACCTCAGTTTACTAGAGCCCCCGCTTAGTGATGATCACGCTTATAAGAAATTAATTATTTTTGGTGATTTTTGCTTTTGAACATAAAACTGATTATTATATATTCATGCCATGGATCCCAAATAGATCAATGGTAAGGTTCAACATATGAAAAAACATGCGAGGATGACCATAGAGCGCAGCTAGCAAATTTCTCAGGAAAGGAGGCAGTACAGGATGTCCCTTCCTCAACAATTAGGAAGTGGTAGACTGTGGGAAGAAATGCAAACTTTTGTTGGAAACGACTCACCAGAGCAAGCTGTAGTACGCGTAGTAATAGTAATAACACTGTAATATGGTGATACAGTGACACCTCGACTTATGATTGCCCAGACTTACGATAATTTCGATAATTACCCAAGTAATTACCTAAGTATAGTTACAGGATGAGAGCTATTCTCGTGGTGCCCCATCTTCCCAGCACTCTGTCATATAACGCTTTGAAATTATGACGGTTTTGGCCTCAACCATCCTCTCAACTAACTTGTTCAACCATCTACCACTCTGTTACAAAAAGTGAATTTTCTTATATTTCTCCGGCAGCTTTGTTTCCTTAGTTTAAATCTATGACCTCTTGTTCTTGAAGTTCCGGGTCTCAGGAATTCTTCCCTATCAATTCATCGATTCTGTTACAATTATGAACGTAGTGATCACATCGCCCTTTTTCTTAATCTTCTAGTTTTGCATTTAATGCCTCTAACCTCTCCTCGTAGCTCTTATCCGTCCATCACTGTGATGCATCACTACAAACAAATGTTGAAAAGAAGGGAAAAACAAGTGTCGCTAGACAAATTTTTAGTGGGAAACAAGCAGTGAACCACAATTGGGTCCTAGTGGTATGCCTGCAAAACAGAGTACCCCAGAAAAGTCATCACTGCCTGATCTTATAATGAAGGGGACAGTAACACCTCTCCTCCTCCTCACCATCTTCCATATGCCAACAAGAGTCATCAATAAAGGTAAGCTATAACTTATGCATACTATACTGTAGTACAAAAAAGTGTGTGTAATGTATGAAATGTATTTTGAAGTTATATTTTGGGAGTGTGGAACAGATTAATTCAATTACATTATTTCTTATGGGAAAATTAGTTTCGAGTTATGAATTTCTGAGTACAAGCCATCTGTGGGAATGGATTAGATTCATAAATGGAGGAACCACTGTACGTAATCGCTACACACAACTATAATGACAGAGCAGCACAGAACTCAAGGAATAGGGACACTTGAACCTATTTAATCAGGACTATAAAAGTATTAATGAAAAACAAATTAACATAGCCGAACCCAAAAACTCTCGGAAATTGCAGTACGTATGCCTATTGGCCTATTAGTGGCAGATCATGTTAAATTCCATTTCTAAAAATTATATAATGTTAAATAAATAATGCTAGCTGGTAATACTGTACTGTATATGCCATTTGTAATTCAAACAACTTTCCTGGATCCCATGGCTCAAGAGAATGTAACAATATCCCAAAACTGATATTTTTCCAGGGTTGTTCCTAAATGGGCCCTAAGCCTCTGGCTGGTCCACTAAACTGAGTTAGTTACACACTAATGTTATGTCATTTGTTGTATGACCAACTGTACCAACTGCGTTAAAAAAAATTGCAATTACTGTAACTAACCCTACAATAATTAAAATAAATCCATTCAGTATTATGGTTAACAAAATTGAACATCAAAATTCAATTCAAGAGATGCCTTACTAATGGAAGATATAACAAAGATAATATTTCCTTCTACTGATAATTCTTTTAGATATAAGTCCGTAGCACAGTGGTCTACGCCTCAACTCTCAATCAGTATGCCCAGTACAATACCAGGCAGGACAAAAGTTGTGCTATCTTTTCACCCAATTCCTCTGTTCACCTAGCAGTAAATAGGTACCCGAGAGTTTGGCAACTCATGCGGGATGATCCCAAGGAAAGTCGGTTGTTAGCCAAGGAGGGGGGGAGGACCCTCGATTCAGACGCATGTCTCTTACAACAGGAATTATTAAAACAAAGCAGCTGGTTTTCTTTTTGTGCACTGATACATTGGTGTTTTGGATTTAGGGCTTAGTTTACCATCACCCCTTAGTCTCTCAAAGTTATATTTTCAATGTCTATAGCACATCAAAACAGATATACAGCAAGAATATTTTTGGCCAGACTTAGGAATTTACATTTACAGTGTCAATGTTGAGCTGCATTTGCCATTCCTCTATCCAAATCTGTAGTTTATTTAGGACTTTTGCAGTTCAGCAGCATTTCTTTTAAATTTAATCTACGTCCAACCATAGTGGGCATACTTAAGGTGCCCTATTTTTAAGTCTTCTGCAAATTTGCTTATGTCATTACTTACTCAAACATCCAGATAATATTATTATAAATTCCAAACAATAACAAACCTAATACAAAATCATGAGGCACAAGTGATAATTCCAAAAACTAGCACCATGTTAATTAAACTCGAAATAAGTGTAGAGGGAACCACATTCAACGCCAGAGCGAGAGTTTCCTCCCTTATATTTTATTTTATTGATAAATACACGAGATCTTACATTCTTGTAATTCTACTAGCACGAATAGCATTTCGGGCTTCAGGTGAAACTGCATCTCGACTGGTTGATGGCAGCTGTGCGTGGCTCCCTCACACATACCTCGATCAGAGATAAGACAACCACACCTTGCTGAGCAACCAGCTGTGACTCCAACAGCTAGATTTTGGGCTACTACCTATATCTTGGCTGGAATACGAGGACCCGCCAACCTCATTCCTTCCCACGAAGCCTGGACTTCTTTCTATCTCTAAAGAGGCCTGGTTAAGGGACCAGGCTGCGGGGACATTGAGCCCTGATATCACTGCAAGATAACCACAAGGCAAGCTACCTCCTCCACAGAAGTCTACACGACTCAAGGCGAGCCTCTAACTGCTACAAAAAAAAAGTGACAAGGTACCTATCACTTGTACCTATTCCATCTCACGAAGTCTGGCTATCATAACCCAGGAAGTGCCCACAACACAAGGTTATCCCATCTGATTTATGAAATACTGTATACTGACAGACTAATGAGCTGTTGCTTGTACTCTAAAACTCAAATATTCAACCCATCCTCCTGTTTAGATGGTACCTATTGTGACGATGGTCAATAGTCAGAATTGTATGTTCTTAGCTTTTAGATAGTACACTCACAATAAATCATTATTAATAAGGCATTCTTTTAAAATAAATGTAGCCAAAACACAAACTAAATATTCCTAGGCTTAGTAATTGTACACACATGTACTATATTAGGCCTCGGATATCATGTATTAGGCCTAGAAAGGTTAGTTTAGTTTGTCAAAGAAAAACAAGTAAAAAAAAATAGCTTTTTGGTTTGTCTAGATCCACATTTCTACGTTATAATTTCATCGTAGGCTGGTATGTGTACTATGGTCCTCGTCGTCACTGTAAGTACTACCAAAACAGGAGGATGGGTTGAAATATTTCATCAGCTCCTAGAATCCTGTTTTAAGTCGGTTGCACTAACCTATTATCTGCTTTATGTAAACCATTTCCATGATAACCAAGTTTTCAAGGTCAACTTTAGTGAAGGCTGATGCAACATAATTAATAGTCAAACTATTGTCAATTTCATTCTCATCGTCAATTAACTGACCTGCACTTGCCTTCAGTAGCCCAAGCAGTAAACCTGACCTAGGCTGAATTGTTGTCAGTACAAGTCTAAACTACTTGCTGAAGAGTTCACTTTAATATTTTCATTATTTATATACTGAAATAACCATCTTTACACTAGCATAAGGGCTGTATATTTAATAACTAAACTAAAATACTAACTATCCCTCCTTCAGTTTTGACCAAGTGTCACATGATAAATCTGACATTAAGATTACTGTTCGATATCAAATGTAATTAAGCATCTCTTAAAAAAAATTAAAAGTACTACACTTGTACAATGACTAAATTATTAATGAAACCCATCAAATCTCATATTGCTGTTCTTACATATACATTTTGCAGTGGACAAATATTGATTTCTTACTGTGACTACGAGCAGCACATCTTCAATACTACTAAGGGCTCGCAACCTTCCACGGCTTGTTGAGCCCGAGGGAGTCCCAGGGAACCCGAGGGAGCCCCAGGGAACCCGAGGGAGCCCCAGGGAACCCGAGGGAGCCCCAAGAGAGCCCCTGAAGCACCCCACAACCCCACCTTCACACCCCCACACCAGGTACAGGTGAATTATGTCATTGTCCTGTAGGCAGGATCCGCCCCCACCCCACCGCCATAACACTATCCTCCACCTACCCTAAAATATCGTAAATATAGAACCCTGTTCTGACAGACAGACACGACCTTTGTTATTTATCCGAATAGGACAATTATTTACCGAATAAGAGCGAATACTTACTGTCCGACGAAGTTCTCCAGCACCGAGGACTTGCCAGCTGATTGCCCACCAACTACAGCAATTTGAGGTAAATCCAACTGCATGTGGACTCCCAATTGAGTGAATGCATCTTGTAGTTTGTTCACAATGGGGATGAGCTGCTCCATCCCCATGTTCCCCGACATTTTGGCTGGTTAGGTGCACACTATCCCCACGCTCACACACATTCAGTCACTACAGAATATGGCAGACAGCCGACTGTACGACAGTTCGAAAATTCGATACAATGCTGCGCGGGGAGTGCGCCTCCGCCAACGCACCAGCACGCCAGAAACGCCCGCTACCCATCCTTCGTCTCCCTTCTTTTATTTTCAAGCTTTAATATTATATCTAAACAACGTGGAAAATTTACCATATTGTTAAACATCATAAATCCAAGTCAAATACATCATAATAATGTACTGATAATATAAATTCACTTGAGTGATACCTCTATAGAAAATGAAAATGTTTCAAGGAGGGCTTTTCTATTTATTAATCTTGTTTCTTATTCATTAGGTCGGGGGACAGGCAGCTAGTGTGTAGTCATACACGATAAGCTTGTATTAAGGCCTCCCCCCCCCCAAGGTTGAATTACTGACCCCAACCAGGATGCAACCCCACAATAAGCTGACTAACTCCTGAGTACCTACTTACTGCTAAGTGAACAGTGCATTAGGTGATAGGAAATGCACCCAGCCATTTCCATTCCCGCCAGGGATTCGATCTCGGACATCTCGATTGTGCATTGAGAATGAACCCGACTGTACTACTGGGACTCTCTCACTTGAAGGTAAGACTCTTGTGGGTCTTACCCTCATGGTAAGAGGGTGGACTCTGTGGGTAAGACCCTGACCCTTATTTACCTGAGATCGTCTCTCTAGTGGACTCTACGGGGACGGGAAGCTGACGGCTTACCAAAGTTTCCCCCATTATTCCTGGTGATTTTTCTCAACTGAATTTTGAGCTGACGTAATGTCTTGGAATTTAATGCTTTGGCTAGTAAGCAACCGTATGGGTAAAAATCATTCGTTTTGTCCTACATTGTGAATTTTCTTAGCTTGAAGTGATCTGGATTAATATTCTCAAACTTGATCTGGATTAATATTCTCAAACTCAAAATACTTGTTTAGTATTTTAAGTCTCGATGAGATCAGCCTTGTCTTGTATGATTTGCAATGTTGTTAGTCTTGTGGTCCTCAACAGTTCCCTACATGAGCGTCCACTTAGTTCTGGGATGACTTTTGCAGCTCTGTGTTAAACTTTCTCCAAAGTAGATATATGTTCTTTTGAAGGGGAAGTCTCTATGTTTGGATACAGTAGTCCAGAAGGGGTGCAGCAAAGATGTGTACAGTTGAATAACTGCTTTCTTTCCCTAGAAGTCAAAGGTTCGTTTGACTATTCTTTAGGTTCGGTTGATTTTATTTTTACTGCATCTCCCACTTGTTGCTCATCGTTCAATGACTGATGTATCTTACTTTCCTTTATTCCTCTGCTGTATGGTAATGTTATTGATTTGAAAGTTATATGTATTGTAATGCCCGACATACAAGATCTTGGGTTTTTCAATGTTGAAAAGCATCTTCCAGTCGTCTGACCATTTGTGGAGTGCATCTAGATATCTGTGTAAGGCCTCAATATTGTTTTCGCTTTTTACTTTATCATAAATCTTATTGTCATCTGCAAATTTTATGATATGGTTTGTAATATGGTTTGTAATCTATGGCATTAGTGTACAGTACATGACAAAAAAGGGTTGGCCCCATGACGGAACCTTGCCGTATCCCTCTCACCACATTTCTTCATTCAGATTTATTTCTATATAGCACGACCCTTTGCATCTTTTGTTTTAACCACTGTTTTATTATTTTTAGTATTTTACCATTTGTGCTTGTAATTTCCTCATTAGTTTTCGTTAATGTCGAAAAATGCAAGCCCTCGAATCTGGGACATAACAATGCACATCACACCAGCTAAATGAAAAGCATATACCTTGCAGCAGATTGATGAAGAAAAGGACCGTGGAGTCAGAATCTAACTCACCTCTTCTCAAGCATAACACATATTGGCACAACCTGACTGGCCACAATCTTCGTAAATAACAATGGCATTCTCCACAGTCTCTCCAATTACCTTTTCCACTTATCTCTCTCTGTTAAGTGGCAAAAAACTCTGTGCTAGCTATTGCATTACTCGTCAAACTTTTAAACCAGTTCCCCAGAAGCATAAGAAAGATGCAATAATAGTCTCGTAAAATATGCATGTTACATCTGTTTGTATGTTTATTTGTCTCTCTATGCAAGGGTTGAAGGCCAGATACTTGGGAGCAACCTCACGCAACTTTGTATGGAGAGTGCTAGAGTGGGGTCGGGTTCGTCCACTATGTCTCTCTTGAACTGAAGGATCGGCTCCTATTACGACTCCGTGACTCTTATGGTATCTGAAACTGTGGTTTCGTTTTCCATAGAGTTTCTTGACAGTATTTCACATATGACCCGGCCTTGTCTCAAGAAAGTATTGACCCCCCCTCCAGTGCTATAAGTGTTGACAGGTCTCAATCAAGTCTTGACGCCTCCTCCAGTGCTGTAAGTACTGCTGTGGCGAGTGAAACATATGAAAACCCGTGTGTCTTAGCTGTATTTAACAAATTCACTCAAGAACTCATTCAAAACAGTACCGCTTGTGTCTCTACGATTCCTGACGAACATGAAATGATTGTAAATGGTAGAAGTACAAGCAACCAGCTGACCTTGAAACAGGTGAAAGAACTCTTTGCCATTAATGACTGTGAACAATTGGCATTTGTAAGCAATTGTCTACAAATTGTGAATCTTGTAAACACTTCTGTACATCAGGTTTATGAACACCATTACCCACGACCAACTCACTCTTAAATTTCTCACGTGGAATGTGAGAAGCGTGCGAAGGAGGCTGTTTGATCTAATGATGTACGCTGGTGCCAACAACACTGATGTACTGTGCCTGCAGGAACCATACACTGCAAACACAAAAAATAAAACGCCACCCAAACTCCCAGGTTATGTAGCTTTCTCAAATGTTGGTTCACATGATGTCGGTATCTTGACGTATGTTAAAAGTAACCTAGTGTGTAAACATGTTAAAAACCACAAAAGTGACGACTCATATTATCAGCAGTTTCAGATTACTACAGCGACATTGCCTGTAGTGAAATAGGACCTGATGATAACTATGGCATAACCCCCTTTGAAATTAAAAATGCACTCAAGAAAGGTAAGGCTACCTCTCCTGGAGAGGATGGCATCACATACAACACCATGAGAGTACTTGCTGAGCTGCCAAATAGCACTTTGCTAGAATTGTTTAATCAAAGTCTAAGGCAGGGTGTCTTACCTGACCGCTGGACACAGGCACTCATAATACCCATACCCAAGCCTAATTCACAAAAATTTAGACCCATTTCTCTGACGTCGTGCATGTGTAAAGTTCTTGAATTATTCTCGACAAACTAATGTTTCAAATCAAGCCCTACCTTGCCCCTAACCTGTATGGTTTCCTTCTTGGAAGAAGCACACAAACTTGCTTTGCTGAGTATTTTATCAGAGAGGGACCAAACTCTCAGGCGGCATTTATTGATTTCCAAACTGCCTTTGATACAGCAAACAGAGAAATAATCCTAGAACAGCTAGCCTTTTTTGGAGTTAAGGGAAGACTGTTGACATGGCTCAGGGGTTACCTGAGTAACAGAACCGCCTCAGTTCTTTTCAAGGGGGTCAAAAGTAAACTTTGTGCACCCTTTGAGTTGGATACACCCCAGGGTGGAGTGCTAAGTCCTACACTGTTCAATGTTCTGATGCATAAATTAACAATTGATATTCCCACACTACCTGACGAAGCCGTCATTTGTTATGCCGATGATATATGCATTGTTGCAAATTCCCAAACTAGACTGCAAGCTCTACTTGATTCATTTGCTGCTAAAAACATTGAATGTGGTCTTGTTATCTCTATAACTAAATCCAGAGTTCTCCATCCCCAAGAGAAAACTCATGTCCCTATAACTTTCAAGGTCAACAACCTGAACATTGAAACGTGTAGGCAGCACAAATACCTTGGAGTTGGTATTGATATATATATATATATATATATATATATATATATATATATATATATATATATATATATATATATATATATATATATATATATATATATATATATATATATATATATATATATATATATATATATGGCTAACCACTTGGGGTGGACGGTAGAGCGATGGTCTCCCTTCATGCAGATCGGTGTTCAATCCCCGGCCGTCGAAGTGGTTGGGCACCATTCCTTCCCCCCGTCCCATCCCAAATCTTTATCCTGATCCCTTCTCAGTGCTATATAGTTGTAATGGCTTAGCGCTTTCTCCTGGTAGTTCCTTTCCCTTCGTAGATATGTATCACGTTAATGTGATTTCGTTGTGTATACAGAGGTACGGATGATAAATGATGCTGATTGATTGACAATAACGATACTAATGATTACGATGATGATTGATCATGATGATTATAATGAAATGGGGATATTATATGAACTCTTAACTAGTTTCTAATCTACACTCACTAATCCTTCATACAGAATAGGGTAGCAGCACTTTAATTGTTGTGTATACCTAAGTTTGCTAATAACAAAATAATACATTTTTGATGATGTCGATACCTGGTTACCTGGTTGATGGGGTTCTGAGAGTTCTTCTACTCCCCAAGCTCGGCCCGAGGCCAGACTTGACTTGTGAAAGTTTGGTCCACCAGGCTGTTGCTTGGAGCGGCCCGCAGGCCCACATACCCACCACAGCCCGGTTGGTCCGGCACTCCATGGAGGAAACAATCTAGTTTCCTCTTGAAGATGTCCACGGTTGTTCCTGTTATATTTCTGATGCTTGCTGGTAGGACGTTGAACAACCGTGGACCTCTGATGTTCATGCAGTGTTCTCTGATTGTGCCCATGGCACCCCTGCTCTTCACTGGTTCTATTCTGCATTTTCTTCCATGTCGTTCACTCCAGTACGTTGTTATTTTACTGTGCAGATTTGGGACCTGTCCCTCCAGTATTTTCCATGTGTATATTATTTGATATCTCTCTCGTCTTCTTTCTAGTGAGTACATTTGGAGAGCTTTGAGACGATCCCAATAATTTAGGTGCTTTATCTCGTCTATGCGTGCCGTATATGTTCTCTGTATTCCCTCAATTTCAGCAATCTCTCCTGCTCTGAAGAGGGAAGTGAATACTGAGCAGTACTCAAGACGGGACAACACAAGTGATTTGAAGAGTACAACCATTGTGATGGGATCCCTGGACTTGAAGGTTTTCGTAATCCATCCTATCATTTTTCTGGCTGACGCAATACTTGCTTGGTTATGCTCCCTAAACGTTAGGTCGTCGGGCATCATTATTCCCAAATCCTTGACATGCTGTTTTCCTACTATGGGCAGATTCGATTGTGTTTTGTACACTGTATTATGTTTCAGATCCTCATTTTTGCCGTATCTGAGTACCTGGAATTTATCACCGTTAAACATCATGTTATTTTCTGCTGCCCAATCGAAAACTTTGTTAATATCTGTTTGTAGTTTATCAATGTTTTCAGCAGAGGTAATTTTCATGCTGATTTTTGTATCATCTGCAAAGGATGACATGAAGCTGTGACGTGTATTTTTGTCTATGTCGGATGAGAATAAGGAACAGTAGCGGTGCAAGGACTGTACCTTGAGGTACAGAGCTTTTAACTGCGCTCGGACTCGATTTTACTTGATTGACTGTTACTCTTTGTGTTCTGTTCGACAGGAAATTGAGTATCCAGCGTCCTACTTTACCAGTTATACCCAATGACCTCATTTTGTGTGCAATCACTCCATGGTCACATTTGTCGAATGCCTTTGCAAAATTTGTGTATATGACATCTGCATTATGCTTTTCCTCTAATGCCTCCGTGATTTTGTCATAGTGGCCAAGTAGCTGTGAGAGGCATGATCTTCCTGCTCTAAATCCATGTTGGCCTGGATTGTGGAGGTCATTGGTTTCCATGAATCTAGTGACCTGACTCCTGATCACTCTCTCAAATACTTTTATTATGTGGGACGATAGTGCAACTGGTCTATAATTCTTTGTCAATGCTTTGCTACCACCCTTGTGTAGAGGGGCAATGGCTGCTGCTTTAAGCGCATCTGGTATCTCCCCAGTGTCCAAGCTCTCCCTCCACACTATACTGAGCGCCTGTGCTACCGATGAATATAATATACCGATGATTGATCATGATGATTATAATGAATGGGGATATTATATGAACTCTTAACTAGTTTCTAATCTACACTCACTAATCCTTCATACAGAATAGGGTAGCAGCACTTTAATTGTTGTGTATGGTATCCTCTATACCATAGTGTATACCAATACTCTATTGTAAAGTGGCAAATACGAGAGTTGTTGAATATGATCAACATAAATATTCATCGGTCGATGACCGATGAATATTTATGACAATCATGCTTACGGTGCTAGCAATATTTTATTGTCAACAACTCTTCATAACAACGGCAACAAAATGTGTATTATTTCGTTCTAAGGAACTATACCAAAATTGTTCACTCAGCGTGGCCAGATAGAATTTAAAACGTGTGCCAAAATTAAAATTCTGACGTCATAGTGACGTCACACACCTTGTGTATACACTATATAAAACAAAAACTTGTATTTATTATTTTCGTTAGATTAGGTTAGGCAAGGCTAGGATAGGATATGTTAGGTTGGACTAGGTTAGGTTAGGTTGGCTTATATTAGGCTTGTTTTAAAGAGTAACGATGACGTAGCCAATTCAAATTTCAGTAGCTTTAAGTCTCTTCTCAGCCAAACGGCAGGGTGCAGCCATCTTAATATGGTACTTAAATTCGTAATTTGTATTTACTGTCTAATAAATAACATCATTTTCTCAAATATAAATTAATATTGCATATTATAGTTGTATGTATAGTTAAGCCTAGGATATACATTAGGCGTTTTGGTTTGGAGGACAATATGTTGTGTTTTCTATATTTACGTGACTTGTTTGGACGAAAACATATGCAATATGGGTGAAGCATTTAGTGAGATGTGCTTTGAACATAAGAAGTGAACGAAGCATTTGTTGAGAAAAGTTAGCATGAAATAATAATAATAATAATAATAATAATAATAATAATAATAATAATAATAATAATAATAATAATAATTGTATTAAAAATATACAATAGAATAATATACATAAGTTTAACAATTCTTGGAAAGTATGTATACATATATTTAATAAGGCCACTAATACCCAAAGCGTTTCGAGCATAACTTTAAATAATTTAGTAAAGTTGTATAAAGTTTTAATGAGGTAGGCACTTAATACTAAACAAGAAGTAAATAAATATAAACACAACTGAAGAAATTTAGCAAATGATATACAGCTTTTAAGGAGAGCATAATGTTAACAAGACTAGGAGAAGAGAACCTGTGTGTTTGGGTAACACTTATTAATGATAAATGGAAACATATGAATTGTCGAAAGATTTTGGAATAATTTGCAATCATAAAAGAGACATTATCTTAATACTACTAGTACATACATAGTTACTAATTTTAAAATTGTAGGTGAGATTTAGAAAAAAATGCATAAAATTATTTACGAAATTTAAAAACAGCAGTATTTAGTAACGGTATATTTGTAGCACTTAAAAATTAAAGGTCTCAATAAGTTGTGAGTCACATGAAATATATTTTTCATTCATAAGCATGGCATCTAGTGGTACCTGCTGGGTTGGTGAGAATTTGGCTAATGTTTTGAGGATGGAATGCTTAGTTTAGAGTCCATGGAGGCCAAAGAAGTCCATATATATCTCGTCCCAGTAATCCTATATCCAAGGATAATATTAATTCAACGCTGAATTTATTTTACTATTGGATATTGTTCCACTAAGATATTGGTTCGCTCGATTGGAAATTTGAGCCACAGTCTAAACCTTTAATTGATTCAAACAAGTTTCGAATCCTATTTTCGTTCAGTATGCTGCTGGATCTTGAGGAGGTTGGACGTTATTAAACACACTCTTAAAAACTTTTGTTTTCTTCAAGGACTGAGGATAAATCGACAAAAAGGTATCATTAATTATGTTTTTTAAATCTTGAATTGCATATACTGTCATGAATGAACGAATATTATCCGTGTATTAGGTATTTCATTAGTGGTCAACAAGCAGCTGCTGTAGTTGTGGAGCAATGCGTCTTGGACAGGTCAGTGTCATAATATCCTTAATACATGAAATGAGAAATATTTCCTTGTGTTCAGTCAGTGACAAGGTGCACGACAGGTTGGGCTGTCTTATAACTTAGGTTGTTCTTTCATATTTTATGGTGTTTAAAGGTGGGTGTATTCAGTATAGAGGTCGCTTGAGATACTGTTGCCAGAAAAAGAAACATGTTAGTAATATATTAGCTGTTTGGATTGTCAATATTAAGTAGCGATCATTATGAAATCTCTGTAAGCATAGCTAAACTAATTGTTGGTGGCCGGAGTGCTGCTCTGACTGGACGTTCTCGGGTGTAGTTCTGGTTTAGGAGCGGTCCTTCATAACAATAATTAGTGCTAAAGCGGTGGTGGATGGAGGTGAATAAATGTCGTGGGAGGGGGTGTGTTTAATTTTTTATTATTTTTTTTTAATACGAGTTCTTACATTCTTGTAGTCACTAGCACGCATAGCGTTTCGGGCAGGCCCTTAATCCTAATTTTCACACACACACACACATTCCTAAGAAGCAGTCTAACTCCCAGGTATCTATTTACTGCTGGGTGAACATCAGAATGAAAGAAACTCTGCCCATTTGTTTCTGCCTCCGCCGGAGATAGACCCCATAAGGTGGTGTTAGTGAAGGTGATGAGCGGAAGTAGTGCTGTCAATTTAGGGGCGACGACGATCGTAGGAGTGGATGTACCCCAGCGTACCTGTAAAGGGTTAATCGTAAAGCCTTATGGCGAAACGAATGACGCTTATCACGGGAAACTAATAAACCTCGCGGCAAATAAACGCGCAGACGGGCAGATGATTGGGGGGACCCCAGGAGTCCCTCAGGTGACAGGCTCGTTCTCGCACTTTCTTAGTCAATATTGACTTATTAAATAAGTGCATATGTGACATACTAATTTATTGTTAATATTTTAGTTTACCTTGAAAAGCTTCATAGAAAATACCGACCTTACCTAACCTTCCTAGTATGTTAAGATAAGCATCTTATTGCTTCGTAATTACAATTATTACTTAACCTATACCTATAATAGGTTAAGTAATAATTGTAATTACGAAGCAATAAGATGCTTATCTTAACATACTAAGAAGGTTAGGTAAGGTCGATGTTTTCTATGAAGCTTTTCAATGTAAACTAAAATATTCACAGTAAATTAGTATGTCACATATGCACGTATTTAATAAGTCAATATTGACTATACGAAAGTGCGAGAACGGGTTCCAGCGAACGGGCGAGAACTCCGGCCCCGCCCCACACTGGGTAGCAAAACCAAAAACTCGGCCCCTAACTAAAACATAAAAAGTCATCCAATGCCCTATATAACGTATCGGAAAATCAGTGAACAAAAGAAAATAAATTAAAAGGAAAGAGACGGGGTGAGGGAGTGAGAGCTGGAAGAGAGGTGTGAGGATCATGGTCAGGGGAAATGGAAAGTTAGGATAAGAGGGCGAGACTGAGATCAAGGAGGAAATTAGAAGAGTTGAAAGTAAAAGTGTTTACTAGATTAGTAGAGTAGTAGTAGTAGTAGGAAAGGTAGAAATAAGGTTAAAGAATGAAAGTTGCTGCCACCATCCATTCAAGTTGAGTACATACAAGACACGGAATGGAACTTGTCTGTACTTTAAGCTGTTATCAAATGTTAGCATGTATCAACTGGAATCATGTACTTGTACATGCAAAATCTTAAAACCAGTACTCTCAGCGGGCTGTCTACTCTAGCCTCAACTGATAAAGATCTAGGAAACAAAATTAAAGTCGACTTTACCAACAAGTTAATAAAATATATATTTATTAGATCTTCATTCATCTGAATAGCATAAGTTAATCGGGTAAATTTAAATGTCAACATGAATACATAAATGTTTGTCACCACACAAGAATTTGAGGACACTACGGCTGACTGCCCCTGAAAACCACACAACACCTTAAGTTGGAAACACAAAATTTGTTACCTTGACAGTTCACACGCCAAGTCTCTGAGCCTAAGTTGGATAGAAAGGGGGGGGGGCTGTAGTTGACAGTCCCCTACCTGGCCTGGGGAGGTCAGTCTGGCCGCTGGGACCTCTTGACAAGCGATCTAACTCGCTGCTGCTGCTCAGTCTTCTGTGTCTTTCCCGTCTGTCTCTGATTTCCCGGGAGTTAAGCTCCACCTACAAAGTAAATAGCCTTAGGCTTTCTACCTACCACACCTTAAACAGTGGCTTGTTTGATGGGCACAACCCAGCAAGCCGTCTGCAATTATTGGCTTAGCAGAGGGTAAGGTCACCTCACCCAATCTGACCTGTTGTAATTAACACTGTAGAGGTGTAACTATTTAATTGCGAAGGTCAGACAATCTGGTGCATTCAAATAGCCTGTCCGGCTGACTGATGTTTTATGTGAAATATTCAGTAAAACACCCTTGTGGTGTTACACCTCCGGCAGAACAGAAGTCAGACGCCCACCACGGCTGAGGGCCGGACACCGTCACCCCGCCGGGAGAACCAGTCAGAAAACGTACAAAATCCAGAAACAATCCTGTGATCCAAGGCAATATGTGCGCCAAGCGTCGTAACAATCCGAGCCGTTGAATAAGAATGCCAAACGCGAGTATCAAATCCAAAACAACGAAACAGAACGTAGTCCGGCGGCTCCCAGGTGGTGGTGGTGTCCAGACGACCGCTCGTCGTTAAGGCTGAACTAGAGTTCTCCGAGCGGAAGTGGTAGAAGGGGTGATGAATGAAGGTGTTGAGGTGAATGGTTACTTGTCAGTGACTACGAAGAAGCAAGGCCTAGCTCTTTATGCCCCTCCCCCAACCCCTGCCTCTACGAGCCTTGTTGTACCTGTTGTGTATAGCTTAACTACTCCAACGTTAAAATTCTTTGTGGAATCTGTTCTTAAAGTTGTGGATGGAGGGGGCTTCCACTTGCTAACTGGGGAGGAGTACTGTATTTTCTTACATTTCCTAGAAACTTATTTCTGTTTTCAGCTTCCACTTGTGTGCTCTTGTCCAACTTTCTCTCAACCTAGCTCTCCTTGTTTACTTTGCCTATACCCCTCACTAGTATCTCGTATGTTGTAACCATATCCCTCTTTGTTTCTCCTGTCCTCAAAGGTTGAGATCAACTTCCCTCAACCTGTCATCACAGATTAACCCTCTTAGTTCTGGCACTAATCTTGTGGCAAACCTCTAACTTTTCAATTCAAGTTTTATGCTTCATGGGGTATGAGTTCAGGTTTGTGCTACATAGTCCGAGACTGTATTGATCTAACAAAAGCTGTGTAAATTGCCTTGAAAGCATCGTGATTTAGGTTTCTAACTGACGTTCTAATATTCACCAGCGTCCCATATGCTGTGTTGGTGTTGGAATTATATCTATTCCAAAATAGCTCTCTCTCCTATTCCTGTAGTTGCCTTCCATCTATGACGTAGACAGAACTCGACCAAGTTCATCAGGCACGATTCTACCATTCTAAATCTATGCTATCGTTTTGTTAGTTTATCCTCTTCAGTTGCTCCACTATTCTCAACTTGAGTACTCCCTCCTGCACTTTACATGGAATACTTGTCAGTGACACTGAGCTAGAGTTTAGTACCTCCTGCCCCGAGATTACATTAAACTTGGACCGCGGAAGTGTGCAGTTGAGCTGGGCAGGAATGTCAACTGCTCAAAACGGTTTAAAAAATGTAAAATGCCTAGAGCAACTGGCTCAAGATCTTGAGATCTTGCCAGATATAGGCAAGATCTTGCTTATATCGAGATTTGGCAAGATCTTGCCTATATCGAGATCTGGCAAGATCATCTCCCGATCTCGACCTGGCGATGCAGGGAATTCATATTTTGGTTCATCAGATTTGACAGGCTAGTATAGGCGGAGGATCAGTTTGGTGCACCAATTTCATCACATCAGGGCAAAGTTTTCAATATGAGGGAGAAAGGATTTCCTGAAACGCCATGTGCTTAACATATGTATTTATTCGCTAAATAAGAACACGCAAGGAAATGTGTATACACACACACATGGAAATTATTGTCTTTACTTTGAGATGTCATAGGCAAATCTATGCATATTATAGATTTGCCTCTTGCCGACAATACACATGATGTAATGCAAGCTAACTTAACATTGTTAATATGAACAGCTCCAGCAAAATGGCTGTCTGAACACCACTGCCGTGTGCATAGGACAGTTTGAAGCTCTAAAGGATCCTCTGGAAATTAATGCATGCATATAAAACTGACATGTTTTGAAAATACATTCAAAAACACACCCGGTCAAGAAATGGGACACTATAGGATGTCTTGCTCTGAATGGTCGCACCAAACAGTCAAGGACATGCACCAAGCTCACTAGGCTGCACTTGACACCATGAAATGAGTTAATAATGTTTACGTAAATAACGTACTTAACATCCACACCACACATTTATGTGAACTTGTTAGCTGTTAATGAATGGAGCCATCTATGGATCATCCAATAAAATCAGCAGACTTCTAGATGTTACTGCTGCTCGGCTTAGACTCGGTTACAAGTATCTCTGGGAATTCTCATTATCTGCCGATGTAGACCTGACCAAATGTAAACTGTGTCAACAAAATTATTCGCACACCCTCCGTCACTATGTGATGGAGTGCGAAAAGATACGTGAATTTAGAGACAATTCTATAACCAATGTTCCAGCGATGTGTAAATATTTCATTCAAAATGATCTGCTACCAGAAATTTTAGCCAAATATCCCCAGTTTGCTAACTGTAGGTAGTAACTGAGTGATTGTAACCTATCCACCGCTGCCCACTGGATGGGGGGCGGTGTGCAGGACAAACATATAAATTGTGACACTAGCTCTCCACATATGTCAGTTGCTTAATTTAGAACCTATATTTGAGGTCGATCTCGAACCCATTGTTGATGTGACGACTTATATTGATTTTTGTAACTAGCTCATCAAGATTGTAACTTGCTTAGCTAAATGAATTGTGGGGTTCAGTCCCTGAGCCCATTATGTGCCTCTGTAACCTTTCACTACCGCCCACAAGATGGGTATGGGGTGCATAATAAATGAACTAAACTAACTAACTCTACTGTTGCGAGTCCTCTCTCTCAGGGCGAGTCTGGAGTTAGCAAATGTACCCGTCAAGGGTGACGGTGCTCGGGAGCTCAACAGAGCACATGTGATGATGCCTGTGTAGCTATGCTGAGGATGATAACATGGCGCTCAGAGAGCTGGCTGAATTCATGCCTCATCACTTATGTTGGGAGCCTCCATAGAGCACCAATCAGAATGCAGTTTCATTCATACATATCTGACTGGGTTAACTATGGGCTTCTCTAACATTGCTGGGAGTGGGATGAAAGGTTATCAGATCCATTGGTGAAGGTCACATCAGCCATGACCTTTGCACACTGTTCTACACCTAAACTTATGGCGGCAGAAGCCGCCATAAGTTTGCAAAAAAGCGTTTCGGGCTGGTTATTAATCTAAGATAATTTTAAGTAGGTCATTTCTAGCAAAATTGAAAAATGTTAAAAGGTACATTGTAAGAAAATTTGATGATTAGTAGGTACATTATAGTAAAATTTGAGGATTATCAACAGGTACATTGTAGCATAATTTGAGGTTTATTTCTAGGTATATTGTAGTAAAATATGCGTTCAATATAACAACCATAACATATGAAAGCAGTGATTACAATGAAGTATTTCTATGGCATAGGCACATATTGGGGAAGTGGGTAGCACCGGTGAGAGTTTAAAGCACTAGGTAGGAAACTGGTGAGGAAACTGAGGATAAAATTGTGTACTTTTTGGTTTTACTTTTGAATAAGGCGTAGGTTGGACGGCTTTTCAACTCGTTAGTGTGTGTGTTCCATAGATTAGATCTCTTTATTTGCATAGTGTGTTTACACAGATTTAGTTTGACTCTGGGGATATCAGAGAGATTTATTTCTGGTGTGGTGATTATGGGTTTTATTACATCTGTCAAGGAAGAGTTTCAGATCAGGATTTTCATTTAAGAACAAGGTTTTGTACATGTAAATGGCACAAGAGAATGTGTAAAGTGAGATTGTTTAGCATATTTAGGGATTTAAACAGGAGTGGGGCTGTGTGTTGTCTGAAAACAGTTTGTTATGTGCTGAATGAGCAGATTTTTACCGAGTGATGATGGTCTTGGGGTAGATTGCAGTGGTTAAACACCATGCACAGATACCGTATGTAAGATAGGAATAGATTATCACGTAGTATAATGAGAGGAGAGCAGAGTTACAGTCTCCGTGGTGTAGTGGTAAGACACTCGCCTGGCGATCACGCGAGCGCTAAGTCATGGGTTCGTATCCTGGCCGGGGAGGATTTACTGGGCGCAATTCCTTAACTGTAGCCTCTGTTTAACGCAACAGTAAAGATGTGTACTTGGATGAAAAACGATTCTTCGCGGCGGGGATCGTATTCCAGGGACCTGCCCGAAACGCTACGCGTACTAGTGGCTGTACAAGAATGTAACAACTCTTGTATATATCTCAAAAAAATCTGATTTTAGAAAGTATACCAACCGTTTTTTGAAGCTGTTTTGATTGTGTTGTATGGTGTGTGCTGAAGTTGAGTATCTTGTCTATGTCTAGGCCCAGGAACTTTCCATCATTTTTATTGCTGATGTTAACATTGTCTATCTGAATCTGAATTGCATTGTTGATTTGCTTCAAAATAAATGTAATAAGTCTTTTTTATGATTAGTGTGAGCTTGTTGGTTGACATCCATGAGTGGACTTAATTTAATTCGTTATTTACAACATTATTTAGATATTTACTTAGCAGTCCCCGTAGCGTAGTGGTAAAGCACTGGCCTGGCACTTCGCGAGGGCTTTGGCCTGGGTTCGTATCCTGGCCAAAGCACTCGCCTGACACTTCGCGAGGGCTTTGGCCTTGGTTCGTATCCTGGCCGGGGAGGATTGACCGGGTGCCAATCCTTAACTATATGTCTCTGTTCACCCAACAATGAATGGGTACCTGGTTGTTAAACAATTTGACGTATTGT
>WNGS01169498.1:43348685-43363163 GCA_020271785.1 Procambarus virginalis
ACTCCTTCCCAAAGATCATTTACATAAGTTAGAAAGAGGAATGATCCTAGAACAACCCTGTGGAACACCATCTTCCACTCCTATCTAACCTGACATATCTCTGACTATGACCTTTTATATCTGTCCACCAGGTACTCCCATACCCAGTCCACTGCCTTTCCTGTGATGCCCACTTGGCTCCCCATTTTGTGTATTGGTCTTTGTGGGGAACTATCAACAGTTTTTTAACAGTCTAAAAGGATGCAGTCTACCCATCATTCTCTTGCCTCAGTTTAATAACCCTATCATAGTATTAAATCATATTTATTAAGCACAATTCTCTCTCTCTGAAGCTGTGTTGCACTAATGGTATAAAATATAATCTCCACAAATGTTCTACAATCATTTTATTGATGACTTTTTCCATCATCTTGCAAGGAATGCATGTTAATGACATTGGTATATAGTTTAGTATTTCATGTCTATATCTGGTGTTGCAGTGGTGGTGGTTGAGGTTGCAGAAATTGTAATTGCTGTTGCAGAGGTGGTTAACATGGCAGCAGTGGTGGGTGAAATGATGGTAGATATGGTTACAGAGATGGTAGATATGATGGCAGCTGTGGTAATATGCTTGCAGCAATGGGATGTTAAAGTTGTTATAGTAGTAGCTGGTATGGCAAGTAGTAGCGAGAGAGAGAGGAAGGCAAGGATTAGAGTGCATATATGTGTATATATATATATTTATGAATGCAGGTATGCAGGTGCAGCTTATTTGTGTAAGGTTATTGCACAAGGTTTTCTCCCCTTTTGAGTGTTAAAATACATACAAATTTGCCTTCCTTGCCAAAAGGCATATCTACCAAGGATAACTACTAAGGTCTTATAGGAAGTGCAGCAAACCAAAATGCAGCATAAAAAAAATCTGCCCACCAGTTACATTTGCCAGGAAAATGTGTGTACTATCTATAAACTACACACCAGAAAAAACTGCTACACTAATATTGTACCTACTTATCTTAACGTCTCACCTTCTGAGATCTATTGACGACTCCAACGTAGCCTCTCCGTAGGGGAAGAAGTTTGTTTTCTAGAACATCCCGAGCATCTGTTCCTTCATCCATCAAGTCGAGCTTTGTAATAACCCCAATAGTTCGAATACCTAAACGAAGTGAGAAGTTAATTAAGCTATTGATTCCCAAGCAAATCACTGTCACTAACTGCCCTATACTGTATTTTCAGCAGTAAAGGTGGTGAGAGTTACATATGTACCATAAATGTTTACTGTATATAGTATTTTCTCGCAACATGTAAAAGACAAAATATTAACTTATTTGAAGTCATCTAAACACTTTAATACCATTTTCATACTAGCTTTATGTTTATTGGCAAGATCTATAAATATAGATAAAGAGTGTCATTTACAAACTTGGAGAAAGCATATGACGAAGTAAAATGAAGGGGGGAGGGGGAATCTGGGGTTGGTGGCATCTTATTAATGCTATGAAGAATTTTAATAAGTATAATACTGTACACCCAAGTTAATTTTGTAATAAGTGACAAGTCTGATGAACATATATTGTATATTTAATAAATTAAATAGACTGCAAACTCGTATGAGCAAACTATATGGGAGTGAAGCCAACTCAATAAATGAGGAATTTAATTAAAACCATCAGACCCCTGGTAAACCCAACCAGGGAAGGATTAACTGCAAATGGCAACTCAAGCACAGGAGGAAACCACAGGTAACAATTGGAGCACCAGTGTATGTTATTAAAAATAATTATAATTCAATTTTAATTTTAACTCGTGTAGGAAAGACTAGTCATTAACGAGCAATTCTATATAAAATTTCATAATCACATGACTATTTGTGGCATACACATACAATAAGATTTGCTCACAAATGTATGCTGTCTCAAAATAAAAATTCATTTATTATGCATTCTTCATTTTAATTTGATGCATATTAGAGCAAAAACTGGTAAACAATTTCATATCAATATTATAACTAACAATTATTCATAACACAAACTTAAACAAGATTTCCACACAGTTACTTCACATCTGTTTTCATAATTTGTTTATAGGCTTTGATTTATTATTGTGTGGCAATAATACTTGTACTGTATATTAATTTGTAGTAATTTTTTTTTAATTTTACATATTTTCTCTAAAATCTGTAATCTGAATTCTAGTAACCCAAATCTTCAGCTACTCTGAATTTGTGTTAAATCATGTGCAGGTAAATGGCAGGAGTAAGCAGGTAAATGATCACAATGTGAAGGTAAATGGTGAGAATGAGAGGGGTAACTAGCAAGAGTATACAGGTTGTACCACAACAAAATTGTAAATGTTAACACTTTCGCGCGCCCATCCCGTACATATACGACGGCTATATTTCTATCGGTTGTGCGGTCGCGTCGTACATTTACGGTCCGTATTAAAATAATTGTAAAAAATCCAGCTTAAATCCGATTTACTTGGGGTTTGTTTCAAACTGTTCGCCATGAAATTCCCTTTCTCTCGGGTAGGCCGAATGTCACGTCGGCCTACTGGGTCACGTGACAGGCCCATTTTGTTGTCATGTGGAGCGATCGCATTTCTCTCCCCTCGCGCGCCAAACTCGCATGGTTTCAAGGATTTTTACCCATTTCTGTGTGTTTGTAACCAACTACATTCATCAATAATGGATCCAGCACCAGGCCCAAGCGGTGTTTCGGCTACAGGAGCCTCTGATTCATCTGGAAAAGACAAGATTACCGATATCTATAGGAGGTTCTCAGGATAGAGGCTCACTCCCACCAAGATTCACAATCTCTTGGATGCCTTTCATCAAGTGGATTTGGATGGAAGTGAGGCAGAAGGTGAGGATTTAGAAGAAGAATGTGAATTTGGGGGTCCTGGAGTCCATGGGGCTGAATCGACGGAGGAGGACACTGAAGGCCTAACAGAGGAGGGGGCACCAGCACTGCCGCCTCTCACCACAAGGCGCACACGTGGTGCGTGCATGCCTAAAATCCAGCTAAGGAAACGACCTCTTACTCGTCGTCTGAAAATAACCCCATTTGTTGATAGTGGGAGTGATTCAAGCTATGAATTATCAGGTGAGGATGAACCGAGTGAGGAAGATGAGGCACCCCAGCCTCCTCGCAAGCTTACACATCCGGTACGTACTCGCCAGCCTGGAGCGAGTGTTGTGTGGCTTGAGGACAATATTCCACCATTGGGGTCTACACGTGTGGAACAATTAGACTCGTACGTGGCGTCCCAAAAGACCTGCAACATATAGCGAAGACTAAGATTGATGTGGATACCACAGTCTACCGCCGCAAGGACAACACCTTCCTGGTTGACAACACCACACAGGTTGTGGTGAACAAACACCACACATGACAACACCACACAGGTTGTGGTGAACAAACCAAAGGCAATTATTGACTACAATAAGTTCATGAAGGGTGTTGACCACTTTGATCAAATGGTAAAGTATTACCATTTCGCCAGGAAATGTCACAAGTGGACAAAGAAAATAACTTTTATTTCCTGCAAATGGCTTTGCAAAACGCTCATGCATTGTACAAGGCGAACACAGATGACCGAAAGAAAGTAACTCTGCTCCAGTTTCATGAGGTTGCTATTTGGGCTTTATTGAAATTTGACAAGGAAGAGTGGCCTGCAACAACAACACCATCTCCTCATTTAGTTCATGCTCCAGACATAAATGATGACACTGGTCCTGTGTATCCTGCTGCTAACCCGTCAACACCTGGCCCGTCGGGTGTGAGGCGCCCTCTCTTCACGTCTACACCTCGTGCTGAAGCCGACCATGAATCTGATGAAGATATTTCATCTGCTACACTGTTGTTTGAAGACAATGGTGAGAGCGACGATTCAGACTGTAGTGTACAACCAACACAGAGACAACAGGGACGTGTTGTTTTATCAGAGACTCGCCTGAACTACAAATTGAAGCATGAACTTGTAAAACTCCCCAAACGTCGCAGGTGTCAAGTGTGTTCAAAGTCGGGTATTAGGAAGGAAACTGGTATAGCATGCAAGACATGCGATGTTCCACTTTGTGTCATACCGTGTTACACCACTTATCACAGGAAAAGGGTGTATTGGGTGGACAAGAAGTAACCACCGCACCAGCTTCACTCCACCTACGAACATCTGTTGAGCAACTTCAGGAATCGGTACCTGAAGGAGGTGGAGTGGAGAGAAAATGCTCAACTTATTTTTCTACAATCGTCTTTCCTTTGGTAAGTACACATAATTGTCCTAGGTTGTTGTAGTATTGTAGTCTATTTTCTTAGGAATATTTTGATACCTAAATGACAACTGTAGCACGAAAACTAAAGTAAGTATACACGAAACACCAGAAACTTTTTTTGTGGGTGTTGTGGGTGTAAGTTGGAGTATCCAGACCGGGTTCCGGTTGTGTGTGTTTCGGCGTCTCTACAGCTGTGAATTCCCAAGAATTGTATTTGATAGGCATATGTCTGTGTAGGGAATTTTATTCCGAACACTATACAAAAAAAAAAAAACGGTGTGAAACAAGTATAAACTTGAAAAACATCAACAAAGTAAAAACTTTTTACGCTCACGGGTACAAACACGCGTAAGATTTTATTCGCCGCAAATTTATTTGACGCTCTGTTGACCAATTCTACCCATGTTCTTATAGAACTTTCTATTGCCAACACATTGCTATAAAAATGAAATACGTAACTCAAGAAATAATGTCAGGACAGTGAAATAAGTATAAACTTTCAAAGCGCTGCATCACAACAGTGTCGTCGCTGCTGAAATCACGGCTAACGCTTCGGCCACTTTCCACACTCGTGCGGGTCACCCCGTATCATAATTATACATTGATAGGCATATGTCTGGGTGGGGAATTTTATTGCGAGTTCAGTGATATCAAAATCAACGCTGTAGGATCACTGTGGAGCTGGCAACAAACGAAAGAGTATGAACATTTACTTCCTGTTTGGGTGTCGCGGCGAGTCATCTTCGTGTTTATTTATTTCGTGGTGGGATAGCAAATGCTTTGGTGACATTTTATGCATGTGATCTTGTAGAGAATTTTATTGCCAACACATTGATACCAAAATGAAATATGTAGCTCGAGAATTGATGTTAGGAGCGTGAAAAGTTTATACACTTTTTTGTCTTTACACTTGAGCGCCCAGAACGCCGCGCGCACAATGCGCTTTTTTTTTTCCCTGAGTGCCGCGCGCGCGAAAGTGTTAAATTTTTTCACATTCCTGGTAAGAAATTCAGCCGACTCAATTGGAGGCGGGTCCAACATTATTTGGAATACAAAGTGTAGCTAGTATTTGAACACAACACTAACCTCATTTGAGCAAAACAAGCCAGAATGTTGCAATGATTATTCACTTTTATCTGATATGAGTACAGTATATATTTTGTAAGCATTATCAGTATTAGCAATTTAACTTGTAAAATAAAACAGTATACTGTATAGTATTTAGGTCTGTAAATAATTTTATGAACTGTACCAGTACAGTACTGTAGTTTACATATACAGAATGTGGTTGGCAGCAAACACATCTGCATGCTGAAACCTTGGCTCAGTGTTGGCTTAGGCGAACAATCTTCACAACCAAACATTTGTTTGACCCACTGAACAATTTGCACCAAACACAAACATGCAAGAGTATGATAGAGTGAGGTTGGTGTGAGTGAGCACCCACTGTAAACCCAACAAGAGCTAAATAAACACGCATTACATAGTAACACTAGGGGTATTGTTAATGCACATATAAGCCCAAGCAGGAAAAATGAGGTAATAACATTGTTGCTATTTTGTCTGTGAGCTGAAGGTAGACACTCGGCGAGTTTCCAGACCCAACTCTGTTCCAGGGAAAGCACTAAAGTACACCCCCTTCCCTCTCTGTTGGAAGTGGTAGCCAAGATTCCAGCAATCAGGCAGGCCTACAGCTGCCACCACAAAGGGCATGGCTTGAACAAAAAAAAAAAAAAAAAACAGCAGCACACGCAGGAAACCAATGCCAGGGTATGTAAACAACCCAGATGCAGCAGGATGAAGAATGGTAGTAAAACAAACCTCAAAAGCCCCTGAAAAATTCTGGTATAAAATGAGAGCAGACTATCTTTATGCCACACCAAATGTGAACGATAAAGCAGATGAGGTGGAGGCTGAGACTTGAACATAGGGTCTGCAAGCGAACTCCCATGCACCCCCAGACAAAACAGGACCCTGAACACCCATACCCAGATCCTCACAAATAAGTCAAAGATCCTTGCACTACTCAGGACGCAACACCCTCCACATTATGTAACCTTAGCATTGTGCAAAGGTTACATAGAGCATTATCTCCATGTACCTGTTGTTTACCTGTAAAATGATTCCGAGGATCAACATCTCCGTAACCCAGTATCTGACCAGGTCTTCTGGTTGCTGGACTGATCAACCAGTCTGTTTGATGCAGCTGCTCGCAGCCTAACATAGGAGTTGATCAGGTATCCTCTGAAAGAGACTGTCAAGTTCTCTTTTTTGAACACTGCAAGAGGTCGGCCAATTATGCCCCATAAGTGTAGGATCAGTGTGTGTTGAAAAATCTTGAGCCTTTGATGTTAACAGTTCTCTGTCCCAGCATGCCTACTGCACCTCTGCTTTTAATGGAACTTTTGTTCAGCCTGCCATGCTTTCTGGTCTAAATTATTATGCATCTCCTGCCTGCACTCTAGGGAATGCAGCTCTAAACTTTTTAAGCAGTTCCAATTACATACATGTTTTATCGAGTGAATTCTAGCAATAAATGATCTTTGTATGCTTTCCAGATCAACAATTTCTCCAGCTTTGAATAGGGCTGCTAGTTTGCAACAATATTCCACTCTAGAGAGCACTAGCATCTTCAAAAGTATCATTGGTGTGGCATTCCTTGTTTGAAAGGTTCTTGTTATCCAACCAATCATTTATCTTGCAGCTGTGACAGCTGCTCTGTTGTGTACTTTAAAAGTAAGGTCTTCCAATATGATTACTCCTAAATCTTTTACATCGTCTTTTCTTTCAAACGTTTGGTTTGACTTTAATGTGTACACAAATAGTATTCAAATCAAGGATTCCCATTTTCCCTAAAATTCTATGTCACTTTTCAAGATGGTTGATGTTCACTGGAGGCTCCATATATTGAGTGGAAACACACTGTACCTGTGCAAGTTTAAAATATTGCAAAGTACTGTACTTAAAATATCTTAGAATGTACACCATGGGTCGAACATCTCAAAATAATGGGATTGGGGTTACTGGTTGTAGACCAACTTCACCAATTTCCTATACTGTACAGTACTTGAAAGCAACATTTCTAAAGGATATTCTGCTATTATATCAAGAAAAATTAAACTAGAAATTTTGTTATAAATCAACAAAATTTCATAGATTTCACATTTTCTGGTAGAAGAACTACATCTGCATACATCAAATAAGATATACAGTACTCCATTCTTAGTCATTGACAAAAATATATAAAAGTAAGTCACTAAAAGTTTACCAAACCATACACTAGAAAGTGAAGGGACGATGACGTTTCGGTCCATCCTGGACCAGTCTCAAGTCGATTGTGATGAGGGAAGGAGACGAAGGCAATAAATAGGCAAGAGAGAGAGAGGGGAGGAGAAGGAAATCTTAGAGGAAGAAAAAGCAAGGCAAAAGGTACGAAAGTTAAGGTGTAATAAAGGGGATAGTAATAGAAATAAGAAAGGGATCGTAGGAGAAAACAAGGGAAAGAAAAAGAAAGAAAAAAAGATAAATGGAAGGTAAGCTTATGTCAGGTCACGTTTGTTATAAAGTCTAGAACATTTGGGTATATACTGTGAAAGGGAAGAGTCAACAGCAACAAAGCTAAGACTCAAGTTCATGTTGTGTATGTTGTGTATCAGCCGATTCAACAAGACAGCGTCTGTGTAGAGTAGAGGCAGGAAAGATTATTTTGGAGGAAGACCAATCAATAGGATGATTAGAATCCCTAACATGACAAAAGAGCATTGTTTGTGTCTGCAGACTTAACACTTCTTTTGTGTTCCTTAACACTTCCGCGCACCGTGCGCGCGACCTCTCCACTATCCCAAAGTGCACTGAGCGTTTCAAGGGAGCGCGCGGAATTTCTGAAATGTGTATACTCTGTTCAACTTTGTCACTAATTTTCGTCATACGATATTCAATTTGGTATCTATGTGTTCGCAATAGAATTCTCTACAGGACTAAATGCATATAAACTCCAAAAGCCCTGCATACCATCTGCAACTAACAGAGAAAGTGAGAGAAAGTTACCCGGGAGCACGCAAGAGTGATAAAATGTTTACACTCTTTTCAGCTTTGTCAACTCAATTCTCGTCCTAGGTCTTTCATTTTGGTAGCAATGTGTTCGCAATAGAATTCCTAACAGGCCTATATGCATATAATATAAAAAACAGCAGCAATCTCCACCCGCCGACATGATGAAAACAGGTCGCGGTTACAAGAAAGAGAGCGCTGCGCCATCCCAAGGCGCTTCTCATTCTGAAAAGTATATATTCTTTTGAACTTTGTCATCTCAATTCTCATCCTAGGTTTTTCAATTTGGTATCAATGTGTTCGCAAAAGAATTCTCTACAGGCCTAAATGCATATAAACTCCAAAAGCCCGGCTTACCATCCGCAACTAACAGAGAAAGTGAGAGAAAGTTACCCGGGAGCGCGCAAGAGTGATAAAATGTTTACACTCTTCACTTTGGACATCTCAATTCTCGTCTTAAGTCTTTCATTTTGGTATCATTGTGTTCGCAATAGAATTCCCTACATGAGCATGCAAATATAAAGTCCAAAAGCCCTGCGTACCATCCACAACAAGCACGGAAAGTGACAGTTACCCACCTTGAGCGCTAATAAAGAGCAATAAAATGGGTATTCTGTTTTCAACTTTGTTACCTCAATTCTGGTCCTAGGACTTTCATTTGGGTATCAATGTATTCGCAATGAAATTCCCTACAAGAGTATATGCATTAATGTCCAAAGCCACAGCAAGACCGTCCCAAAACGCCACTAAAGTTGCCGCACGGAGGACTCAATGCTGAGTCATCGCCGGACTTGCCCCTGTTTTACGGAGGACTCAATGCTGAGTCCTCGCCCCGCGAAAGTGTTAAGTCTGTCATTAAGTGTACGGCCAGTTTCATCAAAGTATTGGAGAGGACAACACGAACAGAAAATAGAGTAGACACCAGCAGCATTAGAAGCAGGAGCAGCAGTGTGAACTAGATTGCTACAAAGTGTGTTAGTTTGTCGAAAGGCGAGCTTTATGTCAAAAGGATGAAAGGTATTAATAAAAGTTTTTAGTTCAGATATGAAGGGAAAGCAGAGCACAGTGCTACTGTAATAGTGTTGGAAGCAGGCTTAGAACAAAAGAAATTTCGTTTAGCTTGAAAATAAGCACAGTTGATAAAATGCAAAGGGTAACAAGGGGAGAGAATGATTTGTAGATAAAGGCAATTTCAGAATCAAGAAACTGAGAGTCGCTGTTGCGTAGAGCGTGCAGGAAGAGAGATTGACACTTTTCTTAACAGGAGGAGGATGGTTGGAAAAAAAGTGAATGTACATGCCACAATACATGGGTTTGAAGTAGACAGAGAAAGATAACCCGGACACAGAGCTGTGAACATCAAGAAAAAGAAGGAGGGACTTAGATTCTCATTTAACTTTGAAATGGAAGGAAGGAGCCAGATTGTTAAGAGAGGAGAGGAAAGGCTGGAAAAGACTAAGGTCATGAGGCCACAAAGCAAAAATGTCATCAACATAGCGAAGCCAGAGAGGGGGACGAGTATTAATAGAAGGAAGAAGAACCGTTTTGAAGTATTCCATGTAGAAATTGGCAAGAACAGGGAAGAGAGGGGAACCCATAGCGACACCGAAAGTTTGAGTGTAATATTTACTGTTGAAAGAGAAAGAGTTAAGAGTCAACACAGAGTCTAATGAGTTCGAGGAAAACATCAGTGGGAAGCGGGAGAGGAAGAAGGCCCTCAGTCGCCTTCTGTCTAAGGAAAGAGAGAACGTCATCGAGGGGAACATTAGTGAACAGAGTCGACATCAAGGCTAAGCATCGTACAGGAGGGCTGCAGGCACAGTCTTTCTATGAAGTCTCGAGTGATGAAGGTGGGCAGGAGAAAAGTGCCAAGGTAAGGCGTCAGAGTTTTACCAAGCCAGGAGGCAAGAGAATAGCCGACAGAGCCCCGTGAAGAAATGATAGGACGAAGAGGAACACCAGGTTTATGAGTCTTGGGTAGACCATAGAAATAAGGAAGAGAAGGGCAGATGACATGGAAATGTTTAATGAGATCAAAGTCAGGAGGACAAAGACTAGAGAGCTGTTTTAGTTTGCGGTTAAAGGAAGTTTTAAGGCGAGCCAAAGGGTTAGAAGTCAGAGGGGCATATGTGCGGGAGTCAGAGAGCAAGACATCTGCTTCCTGGAGGTAGTCCTCACGGTCAAGGACAACCACCGAATTGCCTTTATCGGAAGGAAGGATAAGAATAGAGTTGTTAGATTTCAGGGAGGCAAGGGCGGGCTGGAAGCGCCAAGGAAAGTGGTGATTTTTAGATAACAAGCTGTCAAGAACGGGGATAAGGAACCCCTCTAAAGGCAGACAGGTCTGAAAGAGTACTAGAGTTAGAATTGACAAACTAGTCAAAGGAACTAATGAGGTCAATGCCACAGCGCAGGCCAGGGGAAGTGGCAACAGAAAGACCAAGTCCGAGAAGTTCTTGCTGGTGCTTAGAAAGAGGAGAAGATGAAAGGTTGGTAACACAGTCAGAGAGAGAGTATTTAGCCCCAAGACTGTTGGAAATCAGGCGTTGAAGTCTGTTGTGTAGTGTGGAGGAGTGGTGAGAAAAGGAGAGGTGAGCAGTGTTAAATGCAATTGGAAATAGGATATTGCATAGATCTAAAGATCATAGATCTAAAGATCATAGATCTAAAGATCATAGATCTAAAGATCATAGATCTAAAGATCACTAAATGTCTAGATAATTATCCTTTACATACGACTTCATATTCTCAATAAATTTACACCTTTCTCAAATATTACTTAAAAAAGGTACCTAGAAAATCCATCAGAGATTTACAATCCTAAAATAGTAAATAAATCTGTAAAAATTTATTAGGGATACAAAAAATTTAATTGTATAAAATTACATTAAAAGTAAAACTTAGGCATATTTTCTTTATTAAAGTAACAGCACAAAATGCCACTATAGTTTACAAATGCAACAGGTATCTCAAATTGTGCATGTTTACTATTTTCAAACATACAATGTATGCAAAACAATATATTCTTACCATCAGGGTCAGCATCCTTAGATAATTTAAGTGCATCACTGTTGGCCAAATCTGAATTAGCAGGCGACACAGCCAAGATCAAACAACTGTCCTTGGTAATATAGGTCATAATCATGTTGCGAATCTGTGATTCAATGTCTGCTGGCTGATCACCGATGGGTACCTTCGTTAAGCCAGGCAAGTCGATAAGTGTCAAGTTCAACACTGAAAACGAGAAAATCAGTAAATTATTTAACAATGAACAATTTCTGATAATCAAATTGCTAAAAGTAACCACAATTTCTACCATTATTTAATATTCTTCAGTAATTACCAAATTCAGCAAAGAAGTTTCCAGAATAAACATTATACAACTTCATGGGATATTTGTTAAGATACTATTTTAAAGTAAACGAGATATCTGCTCAGTATATATATGCTAGCAAAAACAAGGATAATAAACCATACATTTACAGAGCACACATGTTGCTGATGAATTCTGGAAAAACAAAACAATATAGGAACTATATATATATATACTAGCTCTTCAGGTCCCAACTATTTCCAAGATAGATGTTAAGCTTCCTTTGGGGACTCATTTGCTTGTGTATCATTTCAATACTGTACAATATTTAGTATTTGCTAATGTGTGCCCCTAAACATCATAAGGCCATCTTCGGGCATCCAAGCTATCACTAAGCTGTGAACACTGTCATAATTCTAGGTAGCCCTATAGTTCCTGTCCAATGACCATAATTTTTGTGTTCATTAATTTCTGCCTGTGTGTGTGTTTGAATCAGATAAAAATAGGTAGGTTAAGTTTGAATGTGTTATGACATTAAGAAGGTAATTATGTGGTGAGGAGGCCCCAGGAAGATGAAGGTAACTTTGAACTGAAAATAAGACTTCCTACTCAACATCTTGCCTTTGAATTTATTCTCTCAATCATATCAATATGTAGCAAACTGCAATTAATATTTTCCTTTGTTCCCCCTGTGGCATCAGTCATTCACACTCAAAAATAACCCAGCTACAAATGTTACAGTTCGATTTGAGTAACTATTTTATGACAATGAAATGCTAAGTGACCTCCATGGATTTCCAAATGCAAGTGTATATTTACTGCATTAGTGTTTTCTGGTAAGGTACAGACATGTTAAGTGAAAGTGTTTCATACATCACTGTGTAGATGATAATAGTGATTAATGAAGTAGGTGTCAAGCAGTGATAGTTTGATATCAAACTGGATGGTAATTGTAATCCAGAGCATTTAGTGACTGGTGTCAGAAATACACAGGTACGTACAGAGGTTATTACAATTCAACTTGAGCATATGAAATATTTAATTGTGTATGGTATTACATCATCTCATACTGTTGAATTATTTATGAATACCTTTCCTTAAAATAAAGTTCATTATATTCTTGTCTCTATTTATTGTTACAAAAATACATACATTTCTGGTTTCCATCAGGAGCACTTAAACAACTTAGCACCCTCCCAGTAACCCACATTTGATTATTAAGTTTGTATAAAAGTACTGTAACTTGAGTAAAACAAACTCTTCCTTATGACAACTCAGGATTACACAATCTGCCACTCAGTAATTTCAAAGCATTATATGACAAAGAGTGCTGGGGAGACTGGACACCATGAGCGTAGCTCTCATCCTGTAACTAACCTTAGGTAATTACACTTAAGTAATTACTATTTTCCCTCTTCTGCTTTATTGTCATTAATGTTATAAAACTCCAATACATGTACTGCATTCTTGCTTTCTCTAAGGACATGATGGTGTTTATAGGCAAAGTTTCCACCCTCTGGTCATTAATTTCCCCTCGATTATCCTCCTGAGTACAGTATTTTGCATGGAATAAATGCAAGTGACAATATTGTATTCTGCAGCATGGAAGTATACTTGCCTGCCTGTCCCCTAACAATGCTGACAGTCTTCCGTTCCATTGGGATCTTTCCATTATTTACCGAGGTATAGTAAATTGCTATTTGTGGTTTGTTTAGCTCTATACTGCCTCGTTCTTCGAGACTAATGACTTCCTTGGTCACTGCATCAATGTTTCTTCCACTGTCTTCCTGTGACTAATTTTAAATTCTCCCTTGCCCTTTGCGTAATAAAAATTTAGTTTGGAAAATTTACTAAATCTCACTGAGGAAACACCTTCCTAGTCGTGGAGGAGGAAGTGGTGGTGGTATTGGTGCTGGTGGTGGGGTGGTGCTGGTGGTGGTGGAGGAGGAAGAAGGTGGGTGGTGGTCGTGGAGGAAGTGGTGTTGGTCGTGGAGGAAGGTGTGGTGGAAGGTGGTGGTGGTCGTGGAGGAAGGTGGTGGTGGAAGGTGGTGGTAGTGGTGGGGAAGGTGGTGGTGAATGTAGAGGAGGAAGGTATTGGGTGGTGAAGGTGGTATTTGAAGGTGGTGGTGGTGAGGGTGGAGGAGGAAGGATGGAAGGCGGTGGAAGTGATGGAATTTTCGGTGGTAATGATGGAATTCGGTGGTAGTGATGGAATTCGGTGGTAGTGATGGAATTTCGGGTGGTATGATGGAATTTCGGTGATAGTGATGGAATTTCGGTGATAGTGATGGAATTTCGGTGGTAGTGATGGAGGAAGGTGAGGGGGGGCTAGGGCTGAGGAAGGTGAGGGGGGCTAGGGCTGAGGAAGGTGAGGGGGGGCTAGGGCTGAGGAAGGTGAGGGGGGGCTAGGGCTGAGGAAGGTGAGGGGGGGTTAGGGCTAAGGAAGGTGAGGGGGGGCTAGGGCTGAGGAAGGCGTGGGGGTGGGGGTTAGGGCTAAGGAAGGTGAATGGGGGAAGGTGAAGTGAGCAGGGCATGGTGAACGAATATGGGGGTGCCATCTAGTTACCCAAAGCATTACCTAAGTAATGAAATATGACATTTACTAACTATAATATTGGTGCTGAATGTAGAACATGAAAAAACATATTTTTACTTTGAAATAATACAATTTTATAGCGAAATTTGGCGAAATTAAGTAGCAGGTGATGCCATAGGATGTCAACGATCCAAGCGACAATGTTGTGGCTTTGGGTAATTAGATGGACCGAATTCAGTTATAAGATGAAATTATTTCAAATTATATTTTTTCATGTTCAACATTCAGCACCAACTTTAAGAGTAATATGTCATATTTCTGCAT
>WNGS01169498.1:43363188-43420040 GCA_020271785.1 Procambarus virginalis
TACTTACGTAGTACTAGGATGCTTTGGGTAGATGATTGATTGATGAAGATTAAGCCACCCAAAAGGTGGCACGGGCATGAATAGCCCGTAAGTGGGCCCTTTTGAGCCATTACCAGTATCAATAGATGATACTGGGATCTGTGGAGGTGTGACTGCACCCTGCGTGACGGGAGATGTCTCCCGTGTGCTTTGGGTACTCAAGACGGACCGGATATGGGAGAAGGTGAGCAAGGGGTAGGGGGGAAAAAGAGGGCAGGGGAAGGAGAGAGAGAAAGAACGGGGGAAAGTGGGGTAGGCCGTGGAAGGTTTTGGGAAAGAGGGAACATGTAAGGGAAAGGGGCGTGGGAAGAGAATGACGGTGGAGACCTCCCACGCAGGCGGACCAAGCTGCCATTGATTATCGGGCAGAGGTCCTCTGAGAAGGGCACCTTCTACCACCACCTCACCTTCACCCGCTCAATATATGACCCATAAAGGTAACTACACTAGGGATAAAAAATAAATGATAAATAGTGATTTCAAGAAATGACGAAAATGTAATACAAAATTAAGTTGAGGACATCAGAAATGTACTAAAAGAGGTGGTGTCTATAATTTCATAAAAAATCCAGCTAAAACGATCGATGTGCAGAGGGAGATAACACGCCACAAGCTTGAAGCACCTTCAGTAAACTACAAATAGGTAATTTTCATTACATGTAATCCATGCTGAAGTACAAAACACTATGTAAGATGTTTTAAGACGTCAGTGTAATCTACGCTATCATCACGTGGTATCCGGCCTTCACTCGCCATCTAGCTCAACAGCACTCCGTCGATACATTAAAGTTTTATCTAGCCTTAGTATTCTTAAGCACGCGTCCCATAAATAATAATTACTGACATTTATCGTGCACACGCATAGCCTAATAAGGCTAAGTGACAGGAATTTCCTGGAGAACAAGAAAGAAAGAAAGATTGGCATATACGGAGACAACGAAGGGGGGAGAAATATTATTCCACTCTTGGTCTAATCAGAGTAAACATACAGGAAATAGTTAGAATATGACAACCAACTTGCGTTTCCGTATGGAGGGGGGGGGGGTGAGTCAATTTTTTCCCAAAATCTAAATGGCACATTTGATTACGCTATCTTGAGGTTATCTTGAGATGATTTCAGGGCTTTAGTGTCCCGCGGCCCGGTCCTCGACCAGGCCTCCACCCCCAGGAAGCAGCCCGTGACAGCTGACTAACACCCAGGTACCTATTTTACTGCTAGGTAACAGGGGCATAGGGTGAAAGAAACTCTACCCATTGTTTCTCTCCGGCGCCTGGGATCGAACCCAGGACCACAGGATCACAAGTCCAGCGTGCTGTCCGCTCGGCCGACCGGCTCCCATACGCTGACAATGATTTTTCCTTTAAATTACATACACTATTTGCTCGAACTATTAAAATAGCATAATCTTCTATTAACATTTTAAAATAATGGCTGATTGCTACGAGTATTTTGTATAGCCAAAACAGTGAAAGTATATGAAAGAGAAGAAAGGCTGTGTCAATGCCAAGCTAACTTGGTTAATAATTTGTAATTAACATTCTTAACCTATATCACACAAAGAACTTAACATTTTAAAACTTGAATTAACCAAACTTTTAACGTCATTATTATGCATAAAGTAAAACTATCACATTCTGATCCAAAGGCAAAACTAGCACTGCTAGTACGCTCAGTAATCATTTATAAAATAAATAAATAAATAAATAAATATTTCCAGTGGGTAGGAATTCTAGTAAACAAAAATAGAAGAAGATGCTGACGAGATAATGAGAGGCAATTGGATAGTCTTCCTGGAAGTACTAGCTGTCACAAAATAAAACAAATCTTCCCAGTGCTTCAGTTATGATCAAACTAACGTACACATGTAATAAGAACCAGTGGATCACACTAAGAATTATTACCCACCGTAACTTTACTGAATGGCGAGTATAAAGCATAAGCACTTGCAAAGGGTGGTAATGTGTGGTCATATGATAACGTCACCAAATCGAAACCGACTTGAGGTGAGTCAGCCAGGTGTGGTGGAGGACGCTGGTGAAGCTTGCAAGCCTCCACATGGTCTCGTGATGTGCTCCTACACTCTCCTTCACACGCGCTACGCCTACACACACATGGTGAAGGGGGGTAACCTTGCTAGTGCACCCCCCCCCTTCACACGCGCTACGCCTACACACACATGGTGAAGGGGGGTAACCTTGCTAGTGCACCCCCCCCCCCCCCTTCACACGCGCTACGCCTACACACACATGGTGAAGGGGGGGCGGTAACCTTGCTAGTGCACCCCCCACCTTCACACGCGCTACGCCTACACACACATGGTGAAGGGGGGGGCGGTAACCTTGCTAGTGCACCCCCCCCCCCCTTCACACGCGCTACGCCTACACACACATGGTGAAGGAGGGTAACCTTGCTAGTGCACCCCCCCCCCCCCTTCACACGCGCTACGCCTACACACACATGGTGAAGGGGGGGCGGTAACCTTGCTAGTGCACCCCCCCCCCCTTTCACACACGCTACGCCTACACCCACAACACAATCTCGCTGGTGCACACACTCCCCCCTTCACACCCGCTACGCTTACACACACAACACCTAACCTCGCTAATGCACATTTGATTCACTGCTAGGTAAGCAGTGAATCAAATCTCCCCCTTCACACACGCTACGCCTACACCCACAACACAATCTCGCTGGTGCACCCCCCCCCCCTTCACACACAACACCTAACCTCGCTAATGCACCCCCTACCCCGCGACACAGGCGCTGCAATTACAGGCAAAAGCATAAGCTTACGCGAACAAAAGACATGCACTGACTACAACCTCACTACTTCATCCCCACCACATAACCACGCCACACAATCTTAAACCACTCAATCAGAAAATCACACACCAAGCCCGCATCACCTCACACCAACACACCACAAATACATTGCCTTTCTGCTTACAGCCAGACTTGAAACAACACATCTCTAGTGACAACCTAATTAATCACCCATGCTGCTGCTTGCATCACAAATCTTCCATATAGGCTATCTAAACGGTTTAGCAATAACTGATCTTTCCGATGGTGAAGAACTGTTGTATGCGGGTTTGAGTCATCGAATAATTTGTACTGCGTCTACGTATTCAGTAGGAACTATAGAGATTTCTTAAGTTCTAGTAAATTAGATGGGTAACCAACTTGATGAGAATAAATGACCGAGGTTTTATTACACCCTAGTATTCAAGCTAATAACATCATTGATCAACTATATCTACCGAATCTCCCATTATTCGACACTTTAAATGGTAGGCCTACAACTTAATTTAAATTTATTATTATTATTAGTGTGTGAAAGCGTTAAAACTTGATTAACCTTTTACATGTGATTTTAATCCCGATTTCATCTTTCACAAAATACGATACAGGTATATTACGGCCTTCTGTCAATGGTGTATGTGGATGAGCGCGCATGGAAGCCAGCACAAAACATTCATGATCATAATACTAAACAACAAATATTTGCCCCACTGGGATTGGCCTTCGTGTCAGGTATCATCACTGCAAGACAAAACATAAAAATAACAAACCTCGCGAATAAATGAAAATAAAACCATTAACAAAATCGTGGAGGTGGAAAGGAGGGTAAACGTTTAATATTTACTTATGTTACACAGCATCGTAATAAAATACAAAGAGTAGTAATATTTACACATCAATACATTAAAGCACATCTCATTTCAGCACGTGAGAGTAAACACGATAGCGAGCGAGAGGGAGGGAGGGAGGTGGAGAGCAGTACATGTACTTACCTTGTACTTGCAGAATCGGCACCTGTTCTTAAGCTCCCCCTTCCGACCATCATTATTCAATATTGACTCGTTACCTCAGTTTTAAATGTAAATATGATACGACAAACTATGTCGAATGTCCACTCTTAAGTCATTTTTTTCGGAATTTGAAAGTTGTCTTCCCTTCATCCTGTACTGCATTTGAAGCTTTCTAGCTCCAATTCCCTTTTGCATAACCTTGCATTTGTCAGGGTTAAAATCTAGTGGTCATTTCTCAAACCAAATTGTGCGTGCCCTAGGGGAGGGGGATAGGGTCGTGCGAGGTGGTGGGGAAGGGGGGGGGAAGGGGCGCGCGGGATGCACCCCTGGGGGGGAGGGGCGTGCGAGATGTGCCCCTGAGGGGGGAAGGCCACACAGGGTGTGCTGAGGTGGGTGGGGGGGGTGGATGACGCGCGAGGTGTGCTGGGAGGGTGGGTGGCGCGCGAGGTGTGCTGGGAGGGTGGGTGGCGCGCGAGGTGTGCTGGGGGGGGGGTGGCGCGCATGGTGTGCTTGGGGGGGGTGGCGCGCAAGGTGTGCTGGGGGGGGGTGGCGCGCAAGGTGTGCTGGGGGGGGGGAGTGGCGCGCAAGGTGTGCTGGGGGGGGGGGAGTGGCGCGCAAGGTGTGCTGGGGGGGGGGAGTGGCGCGCAAGGTGTGCTGGGGGGGGGGGGAGTGGCGCGCAAGGTGTGCTGGGGTGGGTGGCGCGCGGGAGTGCTGGGGGGGGGGGTGGCGCGCGGGAGTGCTGGGGGGGGTGGCGCGCGGGAGTGCTGGGGGGGGTGGGGCGGGAGTGCTGGGGGGTGGGGCGGGAGTGCTGGGGGGTGGGGCGGGAGTGCTGGGGGGGGGGGATAAACGATGAATGTTAGAAGCAAGAGGGCAGTAGCACATAGATGCTACTGCCTTACTTTTACTTAATTTAACGGCAAGTTGCTACACTTACCATTGGGAGAGTAGACTCTCAGGTTGATAGGCAAGGGGGAAATGCCTTTGTTTTGACCCGTGATGCGGTCTGTATCGGCCTCAATTTCCTTCCGGATCTCATCGAAGCTGGTGAACTTCTCGCCCTTCTTGTGTAGGAACTCCCCATATTCTGTATAAGGAAAAAACAAATTTAACTAATTACTAATCCCGAAAGTTCAGTTACAAAAGTAGAAATTCCTATCAATTTTCCAATTCCTTCACGTAAAAAAATCTTACTAAAAATCATATATTCAATTCTCTAATTTTTATGTTCTTCTGTACCAAAGCAATCAGAATTTGCCCCATTTGCTCATTTTTCCATGAAACTTAAATATGTAGTCCGTCCTCCAAACAGAGTCCGGAGACCCGAAAGTCCATTCCATACACCCGCCAAACCCCCTGTTTATGAATGAAAAACGGTTTACACGCAGCCCGTCCTCCAAACAAAGATCCAAAAGTGATTCCATGCACCCGCCAAACCCCCTGTTTATGAATGAAAAGCGGTTTACACACGACTCAACTGCTGACGTTCGAACATATCCGGAACAAGTGCTTCACTGACGAATTTTGTTCGAACCACAACGCTGTAAATGTTTCACCCACGTACTACAAATACAAATAATCGCCAACAGAACCTAAACACCTAACCTAACCTATGCCTATTTATACACAAAATGCTAATATATTATAATATTAATTTATACTTGAGAAAATTCCCGTTTTGAATGAACAGCATGTTAAAATTTATGAATGCGTCTGTGGGGTTGACCGCTGAATGTAATGGACTTGAGTCGAGGATGGGTTGTTACACGAGACTCGACTGATGACGTCAGAACACTTCCGTAACAAATGCTTCGCTGACGACTTTGTTCGAACTACAACGCTGTAAATGCTTCACCCACGCACTGCAATATGCGGCAGATCCAATATGCGGAGGTAGGCAGAATACTGGGACTAATGATAAATAGAACAGGGATACAAATTCATGTAAGGGACCGACTAAATAAAGCCAAAGTAGCATTAGGAAAACTGAGAAGATTCCGAAACCTCAGTACTAACATTCAGATCCACCTATATAAGGCTCTAGTTCGGCCGCACTTAGAGTATCCCCCAGTACCACTACACACCATAAAGAAAACTAACATGCAGAAACTGCAAGCAGTGCAAAATAAGGCGCTCAGGAGAGCAGCAAAACACCGTCCACCATATAATCAGACAATCCAGGAGCTCCATGAACTCTTGAATATACAGCCACTAAACATCAGACTGCAGCACCAAGCCATCAGGGTGTGGAACACCATCGAAATGTTAGAGGATCCAATGTTAGAAAGATTACTCCAAGATGAGACGCCCCGCTCCCACAGCTGGTGGCCCAAGAGCCTCGATTCTCTGGTTGATAACCCTGTCCCACAGTATATAATCCCCAGATGAGATATATATGTGTATATAGGAACAGTTCATACAAGTATATATATGAACAACTCGATAAATAAAATGTATGAACTATTCGACAAATAATAATAATTAAACAAAGAGCCTTAAACAGAACAACATGTGTGGAAGCATCGGAGTGTGTATATATGAATGCTACTCAGTATTCATCTATAGACATCCATATGTGGTGAAACACATGTGAAGAACCTCTCACACACTCACAGCTCCCTGACAAGAGGGAGCCAGCTTAGCTTAGCTGCCAACACCCACACATCGTGTCAGCAAGGCGGACAGCCCGCCTGCTTTCATACCTCTCACTGTACTTCCCACTTCTATACTTCCCTTCACCTATGCCTCTCCTTCCTCTTTACTCCAAAAAAAAAAAAAAAAAAAAAAAAAAAAAAAAAAAAACGCACTGCAAATACATATAATCGCCAACAGAACCCAAACATCCAACCTAATCAGTGCCTAAATATGAACAATATGCTAATATATAACTTTACAGTATTAATTTATATTTGAGAAAAGTTCTGACTTGAATGAACAATGAATTTCCGTGTGCAGATTTAGAACCAGTCTCGACTATGTTCCTAGTGTAACTTATTATCTCACGCCTGCGTTTTAGAAAACAGTTTGAGTAATTGTTAACTTAGATAGCTTATTGAATGGATTCGGCCAGTAAGAGATCTCTGCACGTTCTCCAGCTCAGCAAATTCATCAGCTCTGAAAAGGGCTGTTAGTGTATAACAATATTCCACCCTAGAGAGTACAAGTGTCTTAAAAATCACCTTCATTGGTTTAACATCTCTTATTTGAAAGGTTCTTATTATCCAGCCTGTCATTTTTGTTGTATTTGTTACAGCTAATTTATTATCTTCTTTAAGACCAGGTCTTCCGACATGATTACTCTAAAGTCTTTCATGTTGCTTTGTCATCCTAAATTGTGATTTGACTACGTTTTATATGTGGGATTCTGTTTTGATATTTTAGTTTTTACCGTATAGTAGTAGCTGGAACTTATCTTCATTGAGCGTCAGGTTTTCTGTGGCCCATTGGAAGACCAGACTTTCATCAGTTTGGAGGTTTACTGTGTCCTTCATATTCTCTACCCTTATAAAAATCCTAGTGTCATCAGCAAAGGATGATATGGTGTTCTAGTTTATGTCCATGTTTATGCCCGATACAAGTATGCGGAAAAGTACTGGGGCAAGCACAGTACCCTGGTAACAGCTTCTCACCGTATTAAGTCCTGGTTTTACCTGTACAGTACTTAATTGACTATTACTTTCGGTTCTGTTCGTTAGGAAATTTAAAATTAGCTTTCCTACTTTGCCGGTAATTACTTGTGTGTAATAACACCACGGTCATATTTGTCTTTCCCTCTATGTTGTGTGTGTGTGTCTATGTATGTATTAACACGATGTACTAAACGGGGTGAGAATAGCTTGAGCTACCTCATCCCTTTGTGTGTATTTTACCTCAATAAACTTATTTCAATTTCAATTCCTATGTTTTGCGTGTCTTCCGTGGCATCTAGAGCCATGTCACAGTGGTTATCTATTGAGAGAGGCAAGAGTGTCCTGTTCTAAACCCATGTTATACAGAGTAATGTAGACGCTGTGACCATGTGTTTTGTGATCTTTTTTTTAGCACTCTTTCAAGGTGATATTTTGTATTACTTTATAAATCCTAGAGTTCCAGAAGTTAAATCCTGTGGTTAATGAAATTTCGTTTTTGATGTCTGTAGGATTAATGTAGATGTCCAAGACATTGCTGTATTTTGTTTAGTTGGAAGAGTTCAAGAAAAGAGCTATTAAGATCTACAATACTTTCACGATGGCCGTAAGGCTACAAGTACAAATAGGTTATGTTTTGCAAGACAAAAATAATGTTTAGGATGTTTCTTCATATATTATGGATACCAGTCTCTGTTACTTCAGTTCTGCATGCATTCCTTATTTTTTGCCCTATTACTATAATCAGTTAAAGGCTTATTTTCCTTTGCCGAAATACCTGCGAAACCGCATTTAAATTTGTACATTATCTTAATGTTGAATCTTTATTTAATTTCCAGCAATGAGACATTTCCTGCAGACTTCACCTTTTATCTGCACCGGGTTGGAATTTGATCGCTCAGAACAGTTTTCCTGTGAATGATGGGCAATTATTGAACACATTTCTCCAGTCACTGTGATGGTGGGAAGCGGGTGGGAATTGAGACAATAAATCAGAGTGCGTATATGAATGTTTGTTTCATATTACCGTAAGTAGAGTGAGCACGCACTATTGTATGTTGAGGTCACCCTAAAGACTGTGGCTGGAAAGGGTATACTTATTAATGAAAATGTGGTAGCTAGTGTACCAGTAATGCTGAAATAGTTCCTAGTACATAATTTGTAAAGCTTTTAATAAAAGAACATTTGATCACACATTTTATGGCACTGATCATGGACTAATATTGTTTTATTTCAACTTGTGAGAGGGAGGTTGAGAAGCGAGTGGATAATGGTAGTTGATACTTAACAGAGTTCATAACAGGGCGCCCGCAGCCAGTAGCTCATGGACACACTAAAGCAAGGCTTGTCAAACTGAAGTACGAGTACCCCTAGTGCTGTATAGTGTATGTATCTTCAGAGGCAGTTCCAGCGTGCACATGTCCCGGGGGGAAGTTTAAAGACACCAGTACTACATCTCAAAGGTGGAATATTGTTGCACTTTAACTATCCGCTTCCGCTACACATAAGGGGCATAACTGGCAATCCCCTCACAGTGTTCAAGAGAGAACTGGATAAGCACCTCCCAAGGATACCTGATCAACCAGGCTGTGACTCATACGTCAGGCTGCGAGCAGCCGCGTCCAACAGCCTGGTTGATCAGTCCAGCAACCAGGAGGCCTGGTCGACGACCGGGCCGCGGGGACGCTAAGCCCCGGAAGCACCTCAAGGTAACCTCAAGGTAAAGGTATCCCATTCAAAGCTGGAGAAGTTGCTGACCAAGAGAGAGTAACAAAAAAAATTTACTGTCCGAATACATTCAATAAAATACTCAAGATTACTGCAACCGCACTAAATCCCTCAAATTGTGCTGTTTGAAGTGCAAGCGAAAATTGCATCATACTCTCAACCCATCCTGCAAAAAATATATATACCTATAGTTACTATGGATAAAACGTGCAAAAAAAAAAAGATCGACTACCGTTCCCAGAAAATATTCACATTTTGTACTAAAGAAATAATAAAGGTTATAAAAACAAACAACCTATATTAGCCATCCAAGCCTAAAATGTGCAATCTTAGGCCTAATTTATTACACGTAAAATTCTAAGGCTAGAAAGTTAGGTTTGATTGTTGCTTTTTTGTTTGTTGGAATCTACAAAATCTTAAGTAGAAAATTTGAACTTTGGGGGGATCAACAGTCCATACTCATTGCATTCCATCAATATGGACTGCTTCCAAATCTACACACTTGACTCGTTCCTTACGAGATCAGACTACTTGGTAGAAAGTTCTAAACATTTGAAAAGTTGGGGAGTGCAATTACTTTTAGATAATTTTGTAATCATTTAGGTTCTATGGCGTCTTCAAAACCTTCCCTCTAATTATAAAGAGTATTATTAACAAACCCCTGCTAAAGAGAAAATTTAATTAACAGCTACAAATGGTACCTGATCAACCAGCCTGTGGTTGATCGGGTACCATTTCTCGATCAAGAAACCTGGGCAGAGACCGGGGTTGCGGTGATCTTAAGTGATCTTTTAAGCCACCTAATAGGTTGATAAGACAATCAAGATGCACGTATAAAGAACAACCCATCCTCAAACAAAGCTCATACAAGCTATGGCCATAATAAAGATACGGCGCAATAAAACAAAAAACTTTACTCTCGTGCTAATTAAATTTTTGAGGTGTACCGATGTTCCGGTAAATTTCAGCCGATAATGCCGAATCTTTTCATATTTTCTTACACAGGCGGGCACAGGAGATGACGACGACTGACTCCTGTTAGCAGTAGCTCTCCCCTTCTCAGCTCATCTCGAGCCTTACCCAACTCGTTTTACCTGAAATACGATCTGCCAATCTGCTTACAACCAGGTCCCTGTTTCCTGCCGAGTTAAGAATCGGTGACCAATCCTTAATTGCGTGCTACCGCGGCAAGGCACCACACGAGTTCTCACTCCATCTTATGTACTAAACCGGTCATAAATTATGAACAAATTTATATTACTCATGACTCATACGAATCTAACACTATGCACTTGTACTGTTATGAATTATTTTGTAATGTAATTGTTACTAATTTGTATCATTCTAGTTGCGTGTACCTACATAGGAGAGGTAGACGAGGAAATAAGGCAAAACACTGCTTGTAGATTGGCTACCTACCTGTTGGCAACCTTACACACAAAATGGTTGACCATCTTTGATTATTATTCCACCTTAGGCCAGTGAGTCACATAGATTATGCCAAAACGTTATAGTTGATAACTCTACAAAATGCCTACCGTAAATAGCAACATATGTAAGCCTATTGTAACGTTGGACTGTCACCATTTGTAACATCGCTGATTAATTTTAACCATTAATAATTATCCTTACCACCATGTACATACATACTCCGTGAATACAAGCCACGGTCATCCTTCCAGTGAAAAATCCAGCCAATGCCCACGGGAACGAAGAACTGGGATACAGTATGGAAAGTTTATGACCAGGATGTTATGACAAGAAATAATTATATGCAAGATCTCATGATTGCAACACATGCTAATAGCTGTCACCATCCTGACGTATTTTCAATATGATTGTTGTTGTTGTGTTTTAGATTCAACTACTTGGAACAAAGTTCAAAGTAGCACTGGGCTATGGTAAGTCAAAGTGGACTACCTGGCACAGGAGCGGGGCTCTAACTGTGTGCGCTTTAATATGATTATTACTTTAATTATATCCTGACCCTAAGAAGATGGCATGGACATGATACTAACAGACTTGGAAACTTATTATTAATAATTACTTTTACTAATTATTATTAACGTCTGCAACTTGGTTTGCTATTGTTTATATTAAATCCTTTCGAGAATCACTGAACAGTTGCCAAGACCAAGAGAGATCCAGAGAATATATGCTCAAATTAATGACCAAGGGACTGCCCTAAAAAGTCGAATATACTTTGTTAAGTCATTTATAACTGAATCATTGTCTTATTCTATAAATCCTACACAAGCAGATGTCTGATTCACCAGCAAAATAACTTTGGGCTAGGTCCATGAAATGTTTCTCTTATAATATTCCTCTATTTATTTCAGCGTTTATCTTGATGACAGTATGCAGACAATTATCCCTGTAAATCTAATTTGAATTCTTTCATTTAATTTTAAAATGTACTGAATTATAATAAAGACGAATCACAAAATAGATCAGAATGAGAACTTAAGTTCAATAAACATTGGTATCATAAATGAGGCCTTTCTTGCCATTCATAAAACACCGAAGTATGTTTTACCTAACATAACCCTTGAGGTGTCTCTTACCTCACAATATTGATAGTAAATACTGGGTTCACTCACCTCTTTAGCAACAATTCAAACTTATGAATGGATAACGAAAATAATTCTCAAAAGCTTACCTTCAGTTCAGCACAACCACAGATGATTATTGTTTTAGATTTAGCTACTCAGAACGAAATGTCCATGTAGCACGGGCTATAGTGAGCCCGTAATTTAGTTCGGTTATTCCCAATAACCTTGTTACTCTGATATTTGGGTCAAAGTATTAAATGGAGGTGGGGTTTCCCTCCTTTTTTCCCTTCTGTTTTAGTCTTGTTTTAATAACATTATCTTGGTGGCGGATGTAGGTGCAGAATGTTCACTTGTGAGTCCCATTCTTTAACGGCTTTTCTAATCATTGTACTGTAGTAGCTGTGGAATGTGCATCTAATGCAGCTGCTGTCGTTGGATTAATGTCGAGTTTGATGCGCAGGGCTTCAGTAGCTTCACATTCCGGTAAGTAGTGCAATAGTGGCGCCTCTGCTTCTGTCCCACAGATTTGACACTAGCTATTGGGTTTATTACCTCCCAGCAGCACTTGTAACCAAGTCCGAGTATGTGTATGGCTACTGAAATGTCTCTGGATATCTTTTTGTCAGGCTTGAAAGAGTAGTACCCAGTGGGTTGTTCATACCATATCGCAGTGGATCTTCCTTCCGCTACTTTGGCTCTGTGGCGACTTTTGATAGGAGTATTTTCTTCTTGATTTGCTCCTTAATCTGTGAAAAACTTAGAGGTATTTGAATCTGTACAATAGGTAGATCAGTGGCAGTTTTTGCTAGTGAGTCTGCCTTTTCATTACCATCTATGCCAATGTGACTTGGTATCCAACTTAGGGTGATTGACAGCCCTAGATTATGGGCTTCTTTTCCTTTATGTTGGATTTCTGTGAGGAGTTGTATATTATCTCTGTGTTGACTGGATAACAATGCTTGGAGCAAAGATTTAGAGTCGGTATGAATGATGACATCAAGTAAATTATTCTCAATTGTATAGTTTATGGCCTCCTTCAGGGCATATAATTCTGTCTGCAATGTTGAACACCCACTATTCAAGTTCCAGTGAGCTTCATGGTTGTTAGCGTAAACTGCTGCCCCAGCAGAACCTCTTTCTTGATCAAGTGATCCATCTGAGATGTGAGTCGTCGTAGGTCTTGAGATGGTTTCCATTTGTCGTTCTATGACTGTTTTGAGCCTCTGCGAATCACATGCTGCTTTTTTAACTGGTAATTCTTCAATGATAATCTTTAGACTCGATTCTTTCCATGGAGGAGGCTGCCGAAAGTACTTGTAAGTCTTTTCTCTTTTGTTTTTAATGGTCCATTTCAAGTCCACTTTCTCTAGAATCCTTACTAGATTATCCGTCCATGCACTTGTTCTATATTGAAGGTTTCTCTGAAGCGATCTGTGTAAGCTATCTTTGATTGACAGTCTGGCGGTGGTTCCAACAAGTTTTGCTGTTATGGTGGCTATCCTTTGTTTGATCCTGTTTTCTAAAGCTGGTAAGTTGGTTTCCATTCTTAGATTCTCTCGACGCGTCCATATAGGTGCTCCCAACATTGTTCTGAGGGCATCATTTTGAGACATTTCCAGTTTCTCCCATTGGTTATCACTGAGGGATGTAAGAGCAGGAGCAGCATAGTCAATGAGTGACCTAACTGCTTGAACGTAGTACATTTTGAGTACTGGCAGAGATGCACCATCTCTAAGACTTGTCAGGGAGCGCAAAGCAGAGTTTCTGGCTTTACAACGTTGCCGAAGATATTCAATTTCTTGAGTGAATTTCAACTGGCTGTCTATTATGACTCCTAGGTATTGAAAAGAGGTAACCCACTCAATTTCATGTCCTTGTATTGCAAGTCTGATGTCTTGAGTTCTCGTTTAAACGGTCATTGCTTTGGTTTTATTGCTGTTTATTTTCACTGCTATGCGTTCCGCTTCCCTGCTGATAATATCTAGGCAATTTTGAGCATGGTTCCTGGCGCCTTTGCCATTGGTGATGACCACAAAGTCATCTGCATAGTTAAGAAGTTTGGCTTTTGGTACATAAGAACATAAGAACAAAGGCAACTGCAGAAGGCCTATTGGCCCATACGAGGCAGCTCCTATTTATAACCACCCAATCCCACTCGTATACATGTCCAACCCACGCTTGAAACAATCGAGGGACCCCACCTCCACTACGTTTCGTGGTAATTGGTTCCACAAATCAACAACCCTGTAACCAAACCAGTATTTACCCAAGTCTTTTCTAAATCTAAACTTGTCCAATTTATACCCATTGTTTCGCGTTGTCTTGTGTTGATACTTTTAATACTCCATTAATATCCCCTTTGTTATGTCCATTCATCCACTTGTAAACCTCTATCATGTCACCCCTAACTCTTCGCCTTTCCAATGAATGCAATTTAAGCTTTGTTAATCTTTCTTCATATGAAAGATTTCTAATTTGGGGAATTAGGCCCTATCTGTACCTAAAAAAAGACTTGACAGAGTTCCACATAAGAGGTTGTTCCGGAAACTAGAACATATGGGAGTGACAGATAGACTTCTAACATGGAAGCAAATTTTTCCGGGAGAGAAATGAGGGCAGTAATAAGAGGCAATGTATCAGACTGGAGAAGTGTCATGAGTGGAATACCACCTGGGTTCAGTTCTTGCACCGGTAATATTCATTGTCTACATAAACGATCTACCAGATGTAATACAGATTATGTAAACATATTTGCTGATGCTAAAATACAAAAATACTAATGAAGATAAACTTAGATGATTACCATGCCCTTCAAGAAGACCTGAACAAAATAAGTATATGGAGAACCACTTGGCAAATGAAATTTAATGTGAATAAATGTCATGTTATGGAATGTGGAGTAAGAGAACATAGACCCAACACAACCTACAAATTAGGCGAGAAATCTTTTAAAGAATTCCGATAAAGAAAGATCTAGGGGGTGGTTCTAGATTGAAAACTATCACCTGAGAACCACAATGCATATCGTGCGAGAAGCCTATGCTACACTTTCTAATATCAGAATTGCTTTTAAATACATGGATGGTGAAATACTAAAGAAATTATTCACGACTTTTGTTGGACCAGAGCTGGAATATGCAGCGGATGTATGATGCTCATATCTTTTTAGCATATCAACTAGAAAAGGGGTAAAGACATGCAATTAATTGGCTTCTGGAACTGAAGGACAAGAAGAATGAGGAGTAGTTAGAGGCGTTAAATATGTCAAAACTAGAAGATAGAAGCAAAGAGGCGATATGATCACTACGTACAAAATAGTAACGGGAATCGATAAAATTGATAGGGAAGAATGTCTGGGACCTGGAACTTCATGAACAAGAGGTCATAGATTTAAAATAACTAAACAAAGCTGCCGAAGAAATAATAAGAAAATTCACTTTCGCAAACGAGTGGTAGACGGTTGGAACAAGATGAGCGAGGAGGCGGCCAAAACAGTCAGTACTGTAGTTTCAAAGCATCGACGACAGAGTGCTGGGAAGACTGGACACCACGAGCGTAGCTCTCATCCTGAAACTACACCTAGGTAATTACAGTTCACAATTCTGGGAAATCCTCACAAAAATAATAACTTAATAAACTGTTACTAATTTAGGTCATCTTACAAATTTGCTGACTTAAACATCATAAGCGTATCCACCATTATACCTAGAATTCCTTTACAAAATTTGTCAATTAATTCGAGCCTCATTAGGCTACATACATCGATTCGTTCGTGGTCTTCACTCAAACATCTGTGTTAAGATCTTCACTATACGGTACACGACTTTCACATTCAAAGACTTACGTTTGCAATCAATAGCCTGGGTATGGTTGAGATTAGATCATACGCAGCAATTTCACCATTTAGTAAACATGTTCCTCGCCTATGCTGGGAGGATAATTAGCACTTCCGAGCGTTAGCCGCAGGTGCGGCATGACTCATATACCCTCCCATCTAATGTAAGAGGCTAAGGTTTCTGCAAGTAGGACCATGATACCTGCATACAAACCATAAAATATTAATACGAATACAATTATATGAGAATTAGTTCTTAAATTATTCCCAAAAATGTGCTACCCACTTTGAGTAAAATGAGAATGTATGTAAGAGATAAAACTGCTACAAACTGAGGTCTCGTCCACCGCAAGCAGAGCACCAACCAACCCATTAAACACCAAGGTTATGTAAAATGAAGGAAAATTTCTCCAAGTACAACAGGAAGTACATAAAGAAAATGGCAACCCAAGAGGGGGGGGGGGGAAGTTTCTGGGCTTATATGTTCACAGCGACAATTTGATTAATAGTTTGGTAATGCGAGTGTTGTAGAGAGTAAGTAGGCTTTATGATACGTATCATACATNTGATAGACCACAGAGTAATTCAGGAAAGAGGTGGTTGGGTTGACTATGTCTATATGGACCTAAAAAAATCTTTTGATAGTCTCACACAGAGGCTGTTCTGGAAACTGGAACATGCTGGAGGACTGACAGCAAGACTTCTGACATGGATGAAAAATTTGTCACAGTTCTTGCACCAGTAATGTTCATCGTCTACATAAATGATCTACCACAAGGAATACAGAATTATATGACATGTTTGCAGATGATTGTAATACCCTTTAAATTGATCTAGATAAAAAGGTGCTTGGAGCATCAAGTGGTAAATGGAATTCAATGTAAATATCTCAAGAAGCACAAAAGAAACTGGAAAATGTGCAAAGACATAATACAAAATGACTTCCTGAACTGAAAAACAAGTGTTACAAGGAGAAACTAGAGGCATTAAACATGCCATAACTATAAGATAGAAGAAAAAGAGGTGATATGCTCACAACTTACAAAATACTAACAGGAATCAACCAAATTAACGAAGAGGGATTCCTGAAACCAGCAACATTACCAACAAGAGGACACAGATTCAAGCTAAGGAAACAAAGGTGCTGAAAAAATATAAGATAGTTTTCTTTTGCAAACGGCGGTAGACGGTTGGAACAAGCTAAGTGGGAACGGAGTCCAAAACCGTCATTAGTTTCAAAGCGTTATACGACAAAGAGTACGGGAAGGCAGGACACCGTGAGCATAGCTCTCATCCTGTAACTATACTTAGGTACAGGAATACAACACACACACTAAATCTAGGGGTGGTTTCTAGATAGAAAACTATCACCTGAGGACCACATAAAGAATATTGTGCGAGGAGCATATGCCACGCTTTCCAACTTCAGAATTGCTTTTAAATACATGGATGGCGATATACTAAAGAATTGTTCACGACTTTTGTTAGGCCAAAGCTAGAATATGCAGCGGTTGTGTGGTGCCCTTATTTTAAGAAGCACATCAACAAACTGGAAAAGGTGCAAAGACATGCTACTAAGTGGCTCCCAGAACTGAAGGGCAAGAGCTACGAGGAGAGGTTAGAGGCATTAAATATGCCAAAACTAGAAGACAGAAGAAAAAGAGGCGATATGATCACTACATACAAAATAGTAACAGGAATTGATAAAATCGATAGGGAAGATTTCCTGAGACCTGGAACTTTAAGAACAAGAGGCCATAGATATAAACTAGCTAAACACAGATGCCGAAGAAATATAAGAAAATTCACTTTCGCAAACAGAGTGGTAGACGGTTGGAACAAGTTGGGGAGAAGGTGGTGGAGGCCAAGACCGTCAGTAGTTTCAAAGCGTTATATGACAAAGAGTGCTGGGAAGACGGGACACCACGAGCGTAGCTCTCATCCTGTAACTACACTTAGGTAATTACACTTAGGTAATTACACACACACACACACACACACACACACACACACACACACACACACAGACACTTAGGGTAGAAATAGCCTAAGCTACTCTGTCCCTTTGAGATGTATTTTATTGTGTCAATAAATGTACTTGAACTTTATGCCAATCAGTGAAGAAGAAATTCCAAGTGATTAATCTTGCCAAAACTAGAGGCCAGATTCACGAAGCAGTTACGCAAACATTTACGAACCTGTACATCTTTTCACAATCTTTGGCGGCTTTGTTTACAATTATTAAACAGTTAATGAGCTCGGAAGCATCAGGAGGCTATTTATAACTATAACAACAGTTGATTGGGAAGTTTTCATGCTTGTAAGCTGTTTAATAAATGTAACCAAAGCCGTCAAAGATTGAGGAAAGATGTACACGTTCATAAGTACTTGCGTAACTGCTTCGTGAATCTGGCCTTAGATTCACAATTGTAGGATAGTTGAAATCGTGAGTAATACAACTACTATATCATGACTAGTATATATTGTATATAACTGATCAGTCTATATAGAAGCTTTAAAATTCTATCTTACATGAAAATTTTCCTCCTAGCTCCCACAAAAACCAATACATTTTAAAATTAGAATGTTATTATAATAGAAGTTAATAAAGATGATTTCTTCTAGAAATTTTAGTAAAATTCTGATGTATTGTACATGATAAATTGTTCACCAAAGTTATCAAATTCAAGAGCTTAAAACGAGCACACAAGGAAAGGAAGAGCACATGCACATAATCACTCCACCTTATAAAGAAATTAGGACAAGAAAATGAAAATAGAATATGATGGAATAATTCCCATAGGCCACAGCTGGCCTAGCTTAGATCTTGAAAATACATTTCAGTTGAAAGTGGTGTGTAGAAAACAGATTAGTGTGAACAGTACGTGAAAAGTAGTCAAGGCAGCAGTTTGTATTAAGTAAATTTTTGGTATTTTTGAATATGGCAACTCTTGACACACACCAACATGCACTTAGCAGTAGGGTGGCAGACCAAGGAAATGTGGGGGTGCTACTTATGAGAATGAATGTGTCATTTGAAATAGATTTGACTTTTCCAGTATTGCTCTTATCATATCTGGCTTGATGTTTCCCCAACTCTCAAAATTGAATAACAGTGATGGTAATACCAAAGATGAAATAAAATACATTTTGATTATAGAGTATAAGGGCAATCGAGAAAGAGCTAGATGAATTGACATATCCCGATATGAACAGGATATTGTAGCAAGTACAAAGGGAGTAAGAGAGTGTTGTAAGGTGTACAAGATAATTTATGAATTCAAGATGAAATGAATGCAGGCTGGTGCAGTGGTGGTTAATTACAATGGTTATAATGGTGTTATCTATCGTGTTGGTTGTAGCACACTGTGCTTGCAGATGTAATGGGGGATCCATCTCTCAACTTTTAATTAACTGGTGTACTGTACAGGTTTCAAAACCAATTAATCACTATCACATCAACACTTGAAGCTGTTAATAAAGTTTACCTCCACCACTAATTCTTAGCACAATGGAGTTGTCCACCACAGTGAAAATATTCTAACCTTCATGTTGGTCAACCTGGTACAGTACTTAGTTTCAAACTATTTCCCCTTATCTGTGAACCACTGATGCTAAATAATCTGCCAACTTTATCTCCCCTCATTTTTCTCTATTCCAGTGATATGTTAAATTCCTTAAGTCTATCGTCGTAATTCATTCCTCTCGATTCTGTAACTAACAAGATAAAGACTACATGCTGGTAGCACATATTTCAAACTGATCTAACATATATGGTATACATGGCCCTGAGTAACCTCCTGTTCAGGTACCCCCGGGGATGCAGTTGTAATGGTGTTGATGTTTTAACCCAGATTACGTTATATTCCAAGGTGGCCAAAAATATCACAATAATATACCATGACCTACAACTGTGTAGACACTAGAATATCGCCTCTCCCCACTTCCTCCTCACAGTGGCAGGGGACAAAGGGTGTCATAAGATAACCACTTACCAGAAAAAAAAAACAAAATTGGTGGAAGTGTTGCAAAAACTCAAAACACTGATAATATTATCCATAAATGAACACAAACTCAAAACAATCCCAAACAAAATACCACCCCAATGCTTCTCTCTCACCACCAGCAAGGGGCCTGGTGCTGGCCAGCCCTTCACTCACTAGCCTGGTGTCCATAAGTCTCTAGAAATTGTCATTATTTTGTCATGTGCCTGGATTTTCTATTATGATTCATTGTGGAGTTGTCAGTTCAAAATGCTCTTAGTGGTGTATTTGCCTATCTTAAGATTTTCTAACCCACTTTGGCTGTGGCTTCAGGGTATTATTCACTCAACAAGCAGTTCAGCTGATGTCATCAAGCAGAGTTAACTTCTCTAACAAGACAATTTCCCCTAGAATATATTCCTCTCGAGTCTTTCTTTATCTCAGGAAGTACCTTGGGATTCTGTTGCCAAACAAGACCTGCAGAAGGGAGTGATGACATTAATTGTAGTTTCAGAATCTAGCTTGGGGTTATGTTGATATACTGGTGCTTAACAAGTGACATTTAGCATTACGAATTTTTTTTAATGGCATGACATATAGTCTGTAACATTAGCTTGGTCAGCTTTTGGTTATCTACTCAATAGGAAAGTGCAGGTTTATTTCAAGTCCCATGCAGTGTGAGAGTTTATTTGCTATACTTAGTTAAGAGCTAACTTTGGAATCATGTGCCATTAACCGAGATGCGCTTAGAGCGAGGCATTTGTTCTCGTGTTGTTCTTATAATGATGGCTAACCAAATAACTTCCTATGCTTAAGCTATTGCATTTAATGGAAGAATTGGTGTGATTACAATCCTGTGCCTTGAATATCTTTTTCTCTGAATTTGTGAGTAAAGGTGGTGAACTGCCACTAAGTTCAAAGTTGACCTCTTCTCCCCCATGGCTTGGCAACATGTTCCTGCAGGTTAGTCACTGACCAGGCCTCCTGGTTGACAATTTGGTCAAATAAGTTATTGCAATGCTGCACACAGTCCGATGTAGGAATCATAGCCTGGCTAATCAGGTACTATTCCCCACATAGCAAGACAACAAGATCAACCAGCAGCCTGGGTCACTCCAGACAAGCACCTTAATCCATGGACCATNATGTGTATTTTTATGTAGTCATTACATAAGAATCTTTGAATGCTCTCTGTATGGCCAAACTTTGTCACATATTCCAAAGATATTTTTAGAATAACCAATTTAGGCATATTATGATTAATTTATTTTGAATTTATAAATTGATAAAACACTAACATACTAGCATAAGGGAGCAATCAGCAGTCACTTGACACAAAATTAATAAATAGCCTTGATAAAAGATGGTCACTACACATTATTACATTTAATAGTTTTAACAAATTACAAGCTATAATTGGATTATATACATCCAAGACATAATAGCATACTGCTACCATGTAACTGTGTGCATATATGTCACTTCTAAGTGCAAATTCAACAAATAAAAATAACTGTACCACAAAAGTTGGTAAATAATTAGGTCTGAACAGCTCATTCTTTGGATAAGCCAAATGACTAAAGTTCAGTTTCAAGCTGAGAACACCAATGTAATTAAACAATAAGCATATAAATAACAGTACTGTATGTAGTTAGGAGAGAGAAGTTGGCACAATCAGTAAATTTGAACTAAGGAGAAATAGGATGATCAGCAATTCAATGGCAGGTATTGTAGTGAGAGAAGCCAGAGTAATACTGGCTGTGGTACAAGTATGAGCTAAGGCAACCAAGAAATGGGTTAGAGCACACCAGCGTCACTCTAAATGCAGCTCATGTTTGACTACATGAGGAATAACTTACTCTGTTACACCAGACCCTCTGGAGCTTTGCATAAACAAAGAAGTCTCGAAGTTAGCTCTGTGACCACTGTCCAATAATAATATCTTTACATATTAATTAGCTACAAACCAGTACTAACCAGTCTTATATAAATATGAATAATATGAGTAAATTTGGATTTTTCTCAACATATAAGAAACTACAATTAGTGTTTCATGGGGATAGTCTTCACTTGATCAACAGGGAAAATTGGATACACAAAAATTGTCAGGGAAGGAGCAGATTAGGCTATAGGGTCTGTAACTACCCTTATGCCATATACATAACAAGAACAAATATATAAACATATATTATTATGCAAAGAGATTAATGAGTATATAATACAGAATGCATGAAAAAAATCGGAAAAAAATTCTTATATTCTCGTAAGGACCAGAATCATGAAAGTAATTGAAAGGAGTTACCCATAATATGAACAAAATAGACTGTAGTGTCAGATGGCAAGAAAAATAAATGTTATAAAAGATAATTATTTTAACAAGACAAAAAACTAAAAAATATTTTATCTTGTTCTAGTTTTGGTAAACTTTAATTAAACCCCAATGGAATATCCTGTCCAGTTTCAGTACAGTTGACACAATCCTGAATTGCTAATTTACTTGCATTTTCTTGTAAACATTGAAGCAAAATTGTTTCACCCATGTTAGAAATCATGAGATTAAGCTTAAGAACCACAGTCGTTATGTTCAGAAAATTTGAATAGACACTGAAACTCTGTAGAATGAAAAAGGTTACTTAAAATTTCCAGACACCAAGATACAATGTCAATTCAGAGAACACAATAGAATACACCAAGATATCTCAAGCCAAATTGAACAAAATTTACTTGGGTTAGGAAGAAATAAAGCAGTTGGACCAGATGGAGTTTCACCTCCATCTAATGGAGGTGTAGTGAGAGAATGGCAACTAAGTTGAATATTCCACTCCAATTGATATTTTAGACATCTGTATACAGCAGATATATGGAAAAAGGGGAAAACATAGTTCCAGTCTACAAAACTGGAAGCAGAGAAGATCCTCTGAATTATAGACCTATATCATTAACAAGCATGGTAGTCAAAATATTAGAATTTTCTTTCAAATCAAATGGATAGAACACCTTGAGAATAATGACATAATAACAAACAGTATGGTTTTGAACACGAAGATCTGTGTAACGTATCTATGTTTTTATGATAGAGCCACAGATTCTATTGGAAAAAGATGGCAGGTTGACTATCTGGACCTAAAAACACACTTGACAGAATTCCACACAGAGGTTGTTTTGGAAACTGGAACATACTGCAGGGGTGGCAGCTAGACTGACATTGATGAAAAATGTTCTGACAAAGATGAGGGTGGTAATCAGAGGCAATGTACCTGACTGGAGGAGTGTTACTAGCGGAGTACCACAGGATTCAATTCTTGCACCAGTAATGTTCATCGTCTATATAAACAGTACCAGAAAGAAAACTGAACTGATATGAACATGTTAGCTGATAATGCTAAGCTACTATCTTGAGTTTATCTCGAGATGATTTTGGGGATTTAGTCCCCCCGCGGCCCCGGTCCTCGACCAGGCCTCCACCCCCAGGAAGCAGCCGTGACAGCTGACTAACACCCCCGGTACCTATTTTACTGCTAGGAACAGGGGCGTAGGGTGGAAAGAAACTCTGCCCATTGTTTCTCGCCGGCGCCCGGGATCGAACCCGGGACCACAGGATCACAAGTCCAGCGTGCTGTCCGCTCGGCCGACCGGCTCCCAGGGAAGATGGGAGGACAGATGATTGTCAGGCCCTTCAAATTGATCTAGATAAAATAAGTGCTAGAGTGCCAAGTGGCAAATGTGCTATGTGAACAAGTGCCATGTTATGGAATGACAAATCAGAGAAAATAGACCACACAACTTACAAATTATGTGGAATGGATTTAAAAACCGAGATATAGGGGTGGTTTTTGGATGTAGACCGTCACCAGAGGAACACAAAAAACATTGTGCAAGGAGCATATGCATCTCTTTCAAACTTAAGAATCACTTAGTTACATGGATGATGTAACTAAAGAAACTGGTCATGACTTTGGTAAGACCAAAATTAAATATGCAGCAATAATAATAATAGGTGGTAGGTGCCCATATCTCAAAAAGCACATCAATAAACTGGAAAAAGGTGCAAAGGCATGCTACAAAATGGCTTTTGGAACTGAAAAACAATAGTTACGAAGAGAGGCTAGAGGTGTTAAAGTGTATATTAAAGCTATAAGACATAACAGGAAATGCCAAATTGACAGAGGAACTCCTGAAACTTACAACTTCAAGAACATGAGGTCACAGATTTAGGCAAAGGAAACAAACGTGCCAAAAAATATTAAAAAGTTTCTTTTGCAGTGGTAGATGGTTGGAACAAGTTCAGTGAGAAGCGGAAAAGGCCAAAACTCTTAGTTTTAAACCATTATGAAAATTAGTTTTAAATCATTATGTGCTGGGAAGATGGTGATGGACACCACAAGTGTAGCTCACCTAACTACACTTAGGTAATTACACACACACACACACACAATCTATACCTACATATATTTCCAAAGTTATACAAAATGAATACCACTATTGACATCAACATAACATGGGAGCACAAAAACGTAAGACACAATGAAAATATATTTACCAAGTTATTCCGTGCAGCACTTCACCTCAGTACTACTAAGAAAACACAGCTTTCCTGGGCCATTACTGCTAAACCACCATTGGTAGAGACTTTATAAGAATTTTAGTACAGTACTTCATGGATGCTATTCAACAATGTCAACAGAAAAAGAATTTTCAGAAATGTTTCTTCTGCATGCATTAAGATAATATGTGCAGTTTAAGGATTAAAGTGCAACTGCATTTCACCCAACATTGTATTACTGTCTTAATAAGTAACATTGGTTTGGCATCTGTTTTTTGAAAGGTTTTGGATTTCCAACCAGTTTTTCTTTAAATTATTTTATTGTGTTCTGACATTAACTCCCAGGTTTTCAACATTTTTTTTTTGTTCTACTGTGTAGTTCAACTTGATTTTGCATGACATTCAAATTATTATTTCTTAGTTTATAAAGTCATTTTATGGAGTTCACTGTGGCTCACTGAAAGACAAGGTATAGATAATTTTATTTAATGCCTTGAACTCTACAAATGCCACTCAAAAAAATATTAGTGCTGCCTGCAAAAGATGACATGGTACTATAGTTTGTTTCTTTTTCCAAGTCAGATATGAGAATGAGTACTAGCAAACAAGTTTGAATGGTGGAGGATACAATTTTTACTTTGTTGACCATTATTCTTCGGGTTCTGCTTGTTAGAAATTTAAAAATTCATCTTCCAATTTTGATAATTATTTTTTATCACACCATAATCACATTTGTTGAAAGCTTTCATGAAGTCTGTGTATATTATGAAAGGATTTTGCTCATCTTTCAGGGCATCCAATACAATGTCATAATGTTCCAACACATGTGAGTGGCAGAAACATCCTACTCTAAGCCTATGTTAGCCAGCGGCACAACACTGCTTCAGAAGGAAAGTCATACTAAACAAACTTGACTGAATCTTCCTAGACTGCCCAATAGCTTTTGATACATTTCCTTACAAGACCAATGCACAAGATGGCGAGACCAGTGGGGATACCAAGAAAGGCACTGGAGTGGGCATGGGAGTAAGGTACTTGATGGATAGGAAACAAAGGATCATAGTCAAGGACGATACAACAGGTGGGAAAGAAGTGGAAAGTGGTGTTCCACAGGGCTCTGTCCTAAGGACCATTGCTCTTTTTCCCATTATGTAAATAACTTTGCAGAAGGAGTGAGCTCATACATGTCAATGTTTGCAGATGACGCAAAGTTAATGAGGAGAGCAAGTACCGATGAGAACTGTAGAGTGAGGCAAGAAGAATCTCCACAAACTTCAAGAGTGGGCTGATAAATGGCTGTTGGAATCCAATCCAAGTAAGAGTAATGTAATGAAAATAGGTAAAGGCAATACCAGAATTCAACTACATCCCAAGTGGAAGACAATTAAGAGAATAAGACCTAGGAGTAAATTATCCCAACATTAATGCCAGGAGCTCATGTAAACTGGATAACATCAGCAGCATATGGGAAGCTAGCAAACATAAGAACAACATTTCAGAAACTAAGCAAGAAGGTTTTCAAGTTCATACACACTGCCAATGTGAGAACATTATTTGTGTATGCAGCACTAGCAAGGAGCCCACAGCCTGTGAAGCACAAAAAAGAAACTTAAAATTCAGAGGTTTGCCACCAGAATTGAGAGGCCTCAGCTATGAGGACAGATTGAGGAAACTCGGCCTCAGCTATGAGGACAGATTGAGGAAACTCGGCCTCAGCTATGAGGACAGATTGAGGAAACTCGGCCTCAGCTATGAGGACAGATTGAGGAAACTCGGCCTCAGCTATGAGGACAGATTGAGGAAACTCGGCCTCAGCTATGAGGACAGATTGAGGAAACTCGGCCTCAGCTATGAGGACAGATTGAGGAAACTCGGCCTCAGCTATGAGGACAGATTGAGGAAACTCGGCCTCAGCTATGAGGACAGATTGAGGAAACTCGGCCTCAGCTATGAGGACAGATTGAGGAAACTCGGCCTCAGCTATGAGGACAGATTGAGGAAACTCGGCCTCAGCTATGAGGACAGATTGAGGAAACTCGGCCTCAGCTATGAGGACAGATTGAGGAAACTAACCCTCACAACCTTAGAGAAGATAAGAAACAAAAGGATATGCTCACTACATACAAGATCCTCATGGGGAACAGAAAATTGATAAAGGAAGCCTATTTAAATCAGAAAGGGGTAGGACAAGCGGACAAAGGTAAGTTGTACACACAAATGAGTGAGAGATGCAAAGAGATTTCATCTTGTTCCTTGCATAGGTGGTTGGCAAGCAGAATGCACTGAAGAGAATGTTGAAGCCATTTCTACCCATTAACAAAGAAAATATGATGAAAATGTTAATGTTGAGAGAAGTAATTAACATGCCAGATACAAACATCTAGGTGAGGCATAAAGTTCTAGAATTCACTGCCTTGTAGTTGGTAATAGGTAAGCACCCTCCTGAGGCTTGGATCAAGCACACTTGTCTTGGTTCCAGAATCATGCAGGTGCGAATATATGATGGCATTGCCAGATGCCACCAGTATGGTTTCATTAATCAGAAAATCCACTCTCTAACCTTATCTTACCATTTTTCTTCCTTGATTCGCAACTAATTTCTAACATTTCACTGGTAAACCTGCATCTTTATGATGAAGCATGTGCAAAGTACACAAAAGATATATATAGACTTAAATAGATAAAAGCTGTTGGCCATATACTTTCACTCTTAATTCTTCCTACTTACCTTACACTCAATTTTGATTTCCCACAATAGTATTTGTAACCAATTTATGTCTCCTCGGAAGTCTCTAATTACATTTTATAGGCAAGCAAGGTCTCAGTAAATTTCTTGTCAGGTTGTAGTTCAACCTGACAAGATATTAGCCCTCACAAAGCCCTCTTGCCATGCAGCTGATGGGTGTTGTCTGCTGTTTAATGTCACACTAGAACTTGTTTTGCTTTCCTAGCTCCGATTTCTATGCTACTTTCATTTATTCTTCATGCTGGTTTCCACTTTAGATGTTTGCAGTATTTTTCTTAAGGTACTCACTCTTGGAGAATGTAATATTCTTTTCTGGACCCCAAGATAAAAATGCTCGCAAGATGATGCCAGGTGTCCCTAACATACTTCTATTCAGAAATGGGTTTCATTCACTTCTAATATTTAATTTTTTTTTCTGAACATAAGCTATTCATACTACTACTACTTTTGCACATCATCCGCAGTTTGAATTCTTGCAGGCTCTACACTTTTGTCACTCCTAGTTGTTTTCCACAGCTGGTGAGTTCAATTCCTTCATCTGGTCTAATTTTATATTCTTGGCTACCCCACCCCCACCCCCAAACCACCAACACCCACCTTACAACTAAAAATACCATTTCCCTTTTCTTTCACTGGTTTACAATGTGTGTTTCCTCCCAAACTCCTATTTTAAACACTCGTCTAATCTGAGGATATACATCAACACTAAGTGCATCTCTTATTCTGTACGCTATCCACCTGGATTTTTACTAATTACTTCTTCAAATCTTCCACTTATCACTTACAAATTTCACTACAAGACTTTTCCAAACACTTCCTGGGTACTTTATGTATTGCATAATATGTCTACCTATAATATTTTAATCTAGCCAACACAATTGTAATAATACTGAATTTAAATGAAAAGTTTAGATTAAAACAACCTACATTATTTGAGTGAAGTAGTCACTAAGTAGATTTTGTTATGCCCAGTTCAGATTATACCACCACAACCAATGCCTAACAACAAAGCCAGCAACCAACTAACACAGTCCAGACTCGGCTGCTGATCGAGAAATAATTTTAACTGTTCAACTGACCAACACAACCAGGGATGTTCTCATTTATTATCCATAAGCAACAGCAACATGGTCAGAGATGTTTGAAAGTACTGTACCACAAAAATTTAAAACTCCTGCAGGCACACTGGGCTAACATCTACTTCACTGGCTTCCAGTAAACAGAATATCGTGGCAAAAAAAGCATAGGCACCCTTGCTGGGATATTTTGGTATCTTTTCAGTATTCTCAGTACCGAAGAGCCCCGCCCGCCCGGAAAGAGCAGAGCGCCCCGCCCGCCCGGAAAGAGCAGTGTGCCCAGCCCGCCGGAAAGAGCAGAGCGCCCAGCCCGCCCGGAAAGAGCAGAGCGCCTAGCTCACCCGGAAAGAGCAGAGCACCCAGCTCGCCCGAAAGAGCCAAGCACCCAGCCCGCCTAAAAAACAACAACCAACCATCCAGCCCAGAGAGCACCAAGCACTCAGGTCAGAAATAGTTAGGCATGCACACAACCAGGATAGAGCCCAACAGGTACACAGCCCTACGAATTTATGATTGTATAATATTTTGCAAATGCACAAAATTTCTTCGAAAGTATCTTTATTGTTTTTATGATGCCATTGTATGCATTAGGGTCATAATTAATAAAATTGAGTTACTTGAATCCTTTTTCATTATGTGAACATTTTAAAACTAGTACCTCTTACAAACTAAATAAAACACCATTTTAATAATTTCCCATAGTATGTAAGGGAACGTACATCTTCTACTCCTTAGAGATACTGTATAATATAAATTAAAAAGAAAAATAGTCGCCAGAAAAATGCTTTTCATGATTATGCATATTGCTTGTACAGTATTTATATTACTATAACTTGCAAACACACACACATCATAGGTCTGTTATTTGTACCATGTATTCCTATAAAAAAAATGGAGATGCTTCCAAATAACTATTTTTAAGTTTTGAAAAGCACAACTGAAAAGTGTAGTTGTCTTACTATAACAGTATTTAATAAATGCAAATTTGAAAATTTAGATTTTAGGTTGCATTTCTACACTCAGAATGGATTAGATAAAAATAATGTCCCAGCCAAAAGAATGATTACTAGGGGCTTTCACTTACAATACTTTTTCTTAGTTTATGCAACAAAAAACCATGCTATACAAAAAACAAAACAACACTGACCATTGTACTAACCAGCCATAATTAACACAAACAACATGATGCAACAACCACCAAATCCATAGTTAGTCAACACTAGTGCACAATGGCATGACTGGTATTCTTAAGTATGCAAGACATTCCACCTATATATCTGATATGTTTCTGGGAACTCCCCCATCCTCAAGAAGTTGGCTCCTTGTAGCTTCCCCAAGAATTTAAAAATGCCTTTTTCGGTAAGCTATTGTATTTAAAAATTCCCCACAAAATAATATATTGAACAATTCTACATGGTAATTTTGATTACAAAAGCACTTACGTAATTGCCACTTGCTTGCAGTGATAAAAAATATATGAAAAAGAATAAGGATTGCCCTCAGAAAGCATATATAAATACCTGGCAAAGGAAGAAACATGAAAATAATATCAAACCTCAAAAAGCCAGCTGCCAAGTTAACCGCAGCATCTAGCTCCAAAGAGCTATGGTCCATAGAGATCCCTTGGATTCAGACAATAAGCTGCAGGGGAACAGTCAGAATGAAGTTAAGAGCACTGAGCCTGGAGATATCTGAATCCACCTTAAAGCATGCCACAAGGCCACAAACTCCCACACCATACTATACACCCGACAGAAAGGAATTGACCGACAACCTTTAGTGGCTTCATAAACACTAGTCAAGAAACCCTAACTCATAGCCGAAGTGTAGATAAAAATACCAAGCAATGGCAGAGAAAGGTGCTAAGGAACTGCACTCCAAAAAGTCTGAAATACAAGCCAGCAATGAAGCATCTATCAAAGGCTGATCAGGGTCCAAACCTAACGGCTAGAAAAGGGGCAGAATGGTAGAAACAAGAACAGTCTACAAACCCACACCCTGCCCAACAGAAAGTAAAAGTAAAGTAAGTTGCAGTAAAAGTTGAGGCTCCAGCACACGCACTCCAGCAACCTCAAAGTCACCCGGGGCTGCCTCATCACCAGAAGGCAACAGCGCTGCAACCGAAGCAAACGCAAGAAAACGTGAAAGTAACACAGACCGAGTCTAATATCTCACCAACCAAGACTTCCCCCAGTTCACCAGGAACCTGAATCTGGCAAGCTGAGAAAGAACCAGAGAGCTAACAGACATGTGAACTGATTGGGGGCTCTCACCAGCTAGTTGCCAAAGTAAGGCAGAACACAAAGTAACCCCCAACAAGGTGAGGTTTGTGAGGATGCTCACCAGATACTGTATACTGTAATATAGTAAGCCAACACAGCATGGGCAATGCAACAGTGAAAGCCGACCTTCGCAAGCTGTGTGGACAAGGATGCAAAACACCAGCGAGCCCCAAGCAACCAATGCTCACTCCCGACCTGGGGCCTAGACAGAGGGATAACAAGATTCTTAACTCACCCAAGGTGAGGCCCCAACCTAGTGGTCTGGCCTCTAACACAGCAAGCTACTGAACACACCAGAGTAGAGAAATTGGTCAGTAAAGGAGCAATACAAGAGCACACCAAGAATGGAACACTGAACACATGCAACTAAGCGCACCACAATCCAGGTCCACACAGCACTAAGTCAGACAAAAACACGTTTGTGTAGGAAAACCAAAATGAAAATAATAAGACAAATAGTATTAGGTCAAAGTCCAAGGATGACTGGCACTCAGCTGAGAAGCGGAATCCTCCATAGCATGCTGACAACACAGGAGCCCTACAGTGGACATCCATTACTGTCTGCATCAACATGTTTATTAGTCCAGTGAGCTTCAAATACTGAGCCCCAGCACTACTAACTCATTAACACTAACCTCCAACAAGTTGGGGGGTTAGTGTTATTGAACTCTCACATGTTTTGAGACTCATTCATCTTCACATTGTTGGGGTAGTTCATTTGTTGGCTTTGAGGCTTCTATCTCTTTGAACCCAGCAGTAGTCTGTTTGATTCTCTGACTTTCTGGATGCTTTGTCGGTGGGAAAGACAGTTTCACCTGCTATGTGCCTCTGAGAGGGGGCTCAGGTTCTGGCTCCCGAAAGCCAAGCATAATTCTAAGGATGATGTGACCTAGTAGTTGGGAAGCCATCTCAGTTTCAGGGAGCTGCAAGGGGCTTCCCAAAGAAAATTGTCTTTAAAACGCCATTGTCCTAGCCAATAATTCTTAATTTAGGACTCCAGACATCATGAAGACATGAATAACTGTATGGTGTGCCTATGATACAATGCTGTCTCATATTTAAAGCACTTCAATGTTGCTCAAAAACCTAAATAAAAAATGCAGCAAGCTGCATATATAATACTGGAAGCAAATAGTGTGTATACCATACATAGAGTACCGTATTTTGCTCTTTTCTAATGTGTGTAACTATTTAAGTGTACGAGAATTTGCCAGCGATTAAAATACCTCATTTACATATTTACATGCCAGTGAACCCGGGTGGTATAGGAAATTCACGAGGTGTACGGGAGTACACGAGTGGTTAAGTGCAGTTGCAGGATGAGTCTTGCTTTTGGTGTCCCCTCTTTCCTCTTCCCTATAAATTTTGTCATATGACATGATACTATGACGACACTAAGCAATTATTTCAAAGTTTAACACCAAAACCTAAAGGTTTAGCTAATATTTCACTCTTGGTAAAGGCAACCTACATTTTGGTTTTACATGTCTAGTCCTTTATTATTATAATAAACTAATAAAATATATATTGATTGTTTTATTGCAGTATGGTGGTGGGATTTAGGTCTTGGCCCAATACCGGAATACATTTTGCTATTCACTGCAATGTTTTCCCAAAAACACAACATTGCCAAGTCCATTCACTTGCAAAGGAAGCGTACTATCCATTACACGCTCTGTCAGATTACGTCTACTGTCTCTTTAATCTATAGGAACTATACATTATATATATGCATATATACACATACATATATACACACATATGTATATATATTTATATATACTGTATACATGCAATTACAATTGGATTGACCATACCCTTGAGTTCTGTACTGCAATTTTTCAGACCATTATACTTAAGTAACCAGGTTCTGCAAATACTTTACAATTTAAAAATTATTCTACATAACTATGAATAAGCTGTTAAAACAAATATAATAAAGCTTCATTAAGTAACTGGCACAGCCACCTACTGTATACTTAATTTTAACATAAATACAACTTCATACAACAATACAAGTCTCGTTAAATCAACTGCTTATAGTTGTATTCATGCACATGCTTAATACTTTATAATTAACATTATCTTACTTCACATATGCATCACTATTAAGTAAAAAAATTCAAGTATTTTAGTACAATAATACTGAATTTCACAAGATTACACAAACATGATATTAATGAAACCAAATTATTATTACAGTACTAGTATTATTGATGAAACTATATACCAGAATTTGTCTCCTTGTATGTAAAAATACAGCTATGAATAAACAAAGGCATCATCCTGTGCATGAGCTATTTATTTGACCCCAAGGTAAAATCCACCATGTCCTCAGGACCAGGATCAAGACACACTGGTAGATTACATTTTCAGTATCAACCACAGGTAACTTTGTAAACTGCCCCTTAAATGCATGAAAATGTCAGGTCACTGTATAAAAACTCAATCCAGCCCCGAATGACTAACGGAGGACCTTGAGTTTAAGGTATTAAGACCCATTTAAGAGTTCTCCCTTGGGATAAAAGAGAGCCCATCTAACTAGGTCCATACCCAACTGACAACCTAGTGGGACCTGAGTGACACACTGCCATCTGTTGGTAGTTAGGGGTACTAGGTTGTTGAACATACCCAAGGGACAAAACAAGAGATGGGACCATGAACAGCAAAATGGTTCATGCTCAAAAAGGTGCCGTTTGTTTACTCAGTGCATTTCTAAAATACTTTTATTTGCATTTGGCTGCTTTTCATGGTAACGGGAAGAAATGGGATCAGAGAATTAAAAATATCAAGAGGATACACCAGAAATAGCATAAAGATGCCAGGCCATGGACAGAATGATCAGGAGATAACAGGTGTAACAGTTCCCCAACACTGCTGCTCTCACATGTGATGTGCAGCAATTTTTGTTCCTTGAAGACAATTGGTTCTTCAGAAACCTCAGGTATGCTGGCTTTATAGGTAGAAATCTTATGAATATCATAAGATCAACAGTAAAATCAAGGGTTCTTATTAAAGAAAATCTGTATAGCTTTGGAGAAATGCAATAAAGTATGCAATAAAGTATGGTATGGACGTTCAAACAAAGACAAAACCTGGACATCACTAACCCTTTAACTCATAGTGAAAGCAAGAAAAAAAGGGGCTTTGGGCCAAGACCTTCCACAATTTGAAAAGTGGAAGGTGACATCAAAGTGATAACAAAATTCAAATTAGTTAACTTAAAAGAAAATTCAAGACTATATAAATCTAATGAATCTGGAAAAAATTTCCTACCAGAAAAAGTGTGCATAACAGAAGCGCAAATTTTCCATATAATTTCAGGAATCATTAATTCTCTTTGATATTTTAACAAGTATTTTTACTCTTCTTTTCATATTAGTAGTAAACATCAGCAACTATTACCTAAATATCCTTTCTGAGAGAGCTCCCCTAATGGCCCCCCCTGTAGATTGCCCCCGAGATTGCTCAAATCTTCCAGACACATCACTTGCACGGTTCATTTGACCTGCCACGACCAAAGCCAAAACCTGGCCCCATCACAGGAGATGCAGGGAGCAAAGGGCATTGTCATTTCACCAGTAAAGCATTCAGAAAGTCAGTGAAGCTTTACAGACAACGGCTGGGTTCACAAGACTCGAAAAACACTAAACTGTCAAACTCCTCCCCGAGCAATCAAGAAAAAAAAATAGCCAAACCCAGACTGTACTGCATGCTGCCACCAGGCAGCCAGGTGCTTGGCCTAGCATCAGCTAAGTTATAAAAGAGAGCTCTATGGGTGGTTCTAAATAGAAATTGTCACCAAGGACCAGACAAAGAACATTTTGAGAATTCTATACTTTCCTTTCCAATTTTAGAATTTCTTTTAAATACATGCATGGTGAATTACTAAAGAAATTGTTCTTGACCTTTGTAAGACAAAAGTTGCAATATGTAACAGTTCTATGGTGCTCATATAAGCAGCACATCAACAAACTGGAAAAGATGCAAACACAAGCAACTAAATGGTGCAGCAATTATATTTAGAGAAATATAATTGTTTCAAATTCTCAGAAGTTTCATGGTAGGCAATTAGATGTGTGTGTTAATTCCACATAACTTATCCCTAAGAATTTCACATTCCAAAAAGTTCAACACTAATCCTATATGAGCTAATTACAATTAATATTTCGTCAAGGGTGCAGGATCACTCAGAATGCCAAAAAGAAAACCTGCAAAGACATTGGTCAATTTGGCAAATCAGGAGAAGCGTGTAATATAAACCACGGAGAGCAGAAGCATTGTGAGTCTGACTAACTCCAAGAGTGGTTCAGTGACATGCGCTCTTAGAAATACTGCAAATCCTCAACACCATCGACGTTCTCCAGCAACAATATAACACTCACCAAGCCTAGATGCTGCAGCCTCACCATACAGACAGCCAGATTCTGGCCGTACTCAAGCTTTCAGCTCTCATCCCACATTCTCGCTCCACGCTCTTGCGCGCTCCACACACTCCCCACAATCAAGCTATACATTCGAGCTCTCTACCCTTGGCCTCGCTCAAGCTCTATGCTCCAGGCCTCGTCTGAGGTATCACACAGGGAGCAATGACCTATGAGCACTTTACATTTAAAGTACACATGTCATAATTGCCATCGACCAGGAAAGGCCCCAGAAAGGCAGGCGAATCAAAACAGACCACTGTCTGGTTAACCTGTGCAATCTACATCCCAAAAGATCAAAGTAACTCCCCTAGAAAGAAACCAAACAAGCAACCCTTCATGCGACTAGCACTTCTGCTTGTTACTGCTACCCCCTCCCCCTTTCCCAGGGGAATCAGCCCACCACTTCAGTTCTTAAACTGATGTGCTAGTGGTCAGATCAGTCACCTCTGGCCTCAAGTTCCTGTTCTGTTTTTTTTTTTTTTTTGCCCTGAGTGGCTGTTCCAGCTGTGGTGTGTGGTGTCTAGGTGTCTTAGTGTACAGAAGCCGCATGCACCTAGGGTGCATGGGGAGCTGGTCGGCCGAGCGGACAGCACGCTGGACTTGTGACCCTGTGGTCCTGGGTTCGATCCCAGGCGCCGGCGAGAAACAATGGGCAAAGTTTCTTTCACCCTATGCCCCTGTTACCTAGCAGTAAAATAGGTACCTGGGTGTTAGTCAGCTGTCACGGGCTGCTTCCTGGGGGTGGAGGTCTGGTCGAGGACCGGGCCACGGGGACACTAAAAAGCCCCGAAATTATCTCAAGATATCTCAAGAAGGGTGACTAACTCCAGTAGTAAATAGGTACCTGGGAATTAGACAGCTGCTACGGGCTGCTTCCTGGGGGGTGGAGGCCTGGTCGAGGACTGGGCCACGGAGACACTAAGCCCCAAAATCATCAAGGTCTCAAGATAACCTGACCTTCCCTAGGTGCTCCGTGAGTACTACCCTTGCGTGTCAGGGTTATTTTCCCTGGGGCGTTCGGGAATCACTCCCCGTTTGAGGACTTCATCGCTTGATGTTGTCTTCCTCCTTGGGGAGCGTCGGGGGGTCTAGGTCTTTCCGACTTGCCCCGGGTAGGGAAGTGTTATTGGCTGGGTGGGGCACTGTGGCTGGCACAGCTAGCTTTTCTTCAATGCAGAGACTGATGTTTCTCTGCCAGTTTGTTTGTAGTGTGTCTTCAAGGGATTTTGTTTTCGTTTTCTTTTCATTCTCTGGCATTCTCACCTTGTTTAGACAAGAGTAGGTCTGCTTAGCTTCTAATTAGGCAAGCCTAGGTTGTGTTGGTAGTCCTCCTCTGTTGCCCCCCCAAGATTTCATAGCTGCTACTGGTGGTCAGTTTGCCTGCTACCTGACAGGGCTCTCCTGGCTTAGCTGGCCCCAGTGTCTGGGCTTCCCATAGGGCTAATTCATCCTATGGCCCCTGGAAAACCCCTGTGGGCTCAGTTGTACAATTGCTACGTCTCCAGAGCGCTCTCTCTTGTCTTGTGCGAAGTCAAAGGTTGTTCGTTGCCTCTGCCTCAGGGAAACGATCATATGTACTGTCAACATCATGCTGCTCTTGCGGGCCTTGTTCCCCACTTGTACTTCACGTACTTCATTCCTTGTCTGTTGATCACAGGGATCAGGCCTGGAAAGTGTGCACAGCAATCTCTACCTATTGACTACCTGTTAAAGATTCAAGGATTATCATCTCTGTGGTTGCTGGTCTGATCAACCAGGCTGTTAGATGCAATTTTGCTCGCTTTCTGACATACAAGTCACAGCCTGGTTGATCAGGTGTCTTTTGAAGGTGTTTGTTCAAACTCTGTTGAATCGAGGTTCCACTGTTCCAGTTGATTGAGGAGGCAACAGATCTAGTGGTCATCAATCACAATATATCAGGTACTGTTGCCTATTTGAGTGCAGGAAATTACAACAGTATCACAAAAAGCAAGTGTAAGGAGGATAGGGAGGAACCATAGAGCAGTGTTACCAGTGCGCATATAAAGAATTTTTTCTTTTTGCAATGATAAAATAATGATGAATATATGCAATTTGATGAAAATTTTGGTAATGAGTCCTTCCTTAGGTTCAATGAGAAAAGTGGTGGTAAAGATAACAGTGTAGTTGGTGGTGTTCATAGCTATTGCAACAAGGGCGGAGATGGAGTGAGTGGCATGCTTCCTCAGGTGGCGGTGGTGTAAGCTGCCTGGAGTCACGTCTCTTGTCAGAGTCAAGACAACACTTAATACTTAAAGTGTTGGCTAATTACTTCATTTGAAAGTACAAAATGTAGCTAATAAGCTAGGCATTATGTTTTATAAAATAATAATTTAGTAATTTAAAAAAGCACCATCTCCAAAAAATAAAAGGACTCGACTGCACAAGAATTTAGATCACTAATCGAGGGTTCCAAAAAAATTGACTCCAGTAAGCACTACCTTCATTAACCTTTTTTGCAATCAGCTTGGTTTCACTATATAAAAAAATCCTAAAAATTATCACAAGAGGGCATAAATCAACCAAAAAATAATGCAGTATGACATACAAGGTATTTACATTTCAAATTAAAAGCAAGTTTGTTGAAGCTTTGATGAGTTATCCCTCAAAATTAAAATCCATGCTACAAAATTGGAAAATAGCAGTCATGTTACTGTACCCAAAAACTGAGTTATATACTGCATAACTTCAAAGTAAGTCTTTTAATCTACAATGAATGGAGGCATTGCCTATTATCATTCAAAGCTACTACACATATTGCAGCTACTACTTTTGATCACATTAGCCATTTAATGCAAAATTTAATTTTATAGAAGGAAATATGATTACTTTAAATATTTTCAAATCAATATTTAAAACAACACAAATTTCAGCATTGCTTTGGTTAAGAATAGAAGCAAACCCTCCTGGCCATCAGAATTTGAGCCAAATCTTTAAACAACTTCAATCACATGGTTGCCAACAGTACATCTACACTGCAAACACTACAATGGACTCTTGCTCAAACAGAAGCAGGATGGAATTGTTACATCCTGTGTGTATTGTTACAGTTTATTTGTAACTAACAGAATCAACTTGTGGTCAGTCCTGGTGCTTGCCACATGCTTGAGGCAAAGACTGGTTTAAATTGTTGCTTTCTTTCTAATGTAGAATGCATCAATAGAAGAAACTATGCAATTATGTTGGTGTCAATATTGTAAATACAATACTGTGTACAGTCCTGAATAACAATTATCCCTTTCCAGCTTATAATGTGAATAGATCTTCTGCAGGTATAACGCCAGTCGATTGAGGTTAGTGATCGCTACCTGCAGTAGCATTCAGTAATCTACATTCAGTATCAAGCAGTATTTAGTTTTCTAAACTGTATTTAGTACACCAATTCTTATATTTCATATGGATATTTTGTAATAATTTAATTGTATTTCTTAATTTATGCTATGGACTGCTTTTACAGCTTGGTGCACTCTACCATTTGCATTATGGTGGCAAGACCACCATCTCTCCACACCACTCAAAGATGCTCTTGTGCAGGCGATGGGTCACAATAACGTGGCTAAAGTAAGTTGACCAGACCACACACTAGAAGGTGAAGGGATGATGACGTTTCGGTCTGTCCTGGACCATTCTCAAGTAGACTTGAGAATGGTCCAGGACGGACCGAAACGTTGTCATCCCTTCACCTAGTGTGTGGTCTGGTCAACATAGATGCTCTTGCTCTATATTTATTATGCAATCTTAGCTTGCTTTGTAATGTTCAAGAGAGCAATATTATAGTATGTTATTTTGGTGCTAAAATTATTTATAACAGCTATTTATTGTTGAATAAATTATAAATATATCCTATGCAAGTGTAACTAGGTATGTACATGACCAGTACCTTGAGGGACCCTTATTCAACTAGCTATACATTTCCTACCCGACCAAAACAAGCAATACTAAATTTAAGTAATATTTTGTATTAATTATTGTGCTAATTTCATTTAGTTTCCTTACTATGCTGGGATTTCTTGGATTTTTTTTTATTTAAAACAAATATCAATTGTATAAATGCAATTACCATCAGCATCAGCATAATTGATATTATTGGCAAAGTACGAGGTAAATGACATTCAGTAGTGGTGTGTCAGAGGCCATCCTTCCTCCAGCAGCCTTCTTCATAAACAAAGGCCAAATTCCATTCCATGCACCCACCAAACCCCCAATTTATGAATGAAAAAAAGTTTACACACAACTCAGAACTGATGATGTCCGAACACTTCCGGAACAAGTGCTTCACTGACGACTTTTGTTCAAACCACAACACTGTAAATGCTTCACCCACATACTATAAATACAAATAATTGCCAACGGGACCTAAACACCTGACCTTACCAATACCTAAATATGCACAATACATTAATATAAAATATTAATTTATATTTGAGAAAATTCTTTTTTGAATGAACAGCATGTTAAAATTGATGAATGCGTCTTTGGGGTCAACCGCTGGATGGAATAGACTTGGTCTGAGGACGGGTTGTCTCCAGACACTGCCTCTACCTACAGATACCACCATCTTGCTTACAGTCTCACTTTTTGAACCCCCTCTCTTAAAAAATTCTTTTATTCATTTTTTTTGGTTTCTGGACCTTCCATTTCCCCCACTCTCTCAATCGCGATTGACAAGCAATACCTAGATTACCGAGCAGCTCACTGCAATGCAACTGATTTATACTAGACTCATCCACACCCACCGAGTGGTGACTAGCAGGTGACCTGAGAATTGTCTGGTTCATAAATTGTTTGCAGGTCTAACTCAAAATTTAGCTACAGACGTTTCTGAATGACTGATATCTGTGTGTGATACATGTGTTGTCTCCCTCCTGACACCCACTAGCACCCCCTACTGAAGTAAGAAACTGCAATGGGAATACAATAAACTAATTCGTGTGGGAGGTAGCTTGGTGTTAGGTCTACACCCCTATGTGCTGGCCATCAAATCAACCAATAACACTTAACCAACACAAGCCGATACCTGCATTTATTAATTTATGTCTATCGGAGCTTTGGTAGTAAAGGTTGATTGGCATTTTTCTGAATTTACATCTTTCAATCTGAGGGTTCATAGTACAGCACAATATTGTGAGATGTTTTTGTAAAAAAATAAAATAAAATTTTCATGTGCAGGAGGATACATCCAGTTAACAAGACAATTCAGATTTTCTACCAACTGCATGTCACAACCAGTTCAGAAAGCGAGACATCTCAGAATATATAACATGTGACACATTGACTTGATTAAGGACATTAATATTTTACTTTCCTCTGAAGACATGAGATGTTGATTTGTTTAAAATACTAGGTCCTTATTCTTTTATGAATAATAATTTTTCAGGGCAATAGTTTTTGTCCTGATTTTATAAATTTTACGTGTGGACCTGTGACCCAATTATCCGGACAAATTTAAAATGTAATACCTGACAAAATTAATATCATTAGAACTTGGTCAGAGGCTATTGGAGTTTCAGGTCTCTCCCATCATCAATACTGTTTAACTTGCAACTCTTCCCAGGCCATCAGTGCCAAAAATATATCTACGGCACCCTTTAAGTTGGCACAATGCAGTTTTGTCAATCTATATACAGTATTGCTTTGCTTTGGCTAATAAATACAGAAAAAATGTATGGGTTGTAACCAATACAGGATCCCAATGATCTTCAAAACATATTGCAGTATGAAGAGTCTTCAGTGTATTTTTATAAATAAGGATGTGCAAGTTAATAAAAGTAAACAATAAAACCAAGAATATGTAATGCAAGACCTAATGCAAGCTGACTTGAGGCCAATAGAACAGTATGCCCAAACTCAGGCAAAGGAGGCATTAAACATACCATAAATATCGATGGCCAACACAAATACCCATGTCCCACGACTAAATCTCGGGGACCTGCAATTGTCCCCAAGGAGATTCAAGGAGAATATCAAAGCTAGTGAATAGCCATTATTGAGAGAACTGGCAGAGAATACATCTAGAAACTTTGTATGTAACAATGAACACACACACAAGTAGCATCCACAAATAGTAGACCATCATTCCACAATAGTCTACTACTATTTTACAAGTTTCTGTAAGGACTAACAGTTACTCAACTGAAGTGTTTTAGTCTGACTGCTTGACGGATCTAATCATCCAGTCAGGAAATATGAGAGGTGTGCCTAGACAGGGAACCCTATTTACATATTGGTGCTGCCATTGATGGTAATTAAGTGTAGCACCCAACTGAGCCAACTAGCAATTAGCAAGAGTGCTGCTTGGCAATCCTTCTGATGGCAAAAAATGCTTAAATCTATGTGAATGAGCCTTCTCTATTCATTACAAGACAGATCAAGTATTCTCTAATATATTCCTTGCATCAGTATGACCCAACAGTGATGTTAGGAAACATTCTTGTCCAATAAACACAAAATATAACCAAAAATTTGTTTATGCCGCTGTAGTGTTGTTATGTTACAGCAATGGAAAAAAATTACCATACTAACATGTTTGCAAGGGCTACCCAGTGAATGTCTAGACTTATGAGTGAACACAACAATGCTGTCTGGGGGGGACCAGCAGGATCTTCCCTATTGAAGCAACTGAAAGGTATGTCTAAAACTAAATAAACTTTTTAATAAAAATATTTCAACAATTTGATATCAATTTGTACAAATTATGTTTATTATTTGCATTAGTATAAATGCATATTTTTGGGGGGCCAAACACTAGCAAGAGACCAGAAGCACAAAAGGTTCTGAACCATCACTTGGGGAGCAATCCACTGAACAGTTTATGAAAGTGCATATCGACAGATTCAATAGTCATCCCAAATTTATTAGATCAATGATTGGGATGTGTTATCTTAATCAGGGATTAAAAGAAATTAAGGTTTTATATTAAACTATGATAAATTTAGAGTACCGACTGTCTGCAAACAACTGTAGCCTAACACTTTTTTAATCAAGATATACTCCTTACTTCAATAACCTACAATTCAAGTAAATTACATTATGGTCCTTACTTAGCTTCTTTTGCATCTGCTTCCCAAATCCTTATCCTGACCCCTTCCAAGTGCTATATAGTCATAATGACTTGGCACTTTTCCCTGATAGTTCAATTCAATTCAATTCTGCCATAGAGGCCTTTATTCAATTGTTGTAATATGAGCTTCTGCTTTATGTTTGATCTTTAAAATTCTCAAAGAAAACAGGCACACAATTATTAAAAGCAGAAAGGACTTTTAAATGTGGTTAGCATTGTAAATGTGTGACCACGTCTGTGGTCGGAGAAAAAAAATATTAAATGCTTTAAATTTTCTATTTTTAGCTATGCATGTTGCTAGTCCAAATGATCATATACTGTACAGACGAGACAAAAATTACACCATCACAATTGCAATCTGTATTTCACAAATACTGTATCATCCTAAACCCTTTGTCCATTCTCTTCCCTGAAACACACAGCATCTACAAACAGACAACAAAAACAGTGTTATGATTCAGATTCAAGATTTTGAGAGTAAAGGGAGAATGGGGTGAACAGCATTTTCTCATTGTTCACTGCTTTAAATTTCTGCATTTCCATTCCCAATTCTTTTTCCCCCCATATCTGTATTATTATCTTTCTGGCTACTTCCCTTATTATGTACCTAAATATAATGCTAAGTCAATCTTGCACTCTCCAACAGTGTGTGTTCATAATACTGTTCAAGCAAGTGGCAATTGCTTTATGCATGTAATAGCTTGAGCAGATAGAGCACTTCAGCAAATGTTTCAAGAACTGTTTAAAATTTATCACTTGAGGATATGTAAAGTACAGGTATGTGAACAGGACATTACACAAAACCCCCACAGTAGAAAAAGGAAGCTCGCAAAGAGAAAATGTCATCGGAGGATAGACAGACTGTCCACAATTTTACAAAGCAAAAAAAATGAGAAAAGGAAACATATGTTTTGTTTTGGATAAGATATTGAAAATTGTCTAACTTCCTTTCATACATACTTATTGAACTTGAAAACTTCTATGCATACCGAAATTAAATAAAAACCCATGCTTAATGTTTATCATATCTGGAAACTATTTTTAAACACAATATAACCATATTTTTTTTAACACAAACATTCCGAATATCTAACACTTCTAACACTAGGGACATGATGTATGTCACATGTTCCTCGACTTTAATAAAAATATAAAAAAAAAAAGTGTTCATTAATTTCAAACAAAACATACTGATGACAAGTAGTGCATAAATATAACTTAAAGATAATATTGAGGATATAACAGTACATGTAATAAATATTTATACTTACTTGGCAAAGCCAATGAAGTCTTCATGGTTTGTATTCATATAAGCTAATTCACACTCGTTCAGTAACAGAATATTTTCTTTAACTATCTGTTCTCTTTCCCTGATGTGTGTTGTAATTATCCTCTCCGTTTCCTCTTGAAGTCTTGGGTACCGAGACATCTGTTAATAATTCTTAAGTTATTGGTCAAATCACCAACAGAGGGACATAAATGAAAAACTGAGTAAGTTATAAATGGAAATATTATAAATAATACCTACCACTATCTTCATGGTCTCCACTGTTGCTGTAGCTAGTATGTAGCCTTCCTGGTTGGTTACTTCTAGAATTTGTATTTCCTCTAAGCTCCAATGATTTTTAACAGTAAATTTGCTTGGGAAAATAGGACTATCCACTTCCATCTCAGAAAGATTATACTGTATACAGTATATTCTTTTTAATTTAAACCTAGATAATAATGTCTTATTTCAGCTTAAATGTTCTATGTATTAATACTGGGTCAAAGGCCGAGGACTTCAGCACACTCCCTACACACATGGGGCATAACTGGCCAACCTCTTGCGGTGTTTAATAGAGAACGTGACAAACACCTTCAAAGGTACCTGACCAACCAGGCTGTGATTCATGTGTCAGGCTGCGAGCAGCTTCATCAAATAACCTGATTGATCAGACAGGTAAATGAGAGGTAATAATCATCTCTGACACCCCCGGATGCTCTGTTGAGCTTTAACTCCAGCAAGAATAAGAAATATTGCCAGTACAAAAATGGAATTCAATTGGGAGGGGGAGGATACCCCCCCCCCAACCACTTGAAATAAAAGATCCTCTGCAAAGGCACCAGAGCCTACGAAGGGACAAATGTGACCCAACGTTCCAACTCCTCCAAGCCCCGGGAACTCTTCAGAAGAGGGTACCATCTGGAAGGACCCAGAACCCACAGCAGGATCAATAGACTCAACTGCATCCACACCCAAATTGGAAGAGGCAAACCCTGGATCTGCTAAAGCCACATCCCGAGCTAAACTGTGCCCCGACTCTGAAACCCTTAGATGCTTTGGTGTCAGAAGAAGCAGAAAGGGGAAAGAGAAGGGCGAACCATGCCTTCCAGGGAAGGAAGATAAGATGAAGATGGAACCACAGTTGAGTTCCACAACACCTTCAAATATGAGTTTCTAAACACTAAGTGGGACAAATCCAGACATCTAAACAGGTACACAATGTAGACCGCTGCAACATACAAAAACGTAAATGCAAAGTAGCCATTGCCAGATACCCTTGATCATCATATAGAGGATGGCCAAAAAGAGCAAAGTGTGGGCAACAAGTCTTACACAACTTGGGGGCCAAGGATGTCACCGATCTAACAGGAAGTATGGTGGAGGTAGAAAAATGAATGCTGTCCAGTGGCACAGATGACAGACAACCCTCAAGTTCGTACAAAGTAATAGCGAGCTCAGGAGAGGTATCCATAGTACCACTAAACCCACAGATTTTCCAGGGCCTACAGGGTAAGTGTTCCTTGCAGGTATGCCCAGGCACTGGGAAGGCTGCACTGGGAAGGCTACACTGGAAACTGGAAAATATTGGAGGGGTGACAGGTAAGCTAACATGGATGAAAAATTTTCTGACTGATAGAAAAATGAGGGCAGTGATTAGAGGCAATGTATCGGACTGGAGAAATGTCACAAGCGGAGTACCACAGGGTTCAGTTCTTGCACCAGTGATGTTTATTGTCTACATAAATGATCTACCAGTTGGTATACAGAATTATATGAACATGTTTGCTGATGATGCTAAGATAATAGGAAGGATAAGAAACTTAGATGATTGTCATGCCCTTCAAGATGACCTGGACAAAATAAGTACATGGAGCGCCACTTGGCAAATGGAATTTAATGTTAATAAATGCCATGTTATGGAATGTGGAATAGGAGAACATAGACCCCACACAACCTATATATTATGTGAGAAATCTTTAAAGAATTCTGATAAAGAAAGAGATCTAGGGGTGGTTCTAGATAGAAAACTATCACCTGAGGACCACATAAAGAATATTGTGCGAGGAGCCTATGCCACACTTTCCAACTTCAGAATTGCGTTTAAATACATGGATGGCGATATACTAAAGAAATTGTTCACGACTTTTGTTAGGCCAAAGCTAGAATATGCAGCGGTTGTGTGGTGCCCATATCTTAAGAAGCACATCAACAAACTGGAAAAGGTGCAAAGACATGCTACTAAGTGGCTCCCAGAACTGAAGGGCAAGAGCTATGAGGAGAGGTTAGAGGCATTAAATATGCCAAAACTAGAAGACAGAAGAAAAAGAGGTGATATGATCACTACATACAAAATAGTAACAGGAATTGATAAAATCGATAGGGAAGATTTCCTGAGACCTGGAACTTTAAGAACAGGAGGTCATAGATATAAACTAGCTAAACACAGATGCCGAAGAAATATAAGGAAATTCACTTTCGCAAACAGAGTGGTAGACGGTTGGAACAAGTTAGGGGAGAAGGTGGTGGAAGCCAAGACTGTCAGTAGTTTCAAAGCGTTATATGACAAAGAGTGCTGGGAAGACGGGACACCACGAGCGTAGCTCTCATCCTGTAACTACACTTAGGTAATTACTGTACTGGTAAACCCTATATAGTTGTGTAGGTACCCTTGAAATCTGACACCTGTGGAAAGGGCAAGAGACCAAAGTGGATGATCTGCACCAGACTCTAGATAAAACCTAACACAGGCAGGAATGGTTCAAATAAAACCCTGAAGTAGAATGAAACACAATGAAAACTAAAAGCCCCTGATTGAGGAATGAAAACAAGGACCACAAACTCTCAAGACACCAGACCATGGAGAGGAAGTAAACAAAGGAGAATTGTAGACCCAAATAGGTACATAAAGCTGGAATTACTGCCTTGGCATGCCAGAAAGGTCGTGCAAACACAGTGCACCTTACCAGCCAAAAACACCCCCAACCCAAAGAAAGACAGACAGTCCAAGACAACTGGCTTACCTGAAGGGTGATCACCACCACCACCATCACTTCACCACAAGTAAAGAGACCCCTTTAGGGAGTGAACCCTGAACACTTCAGGGAAGAAAATCCCGACAGTGCAAGGACAGTATTTACTGAGTGCACAGGGAACGGAACCCTGAGTACATGCAGCTCCAAGCACACTAAACTCCTGGGTCACACTGCACAACCAGTTAAAGCTGCAAAGGCAAAACACCACTTAGCCAAAGACAGGAGACTGGACCCATACCTTACCTCATCTTGATGGGGTTCTGGGAGTTGTTCTACTCCTCAAGCCTGGCTTGACTTGTAAGAGCTTGTTTCAACAGGCAGTTGCTTGAAGCAGCCTGCAGGCCCGCGTATCCATTACACCCCGGTTTGTCTGCCACTTCTTTAAGAAAACTATAGAGTTTCCTCTTAAAGACTTCCACTTTTGCTCTTGCCATATTTCTTATGCTTGTTGGGAGGATGCTGAACAACCATGGACTTCTCATGCAGTGTTCTCTGTGCCTATGGCACCTTTATTCTTCACTGAATGGGGAGTGAACTGAGAGAGTAACTAGACATGTACACATCAGAATAAGAAGTTGCAGAGGAGCAGCTGGCTGACTCAGTCTGCACTCCCCCCCCCCCCCCCCCCCACAAATGAGGGGACAATAGATGGGGTGAACTAGCTCAAGCTGGTTTCACAAATTTTCAATACCTGTAGTTAGTTTATATTGTTGGGGAGGGGGTTGTTTTGGCTGTTTTCAGGCTGTGGTCTTTTTTCTAATAAAGCAGTGGTGTGTTTTGTTTCAAAGACTTTCTGGGTGCCTTCTCTTGGTGGTGGCAGACAAGAATAAATTTACACAACGTGAGTACACTCGTGACACCATGAGCGTAGCTCTCATCCTATAACTACATTTAGGTAATTACACTTAGGTAATTACTAGATTTTTTATACTTGCCACTGCTCCCTGTGCCTCTCTGAGGGGGCCAGGTTCTGGCTCGTGGTCCCCAGTAGGCCAAATAAAACTTCACAGCTGATGGCACCTAGTAGTCTGGCAATATATCAGATATACATAGTAGCTTCAGATGGCCACAAGAGACTCCAAGAAAAATTCTTAGGTGTGCAAGAAGTAATAATCAAAAGAAGGCACAAAGCCAGGAAGAAAATTTAGCATCCTCCCTGTTGTGGGATATTGAAAACTTCCTAAATATCACCCAGAATATCAATATTGTACAAGAGCCAAAAGACAAGGTGAGGAACATCAAAAGTGTTGAATTTTCCATGGATCAAATGAGGAGACAAAACTCCAAGACGACTGAGAAAACTTTGGTTGATTCGGCTAAGGATGCATCATTTGTTATATCTGTTGGTGTCAGTTCATCATTATCAGTGTGCCACCAGCTTAGTTTCATTAGATGCTCTTTGGGTTGACCAGTCTCCCTGGTCCCATTCCAAGGCTTGCATTTCTCAGGTTTTCCACAGCATCATCCAGGCTAGAGAGCCTGTAGTCAATCCCTGGGAGCATGATGTTTGCAAATATGCAGCACTTACAGCGGTCTTTTCTAATGTCTTGGGGACATTCAGGCTCGGTGGTTTTAGTAGACTAACAAGGTCATGGCGGCCAGGTATTTAGCCAATGTCCCTGTCCTTTTCAATTCTGTGTTGCCCTAGGTCATATTTCCAGGTTGTTAGCCTCTACTTCAACTTAGTACCTGCTGGCTCTCCTCCTCTCTGGTATATCCATAAAATTTCTATGTGGTTATTTGGTTACAGGAAGCCACTAAGAGACTTCCCCAGAAACCCAGCATTGAATGTAGAGCCCCAGTGGCTCCCTGTCTTTTCCCCACCTCCCATGTTCATCGGTTTGTTGCGCTGCACTATTTTCTCCAGAAGTGACTGGATAGCTGATGTTGAACTGAGCTCTGGGCCACCAGGTGTTGTAATTTGGAACAAACGGGTTCTAGCAGTTTCATGTTTTTTTCTTTTGTTTATTTTAATTGTCTGGGGAAGTTATTTGGCAGTTGTGTGGCTTTGAGTCTTGTATGCCCAGTAGTTGTACGCAAAGCTTTGCGGACTTTCTGGATGCTTTCCCAGTAAAATGGTAGAATGTCATTCACACACTGTACCTCGTGTAAAGTGGGGCCCGGTTCTGACACGAGTCCCCAGAAGGCTAAATAGAACTCGTGCAACTGAGGTGACTTGTAGAATGAAACAATCTCAGAAAGACAGTAACAGAGCCACCAATGAACTCTCCCAGAACTGGGATTATATATATACAGTACAGTGGAAGCCCATTATCTAGATTTTCCAATTACCTGAATATCAAAATTTCCAGTTCTCCAGTCTCATGTCAGATTAATGGGGGGCTAATCCTCAACATCTATCAAGTCTCCGTAGAAATCTTTAGCAGAGGACACCTATTTACACCAAATAAATATGCAACTGGCTTCCTACATTTCTATTAGTGCATTCCTATTAAAACACCATTACAGGTCATGTCTTAAAAAAAAAGTAAATACCAAAATAAAAAACTAAATACAAATTTGACATTATATTCCATTGTCTCATTAGTTTAACTTGCTTTTCAAATATCCAGAGGTACCAATTGGTCTGAATAATTGAGATAACATTGCACCTGTATTGATGTTTAGCATACAAATATTAGAAAGGAGTGAAATAATTCTTGTAATATATTTTCAGAAATGCCTTTTTTTCTGGAATAAGTTCATACTGGTCCAAAAAAATAATACTCTAAAGAAAGTTTCTGAATTACTGGAGATCAAACGTACAGGTTAAAAGATCAGCAGTACATTTCAGCTATGGAATTTAAAACAATGAGACTATGAAGAATAAGAAAACATGCATTCATATTTGAGCAAAGCACAAGCATATTCATACATGTGAGCAAGTATGACCAGATTGACAAAGACAGTCTAAATGAGAGTTCATTAAAATAAAAGTACAAACTGTACTGATAGTTACAAAAAACACTAAAATCCTACTTTACCTTAAGAGAGCAGTTTCGTACAACATTTGTGAGTTCTTGCACAACTAGGTCAACACATTTTATGCATGGTTCCTTTAGCCGACTAATTTGTCCTTTAACAATTGCATCAAACGCCATATCGGGAGTAAACAGGCCCACTCGAATACCATGAATATTTCTAATGGCAAAAGCTATTTCTCTACGAAGCTCCTTTTCATCAAACTCCATTCGAACAATCTCATATGGAAAACGCTCATGAAAGAGGCGATTAATCTTGGCACCACCTGAAAGCTCATTAGTGCTAATTTGGGCAGACCCTGATCCCTCAATTGCTCGTTCAAAGTCATTCTGCAACTGTTGAATCATTCTGAAAGAAAAAACAGGATTCACATGAATTATGTGTATATGTGACATCTAGGCAATAACTCATATCATCAAACAAGCTTATATGAGTGGGGGAAGAGAGAGAGTGGAAATATAATTACTCACTCACACAACTTTCTCACTTAACTTGCTCCAACCATCTACCACTGATTGCAAAAGAAAACTTTCTAATGTTTTTCTGTGCCTTTGTTTCCTTATACTGAAATCTCTTATTCTCAAGTTTTCCGATTCCAGGAATTCTTGTCAATTTGGGAAATTTCTTTTGTTATTTTGTAAGTGGTGATCACTTTTTTTTTCCTATCTTCTAGCTTTGGCATATTTAGCACCTCTAGTCTCTACTCAACTCTTGTTTTTCAGTTCCAGAAGCAATTTTGAAGCATGCCTTTGCACCTTTTCCAGTTTATTGATGTGCTTCTCGAGATGTAGCTGCTGCATATTCCAATTTTGATCTCACATAAGTCATGAACAGCTTCTTCAGTATTTCACTATCCATATAATTAAAAGCAATTCTGCAGTGGGAAAGCAGCGCATATGCTCCTCGCACATTGATCTGTGTGTGTTAATCTGATGACAGTCTACTATCCAAAACCACTCCTAGATCTCTTAGTTTTTTAATTCCTTCCAACATAATTTTTTAAATTACGTGGTTTATTTTCTCCGATTCCACATTCCATAACGTTTTGAAATTACTGACAGTTTTGGCCTCCACCACCTTCTCATTTAGCTTGTCCCAACAAGCTAACAAGCCAACAATACAAGCGGGTCTACCCGTTTGTAAAAGGAAACTTCCTATTTTTTTCAGCACCTTTGTTTCCTTAGCTTGAATCTGTGTCCTCTTGTTCGTGATGTTGCTGGTTTCAGGAATTCCTCTGTCAATTTGGGTGATTAATGTTAGTATTTTGTAAGTGGTGATAATATCACCTCTTTATTACATATTCTAGTTTTGGCATGTTTAACCCCGCTAGTATCTCCTTGTAATTCTTGTTTTTCAGTTTCGGAAGCCATTTTGCAGCATGCCACTGCACCTTTTCCAGTTTCATTTTGTGCTTCTTGAGATTTGAGCCCCATACAACTGCTGCATATTCCAATTTTTGTCTCTCAAAAGTCATGAACAGTTTTTTTTAGTATTTCACCATCCACATAATTAACCCTACAATTGCGCATTGCATCATATGATGCGTTGACCGACTTGCAGAAAATTGCGCATCGCATCATATGATGCGTTGGAGTACTACGCAAGATTTAAACGGCCCGCGGATACACGGGGTTCACCACACCTTCATCAGGGCTCTTGTAAACAGACGCCATTTTTAAAAAAATCGTGGGCCAAACTCCCGGGTGTTAGGGGCCTCGGTATCGAATAAGCTACCAAGCCTGACGCACGCAGCATGAGCTCACAGCACTGCTGTTCAGCTTGTGACCACAGCATCGCCTAAAAATGCCATAATATACTTGTTCATGCTATTATGTAGCGATAATATTATTACAGAAGACCCCTGACTGTGATAAAACTGACCATGGGTCTGATAATAAGGGGATTGTGATGATATTTAGCGCTGTGCTCCATGGAGGGAGGAGTAATGCTGTCGGAGGGAGGGTGGTGGCGTTGTTATCTGACTGTGTGTGGCCACCTTTTATTGACTGCACTCACCATACCAGCTTAGTGGTTCGTTATGGTGAACACAAATGTAGATACTTATATATAACGTGTGTATAGAGAGTATAAACAGCAAGAGTAGGAGGTTGGGAGCCACCATTTTGGTGAGAGGAGCGTCGTCTGCAGGAATTATCGTGTGTTTACTGGTGACCACGATGGTCTTTGGGCACCATACCAGTTTACTTGTACAGGTTTGGTGAATAAAACCGGTAGATATTTATATATAATGTGTGTATATAGCGTAATAACACCACAAGCAGTATTGTTGGAGGAGAAATATTAGTGCGTGTGGCCTTGAGGGCGGCAGCCATCAGCTGACTGTGAGGTCCATCAGTGGCAGTGGCAGCCAGTGGCGGGCTGCCACTGCCTGCCACTGCCACTCAGCATACCAACTTAGTGGTTCGTTATGGTGAACACGAATGTAGATACTTATATATAGCGTCTGTATATAGTGAAAAAAGCAAAAACAGTATTGTGGGAGGAGAATGTGGGCGAGTCAGATGACTTGAGGGAGGGCGTGAGTGGCTGGTTGGTACACGGCGGTCACTCCTCGTTACTTTTTGACTCATAATAGCAACTTAGTGGTTCGTTATGGTGAACAAAACATGCAGATACTTATATATAACCTGTGTATATAGTGTAACAACCGACAAAGTATTTGTTCACTGTTTGATGAACATAATTGAATCAACAATAAGCACACCATATTTTTGAGTACAGCGATGATTCACCCATTTCATTATATAAATATATCACACTACACACTATTGAATAATATTACAGCAAAAAAACTACGAAAAATCAATCAGAGACATTGAAATAATTAGGCAATTATCTCTTTGTGGCAACTCCGGCCTGACAGCTGGCAATCAACAGACCGCCTGGGACGCATGCTGAGTGAGCGCCTGTTTTGTGCCAGACTTCCCTGCCCTATAGCGGCCAATATATTCAACTTACAATTTTTTTTTTATTTTTTCCCGTGATCAGTGAACACAAATTAACAGGTTAGAAGAATTTTTTTTTTTTTTTTTTTTTTTATATGCGCCTGTGGTGTTCAAATGGTATATAGCTATGCGCCATTTAAGGGTTAAGCAANCAGACAGCGGCGCGGCAGCGTGTGACGTCACACTAGTTTGCTAGTTTTTCTTTTGGGAGTTCTATCCACTAGTTCGGCTTTTGGTAGCAATTTTAACCAGAATAGGGGTTTGTTTTGGGGCGCTTACCTTTCTGGGTGCCTGTCCCGGTCGATGGCAGACATAGAATGCTTCCAACCACACGGGAGCTTCTATAGGCCATTGCTCCCCGTGCCTCTCTGAGGGGCCCGGTTCTGGCCGTGGTTCCCGGTAGGCCTAAGAACTCCATACACATGACTGATGCCAAAGTCTGACATTAGCATATCAGCCTGGGATAGCTCCGGGGAGCCGACGGGGCTCCCCCCAGAAAAAAAAAAAAAAAAAAAAATTTTTTTTTCTTAAAATTTTTTCCAATTAAACTAATTATAATATTTGTTTAATATATGCTATTGTGATAGCAAAGAGTCATAGCTATGATTTCAGTTGACACTTTTGATTCATAATCGATTTTGACCATTTTGGCATAATTTTCACAACTACTTCATTATTTTTTTCTCCCTTCCTATTTATGCTACGATGCTGAAACTTGGACCAGATGAAACACTTTTCATATAGAACTTGTCAAAAAAGTTTGATTGAAATCGAACGAGTTTTCATTTTTGCATTTTTGGAGCCAAACTGGATTGGACTGCCCCCTTAAAAGGTCTTCGTGCAATTGCCTTGCTTTCTCACAAATGATGGCCTCTCAAACACTATCACCTGCTAACACCTTGTTGTGTATCCAAATTAATAACTTCAACAACAAGAGTTTGTGTTCTTTGTTTCACGATTGTTGATATGCCTTTTGCCACTTTAGCACTCAATGACCTTTTTCTTAGCAAGTACAGTGCATATCATTGACTCAGATTTGTTGTACTGCCTAGCTAGTTTAACAAACCATGTACCATTTTCAAGTTTACAAATGATCTCTTGTTTTTCTCTATGGTCATTTTCACATGTGTTTTCTTGAATTGAACCTTACCACTGGCTTTCTTGGGACCCATGGCGAGATATATAATAACTTTTATGTTCAAATTCCCAAAATCCGAAAAAATCTAATTCTTTACAAAAAATTCAGGTGTGATTGTCACACCTGAAGGTTGCGGGAGGCACTGGTAAACTGAGGTGCAATTGCCATGCCACCATGCGCTAGGTCAGCCATACGCGTATCAACAAACTTCTTTTCCCGAGGCAAAGCTCTTAACCCGATTCGGGTTTTACAAAGAAATTGGGCTCGTAGCCCAAAAAGTTTGTAAATAGGAGCATAAGCTGAGGTGTCACTATGTGTATTTTTATGTAGTCATTACATAAGAATCTTTGAATGCTCTCTGTATGGCCAAACTTTGTCACATACTTCCAAAGATATTTTTAGAATAACCAATTTAGGCATATTATGATTAATTTTATTTTGAATTTATAATAATTTGATAAAACACTAACATACTAGCATAAGGGAGCAATCAGCAGTCACTTGACACAAAATTAATAAATAGCCTTGATAAAAGATGGTCACTACACATTATTACATTTAATAGTTTTAACAAATTACAAGCCATAATTGGATTATATACATCCAAGACATAATAGCATACTGCTACCATGTAACTGTGTGCATATATGTCACTTCTAAGTGCAAATTCAACAAATAAAAATAACTGTACCACAAAAGTTGGTAAATAATTAGGTCTGAACAGCTCATTCTTATGGATAAGCACAAATGACTAAAGTTCAATTTCAAGCTGAGAACACCAATGTAATTAAACAATAAGCATATAAATAACAGTACTGTATGTAGTTAGGAGAGAGAAGTTGGCACAATCAGTAAAATTTGAACTAAGGAGAAATAGGATGATCAGCAATTCAATGGCAGGTATTGTAGTGAGAGAAGCCAGAGTAATACTGGCTGTGGTACAAGTATGAGCTAAGGCAACCCAAGAAATGGGTTAGAGCACACCAGCGTCACTCTAAATGCAGCTCATGTTTGACTACATGAGGAATAACTTACTCTGTTACACCAGACCCTCTGGAGCTTTGCATAAACAAAGAAGTCTCGAAGTTAGCTCTGTGACCACTGTCCAATAATAATACATCTTTACATATTAATTAGCTACAAACCAGTACTAACCAGTCTTATATAAAATATGAATAATATGAGTAAATTTGGATTTTTCTCAACATATAAGAAACTACAATTAGTGTTTCATGGGGATAGTCTTCACTTGATCAACAGGGAAAATTGGATACACAAAAATTGTCAGGGAAGGCAGATTAGGCTATAGGGTCTGTAACTACCCTTATGCCATATACATAACAAGAACAAATATATAAACATATATTATTATGCAAAGAGAATTAATGAGTATATAATACAGAATGCATGAAATAAATCGGAAAAAATTCTTATATTCTCACGTAAGGACCAGAATCATGAAAGTCTAATTGAAAGGAGTTACCCATAATATGAACAAAATAGACTGTAGTGTCAGATGGCAAGAAAAATAAATGTTATAAAAGATAATTATTTTTAACAAGACAAAAACTAAAAAATATTTTATCTTGTTCTAGTTTTGGTAAACTTTAATTAAACCCCAATGGAATTATCCTGTCCAGTTTCAGTACAGTTGACACAATCCTGAATTGCTAATTTACTTGCATTTTCTTGTAAACATTGACGCAAAATTGTTTCACCCATGTTAGAAATCATGAGATTAAGCTTAAGAACCACAGTCGTTATGTTCAGAAATTTGAATAGACACTTTGAAACTCTGTAGAATGAATAAAAGGTTACTTAAAATTTCCAGACACCAAGATACAATGTCAATTCCAGAGAACACAATAGAATACACCAAGATATCTCAAGCCAAATTGAACAAAATTTACTTGGGTTAGGAAGAAATAAAGCAGTTGGACCAGATGGAGTTTCACCTCCATCTAATGGAGGTGTAGTGAGAATGTGCAACTAAGTTGAATATTCCACTCCAATTGATATTTTAGACATCCTTGTATACAGCAGATATATGGAAAAAGGGAAAACATAGTTCCAGTCTACAAAACTGGAAGCAGAGAAGATCCTCTGAATTATAGACCTGTATCATTAACAAGCATGGTAGTCAAAATATTAGAATGTTTTTTCTTTAAATCAAATGGATAGAACACCTTGAGAATAATGACATAATAACAAACAGTATGGTTTTGAACAGGAAGATCTGTGTAACGTATCTATGTTTTTATGATAGAGCCACAGATTCTATTGGAAAAAGATGGCAGGTTGACTATCTGGACCTAAAAACACACTTGACAGAATTCCACACAAGAGGTTGTTTTGGAAACTGGAACATACTGCAGGGGTGGCAGCTAGACTTCTGATATTGATGAAAAATGTTCTGACAAAGATGAGGGTGGTAATCAGAGGCAATGTACCTGACTGGAGGAGTGTTACTAGTGGAGTACCACAGGATTCAATTCTTGCACCAGTAATGTTCATCGTCTATATAAACAGTACCAGAAAGAAAACTGAACTGATATGAACATGTTAGCTGATAATGCTAAGCTACTATCTTGAGTTTATCTCGAGATGATTTCGGGGATTTTAGTCCCCCCGCGGCCCGGTCCTCGACCAGGCCTCCACCCCCAGGAAGCAGCCCGTGACAGCTGACTAACACCCAGGTACCTATTTTACTGCTAGGTAACAGGGGCGTAGGGTGAAAGAAACTCTGCCCATTGTTTCTCGCCGGCGCCCGGGATCGAACCCGGGACCACAGGATCACAAGTCCAGCGTGCTGTCCGCTCGGCCGACCGGCTCCCAGGGAAGATGGGAGACAGATGATTGTCATGCCCTTCAAATTGATCTAGATAAAATAAGTGCTAGAGTGCCATGTGGCAAATGTGCTATGTGAATAAGTGCCATGTTATGGAATGACAAATCAGAGAAAATAGACCACACAACTTACAAATTATGTGGAATGGATTTAAAAACCGAGATATAGGGGTGGTTTTTGGATAGACCGTCACCAGAGGAACACAAAAAACATTGTGCAAGGAGCATATGCATCTCTTTCAAACTTAAGAATCACTTAGTTACATGGATGATGTAACTAAAGAAACTGGTCATGACTTTGGTAAGACCAAAATTTAAATATGCAGCAGTAATAATAGGTGGTAGGTGCCCATATCTCAAAAAGCACATCAATAAACTGGAAAAAGGTGCAAAGGCATGCTACAAAATGGCTTTTGGAACTGAAAAACAATAGTTACGAAGAGAGGCTAGAGGTGTTAAAGTGTATATTAAAGCTATAAGACATAACAGGAAATGGCCAAATTGACAGAGGAACTCCTGAAACTTACAACTTCAAGAACATGAGGTCACAGATTTAGGCAAAGGAAACAAACGTGCCAAAAAATATTAAAAAGTTTTCTTTTGCAGTGGTAGATGGTTGGAACAAGTTCAGTGAGAAGGCGGAAAAGGCCAAAACTCTTAGTTTTAAACCATTATGAAAATTAGTTTTAAATCATTATGTGCTGGGAAGATGGTGATGGACACCACAAGTGTAGCTCACCTAACTACACTTAGGTAATTACACACACACACACACAATCTATACCTACATATATTTCCAAAGTTATACAAAATGAATACCACTATTGACATCAACATAACATGGGAGCACAAAAACGTAAGACACAATGAAAATATATTTACCAAGTTATTCCCG
>WNGS01169498.1:43423608-43438275 GCA_020271785.1 Procambarus virginalis
AAGGATATGAACAACTGTAAGAGGGACAACGCAATTCGGACAATACGGAGCATGGCAGCGCTCTATTAAGTGACCGTGGGTTAAGTGAGTATGGCCAACCTGCAGCCGTGCCAAAGCAGTTTCCCACCGCCGGTTACGGTGGTAGGAGGAAGGCCACGGGGACACACTACGTTTGAGAGTAGAGTACGCAGCTTGTTACTAACCACAGAGGACCAACAACCCTGCCAACGGGCAACGATGGAGGAATGAATAACAGGATAGAAGTCCGAATAAGGAATACCTTCACGGAGATGGGACAAGAACGGATAGCTTCCTTAGCTGCAGCATCCAAACACTCATTGAAAGACACACCAATATGGCTGGGAACCCAGCAAAACTCTACTGATTTAAATTTACTAGAAATAAGAAACAGCTAATGTTGAATCTCGATGACCACCGGATGGACAGGATTAAAGGACCCTAGAGCCATGAGGGCACTACGAGTGTCAACTACAACCGCAAAGGAGGAATGATAATGAGAAAGCAAGAGACGGAGAGCAGAGAGAATAGCATAAAGTTCTGCTGTAAAGACGCTAGCCTCCGAAGGGAGGTGACACATATAAGTACGGTCAGGAAAAACAACAGAGTAGCCCACACCGTCTGCAGACTTAGACCCATCGGTGAAGATGGAAATAGAGTGGGAGTGCGAAGAAAAGTGCTCAAGGAAGAGGCTTTTCAGAATTGTAGGAGGGGTAAAGGCTTTAGTAATACAAGTCAAGGACGTACAAAACTTGGGAAGGGAGACTCTCCACGGAGGCAAGGAAGAAACAATATGAGGAGAAACATTAGAAATATGAACAGAAAGAGGATCCTGTAAGCGAGATAACCGGACAGAAAGAGGGAGACGATGAAGAGGAACAGGATCTACAGGAGGAGAAAAAGTCAAAGCACGACAGAGGCGAGAGGAAGGATGTTGTAAGGACCGCGCAAGATAGCGAAGACAGTAGCGATCACAGCGGTCCTGAAGAGAGAGAAAGCCAGTGTCAACATACAAACTGAGGGCGGGAGTCGAATGAAAGGCACCAGAGCTGATACGCAACCCAGTATGGTGCACAGCATCAAGACGGCAAAGAGTAGAAGAAGCAGAAGAGTATGCAGGGCAACCATAATCGAGTTTAGACAGGACGAGAGAGGAGTGCAAATAGAGGAGTGTGCGCCTATCCGCTCCCCAAGAAGTATGGGACAAAACCTTAAGTAGGTTAAGGGCCTTAGAGCATTCAACTCGGAGGTAAGAGATATGGGCTGACCAAGACAAACGAGTGTCAAAGACTAACCCCAAAAGCTTTGCGGAATCCCTGTACACAATGGGATGACCATAAAGCGACAAAGACGGATGAAGAATTATATGCTTCCGAGTAAGTCACAGCACAAGTCTTGGACGCAGAGAACTCGAAGCCATGATCGGTGACCCAAGACGACACGGCATCAATCGCAAGTTGAAGCCACCGTTGAAGGAGAGGCGAATCATCACCCTGAGAGCAAAGAGTAAGATCATCAACATAGAGAGCGGAGAAGACGCCAGAAGGAAGAGAGGAAAGAAGACCGTTGAGGGCAACTAGAAAAAGATTTGTGCTCAGAACACTGCCCTGGGGTACACCTTCATACTGCCGAAAAGGAGCAGAGAGAGTGGTACCAAGCAGCACACGAAAGGAACGACGAGAGAGGAAGCTCTGGAGGAAGAGAGAGAGGTTCCCACGAAGGCCAAAAGAATGAAGTTGAGACAGAATATGATACCGCCAGGTAGCGTCGTAAGCCTTTTCTAGGTCAAAAAGGACGGCAACAACGGAAGTCTTCGCAGCAAAAGCAGTACGAATAGAGACCTTCAAGTTCACCAGGACATCCGTTGTGCTGAGGCACTTGCAAAAAACAAATTGAGAAAGGGAGGTGATGGTGATAGTGTTCTAAGAACCACATCAAACGAACATTAACCATACGTTTAAAGAGCTTGCAGACACAACTCATGAGAGCAATAGGGTGGAAGTCCTTGAGGGATGACCCGAGAGACCCTGGTTTCCGAACAGGGAGGACAACAGCATCGAGCCAGTCTTCAGGGACTGACGACAACTCCCAGACCCGATTGTACAGACTCAGTAAATACTGTACTGAGACGTGCACGGAGGGAGATGGTGAAGCATTTCATAATGAATGCCATCAGAGCCCGCTGCCATAGAACCGCAAAGGGCTAGGGCAGACTGAAGCTCAGAGAGAGAGAAGGGATCATTATAGGGAAGGTGAAGATAAGTACAGAAATTTAAAGGATGAGATTCAAGAATAGGCTTACAAAGAAAGAAGGATTGGGGAAGATGAGAACCAGAACTAACAGAGGAAAAATGGGAACCCAGTTCGGTCACGACCTGCAACGGGTCCGCCACATGAGCACCATGGAGGCGAAGGACCGGTGAGACATCGGGAACGAACTTACCTGCAATCTTGCGGATACGCTTCGACCAGTGGGAAAGGAGTTTCGGACGTAACGGTGGAGACATAAGATGCAACAAGAAAAGACTCAACCGTCTGCCGGCGGCGATGTCTCTTCCAGGCTGCACGCTTACAGTGGACAGCCCGAGCACAGTCCACATTCCACCAGGGAACGCACTTCCGCGTTCCCCGAGAGGAAGAGCAAGGAATAGAGTGAAGGGCAGCGTCAAAGACAGCGTCATGAAAAAGAAGGAGAGCACGAGGGAGAGGAAGAACGGAGAGGTCAGAAATAGTAGCACGGAGAGTAAAGAGGCGCCAGTCAGCCTCGGCAAACTGCCACCTAGGGAAGGAGAGAGGAGGGCGAAAAGAGAAAAAAGTAACAAGGATAGGAAAATGGTCACTGCCATGGAGGTCATCAAGGACCCGCCACCCGAATCCAAGGAAAGGGATGACGAGCACAGAGAAAGATCGAGACAAGAAAGAGAGAGAGTCCAAGAGTCCAAATGAGTGGGCTCACCAGAATTAAGAAGGGACAGGGAAGAAGAGAGGATGAAAGGTTCAAGGAGGCGATCCGGGTGTCTGTCAGCACATCACCCCAAAGGCATGACGACAATTGAAATCACCCAGCAGGAGCACAGGCTCCGGCAAGAAGTCTAGGTGGTGTTTAAGATCGGGAAGAGAAAGGTGGACAGTGGGGGGGGGAGATAAATGGAACAAACCGTGTACCATCTACACACAAAGACACGGGCGGCAGAACAGTGGAGAGGCGAGGAAAAAAGTAAGGGGGACAAAGGAACATTGGAGTGAATCAAGAGAGCAGAAGAACTATGGACCCCAGCTATCGCTGGGGGGGAGGGGGGGGGAAGAAAAGAATAGCCACGGAAGCGACCAGGACGAGCACCAAGCATCGGCTCCTGGAGACAAGACACAAAGGGGCAAAAACTGTGAAATGAGAAGTTAGAGGTCAAGGAAATTGGCATAAAATCCACGGATGTTCCATTGAAGAAAAGACATCAGCAAAGAGAGAGAGGAGAACAACAGAGAGCAAAGACAAACAAAGGTGAAGAAGGAACACAGCACACTAAAAAAGCACAGGGTCAGGATCAGGGTCAGCGAAGTCAGGGTTAGGGGGCATGGGTAAACTGAGTAAAGAAGGAGGGAAAGAAGCGGGAGGACAGACCAGAGGTGGACAAGTAGGGTCTGGAGGAGAAGGAAAGGGAGGAGGAGGGGAAGAAAGAGGGGAGCGCACCTCAGCAAGGGCAGTAAACGAGATGGAACTGGGGGCTAAAGAAACCCCCACAGTAGGAACAGGGTGCTCCACCACTGAAGCGGGAGGGGGAAGGAACGATAGAATCAGAGATAGGGGTGAAGAAGAAAGCAAAGCCTCTTTACCGACCGGGGGGGAGGAGGAAGGAGAGGAGCCAGATTTCCGCTTTTGACTTAAAGATACAGGCGTCCCAGCAGCAATGTACTGGGCAACAGACTCCAGCATCTCGATAGGAGAAGAAGAGCGAGAGCTAACAACACGACCATCAGGAGAGCGATGGACATCGGCCCGCACAGTCAGGCGGCGTGGAGAGCCAAGAGATGGAGGAGAATGACAGGAAGGAGGACCAGTGGGAGAGGAAAAAAGACACAGGAGACGTGACAGACTGGGTAGAAAGAAGGGAAGCCCTAGACAGAGAACCAGGAAGGGGACCCTTCGGGACAGAACGGAGGGAAACAGGGTAGGTGGTGTATCCACCTGGAGGACAGAATGACCCTGGGCCTCGAGGATATGCTTGATATCTTCGTGGCAGTCCTTGAGATCCCTAACACCGGTCGCAACATGATGCTGGAGGAGAACAGTGCCAACACTGGCATTCAACCGAGCGTTCTTTGAGACCCGAACAGGGGTCTCGCCAAGGCAGGATAAGGCGGCCAGGCGGGTGGCCGCATCCTGAGAAGGAGCAGCAACGACACGGGTACCAAGACGAGTGGGGTTGAAGGTGACAAGAGGCATCCACGGAATCGACAAGATGCCTATGAAGGGAAAAATCGTCAGGAGGAGTTGAATCCAAAGGTTGAAGGTAAAAGTACTTAGTCCACGTAGCATGACCAAACAAAATAGGGAACGAATTAGGATGGGAAGGGAGCATACAAGAGCGGCCGTGGCGGGGATGGCGATAAGAACCTTAGAGAGAGACGGGTCAAAAGGTGCAGTAGTCACAAGAAGAGATGGAGCCATGCAAGGGGACGAGACGGTCACCACAGCAGGCTTGGGGCTCGACCCAACCACAGAGGAGGGAGAGGAGCAGGGAGGAAGAGTCTGGTCTGGGCCTAAACCGGGTCCTGTAGCGGGGGCTACAGATCCCGTTCTTCCAGGACGGTCCGACTCAGGGGCCTGGTCGCCCATCCCATGAGCCTGGGAAAGAGAAGTCAAGTCGTCATCCATGCAGCAAACCAATATATAAGGGATGGGACCTGGAACCAAGGGATACCACCTACCAGGGCAGCCAGGGAGGCCGAGCATGGGCCAGTGCAGGAAGGGTGTGTCGACCCAGCGGTGCTCCCCCTTTTCAACAGGGGAGTCCTACTACTTTTTCATTCTCCCACACTGGTGCTAAGACCCCAGTCCCCCTATCGCCCAACCTGGACACCCAACCATCCACTCAGGGCGGCCTCTCACAGGCGACCCTCCAGCGGGTGGTCCGATGGATCACAAGGCCCTACATGGTGCCCTTCAGCACGTACACCACCCAAAGAAGGGCAGGAGAGGGGGCACAGGCAACCACACCGGTCCCAGGGAGGTGTACGTGAGCCCCTCACCACGGCAAGGAGGCACCACGGAGGGGGAGAAATCTTTAAAGAATTCTGATAAAAATCTAGGGGTAGTTCTAGATAGAAAACTGTCACCTGAGAACCACATTAAGAACATTGTGCGAGGAGCCTATGCTACACTTTCTAACTTCAGAATTGCTTATAAATACATGCATGGAGAAATACTAAAATATTGTTCACGACTTGTTAGACCAGAGCTTGAATATCCAGCAGTGTATGGTGCCCAATCTAAGAAGCACATCAACAAACTGGAAAAGGTGCAAAGACATGCCCAAATGGCTCCCAGAACTGAAGGACAAGAGCTATGAGGAGAGGTTAGAGGCATAAATATGCAAAAACTAGAAGCTAGAAGAAAAAGAGGCAATATGATCACTACGTACAAAATAATAACAGTATCGATAAAATTGATAGGGAAGAATTCCCGAGACCTGGAACTTCAAGAAACCAGAGCCATAGATTAAACTAACGAAACAAAGCTGCCAGAGAAATATGAGAAAATTCACTTTTGTAAACAGAGTGGTAGATGGTTGGAACAATTAGGTGAGGTGGTGGTGGGGAAGCCAAATTGTCAGTAATTTCAAAGCACTATATGACAGTGATGGGAAGACGGACCCTAAGAGCGAGCTCTCATCCTGTAACTACACTTAGGTAATTATACACACACACACACACACACACACACACACACACACACACACACACACACACACACACACACACACACAGTGGTACCTGGTTACAACTGCCCTAGAGTGCGATTTTTTTGGTATATGACATCAAATTCACTGTAAAAATTAATTGGTGTATGACGATTTCCTAGGAATATGACGTCTTAAGTGTTTGGGTCAAACAAGCACGTGGTGCTGGAGCGTGGGGTGATTGTTTACCAGTGTATTCCCCTACCTGCCCATTGACGACCGCGCTTCAATTCTTTGTAAAGAATTTCATTTTTTTTGTACTTTTGGGGGTTTTTGAACATAAAAGTTCTTATTATATCACACCATGGGTCTCAAGAAAGTCAGTGGTAAAGTTCAACCTAAGAAAATAGGTGTGAGGATGACGAGAGGAAAACAAGAGATCATTTGTAAACATGAAAATGGTATTCGGGTTGTTTATGTCCCTTCCTCATTAATTAAGAAAATGTGTACAGTAGGAAGAGCTGCAAGTTTTGCTGAAAAGTATCACCCAGATATAAAGCTCTAACAGGCCTATGCATTAACCTTTTTAATGACAATGTGAAGTCTCACTACAGACAAGTGTTAAACTTAGGGAAAAACGAGTGTCAATAAACATTTTTTAGAGACAAACAAGCAGTGAACCACAACCAGGTGGTATGCCCGCAAAACATAGGAGAAAGAGAGAGTACCCCAGAAAAGTCATCACTGCCTGATGTTATAATGGAAGGGGACTCTCCTTCCAAACCTCTCCTACTCCTCCTCCTCTTCACTGTCTTCCATACACCAACACTATAAATTTTGCATACACCATTCTAATATTTAAATGAGAATCAAATATAGTATTCATACTTGCTTTAAATAGTCACAAACATGGGAAAATTCACCAGCCACCTGCATTTGTAAGTACTTAACAACAAGTGGATTCTCTATTCAACATTGTGAAGAAAGCAGGAAGTCAATTTCTTATGCAACAGAACAAAACTTGAAATGACCAGCTGCATATATACTCTGGTTTCAACTACAGTGGTACCTCAGCTTACAAATTTAATCTGTTCCCAGAGACCGCTCGTAAGCCGAATATTCATAAATTGAAGTGAATTTCCCCATAAGAAATAATGTAAATTGAATTAATCCATTTCAGACTCCCCAAAAATTAACTTCAAAGTAAATTTTATACCCAATTCACCCAAATCTTCAGTACTAAAGTATGTACAAGTTATTACTTACCTTTATTGATGACTAGTTGCTGTATGGAAGACCACCATTGCAGCCATGAGAAGCTTGGGCCACTATCTGGAGGCAATTTAGTAGCTCTGTGGTCTGAAAGACATTTATCAAACAAAGGATGTGTGCATTTTGTGGCATCTTTATTCTTATCCTGCTTTAGTAGTGGATTGAATTTGCAACTCTGCTACAAAGGGCAAGTTGGTTTAAAAAGTGTTTGATCAAGGTGAGAAGAGGTAGTCACAAGAATCAGACATATCTGATGAGTCCCAGGAATGGCAGTGCCTTAACCAGAAGAAAGTTATTAAGGAGACACCCAGAAAACATTTCATTACAATCGACACTAATTTTACTATTAACCTCTAATTCCTTATCGTTTATTGAAAACCACTTTTCATTCATCCATAATTGCTATTATATCTCAGCTTTGTTGCTTACAGCTTGGTATTCTCTCTATCACTTCTATATGCTACATCAAATTCTAACCTCTATACTATACATTATGATATTTACTGCTAACGAGTTTCCATCTATACAGCAGGTACTATATTTCCTCTTTATACATGTAGTATAGGCCTTTTTTTTTCAGCCATTATATTAATATGCTACATTGAGTCTAATAAGTGCAGAGAAAGCTTATCTATGTTAGGCATGTCAAACATGCAGCCTTTGGCAAGCACACCTGCAGCCCGCAAAAAGGATACGGTACTGTAATTTGGTATATATAATAAATTAAAAAAATATTCCGCAATAATTTTTACTAAACGACTTTAATTAGTTGTCGTGTGTGGCCCTCATGATAACATAAACGTGACCCATATGCCTTTGGGAGACCTCAGTTTGACATGCCTGATCTATGTAATTACATAATAATAGGTTCAAAAAGAAATTCAGTACCAAGATAAAAAATTTAGGACAGTGAAAAGCAGTTAATTCCTAAATAAGAAGACACAAGACTAGCACTCTCTCTCTGGTTCACCTTTAATATTTTGGTTGCCTTGATATGGCATTTGGATAAGTGCAGTTGGGTAATACTACATCAAGAGGATTACCACTTTAGTTGGTATATGCCAGGAAATGCACATTCTATAATTTTTTTTTTACCACTGACTGGAAGTTACAATGGAAGTTACCATAGATAAGTAATTATTGCAACAATTTATGAAGTTGATATGGACGCTGATTGCCCCCTCGGCACTTAGTACAAAGCTAGCTGACAATAATATATTAGAATCAGAGTACGTGTATAGTATAATATACAATGTACCAATATATATCTAGGGAAGAGTGAAATGATTCTACGTAGAGTATTTTATCTATATATGCTGATTACATCTTATGTATGTAGTTTTTGTTTAAAGGCTCCCATGCATTTTGCCACTAGTGGAGACCATTAACCATCAGAGTTAAACTACTTCCAAGATTTTCAAGTTCCTCCTCAGGGTGGACTGCTCTACAGTTTAGCCCTGCTTTGGGTAACATTTTAGAACTTTTGTTGTAAAAGAGAGGCCTGTTGAGGGGAGTGACGATGGCAAGTGAGGTCTAGCTTTTTATGCCCAGCCTCCTAGCCACTTACACCTCTCTACATCAACATTTTCATAATAATTTTGTTGAAAGTTGTGGGTGGAATTGGCTTCAACAACCTTTTTCTGTGATGCATTCCACTTGCCAACCACCTGTACAGGGAACAAGAACTCTCTTGCATCTCTTCTACTTAATTGCATGTCCAGCTTCTATCGACATCCCTTTTTCCTACCTCATTTGAATGTAAATAGGCTTCCTTTATCTACTTTTTCTTCCCCCTCTAAATTTTGGATATAGTTATCACATCCATTTTGTTTCCCCTCTCCTTTAAGGATGTGAGGCCGAGTTGTCTCACCTGACCTCATAGCCAAGTCTTCTCAATTCTGGTACAGTACTAATTTAGTTACAAATCTCTGAACTTTCTCAAGTTTCAGTTTATGCTTCACAAGGTGTGGTTTTACCTGGATTGTTCTTGGATGGGGTTCTAATCCCCAAGCCCAACCTAGGGCCAAGCTTTACTTGTGAGAGCTTGATCCAACATCATGTTGCTTGGAGCGGCCTGCAGGTCCACATATCCACTACAGCTTGGTTGGTTCAGCACTTCTTGTAGAAAACTATCCAGCTTTTTCCTGAAGACTTCCAATTTTGTTCCAGCAATATTTCTTATATTTGTTAGGAAGATACTGAGCAACTATGGACCTCTGATATTCAAACAGTGCTCTAATTGTGCCTATGACACCTCAACTCTCTACTGGCTCTTCAGCATTTCCTTCCATATTCACTCAGTATGTTATTTTACTTTGCAAATTAGGGACCTGGCCCTCCAGTATTTTCCATGTTTATTGCCAGGTGCTGCATCCTCTAATAATGCTCCTATGCAGGCAGTGTATATGGACTTCAAAGCCTCTTTGTTTAGATTCTTAAACGAGTTCTTAAGTTTGCTAACTTCCTATATGCTGTTGGTGTTATCCTGTTCACTTGAGCTTCTGGTGTTAATCTTGGGATTACATCCATTCCTAGGTCATTTTTTCTCTAATTGTTGCTTGAAACTGCCTTTTCTTATAGGTTGGTTTAATATGTCTCCAATCTTCCTTACCCATTTCATTACTTTGCACTTATTTAGACTGAATTCCAACAGCCATTTATCTGCCCACTCTTGATTTGTCAAGGTCTTGATAAATTTTCAAACACTACAAAATTTACAAACACTACAGTCCTCTTCAGTTATTACTCTCATTAACTTTGCCTGGGATTGCTACAGCTGTTCCAGCAGTTCAGAGGAAGCCCTGCATTTACTCTTTGCTATTCCATTCCTGTCCACAATGGGGGTATAGGCTTCTTAGAACGTGGCGAGTGTTTACTCTGCTTGTGGCTGTTATTTCCCTTTGTCTTAGCCAATGAGTGCAGAGGTATCGATCTTTCTAGTCTAGTTACAGGTTGGTCTTTCTAAATATGTTTTCTTGCCGAGGTACCTTGCTGTGTGACAGATGGCTTCTGTTGGTTTTATTGTGGCTTCATGTTTAATTGAATTTGATATTTTGCTTCTTTGATTGTGTACCATAGTTCCTCTTCCCTAATATTTCTGCATGGTGTTCATACAGGAGCTTCCTATGCCTCAGTTTTTGCTGCCATATTTGGCGGTCAGCTTGCATGGTGGGCTCTGGCACACTTCAAATATTCGTTGTTCATAGAGGTTCATCACAATGCCTGTATCCTTCCATTTTATGTAGAGGTACTGCTCCTTTTAGAGCTGTCATACACCCATTGCACCACTTTGCTTGGAAGGTTGGAGGTCTGTGTTCTGGCTTGCCCACATTAAGGCTATTTCATTTATCTGACCTGCCTTCCATTTAACAGACCATGTGGTCATGTAGTTTTCTCTACAAATAACCAATTACTGCAATTCAACCTCGACTTTTTTCAGTAAACACATGCCATGCACCTTCCTGGATATGTGCTTTTTTCCCCCTAGTAATGCCATCACATTGGGGCCTGGGCTTCTTGAGCACCACTAGGTATCTGGTGGTACTCTGGTTAGTATTTAAAGCAACCACAGCTGCTCTAGGTAATGAGAGATCGGTTCAAGTATGTTAAGAGGACTTGCTCATGCCACCAGATGTCGGGGTACTGGGTTTTCAAGCCACACCCACTTCTGAGTGTATTCTTGGAAGCCAAGTTGAGCCACTGAAGGACCAGTCCAGGAATAGTGTCTTTAGTGAAATTAAATGCTACTTTCAAGGTAGCATCTCAGTGGTTCACCAAACCCACTTTCTCAAACTATTTCTGTGAGGTGGTCACACCATTGCAGCCATGAGAAGCTTGGGCCACTATCTGGAGGCAATTTAGTAGCTCTGTGGTCTGAAAGACATTTATCAAACAAAGGATGTGTGCATTTTGTGGCATCTTTATTCTTATCCTGCTTTAGTAGTGGATTGAACTTGCAACTCTGCTACAAAGGGCAAGTTGGTTTAAAAAGTGTTTGATCAAGGTGAGAAGAGGTAGTCACAAGAATCAGACATATCTGATGAGTCCCAGGAATGGCAGTGCCTTAACCAGAAGAAAGTTATTAAGGAGACACCCAGAAAACATTTCATTACAATCGACACTAATTTTACTATTAACCTCTAATTCCTTATCCGTTTATTGAAAACCACTTTTCATTCATCCATAATTGCTATTTATATCTCAGCTTTGTTGCTTACAAGCTTGGTATTCTCTCTATCACTTCTATATGCTACATCAAATTCTAACCTCTATACTATACAATTATGATATTTACTGCTAACGAGTTTCCATCTATACAGCAGGTACTATATTTCCTCTTTATACATGTAGTATAGGCCTTTTTTTTCAGCCATTATATTAATATGCTACATTGAGTCTAATACAGTGCAGAGAAAGCTTATCTATGTTAGGCATGTCAAACATGCAGCCTTTGGCAAGCACACCTGCAGCCCGCAAAAAGGATACGGTACTGTAATTTGGTATATATAATAAAATTAAAAAATATTCCGCAATAATTTTTACTAAACGACTTTAATTAGTTGTCGTGTGTGGCCCTCATGATAACATAAACGTGACCCATATGGCCTTTGGGAGACCCTCAGTTTGACATGCCTGATCTATGTAATACATCAATAATAGGTTCAAAAAGAAATTCAGTACCAAGATAAAAAATTTAGGACAGTGAAAAGCAGTTAATTCCTAAAATAGAAGACAAATGATAGCACTCTCTCTCTGGTTCACCTTTAACTATTTTGGTTGCCTTGATATGGATTTGGAGTGCAGTTGGGTAATACTACATCAGAGATGACCACTTTTATTGGATATGCCAGAAATGCACATTCTATAATTTTTTTTTTACACTGACTGGAAGTTACAATGGAAGTTACCATAGAAAGTAATTATTGCAACAATTTATGAAGTTGATATGACGCTGATTGCCCCCTCGGCACTTAGTACAAAGCTAGCTGACAATAATATTAGAATCAGAGTACTGTATAGTATAAATATACAATGTACAATATATTCTAGGAAGAGTGAATGATTTATACGTAGAGTATTTTATCTATATACAGTGGACCTCAACTTACGATGGTAATCCGTTCCCAGAGACGTATCGTCGAAACGAATTTTCCCATAAGAAATAATGAGAATTGAATTAATCAGTTCCACACTCCCCAACAAAATTTACTTCAAAGTAAATTTTATACCTAATTCACCCAAATCTTTAGTACTAAAGTATGCACAAGTTACTGCTTACCTTTATTGATGACTTGTTGGCATATGGAAGACTGTGATGAGGGGAGGGAGGAGGAGAGGTGTTAGTGTTTGGAAGGGGAGTCTCCTTCCATTATAACATCAGGCAGGGATTGTTTTTCTTTTTTCAATTTTATTTATTTTTTTTGTGTAGAAATAGAGTAGCCTACCTGACATCCACTGAGCAAACCTTTTAGACAGTTTATTTTTTAATTTTTTTTCAATTTTTTTTATTTTTTTATAGAAAATGAGCAACCTACCTGACTTTCACTGAACGAACCTTTTAGACATTTTTCTTTTTTCAAATTTTTTTCAATTATTACTTATATTTTTTTTCTAAACATCAGGCAGTGATTTCTCTGAGGTACTCTCAGTGAGGCAGTGATTTTCATCAGGCAGATGATTCTCTGAGGTACTCTCTCTCCTACGTTTTGCCTGCATACCACTAGGACCTGGTTGTGGTTCACTGCTTGTTTGTCTCACTAAGAACTTGTCCATGGAGATTTGTTTTTACCTTCGTTTTAACATTTGTCTGTAGTGATGCATCAGTGTCATTGAAAAGGTTAAGACAACGGCCTACTACAGCTTGATTTGGGCGAGTACTTAATATATGAGGAAGGGACATCCTCTACATCAACAACCCCATACCATTTTAATGTTACAAATGATTCTTGTTTTCCTCTGTGGTCATCCTCATGTGTGTTTTCGTAGATTGAACCTACCACCGAGTTTCTTGGGACCCATGGCAGATATATAATTAGTTTTATGTAAAAAAAAAAAAAAAAACTAAAAATCCCCAAAATAATGGAATTTTTACAAGCGTGATCATCACTAAGCGAGCGGCTGTAGTAAACTGAGGCAGTGCGACCAGGAACCATGCGCTCGGCGACCCGAACAGTGTATCAACGAATATTTTTAGTCGACGACACTATCGTAAGTCGAGTCGCATTTCCTGACCAAATTTACATCATAACTCAAAAGTATCATAAGTCAGGGCAATCGTAAGTCAAGGTGCCACTGTATATCGTATATACAACCAACTTTATATATGAGGCAGTTCACAAATGGCTAAGTTAATATTGTTTATCGTAGTCCAAACTGGTTTTATATCAGCAACTTTTATTTCATGTACTGTTTAACATAATTCTCCTGAATATTTTAAGGTTATTTATTATTATAACTGTACTGTATTAGTAATATATACACACTACATTAAAATTTATGTTGGTTATATACAGTTTTATATTGTATTGATACCAGTGTATGGTATAACACTGCTAATCATGCAAAGCATGATATTAATACTAACACATGGCAGAGTGGTAGGTGCAGTCACAACACACACCCGAAAGGTTCTAGGTGTTATTCCTGCAGTAGGACCTAAGTGTTTGAGCAATATCTCATTTCTCCCGACACCTATCTTACCTATCAGTAATAGATATCTTTGAGTTGGGTAACTTGTGCATTGCATCCTGCAATAGGTCTGTAGTCTAGGGGTACCTCAATAAACCTAACATAATCCTGTCCCAGTCTAAGGTGAACCATATTTATATAATATTCCAACACAGATCAGCATTATTTGGAAACTACTGATACTGTATTCCAAATCACAAAAGTAAAATAATGTACCCAAAGGAACAGGCTTTTATGGCATCAACACACAGACCACAACAGACTTCCAAACATACTGGCTAGGGAAGTTGTACAAAAGGAGTTCATAGACTTAACAGGGACAATGTACAATGACAATACTGTATTAAATGGCTCCAAGAACTAAAACTTCAGTTATTGTAACTTTAATAATAATTAATTTTGTTAGAGGACAGGCAACCAGTGTATATATCACTGTACATGTTAGACTTAGATCAAGGTCTTCCCCCAAGGTTAAACTTTTGACCCCCCTTCCCCCAGGATGTAATCTAACAATGAGCTAACTCCTGGGTACCTATTTACTGCTAGATGAACATGGGTGATAGTAAACGCACCCAGTCATTTCGGTCCTGCCCGGGATTTCAGAATCCAGATTGTGAGTCGAGAATGAACCCAACTGTTAGATGTACCAAAACTAGTTAAGATGTAAACCAAGTTGTCAACAAAAGGAAAATTTTAAATGAGAGGGTTTTGAAAAATTAGAATTATCATGAAAAATTATAGAGCACCCTCTAAATCAGAACTCTCTGCAATAGCTCCCTCTAATCAACAGACA
>WNGS01169498.1:43467829-43479050 GCA_020271785.1 Procambarus virginalis
GGTACTGAAGCGTGTAAGGTGTGTGACTGTAAGTACAACCCGGTACTGAAGCGTGTAAGGTGTGACTGTAAGTACAACCCGGGTACTGAAGCGTGTAAGGTGTGACTGTAAGTAAACACCGGGTACTGAAGCGTGTAAGGTTGACTGTAAGTACAACCCGGGTACTGAAGCGTGTAAGGTGTGACTGTAAGTACAACCCGGTACTGAAGCGTGTAAGTGTTCTGTAAGTACACCCGGGTACTGAAGCGTGTAAGGTGTGACTGTAAGTACAACCCGGGTACTGAAGCGTGTAAGGTGTGACTGTAAGTACAACCCGGGTACTGAAGCGTGTAAGGTGTGACTGTAAGTACAACCCGGTACTGAAGCGTGTAAGGTGTGACTGTAAGTACAACCCGGTACTGAAGCGTGTAAGGTGTGACTGTAAGTACAACCCGGGTACTGAAGCGTGTAAGGTGACTGTAAGTACAACCCGGGTACTGAAGCGTGTAAGGTGTGACTGTAAGTACAACCCGGGTACTGAAGCGTGTAAGGTGTGACTGTAAGTACAACCCGGTACTGAAGCGTGTAAGGTGTGACTGTAAGTACAACCCGGTACTGAAGCGTGTAAGGTGTGACTGTAAGTACAACCCGGGTACTGAAGCGTGTAAGGTGTGACTGTAAGTACAACCCGGGTACTGAAGCGTGTAAGGTGTGACTGTCTGTAAGTACAACCCGGGTACTGAAGCGTGTAACGTGTGACTATCTGTAAGTACAACCCGGGTACTGAAGCGTGTAAGGTGTGACTGTCTGTAAGTACAACCCGGGTACTGAAGCGTGTAAGGTGACTGACTGTAAGTACAACCCGGGTACTGAAGCGTGTAAGGTGTGACTGTAAGTACAACCCGGGTACTGAAGCGTGTAAGGTGTGACTGTAAGTACAACCCGGGTACTGAAGCGTGTAAGGTGTGACTGTAAGTACAACCCGGGTACTGAAGCGTGTAAGGTGTGACTGTAAGTACAACCCGGGTACTGAAGCGTGTAAGTGTGACTGTCTGTAAGTACAACCCGGTACTGAAGCGTGTAAGGTGTGACTGTCTGTAAGTACAACCCGGGTACTGAAGCGTGTAAGGTGTGACTGTCTGTAAGTACAACCCGGGTACTGAAGCGTGTAAGGTGTGACTGACTGTAAGTACAACCAGGGTACTGAAGCGTGTAAGGTGTGACTGTAAGTACACCCAGGGTACTGAAGCGTGTAAGGTGTGACTGTAAGTACAACCAGGGTACTGAAGCGTGTAAGGAGTGACTGTAAGTACAACCAGGGTACTGAAGCGTGTAAGGTGTGACTGACTGTAAGTACAACCCGGGTACTGAAGCGTGTAAGGTGTGACTGTAAGTACAACCCGGGTACTGAAGCGTGTAAGGTGTGACTGACTGTAAGTACAACCCGGTACTGAAGCGTGTAAGGTGTGACTGTAAGTACAACCCGGGTACTGAAGCGTGTAAGGTGTGACTGTAAGTACAACCAGGGTACTGAAGCGTGTAAGGTGTGACTGACTGTAAGTACAACCCGGGTACTGAAGCGTGTAAGGTGTGACTGTAAGTACAACCAGGGTACTGAAGCGTGTAAGGTGTGACTGACTGTAAGTACAACCCGGGTACTGAAGCGTGTAAGGTGTGACTGTAAGTACAACCAGGGTACTGAAGCGTGTAAGGTGTGACTGTAAGTACAACCAGGGTACTGAAGCGTGTAAGGTGTGACTGACTGTAAGTACAACCCGGGTACTGAAGCGTGTAAGGTGTGACTGTAAGTACAACCCGGGTACTGAAGTGTGTAAGGTGTGACTGTAAGTACAACCAGGGTACTGAAGCGTGTAAGGTGTGACTGTAAGTACAACCCGGGTACTGAAGCGTGTAAGGTGTGACTGTCTGTAAGTACAACCAGGGTACTGAAGCGTGTAAGGTGTGACTGTCTGTAAGTACAACCCGGGTACTGAAGCGTGTAAGGTGTGACTGTAAGTACAACCCGGGTACTGAAGCGTGTAAGGTGTGACTGACTGTAAGTACAACCCGGGTACTGAAGCGTGTAAGGTGTGACTGTAAGTACAACCCGGGTACTGAAGCGTGTAAGGTGTGACTGTAAGTACAACCCGGGTACTGAAGCGTGTAAGGTGTGACTGTAAGTACAACCCGGGTACTGAAGCGTGTAAGGTGTGACTGTAAGTACAACCCGGGTACTGAAGCGTGTAAGGTGTGACTGTAAGTACAACCCGGGTACTGAAGCGTGTAAGGTGTGACTGTAGTACAACCCGGGTACTGAAGCGTGTAAGGTGTGACTGTAAGTACAACCAGGGTACTGAAGCGTGTAAGGTGTGACTGTAAGTACAACCCGGGTACTGAAGCGTGTAAGGTGTGACTGTAAGTACAACCCGGGTACTGAAGCGTGTAAGGTGTGACTGTAAGTACAACCCGGGTACTGAAGCGTGTAAGGTGTGACTGTAAGTACAACCCGGGTACTGAAGCGTGTAAGGTGTGACTGTCTGTAAGTACAACCCGGGTACTGAAGCGTGTAAGGTGTGACTGACTGTAAGTACAACCAGGGTACTGAAGCGTGTAAGGTGTGACTGTCTGTAAGTACAACCGGGTACTGAAGCGTGTAAGGTGTGACTGACTGTAAGTACAACCAGGGTACTGAAGCGTGTAAGGTGTGACTGTAAGTACAACCCGGGTACTGAAGCGTGTAAGGTGTGACTGTAAGTACAACCCGGGTACTGAAGCGTGTAAGGTGTGACTGTAAGTACAACCCGGGTACTGAAGCGTGTAAGGTGTGACTGTAAGTACAACCCGGGTACTGAAGCGTGTAAGGTGTGACTGTAAGTACAACCCGGGTACTGAAGCGTGTAAGGTGTGACTGTAAGTACAACCCGGTACTGAAGCGTGTAAGGTGTGACTGTAAGTACAACCCGGGTACTGAAGCGTGTAAGGTGTGACTGTAAGTACAACCCGGGTACTGAAGCGTGTAAGGTGTGACTGTAAGTACAACCCGGGTACTGAAGCGTGTAAGGTGTGACTGTAAGTACAACCCGGGTACTGAAGCGTGTAAGGTGTGACTGTAAGTACAACCCGGGTACTGAAGCGTGTAAGGTGACTGTCTGTAAGTACAACCCGGGTACTGAAGCGTGTAAGGTGTGACTACTGTAAGTACAACCAGGGTACTGAAGCGTGTAAGGTGTGACTGTCTGTAAGTACAACCCGGGTACTGAAGCGTGTAAGGTGTGACTGACTGTAAGTACAACCCGGGTACTGAAGCGTGTAAGGTGTGACTGTCTGTAAGTACAACCCGGGTACTGAAGCGTGTAAGGTGTGACTGTAAGTACAACCCGGGTACTGAAGCGTGTAAGGTGTGACTGTAAGTACAACCCGGGTACTGAAGCGTGTAAGGTGTGACTGTCTGTAAGTACAACCCGGGTACTGAAGCGTGTAAGGTGTGACTGTGTAGTACAACCAGGGTACTGAAGCGTGTAAGGTGTGACTGTCTGTAAGTACAACCCGGGTACTGAAGCGTGTAAGGTGTGACTGACTGTAAGTACAACCAGGGTACTGAAGCGTGTAAGGTGTGACTGTAAGTACACCCGGGTACTGAAGCGTGTAAGGTGTGACTGTAAGTACAACCCGGGTACTGAAGCGTGTAAGGTGTGACTGTAAGTACAACCCGGGTACTGAAGCGTGTAAGGTGTGACTGTAAGTACAACCCGGGTACTGAAGCGTGTAAGGTGTGACTGACTGTAAGTACAACCCGGGTACTGAAGCGTGTAAGGTGTGACTGTAAGTACAACCCGGGTACTGAAGCGTGTAAGGTGTGACTGTAAGTACAACCCGGGTACTGAAGCGTGTAAGGTGTGACTGACTGTAAGTACAACCCGGGTACTGAAGCGTGTAAGGTGTGACTGTAAGTACAACCAGGGTACTGAAGCGTGTAAGGTGTGACTGACTGTAAGTACAACCGGGTACTGAAGCGTGTAAGGTGTGACTGACTGTAAGTACAACCCGGGTACTGAAGCGTGTAAGGTGTGACTGTAAGTACAACCCGGGTACTGAAGCGTGTAAGGTGTGACTGACTGTAAGTACAACCCGGGTACTGAAGCGTGTAAGGTGTGACTGTAAGTACAACCCGGGTACTGAAGCGTGTAAGGTGTGACTGTAAGTACAACCCGGGTACTGAAGCGTGTAAGGTGTGACTGTCTGTAAGTACAACCCGGGTACTGAAGCGTGTAAGGTGTGACTGTCTGTAAGTACAACCCGGGTACTGAAGCGTGTAAGGTGTGACTGACTGTAAGTACAACCAGGGTACTGAAGCGTGTAAGGTGTGACTGTAAGTACACCCGGGTACTGAAGCGTGTAAGGTGTGACTGTAAGTACAACCCGGGTACTGAAGCGTGTAAGGTGTGACTGTAAGTACAACCGGGTACTGAAGCGTGTAAGGTGTGACTGTAAGTACAACCCGGTACTGAAGCGTGTAAGGTGTGACTGTAAGTACAACCCGGGTACTGAAGCGTGTAAGGTGTGACTGTAAGTACAACCCGGGTACTGAAGCGTGTAAGGTGTGACTGACTGTAAGTACAACCCGGGTACTGAAGCGTGTAAGGTGTGACTGTAAGTACAACCCGGGTACTGAAGCGTGTAAGGTGTGACTGTAAGTACAACCCGGGTACTGAAGCGTGTAAGGTGTGACTGTAAGTACAACCCGGGTACTGAAGCGTGTAAGGTGTGACTGTAAGTACAACCCGGGTACTGAAGCGTGTAAGGTGTGACTGACTGTAAGTACAACCCGGGTACTGAAGCGTGTAAGGTGTGACTGTAAGTACAACCCGGGTACTGAAGCGTGTAAGGTGTGACTGTAAGTACAACCCGGGTACTGAAGCGTGTAAGGTGTGACTGTCTGTAAGTACAACCCGGGTACTGAAGCGTGTAAGGTGTGACTGTCTGTAAGTACAACCCGGGTACTGAAGCGTGTAAGTGTGACTGACTGTAAGTACAACCCGGGTACTGAAGCGTGTAAGGTGTGACTGTAAGTACACCCGGGTACTGAAGCGTGTAAGGTGTGACTGTAAGTACAACCCGGGTACTGAAGCGTGTAAGGTGTGACTGACTGTAAGTACAACCCGGGTACTGAAGCGTGTAAGGTGTGACTGTAAGTACAACCCGGGTACTGAAGCGTGTAAGGTGTGACTGTAAGTACAACCCGGGTACTGAAGCGTGTAAGGTGTGACTGTAAGTACAACCCGGGTACTGAAGCGTGTAAGGTGTGACTGACTGTAAGTACAACCCGGGTACTGAAGTGTAAGGTGTGACTGTAAGTACAACCCGGGTACTGAAGCGTGTAAGGTGTGACTGTAAGTACAACCCGGGTACTGAAGCGTGTAAGGTGTGACTGTAAGTACAACCCGGGTACTGAAGCGTGTAAGGTGTGACTGACTGTAAGTACAACCCGGGTACTGAAGCGTGTAAGGTGTGACTGTAAGTACAACCCGGTACTGAAGCGTGTAAGGTGTGACTGTAAGTACAACCCGGGTACTGAAGCGTGTAAGGTGTGACTGTAAGTACAACCCGGGTACTGAAGCGTGTAAGGTGTGACTGTAAGTACAACCCGGGTACTGAAGCGTGTAAGGTGTGACTGTAAGTACAACCCGGGTACTGAAGCGTGTAAGGTGTGACTGTAAGTACAACCCGGGTACTGAAGCGTGTAAGGTGTGACTGTAAGTACAACCCGGGTACTGAAGCGTGTAAGGTGTGACTGTAAGTACAACCCGGGTACTGAAGCGTGTAAGGTGTGACTGTAAGTACAACCCGGGTACTGAAGCGTGTAAGGTGTGACTGACTGTAAGTACAACCCGGGTACTGAAGCGTGTAAGGTGTGACTGTCTGTAAGTACCCGGGTACTGAAGCGTGTAAGGTGTGACTGTAAGTACAACCCGGGTACTGAAGCGTGTAAGGTGTGACTGTAAGTACAACCAGGGTACTGAAGCGTGTAAGGTGTGACTGTAAGTACAACCCGGGTACTGAAGCGTGTAAGGTGTGACTGTACTGTACAACCCGGGTACTGAAGCGTGTAAGGTGTGACTGTAAGTACAACCCGGGTACTGAAGCGTGTAAGGTGTGACTGTAAGTACAACCCGGGTACTGAAGCGTGTAAGGTGTGACTGTAAGTACAACCCGGGTACTGAAGCGTGTAAGGTGTGACTGTAAGTACAACCCGGGTACTGAAGCGTGTAAGGTGTGACTGTAAGTACAACCCGGGTACTGAAGCGTGTAAGGTGTGACTGTAAGTACAACCCGGGTACTGAAGCGTGTAAGGTGTGACTGTAAGTACAACCCGGGTACTGAAGCGTGTAAGGTGTGACTGTAAGTACAACCCGGGTACTGAAGCGTGTAAGGTGTGACTGTCTGTAAGTACAACCCGGGTACTGAAGCGTGTAAGGTGTGACTGTAAGTACAACCCGGGTACTGAAGCGTGTAAGGTGTGACTGTCTGTAAGTACAACCCGGGTACTGAAGCGTGTAAGGTGTGACTGACTGTAAGTACAACCCGGGTACTGAAGCGTGTAAGGTGTGACTGTAAGTACAACCCGGGTACTGAAGCGTGTAAGGTGTGACTGTAAGTACAACCCGGGTACTGAAGCGTGTAAGGTGTGACTGTAAGTACAACCCGGGTACTGAAGCGTGTAAGGTGTGACTGTAAGTACAACCCGGGTACTGAAGCGTGTAAGGTGTGACTGACTGTAAGTACAACCCGGGTACTGAAGCGTGTAAGGTGTGACTGTAAGTACAACCCGGGTACTGAAGCGTGTAAGGTGTGACTGTAAGTACAACCAGGGTACTGAAGCGTGTAAGGTGTGACTGACTGTAAGTACAACCCGGGTACTGAAGCGTGTAAGGTGTGACTGTAAGTACAACCCGGGTACTGAAGCGTGTAAGGTGTGACTGACTGTAAGTACAACCCGGGTACTGAAGCGTGTAAGGTGTGACTGTGTAAGTACAACCCGGGTACTGAAGCGTGTAAGGTGTGACTGTAAGTACAACCCGGGTACTGAAGCGTGTAAGGTGACTGACTGTAAGTACAACCCGGGTACTGAAGCGTGTAAGGTGTGACTGTAAGTACAACCCGGTACTGAAGCGTGTAAGGTGTGACTGTAAGTACAACCCGGGTACTGAAGCGTGTAAGGTGTGACTGTAAGTACAACCAGGGTACTGAAGCGTGTAAGGTGTGACTGACTGTAAGTACAACCCGGGTACTGAAGCGTGTAAGGTGTGACTGTAAGTACAACCCGGGTACTGAAGCGTGTAAGGTGTGACTGTAAGTACAACCGGGTACTGAAGCGTGTAAGGTGTGACTGTAAGTACAACCCGGGTACTGAAGCGTGTAAGGTGTGACTGTGTAAGTACAACCCGGGTACTGAAGCGTGTAAGGTGTGACTGTAAGTACAACCCGGTACTGAAGCGTGTAAGGTGTGACTGTAAGTACAACCCGGGTACTGAAGCGTGTAAGGTGTGACTGTAAGTACAACCCGGGTACTGAAGCGTGTAAGGTGTGACTGTAAGTACAACCCGGGTACTGAAGCGTGTAAGGTGTGACTGTAAGTACAACCCGGGTACTGAAGCGTGTAAGGTGTGACTGTAAGTACAACCGGGTACTGAAGCGTGTAAGGTGTGACTGTAAGTACAACCAGGGTACTGAAGCGTGTAAGGTGTGACTGTAAGTACAACCCGGGTACTGAAGCGTGTAAGGTGTGACTGTAAGTACAACCCGGGTACTGAAGCGTGTAAGGTGTGACTGTAAGTACAACCCGGGTACTGAAGCGTGTAAGGTGTGACTGTAAGTACAACCCGGGTACTGAAGCGTGTAAGGTGTGACTGTAAGTACAACCCGGGTACTGAAGCGTGTAAGGTGTGACTGTCTGTAAGTACAACCAGGGTACTGAAGCGTGTAAGGTGTGACTGTCTGTAAGTACAACCCGGGTACTGAAGCGTGTAACGTGTGACTGACTGTAAGTACAACCAGGGTACTGAAGCGTGTAAGGTGTGACTGTAAGTACACCCGGGTACTGAAGCGTGTAAGGTGTGACTGTAAGTACAACCCGGGTACTGAAGCGTGTAAGGTGTGACTGTAAGTACAACCCGGGTACTGAAGCGTGTAAGGTGTGACTGTAAGTACAACCCGGGTACTGAAGCGTGTAAGGTGTGACTGTAAGTACAACCCGGGTACTGAAGCGTGTAAGGTGTGACTGTAAGTACAACCCGGGTACTGAAGCGTGTAAGGTGTGACTGTAAGTACAACCCGGGTACTGAAGCGTGTAAGGTGTGACTGTAAGTACAACCCGGGTACTGAAGCGTGTAAGGTGTGACTGTAAGTACAACCCGGGTACTGAAGCGTGTAAGGTGTGACTGTAAGTACAACCCGGGTACTGAAGCGTGTAAGGTGTGACTGTAAGTACAACCCGGGTACTGAAGCGTGTAAGGTGTGACTGTCTGTAAGTACAACCCGGGTACTGAAGCGTGTAAGGTGTGACTGTAAGTACAACCAGGGTACTGAAGCGTGTAAGGTGTGACTGTCTGTAAGTACAACCCGGGTACTGAAGCGTGTAAGGTGTGACTGACTGTAAGTACAACCCGGGTACTGAAGCGTGTAAGGTGTGACTGTAAGTACAACCCGGGTACTGAAGCGTGTAAGGTGTGACTGTAAGTACAACCCGGGTACTGAAGCGTGTAAGGTGTGACTGTAAGTACAACCCGGGTACTGAAGCGTGTAAGGTGTGACTGTAAGTACAACCCGGGTACTGAAGCGTGTAAGGTGTGACTGTCTGTAAGTACAACCAGGGTACTGAAGCGTGTAAGGTGTGACTGTCTGTAAGTACAACCCGGGTACTGAAGCGTGTAAGGTGTGACTGACTGTAAGTACAACCAGGGTACTGAAGCGTGTAAGGTGTGACTGTAAGTACAACCCGGGTACTGAAGCGTGTAAGGTGTGACTGTAAGTACAACCCGGGTACTGAAGCGTGTAAGGTGTGACTGTAAGTACAACCCGGGTACTGAAGCGTGTAAGGTGTGACTGTAAGTACAACCGGGTACTGAAGCGTGTAAGGTGTGACTGACTGTAAGTACAACCCGGGTACTGAAGCGTGTAAGGTGTGACTGTAAGTACAACCCGGGTACTGAAGCGTGTAAGGTGTGACTGTAAGTACAACCCGGGTACTGAAGCGTGTAAGGTGTGACTGACTGTAAGTACAACCCGGGTACTGAAGCGTGTAAGGTGTGACTGTAAGTACAACCAGGGTACTGAAGCGTGTAAGGTGTGACTGTAAGTACAACCCGGGTACTGAAGCGTGTAAGGTGGACTGACTGTAAGTACAACCAGGGTACTGAAGCGTGTAAGGTGTGACTGTAAGTACAACCGGGTACTGAAGCGTGTAAGGTGTGACTGTAAGTACAACCCGGGTACTGAAGCGTGTAAGGTGTGACTGTAAGTACAACCCGGGTACTGAAGCGTGTAAGGTGACTGTCTGTAAGTACAACCAGGGTACTGAAGCGTGTAAGGTGTGACTGTAAGTACAACCCGGGTACTGAAGCGTGTAAGGTGACTGACTGTAAGTACAACCAGGGTACTGAAGCGTGTAAGGTGTGACTGTAAGTACAACCGGGTACTGAAGCGTGTAAGGTGTGACTGTAAGTACAACCCGGGTACTGAAGCGTGTAAGGTGTGACTGACTGTAAGTACAACCCGGGTACTGAAGCGTGTAAGGTGTGACTGTAAGTACAACCGGGTACTGAAGCGTGTAAGGTGTGACTGTAAGTACAACCCGGGTACTGAAGCGTGTAAGGTGTGACTGTAAGTACAACCGGGTACTGAAGCGTGTAAGGTGTGACTGACTGTAAGTACAACCCGGGTACTGAAGCGTGTAAGGTGTGACTGTAAGTACAACCCGGGTACTGAAGCGTGTAAGGTGTGACTGTAAGTACAACCCGGGTACTGAAGCGTGTAAGGTGTGACTGTGTAAGTACAACCAGGGTACTGAAGCGTGTAAGGTGTGACTGTAAGTACAACCCGGGTACTGAAGCGTGTAAGGTGTGACTGTAAGTACAACCCGGGTACTGAAGCGTGTAAGGTGTGACTGTAAGTACAACCCGGGTACTGAAGCGTGTAAGGTGTGACTGTAAGTACAACCCGGGTACTGAAGCGTGTAAGGTGTGACTGTCTGTAAGTACAACCCGGGTACTGAAGCGTGTAAGGTGTGACTGTCTGTAAGTACAACCCGGGTACTGAAGCGTGTAAGTGTGACTGACTGTAAGTACAACCCGGGTACTGAAGCGTGTAAAGTGTGACTGTAAGTACAACCCGGGTACTGAAGCGTGTAAGGTGTGACTGTAAGTACAACCCGGGTACTGAAGCGTGTAAGGTGTGACTGACTGTAAGTACAACCCGGGTACTGAAGCGTGTAAGGTGTGACTGTAAGTACAACCCGGGTACTGAAGCGTGTAAGGTGTGACTGTAAGTACAACCCGGGTACTGAAGCGTGTAAGGTGTGACTGTAAGTACAACCAGGGTACTGAAGCGTGTAAGGTGTGACTGACTGTAAGTACAACCCGGGTACTGAAGCGTGTAAGGTGTGACTGTAAGTACAACCCGGGTACTGAAGCGTGTAAGGTGTGACTGTAAGTACAACCGGGTACTGAAGCGTGTAAGGTGTGACTGTAAGTACAAACCGGGTACTGAAGCGTGTAAGGTGTGACTGTAAGTACAACAGGGTACTGAAGCGTGTAAGGTGACTGTAAGTACAACCGGGTACTGAAGCGTGTAAGGTGTGACTGTAAGTACAACCCGGGTACTGAAGCGTGTAAGGTGTGACTGTAAGTACAACCCGGGTACTGAAGCGTGTAAGGTGTGACTGTAAGTACAACCCGGGTACTGAAGCGTGTAAGGTGTGACTGACTGTAAGTACAACCAGGGTACTGAAGCGTGTAAGGTGTGACTGTAAGTACAACCGGGTACTGAAGCGTGTAAGGTGGACTGTGTAAGTACAACCCGGGTACTGAAGCGTGTAAGGTGTGACTGTGTAAGTACAACCCGGGTACTGAAGCGTGTAAGGTGTGACTGACTGTAAGTACAACCGGGTACTGAAGCGTGTAAGGTGTGACTGTAAGTACAACCGGGTACTGAAGCGTGTAAGGTGTGACTGTAAGTACAACCAGGG
>WNGS01169498.1:43553635-43566897 GCA_020271785.1 Procambarus virginalis
CAAAGGCAGATTCTGGTTCTTGATCCAGATGGGTGAGGATGGGTCTTAAAGGCCTGGTGAAATTTGTGCTAAATCCTTGGGTGCTACCAGAAGATAATTCGAAGCTACTGTGGCTGATCAGAAAAGGGCATTTCATTACATTCAAAGCGGGTTTTTTGCCAGGTAACTGTAATATTTTGGCCAATTATTTGTTTAAATGTCAGATTCCAAAGCATGTATGAATCAGAATCTTTTAACAAACATTAGCAAAGACGAAGCCTTATATAATACACATTTTGTAACAGAAACATTGTACTTTAATAATACCCAAGACGAGTTACTTCATATGCAACCACAGTAGTCCATTGCTGACATTGACACGCAAACCTGCTTCCCTTCACCGTGTTGTGTTTCAGTAACCACTGTTTTTACCCATAATCCCCCCATATTCTTGTCTTACGGTCCGCTATATCTTTCTGTTCAGTGCTTCCTGTCTATTCCTCTTCTTCCCTCTCCTCAGTTTTGTTGTGTCACTACTCCATCTCCCTCTTTCCTTTTACCCCTTGCTTTCTTCTTGCCTTTCTCCCCATTTGTCTCGGTGCCAATAATACCTTCCTATTCTTCAGAATACATAAGATCCTCTTCCTCTCTCTCATCTTCCTTTCCACCTACATCTAGCTCTCCCATCTTCCTTTCCACCTACATCTAGCTTCATCCATCTTCCTTTCACCTACTCTAGCTCTCCCATCATCCTTCAACCTACATCTAGCTCTCCCATCTTCCTTTCCCCCACATCTAGCTCTCCCATCATCCTTTCCCACCTACATCTAGATCTCCCCATCTTCCTTTCCACCACATATAGCCTCCATCATCCTTTCCCACCTACATCTAGCTCTCCCATCTTCTTTCACCTACATCTAGCTCTCCCATCTTCCTTTTCTGTGAATCTTGGTAAACATTTGTAATAGGAAATGTTGTCAAGAAAAAATATAACCTCAAATATTTGCAAGGTCTTATAGGCCCACCCCCCTCTCTCCCCCTCATCGTCCCCCTCTCTCCCCCCTCCTCTCCCTCCCCCTACCCCACTCACCTCCTCTCATCTCCTCCACCCCCCCTCCTCTCCTCTCCCTTCCCCATCCCCCTCTTCCCCTCCCCCTTCTCTTCCCCTCCCCCCCGTTTCTCCCTCCCCCCTCTTATCTCCCCCCTCCCCCTCTTTCTCCCCCTCCCCCCTCTTGTCACCCCCTCCCCCTCTCACCCTTCCCCCTCTCCCCTCTCATTCTCCCCCCTCTCCATCCTCTCCGCTCCTCCCTCTCTCATTCTCCCCCCCTCCCCCATGATGGCACTCCCCTCACCCCCTTGTTGCTATTCCCCTTGATGACACTCTGCCTCTCCCTTGATGACTCACCCTCTGTTGCCTTCCCAAACCTCCTTCAATCTGACCCATTATATCTTTCTCTCCTCTCTATCCTCCTCCTTTTCATCTCCCTCTCACTTCTTCCTCCATTCACATTTCCTGATCTTCATTTACTGTCATTCATTGAATTTCATCCCTTCTTTCCTTCTACCTTAAACTTGTTCTCTCCCTCCTCATTCATTCTGTGTTTCCCTCCTGCTCCTCCTCATTCCTTCCTGTCTCCTTCCTCTCCCCAGTCTCTTCGTATCCGCTCCACTCATCTCACTTCTCTTTTCTATTTCAACACTAACTGTACTAAGGCCTTCCTTGCGAGTTATATTGGTAGCACGATTCCTTGTTTCATCATTTGAAATAGCAAGGCGGTGCAATAACTGTCTTGATATATACTATATACGTACATGTTATACTTTTCTTCATCTTTCACAATCATTTTAGTAAAAATTAACAATAAAATTATTTTTGCATTATTTCCAGTTTCCAATTCTTAATTTTGTGTAAATCATTCTTTTCCAACATAAAGCTCTTGAAATCTGATGGTTCTCTTCTACAGTACAAGTTTGTGGAACTCCTTTGCTTGTGCTACAAACTAAATGTTCTATATTCACTTAAATTATTGAAATTTTGTTTCAAATTCCAAACACTGTTAATTTCAGTATATCAGCTACACAATGTAGTTGAGGCAACTTGCCACATATTTGTTTCCATTTTCCTTTTCCAGACAATGTTTAGTGAGCAAACAAAAATATAATTTAGTAAATTATTCTTGACTGTTGGACACCCATGATTAGTCAAAAAGTAGCAAAAAATTTATATTGAAAAGAATTTTGTTAACATTTTGCACTAGCAACCAAGGTTTACACAATGTGGCTACAAAAATTGATAAATTTCACTAATGTAGATTTCACTTTATTGGAGAAATTCTGATACAAAATCCAATAAACCAATATTTCAAACTGAAGTACTGAAACTTGTTTTGTAAAAATCCTCAATGTTAAATAATAAAACTTTCCTCACTTCACTCCTAAATATAAGCACCAAGAAAGAACTATAAATTTACAGGCAATATAACTTACGAAGTTTCTCCTCCCATTATAAAAAAAAAAAAAAAAATTATGAGACATCTCTCACAATAACTAATATAAATGCTCACTAATAATAAATAATAATAATAATAATAATAATAATAATAATAATAATAATAAATAATAATAATAGAGGGAGAAGGTGGTAAAACAAACACTAATGCAAAAGTGAAATACTTTCATGAACTTCAAGTTAAATGATGACAATGAGCCTGTAAACCAGGCTTGCTCTACAGACATCAAACGTGAAATAAAAATTCTGGGATATAAATTCATGACTTCGGTTAAAGCAGGAAAGAAATTTCCTCAACAAAGACTGAAACTACATTCCACAAGAAAGCTTGACTAGCTTCAGCCTACAGAACCTTTATAAAAATACTTAAAACTATTTTAAACACTTGGTAACTTCTTATTGTACATATTTACAATCATTAAAATATTTGTTTAACATATACACAGGTATCGGTATTATATTCATTTAAAGAATTTTAAAGAGGTATCAATTTACAAATCATGAAAAAGATATTTACATCAAGCAAGTGCAAAATAACACTGCCAACCAACATCTTGGAGGTGTACTGACTAAAATGTTCTATTAAAGGTTAATATGCTCAAGTACCCTAGTTACCATAATGACGTTAACCATCCTTTGCCTAGCAAATTTTCTTATTTCTTATGTCACAACGCAGGAAACCAGATTCCATCCTGTTTGACAAGCTAGGAGCAGCAATGTGTCACATTAAATACACAGCTTACTCTCTTGATACCCACTCGCCAACATAAGCCTCTAACACCTCAACTTGTACACCATTTCTCTGGGGGAAATAAATTATCAAAAGGTGCCAAGCCTGAAAGACTATATAGCACCATCTATAACAATATTAAAAAGGCCTTGATAACTTTCAGGACACTGATACGAGACACTCAGGGTAGGTGGCGCAAATTAAATATAAACTGTACTCTAAGAAAATGTAACAAGTATGATACAACTGGCAAGATATATTATTGTTCCTTTAAAGTAACTGGATTCCATTTACCTTATTATATACCTATTATGTACAGCTATTTTACATTTTTCAATTATTTATTCAGTTTTCTGTGACTGTTTAGCAATTAGCACAGAGGGAAAGAATCACAGCCTTTTTATTCCATTATTGGCAGTAACAATGGCAACACACAATTCCCAGTGTTAACCTTAAGAAATAAATTATCGGTCACCAAATGTTAAAACATAAACCAAATTTCAATACTTGATATTACACATAAGCTGGTGGAAGTCATGTGAGGCTTTTCAGACATACTCAACTATCATATGGAATTCAAAGACTTTTTACAAATCTATCAATGAACATCTTGCCTCAACCACATTAGCTAAAAAAAAAAAAAAAAAAAAAAAAGGGGGGGGGGGCTAACACAGTAACATTTCTTATCTCAATGCTGGACCATAATTGACCATAACTTACCAGCACAGTTATATTAGCCTACATTACCCATGTTTCACTCATTATAAATTTAGTTACTTGGACACAAAGTGAGCATAGTCCAACATGTAAGTCCTACAAAATATTTTATTAAACTGAATTCATCCGCAATAGTTTTTAACCAATTCTGCACCTATTTGCAGGCTGATGAACTAATATCAATATGAACCGTCCTTCAGTAGGGTCGCTGTGGAACATGGGGTCGGTCAGGTAATCTTGGAGGTACAGTCGGAACTGGACGCCTGTAATAGAAATATCTATTTTGTTATATTTTACCAAGACAGACTTTTTAGCTACTGTACAATACATTTAATGATAGCTATAAAAATGATAGGATTCTTAATATACATTAAGCAAATGAAAGGAATACTTTATCTATTTTTAAAGGTCAAGTACAGTATAAAGAAATGTGTTATTTTAAAATTACATTATTATATTGCAAATATGATGCATGAGAAAGTAAAATGCAAATAGAGTATATCCAAAATAAACATGCTTTTTACTTATCTTTGTTGGGCCTTGTGCAAAGCTAAAGTTAAAAATAAGATCGAAGCAAAAACAAACTTATATTACAGGTGTAGCCTAGAGCCAGAAGTCTCATTAATCAGCCTGGTATTGTGACTTGTTATGGATTATAAATAAGAAAAGCGCTCAGTTTACATCATTTATTGTACACTGCTTGGATATTAACAGGAAGAAAGCAGACAGTAACAAAGATAATCACAACAGTATCAGCTGCCCATACAAAATAGTTCGCAAATATCTTCAGCCAATACAGCCATTGTAATCATATACACAGCATAAGGATGCATGTATATGCTGATGTATGCATATATGCATACACATACACATATATGCATGCTTGCACACACACACTAACAGTCACACATGCTTGTATATTATTATTATAAAAAAAAAATTCTTTAGATATTGAAGTCAAAGTGAGCACATTGAAAGTTAACACTTAAGATATGACAAGGCATTAGATATGAGTAGTTTAGCACACTTTTTGCCCTTCCACAATAGTTTCCCTTAAGTAATCAACAAGCATCACATTCAACTCCACCCCCCTAAAGAAAAAGAAAAGAAAATATACATATATGATTACATTTTAATGAACGTATTTATAGGATTATATCAATAGGTATCAATAGGATATCCAACAGAATGACCAGTAAATATGTACTTTTTATTTGCTACTTCACTTGTTATACAGCCTTGCCAGAGTTTCTTTCTGTTCTCAACAACTGTATACCATAATTAACAAGAAGAACAAGATACAACAAGGATCAAGAGCTACACACACACACACTAGACAGTGACCAGTTACTACAGGCTCTAACACTTATATTATTGCATCCCCTGGTCACTTCCAGGAAATATTAATGCCAGTCTTTAAAATCTAACATCACGAAGAAGAGATCCCAGTGACAAACAAATGAAGACACCATATCTAGGAGTACTACTACACCAGTTTTATTTGTCTGCCCTCGGGTCAAAATCTAATCAAATTCCTTTTTTTTTCACATGCCTACACTATATGTACATACTATAGATATGAGAAATAATGAATGTTGTTCTTTCCTGCTTCAAAGTCTTTCTGCACACACAAGATGGAACAGGACACGACAGCAGAGTAAACAGCAGTGTAACAGTAATGTAATTAACACCTTTATACATATACTTGTCAAGCTTAATTTTAAGTCAATAGAATCGAGGCATTTTATACAAGAAAACCACATATTCTTACATAATTTACACATTCACTTTATCCTCTTGCCATAATATCGAGCAAATAATTGTTGCTTTATACAATATTCTTCATTCAGCCAAGAATTTAATCATGGTGCTTGCTAAATATACAATTTATCGTGATACTATCAGGTAACCATTCCACACAACACTAAGTGCCTCACAGTCTAGCACTAGTGATTAAGCTTTTATATAAACTCTGAAACTTTAACATCCAGTGACAGTTAGTAACAAACACAGAAGCTCTTTAACACAGATACATATTGTCTTTGGTAACAAAGTGGCAAAAGCTAATTTTAGTAAGCATTAAAGCACTAAAATATTATCAAGAGCCCTGATACATAGTGATTTTTTAGCACTAACATACACATGGAATGGTTTATTAATTTACAAATGCATTAACATAATACATACAAACATACTCCTTTTCCGAAATATATGTACAAAATCAAAGTAGCGATTTTATAATGTACTTGCTGTGTCGACAACAAACATTTTTTAAATTTCAATGATGAGTGTGCAATACTGACAAGTAATTACTACAAGATGGAACTTGTATGGCAACAGGCCATTTAAACAAGCCCCTAAATATTAACTGTTAAGTGGACTACACAAGTGTATATAACTCATTACAGCTTAACTGTACACTGTAGTGGTGTACAAATATCTTTTTCTATGCAGGTACCACTTGCTACTCAACAGTAGGAAACCAATACATTTATGCTTGTATATCTTTATTTAAACATAATACAAATGCTCATGGTAATATTTGCATGATTTTTAAACTAATGTGGTGGATTTTGTATATATTTTACTTTCTGCCAACTTCAGTCATGCTATTAATAAAAATAAAAACAAAAATGCCTTAAAACTTCATGCTGATGACACAATAGGAGAATGTACATCAGCAGTATTTAGATGGCTTAAAATAAGCAGGTAATAATTTGATGAAATTGCCAATATTCCTCCACACCAAACTTTATTATTCAAAGTCATTTGCAGTTTATTAATTATGAAATTAGCATAAAAATAAAAATAACAGAAGTAATTGTCAAAATTAATATGATATAATAATACACCCACATTCATATGAATTAATTTAATCCTTTAAATTACAACTTGCATAAAACATCTGCAGAAAGCACTACAGTATTAGTAATAAATGAAATTCTTGCTGGGCTTAAAAATTTATGTATAGAATACTTCATAGGTTATTAAAGGGATGCTGACAAACAAAAATATGAAGAGGTTCATAAAATCAAACCAAAATGTTGTGTGCACACGTACATGTTTGTATGCATGTCTGCATGCATGTGCATAATTATACAATAAACATACAATGCACATATGCTGCACTATGCATATGTATTTACACAAAGAACTACAAAAGTACACACACACACATTTGTGTATGTGTAATACACTAATACATGCAGTGCATGCATAAGCCCATCCACCTTCCTTCATCTTCAGACATTAATTTAAAATCCAAGAAATTTTCAATACTGTACAGGATATGACGAAGTATAAGTTAGGTTCAATAATCCTCATCATATTCACTTGTGCTACTTTACACTCTACATGCAAGACAGGTCAATCAAAGCCCACATCTTTATCTCTACCCTTGATATGCAAAACTTGATGACAAAAATCCATATTAGCACACGGTAGTCTGAATTAATATTGCCATTACCACTATTATATTTCCCTACAATTACAAATGTTAATACTGTATTACTATTATTGCCACTAAAATCTTTATATTTGATACTATTGTGTTATTACTCCTGTTAGCAGTGACAGTGTATTCAATATGCAACATTATGCTTGATTTATCGTTCTTTTTGTATTACTATTTTTAAATAATGAATATTATAACCATATTAATATTAGAGAGATAATGATGATAGTAATTACTGCACAATACATACAATGTATTTTCCAAAAACTTTAGTATGAACAGAAACTGTGGAGTTTACATACAAATGGTGAGCTGTTTCACAAGTGTGTGTGTGTCCACATTTCATACTAGAGTACTGTACTGATTTCTCAGAGGGCCTATGAAAGACAGCAAAACTTGATTCTAATTGGCCTAGAATACTAAATATAAGTACAGTACATTAGGCCTAAGATTGCAAATAATAGGAGAATATGGCTTATATTAGGCTTAGGAGAGATTCTTGGTAAGTCTGTTGCTCTCTAGTATTCAAATATTAATATAAATAAATTGGACATTTTGGTTGCAAATGTCGAATTTGTATACAAGCCGTCACTATGGATATACGTACTGTATTAACTATAATTTTTGGAGGATGGGTTTAACGTATAGGTACATTTAAGGGACTGATCACTAAGGCAGAGAATAGTTTAACATACTTGGGTACAATTTGTTTGCAGCATTTCACACTAATATTGTGTAGCAGAAGAGAAAATTAAAAATAACTTGGGATCAAAATCTTTGGATATAAAAAAATCAAATAATAACAGCAAGCTCTTACTAGTGCTGGGCTGCACTGCTTGACTTGACAAAACATATAGAAAAAAAAGATGATTGGGGGAAGCCCCTTGTTGTTAAGAGGACCTAAATATTTTCACCAATAGCTTCAGTATCAAAAGGTTACAAATGGTGATATTTTGCTTGGCTTCCCATCCAAACTATTATATCGCATTAAGAGACCTGAATCACTAATATCAACAAGGCAAAAAATATATACACACACCCACATATACAATACATATACAATACAGTAAAACATACATAAATAACCTATACAGTATGTGCAACCCTTTGGCACAAAAAGTATAATCTTATGATGTACAGTAGAACCTCTGTATGAATTTAATCCGAATATTTGTAAACCGTAACAAATTTTCCCATAAGAAATAATGTAAATTGAATTGTTCTGTTCCACACACCCAAAAATATTAACTTAAAATCATATTTTATCCAGAATAGTACTAAATTTTCCATACACAAAATAGTAAGGAATACATGAATGCAAACTGTAAATAATATATATGAACATTTAACTGTACTTTACCTTTACTGAGGACTTGTTGGCGTATGGAAGACGGTCAGGAGGGGGAGGGGAAGAGGAGGTATTAGTGTTTGGAATGGGGGTTCTCTTCCATTATAGCATCATGCAGTGATGGCATTTTTGGAGCGCTCTCTTTCCTACATTTTGTAGGAATACCACTAGGACCCGGTTGTGGCTCACTGCTAGTTTGTCTTGCCAAGAATCTTTCTAAAGACACCTGTTTTTGCCTACGTTTTAACACTTGCCTGTAGTGAGACTTCACATTGTCATTAAAAAGGTTAACATAACGGCTTGCTACAGCTTTATATGGGAACATCTTTTCAGCAAAATTTGCAGTTCTTTCCATACTGCACACATTTTCTAGCCAGATCAACCATGCACATACCATCATGTTTATGAATGATCTGCTTTTTCTTCTAATGTCATCCTCATAACTATTTTCTTAGAACTACACTGAACTTTACCACTGATGTTCTTGGGACCCATGGTGTGATATATGGTAATAACTTTTATGTTAAGGAGAGGAATTTTTTATATATATATATATATATTATTATTATTATTATTATTATTATTATTATTATTATTATTATATTATTATTATTATGAAAAAGTTCACAGAGAATTCAAGTGCAGTTATCACTAGTCAGGATACAAGCATAAACTCAGCTTACCGACTCATACAAGTATGAACGAACATCGTACACCGGGGCATATTTTCTGACAATTTTTGTCATAGACCGGAAAATTTGTATTCAGGTGCAATTGAACACGGAGGTTCCACTGTATACATGGTACATTATGGCCTTTTTTCTATAACCTCTACAGGGGCAGCTGTTTAGAGCTGGTCACCCCACGCATGTGGTCCACATACTCTAAAACATCATGTTTATATAAAACAGAATTTTGTGTGTGAATATATGTATGTTTTATGCTAGCTGATAACTGTCAAAATATCAAAGACTCTAAAATGGAAGGAGAAATCAGTGATTCTGGTCATCAAACAGAGTGGTTTTGCACGAAAGGGTTTTTGCTTCATCTTTTAGTAGCAATATACTGTGTAAACTGTCCATATAACACCACCTACTTTTAAACTGCCTTTCTCTTTCATTTGATGTTTAGATCATTTCAAAGTAATACATGCAAGAAGGTGTATATATGCACACCCCATGACGGTGCGTGACACCGCCTCCAGAGTGAAACTGGTGGTGATTCTGACTCGACATTCAACCAGAGGGGAGCAGGAATAACATGCGACATCAGTGATATGCACTTGCATGAACACCACATGACATCAGTTATGATGCACTATCAGTGCATCATAACAGACATCCTCTCCATACAGTATAATGAGTGTTTTTATTGCTGTAGTTATCATTATATATCAATTAAACTTATTAACAAGTGGTAATAATGAGTTCATATTTAATTACAGAATACTGTATACAAATAGCAATGTGCCCATAACAATGTTTTTAATTTTAAATTTTTTGTGGGGTATACCTGTCATCCTGTTGTAAACCTGTTTATTCTGAGGATCAATGTCCCTGCAGCATGGTCTCTGACCAGGCCTCCAGGTGGCTTGTCTGATCAACCAAGCCGTTCGATGTGGCTGCTTGCAGCCCAACATCGAACATTATGATAGTCACTGCCTGGTTTATCGGCTAATTTTTTCTCTATTGTTTGACATGTGATTTCCCTGAAACATTTCAAGATTTCAGAATTGGGTCCCACCAATAATCACGAGAAATTGGAAGAAAATCAAGCAATATATATACCCCATCTATATATGAGGAAAAGGGGGCCTGACAGCTGAGTGAGCAGTGCTCGGGATTCGTAGTTCTAATGTTCCGGGTTCAGTCCCGGCGAAGGCAGAAACAAATGGGCAGAGTTTCTTTCACCCTGATGCTCCTGTTCACCAAGCAGTAAATAGCTACCTGGGAGTTAGACAGCTGCTACGGGCAGCTTCCTGGGAATGTGTAACAAAAAGGAGGCCAGGTCGAGGACCGGGTCGCAGGAACGCAAAGCCCCGAAATCATCTCAAGCTTAACCTCAAGATAACCCCAGCTACTGTTGACACAATCATTATTGTTGTTTTACTCAAAAGTAGCACTGTAAATCTCTCTAAATTTTTGTTTTGCTATTTATGAACGAATTTTCATAAATTTTACGTATGTACTTCAAAATATTGCTCTACAATTTGGAAACATTTTTAATTTTCAAATTATATTTCGAGTTAGATTTTCAAAAATCCAGTTTTCAAAAGTCGACACAAGTCGAGCCTGGCCTCGGGCCGGGCTTGGGGAGTAGAAGAACTCCCAGAACCCCATCAAGCAGGTATCAAGCAGGTTTTCAAGCGAAATGTTGGGTCTCAATTTTTCAGCACCGAAACTTTTTACATAATATCCACTGTCAGACAGTTTACTTTAGACTGTTCTACTGGTTAAATTCAATATTTAAAAAATCTGCTACATTCTATAATTTTCTAAATTTTTAGATGTTACCATTATATTTGGATTTATATTTTTTCCCTACAGTTTCCTTCTGGGTTACAGTAATGAAATACAGGCTGGAGATTCCTCTTATAGGTTAAATTTTGTAAATGTAGTTTCATTAGAATTGAACGTTTCTGAACGTTACCCATAACATGATTCAGGCTCCTTAACTTTGGAAACGAGTAGGAAAACGGCTAAAGGATATACTTTACATTTAAGTCTCCTAAGCAGGACAATCACCAGAGCCTAATCCCTCCACAACCAGTTAATACACTACATATCTATCAATTCATAGATGACTAACCAATCCTATAATGTATTGTGCTTTAACCCATTAACAGCACAAATTGCATATACATATACAATTTTGGTATAACTAGCTGAACGTCGCACATCGTATATACACATTTTAAAGTACTGTACAGCGTAAGATTTAAAAGTTGCGTCCATTAAAGGGGGCACCCATATGATAGCCAGGGGCAATAGTAAACAGCCGCCATCTTGGAAAAAAATCCAGCGTACAATGCCATGGCGGGAAGACCTCGGTTACAATCAGGACACCATGGGAAGCACATCACCACCTGGCTCATGACCACACTCGGCAAACCGCTCCACCCATTCATTGACCGATGAGGAAATTACAATGAATTATTTCCAGAAGCCAAAGAAAGTGATAGTGATGACTGACATTGATAAGACTATGCACAGATGAGCAAGATACAGACAGGGGTAGTGACATTGTGTTTGCCTCAAGGGTGAGGCCTACATCACCACCACTACCTCCTCGACCTCACTCCACACCACTACCACCAGACAGTTCATGTGGTTGCATGAGCAGCATGATGTTGCTTTGGGCCACTAATATATGTAAGATGACTCTTTCAGCCTTTAATGATGTGGAATCTGAAAACAGTTTCACTACTCATGTGGCTAGTAGTAGTGGTGTGCGTGGTGTTACCAGGCAGAGCTTCGCAGCGTCAGCTTCTCGCCCACCCAAACGCTGCCGCATGGTACCACATGGAGACAATGAGGCACAAATGCCCTCATCTTCATTTTGCGCCTGTAGTGGGTGCAGATGGACTTCAACTCATAGTCAATGGAGTACCTGTATAAGGATTCTTCGCCATGGTATTGGTGTAACATCACCCAAAACACCAGGTGGTGTTCTTGTGATGAGTGATTGTTAAGAATTTTGTTCCACAAATCCCTGCATTTGACAATACTGAAGTACAGATGTTGGTGTTACAGACCTTTTTCCATATACGTACTAGTGAGGCATGAGCGAAATGAACTATTTTACTACATATTTATTTGAGGCGCTCATGGAACATATTGTTCAGGAAATGAACAAACACGTGACCAAACTCACTGAAGGTCAGGAAATGTTACAATTTTCATTATTACAGCACTGGAAAGATACTACTGTAGATGAAATGTGTGTGTTTCTTGCACTATGTATAATGATCAAAAATTGTGTAAAACACGTCATCACGATTATTAGAGCAGACACGTGTGTTCCAACACCTGTTTTGGAAAAATATGTGTCTTGTGATTTGTTTGTATTACTCCTCAGGTGTGTTCATTTTGCAAATGATGAGGACCAGACTGAAGATGATAGACTTTGGAAGGTGAAGCATGTTCTGAATGAACTGACTGGAAAGTTCAGAGATTTCTATGTACCAGCTCAGAAGCTGGCGATTGATGAATCGTTTGTGCTTTTCAAAAGACGTGTTGCCTTTAAACAGTATATTCCCCAAATGCCACAGATTTGGATTGAAATTCTTTGTACTCTGTGAAACAGGAATGGTCTTACACATGACACTATATTCTGAAACCAATGTAGACATTCCAGTAATGATCAACATGGTTTCTCAGGTAAAGTAGTGAAGACAATGATGTCACCATGGCTGAAAGCCACATTTTATACACAAACAACTATTATACAAGTCCCTTGCTAACTAGCTTCTTGATTGAAAATAGAACTGGAGTGGTGTGGCACAGTAAGGCAAATAGAAGGGAAA
>WNGS01169498.1:43566922-43583459 GCA_020271785.1 Procambarus virginalis
CTACATATAATATATATATATATTATATCTATATATATATCTAATATCTATATCTCTAGATATCATATAATCTAGATATATATAATATTGTGTGTGTGTGTGTGTGTATATGTGTAATTCCCTAAGTAATTACCTAAGTTTAATTACAGGCTGAGATTACTCTCGTTGGTGTCCCGTCTTCCCAGCACTCTTGTCATATAAAACTCTTTGAAACTACTGACGGTCTGGCCTCCACCACCTGCTCCCCCACTTGTTCCAACCGCACCACTCTGTTGCTGTTTGCAAAAGTGAATTTTCTGATATATCTTCGGCTCTGTGTTTAGCCAGTTATATCTATGCCTCTTGTTCTTGAAGCTCCAGGTCTCAGGAATCTTTTCCTGTCGATTTTTCAATTCCTGTTCTATTTTGTATGTAGTGATATATCAACTCTTTTTCTTCTGTCTTCTAGTTTGGCATATTTAATGCTTCTAACCTTTCCTCGAGCGCTTCTCCTTCAGTTCTGGGAGCCACTTATAGCATGTCTTTGCAACTTTTTCAGTTGTTGATGTGCTTCCTTAAGATATGGGCACCAAACAACAGCTGCATATACTAGCTTTGGCCTAACAAAAGTCTGGAACAATTTCTTTAGTATATCCCCATCCATGTATTAAAAGCAATTCTGAAGTTGAAAGACTAGCATAGCCTCCTTGCACAATCTTCTTTATGTAGTCTTCAGGTGATAGTTTCTATCTTTAACCACCCCTAGATCTCTTTCTTTATCATAGTTCTTTAAAGATTTCCCTCATAATTAATAGGTTGTGTGGGGTCTATGTTCTCCTATTCCACATTCCTAACATTGCATTTACCTTGCCACATTCCTAACTGACATTAATTAACATTATTCATTGCCAAGTGGTGCTCCATATACCTTATTTTTATCTAGGTCTTCTGGAAGGGCATGACAAACATCTAAATTTCTTATCCTTCCTATTATCTTAAGCATCATCAGCAAACATGTTTCATATAATCTGTATACCAACTGGTAGATCATTGTATAGACAATAAACGTAAGCAACTGGGTGCAAGAACTGAACCCTGTGGTACTCCACTTGTGACATTCTCCAGTCCGATACATTGCCCTCTGATCACAACGCCCATCATTTTCTATCAGTCAGAAACGTTTTCATCATGTTAGAAGCGTACCATAACCCGTCACTCCTCCAATATGTTCAGTTTCCAGAACAACCTCTTATGTTGGAACTCTGTCGAAAGCCTGTTTTAGTATATTGAGTTGTGTGTATAATTGAGGTGTGTGGTGTAATAATAATAAATATCATGATATTATAATATATATATATATATATATATATTATATATATCATATATATATATATATATGTCGTACTAGTAGCCAGAAGCACTTCTCAGCCTACTATGCAAGGCCCGATTTGCCTAATAAGACAAGTTTCTTATGAATTAATTGTTTTCGACTACCTAACCTACCTAACCTAACCAACCTAACTTTTTCGGCTACCTAACTAACCTAACCTATAAAAAGATAGGTTAGGTTAGGTAGGGGTTGGTTAGGTTCGGTCACATATCTACGTTAATTTAACTCCAATAAAAAAAATTGACCCATACATAATGAAATGGGTAGCTTTATCATTCATAAGAAAAAAATTAAGAGAAATATATTAATTCAGGAAAACTTGGCTATTAGGCAAACGGGCCTGCATAGTAGGCAAAGTGGTTCTGGCTACTAGGTACGACACATATAATATATATATATATGCTATATATAATCAAACGAAAAATTGTATTATCTGAAAACAGGTGAAAAATTAGAAAAAGGACAGGTTCATCAGAAATTACAAATTAACCAGAAGGGCCAGATAAGAATAAGACAAAAAATGGATCAATATAAGATTGTGTCTAACCTTGTACATACCAGTAATACAAACAACCAAGAAACAAGTACACAACAGTGAGGAGAGGGGCAGAAAGAAACTTTGAGAAAGGTATAGCAGACAAATGTAAAATAGAACCAGGCTCTTCTATAAATGTTGAAAGTGCATGTAAAGCATAAAATTGAGAGGTTTAAAATGGGGAACAGATTCCAAAGAGAATGAAAAAGAACTATGTGAAAACACTGAACAGTTCCAAAGTGTTGTTTGTGTAAAATAAAGTCCCCAGAGAACCAGACACAATGTGGATTTCAGAGAACACCATTGAAGTATATAAAAAGTGTCTACAGATGAATAGAAAAAATTATCAAGCAGGTAGGTAGATGGGTTTTATCTTGTAACAAAGAGAATGTACATCTGAGCTGAGCATTCCACTTGATTTTTTTCATTTGTCTTTATATACAGAAATATTAGCAGATACACAGTAGCAAAGGCACACACAATTCCCATATACAAAAATGGTAAACAAAGAAGATCCACTAATTATTAACCTGTATCACTGACAAGCGTGGTAGTCAAAGCACTAGAAAAAATAATTAAAAGCATATGGGTAGAACACACCTGGAGAGTAATGACATAACAGACTACATTCCCCCCCCCCCCTCCACCATTTACTTCCTACCTACTCTCCATACGCTCCATTCTACCCCATCTTTTCTTCAAACATCCCCTCAAACCCTTCTTCCCTTGGTCACCCTTCCCCCATGTTTCTTTTTGTATATGGCTTTCAAAGAGGAAGATCCTTTGTAATAAATGTACTTGGTTTCAGTGATAGAGATTTTCCAGGAAAGAGATGGTTGGGTTGATTGCAATCTAAGGAAACAAAGGTGGCCCCCAAAAATTAGAAATTTCTCTTTTGCAAGCAATGTGGTAAATGGTGGACAAGTTAAAAAAAGGTAGTGAATGTGAAAACCATCGTTAGTTTAAAAGTGTCATATGACAAAGATATACTGGGAAGATAGTACACCAGGAGTGTAGCTCTCATCCTATACTACACGTTAGGTAATACACACCACACACACACCATTTCTCAATGACTTGTGAAAAACTCTTTAGATCATGTTATTGGTTGTTTGTGTCTTACTAATTGTCCATGTTACTAACACTTATCTGGCATGATGGTGGTGCCCCTTTTGTTTGTAGCCGCCGTTGATAGCCCTCCCTCCCTCCTTCACCTTAGAGCCGGCCGGGAGGCGGCGGTGGAGCCTCCAATGCCCCTCTTGCGCAGCGTGTGCAACAAGCGGCCACGAATGCTGCTGCAGGCGCTGCAGTCAACGCAGCCACCAACGAACTCTTCTCTGCTTTTGGTTTCAAGAAGTAGATTTTATATTAAATCATACATTACTTGTGGTAATTGGTTTTTAGTGAAGTATTTAGAGAACGGAGTGTATATATATATTAAGAAATATGTGTGTGATATATTGTATTATATAATCTATATATATATATATACAACCAAAAATTGTATTTTCTAAATCTATATATTTTATAATTACATATACAGTACTGTGTGTGTGTGTGTGTAATGTGTTATATTTTGTATGATAACACATTGATGTAGTGCTGTAGATGATATCACATTATTTGGTCTGTCAGGTTGAGCATCACTACATCAAGCCAGTAACTGAGTGAGATTACATGAGCTCAGTCTTGACATTAGCAAGACAGAACTTTAGTGATGATGCCGTCTTCATAGCAAGCACACATATTAGTAGTCTGCCAGCAGTAGATTCATATGGCCTGAAAATGACTAAATGCAGGTGTCAGTTATGACATTTTGGATTTGATTCTAATAGTTTATAAAAACACTGTAATGCTTAGTAATTTCTTCTTGAAGTTCTGTTGTTTGGGAGAACCTAATTTGATGTCTAAAATCCTTTAACTTAGCAAATTAGTTTAATCTTGTATCAGTTAGTTGATTCATAAAATACTTGAGATTATTAACTACTGTATTATATTGTTTGAGATTTCATTTATTTGTATTTAATAATTCATAGATTATTTTCAAACAAATTTAAGGTAAAGGAACACAGAACGAGGTATTTTGGTAAATATTATGATAATTTCTGCAAATCAGGCATATATAAGTACAGGTACCGTGGTACCCTTCAAAGTGTTTTTATTAACCTTGTAGGGCGGCTACTGCCCTCAGGGAGGTTAATAATAGGTTATTAATAGGCCCCAACAGCCGCTGTGCACATAAAAAAAGGTAACCATTTGTTTTCCTTTAAAAGTGTTAAACAGATCACATGTTCCCTGATCACAGGAAAAAAAAAAATTAATGACATGAATGAGCTGAGAAATCTCCCCATGAAGTCATCAAACTTGCTCGCTCGTGTAGTGTGCTCCCGTGGCGTTGCGTGATTGCGGCATTCGAATGCAGCCCAGAGTTGCCCACAAAATTGATTTCATCAACATTATTTACAGTGTTCATGATGTATTTTTCAACATTTTTTTCACTGATATTGCTTCAATATATTGCTCATCATGTGATGTTCTGATTAGTATAAAACTTTGCATAAAATCAAACACACTCGCATATCGTCGTGTCACAATTATGCACACACAATAGATTTCTATTTACAGCAAGTATAATATGTATTCTGGATTTTATCATCAATCATATACATGCACTCACTCAATATGTACAATGTTTTGCACCATTATTGGACTTTAGAAGTTCTGGAGAGAGTGATACTCCTTGAAACATTTCACATAACAAAGGGACGCACACGCTTCGCACCATGTTGGCACCCATTTACATTTCTGTGGCCTCCTTTGTGTGGTCTTACAACAATGCACTCACGCTGGAATTTTTTAGTAATTGTCAGAACGGAGAAACTAAATGCATGAAAACTTTGTTTATGACCTGTTTTCCACCAATACATATTGTAACTGTTCAGCATGGTTATGTCAACAAGGTGAAAAAACATCATTGGTGGTCCACTTCACTGTTTTACGTACACACTTGACAGCGCCCACCATCATGTAACATTTATTAACCAAACGCATGTTTGTTATAGTTCATAACACAATCTGTTTATATATTTGTTCTTTTGTTACTTTGTTCTTCTTGCCACTGTTGACCATTGTATCAGTGTGAATGTTGCTAACATGTTCACTTCTTGCCTGTCTTCCACCACACAAATTATTTAATCACTTTATTTTTATGTGGCTTTCACCTACTTCAATATTATTGTCAAACACTGGCATATATATATATATATATATATATATATATAAATATATATATATATTGGTGTATACTGGCAGCAGGTTTTCTTTAAAAATGTCTCATTAAATATGACCGCATATTCTGTATTTACTATCTTCTGATTTAGGGCTTCTATCCCTCTAACTGTTTTCTTAGCATCAGGGCTTAGCTGAAATAGGAATTCCTATTTCAGCTAAGCCCTGATGCTAAGAAAATAGTTAGAGGGATAGAAGCCCTAAATCAGAAGATAGTAAATACAGAATATGCAGTCATATTTAATGAGACATATATATATATATATATATATATATATATATATATATATATATATATATATATATATATATATATATTTCAAATACATTACAAGATGTTGTATAATTGGAAAAGTTATTTTATCAGTCATGACACAGTTTTTCCATTTCACAATAGAAAACTATATAGAAAATAGTACAGTAAAATAGAAAATTTCATTCTGTGAGGAAAGACATTTTACCTATTCATACATTCAAGTGTCACGGAAAGCACTGGACTATAACAATCATGTTCTCAACTCTATACAGATTTCAAGAATCAAAACAAGCCTTCTACATTACATGGCAGACAACAAGTCATTAAGTAAGAATTAAGTAAGAATCACAGAAGCCAATTTCCAGCAAAAATGTTTTACTGTACAGTACTCAAAAGTAAACTCAAAGTCTCAAGATTAGTCAACATAATTTAAAGAGTGGTCCTGTCAGATTTGTACATACACTAACAATAAAATACATTTTTGGCAGAATGGTGGATAACTGTAATAATTATTCTTGCAATTTGTTATTTGTCATAGTATGAATAAACAAAGAAAATTTTGTTAATCAAACAGATGAATGGGACAGGACAAATACAGTACTGTACCCTTTGACAAAGTTGCAGAAAGCAGATTATAACTTAAGCCAGCTGTCTTAGAACTTCGTAGGATCAGAAAAAGATACCATGCTAACTCTTAAAGTATTATAACCCAAGTAGAAAAAACAATTACAAAAGCCATAATGTTTAAACTGTTAAATTTGGAACACTGCATAAAAATGGAAAGAAATGTGCCATGGAATTGTTTAGAGAAGGTATAAAAGGTTAAAAAAAAATTGCCCTGCAAGCTTTAAACAAAGGTCTGTAATAACCTTTCATTCAAAGTGTTTTATATATATTAGAAGCTTACAAACAAATTTAAAACAAAGATGAACATTCAAATAAAGTGACAGTTTTTTATAAATCACTGAAATGGAGACAAGAAAAATAATACAACAGTACTGTAGTTTTAAATACTTACGACGGAATGAGAGGTGGTGGAAGAATCCCTGAATTAACCTGTCGACCAGGTGGAGCTGGAGTTGGCCGCGAAGGAATAGCAGGAGCAGGACGTCCTCCAAGGGCACTGGAGGTGGTGCTCGAGCAACAGCAGGGGGAGCAGCTCGTCTCATATTTCCTCCGGGAGAGGGTGGACCACTATGACCGATCCTAAAAATTCAACATCTGTCAAGAAGGGTGTCAAGTACATGACACTAGCAATCCCTGTCTAAACAACGCCTTTACATTTAAGGAACAATTTCCTTTGACTTGCTAAGAGTTGTAAGACTCTTAAAGTCTTAGATTAAAAATAAAGACAACTTTATTTTTATGAATAAATAAATGAGTTTGATTCTTTTATAATTAGTAACAGGACATGACCAGCCACTAATAGATGTACAGTACTTGTAACACCATCTGGATGTGCCAAAAGAATAAAGTTCCATCCTGTGCTTGCTATGCGCCAGTACAGGAAATATAAATCTATCATCATAAGCATTCTGGTTTCTCCTAAACAAGCAAGCACCCAAAACAGATCATAGAGGGCTGAACAACCTCAGCTTTTCAAGGCATAAATTGAAACTGAACGAAATCAAATCTTTTCTTTATTCTCCGCTGGTGAAGATGTAGGTGGTGGTTTTCCAATGCGCATAAAACCCAGCATTGAATGTAATGAAAGGTCTATATCCGGGCGAAACCCTGGTGACTCCCTGAAGCTACACACACACAGATGATTCCCATCTACCAGGTCACATCAGCCATGCAGTTCATAGACCTATGGGAACTGAAGCCAGAACCTGGTCCCTATGTGACGCAGAAAATGGTGAAATTTTGCCACCTCACTGGTAAAGGCATCCAGACAGTCAGCGTGTCAAAACAAACCACTGCTGGGCTCAAGAGATTCATTGCAACCTGCATAATTAACTTTCCACAACTATGTAAACAAACAATAGAATTTCTTTAAACTAGCATGAGCTCGCTTGCCTCACCTTCAACGTTCATTTGTAGGGAGACAGGAAAGAGCTCACCCCCTCCAGGGGTCTTAGCTGTCAGTTGTGAAGCATTATGCACAAACAAAACTGACCCAACTATCTAGAAAAGATAGGAGGGAGGTAATAAGGGAGCCACTGGGCCTCACTCAAAAATACCTGTAGGTGTTTCATTACATTCAATGCTGGTTTTCTGGAGGGGAGGTAATTTGTGGCTTCCTGAAGCTAACTACCCAAGGAGAAGGACATGGGAACTTACCAGTGAGCAGGGAAACAGCAGGAGTCAGGATGAAGAAGAGAATACTGGACGAGAATCATGACAAGGCCACACAAGGATGCAGAGGCCGGGGAACATTCACCAAACACCGGGCCACCAGAACCCTGTTAGGTTGCTAAAACCCTAGTGCATGAATTTCGGTCAAGGTCATGTTAGCGAACAGCTGTGAGAGCAGCATATTTCTGATCATCATAGGCACAAGGGTAGACCCCAGGTGACTAGACTTAATGACACTGTGGATGACCTGAGAAATATGAGCCCTGTAACAGCGAGCCAAGGAAACAGGATCAACCCACAAAGCATCTACCGAACCAGAATCAGAGGCACAAAGATATTAGCGGAGAGCTGCCAGCAGACACAGCACATAATGCATCCCCAGCTAAACCAACCAAGCATCAATAACCAAAGGACCACTCTGGAAGCCAACCAACTCGTTCTTCACTGGAACTGAAGGAGCAGGCTGCAAATAAGATGCACACCTGGGCTAAAAGAAGAAACTGTACCTCCTGAGGGGAGCATAAAGTTCCCTGACCCAACAACATGAGGCAAGAGGCATAAAAGTCAAGGCGAATGAAAAAGAATCATGGACCAAAGGGGTCAATGTGTAACAAGAAGTGTGAAAAGTGAGAATATGGTCAAAAGACCATGCAGGGACAGGTTGCATGAGAAGGCCAGAAGTGAAAGTGCTCGAGACAGCAAGCAAAACACAGCCGAACTCAAGCTGCTGCACTTCCACCAGATCCGCACGATAAGAGGTGATGGTATTTGGCACAAGATGCCGATGAAGAAATACCCTGTAGCCAAGAAAGGAGAGCACCACATGATCTGAAACCAAACATCAACAAAGCAAAAGGAAGTGGCGAAAGGAGCAGCACGAAACTTCCTACCATCGCCTAGAAGAGAAACACATGTTGGACACCATCAAAGAAGCCACTTGCTTGTTGTAAAGATGGTAATAAATGCACATAAAAAACTACAGCTGCAAAAAGTGGAGAAGTGTAAACCAGTGAAATACTGTACATCAGTTGGCTGACATTGTGATAGAGCGCGCCACAGAAAAACACCCGGGTTCAGATACAGAGCAACAGCACCTAAAATCAAGTATGGGCTGGCCACCTAGGAGCTAGAAGGACCACACTTCCTGGGAAGGATACCGATCTAGCCAGGACCTGGAGTTACAGCTGGACTGAGGGAAAGAGGTACAAGAACCCTTATCTCGACTAGTCCAGCAGAAAGGCATCTACTGCAAGGGCCTCGAATCGGGGAATGGAGCCAAGTAATGAGGAAGGTGTCAATTCCACATCAATGCAATGAGACCCACCTCTGTATGTCTCACAAAGCCAAAAGAAGGGGGGGGGGGGAGGCAGCATCGAATGACCACTCCATGGAGGCGGGTAGGAACTGAGACACCATTTTCGAGAATGTTGGAGACTCCCTAAATGTGAACGGTACAGAGAACCAAACCCCGGGAAACCAGCATAAAAGCTACTTACAGCATCTAGCTCCAAAGCACAAGGGACCAAAGCAAACCCTCCAGTTGAGGCAATGAACCCCAACAGAACAATCTGAAAGGAGCTGGAGCATGGAGCCCAGAGGAATCTGGACCCTCCACAGTGCATGCCACATGGCTGCAGACTCAAACACCTTAAGTGATGAAACCAAAACCCTAGCCGGCTTGGCGAACACTAATCATACAGCCCCATTCTGGAAGCAGGGGGCATCCATGAAGACGTTGAGCAATGGAGGAGGAAGGCACCAGGGAATAGACCCTCAAAATCCAAAGTGCAAGCTGGTGATGCAGCAGCCAGCAAAGAGCCAATTAGCCCGCACCCAACGATTGCATGGTGGCAGCTAAAGGAACTGAACCGGAAATGCCAGAACAGTTGCTGACGCTACACTTTGCCTGGAAGAAAACCTATGCGGGTGAAATTCAGGTTCCGACGACTACTTGAGCAACCGCTGAGTCACTCAAGGTGCCCAAGTTTGGTGTTGGCCCAACACCAGCAGATGGCGGCGCTGCTGTTGGGTCAAGGCCGCCGGAAGAAGAGAAAGCAAAGCCAACAGAGTCCCAGTTAAAACCAAACCTGGGATGGAACCAACTGCGACTTCCACTAATTCACCAGGAAACTAAACCTGGCACGCCGAGACAGAACCAAATCCCTGGCTAGCAGACATGCGGACTGATTAGGAACCCACACCAGCCAGTCATTGAGGTAAGCTAAAAAAAAAAACCTTACAAACAAAGATGAATTACTGCAACTCGAGCCAAACATGTAGACATGATTGGAGCCAGATTGAGTCCAAAGGAAAGAACCCGAAAGTGGTAAACCAGACGTCCCACCACAAAACCTAGCAAATTCCTGAACTTCGGATGCATAGGGACACGCCAATACACATTTCAAAAGGTCCTGGGATATCATACAGGTATCCACCCATAATACGAGGCGAACCTGGAACAAAGTGGTCATCCAAAACGTGGGGGGCAAGGGATGAACCAGTTCAGCCTCAAACGGTAGAGGATGAACTGGAGATCTATCAAGTCCCGATTCAGAACCTGAAAGAGGCAACAGTCGTTTTGATCATACTAGCATAAACCCACTCCAAGATGACCTGATGCAGGTTACGGGAAGCTGCCTGCCTAGAAGGACCCAAACTCCCAAACTTTCAGATGGGGCAGGAACTGACCAACTTCACTGCAAGCTGCAGATGACAAAAAAAAACGTAAATTGCAGGATCAGGAGCTTGCAAACTGGGCGAGTTCCCTCCCCCCTCCTCGTCAAAGGGGTGAAAGGTAAAAGAGCCGGCACGAACCATGAGAAACCGCCGGTGCCTTCTGTAACGAACAACCAGTGCTGACCACACAAAGAAGGACGTGGCCCCTGCATTAGGCCCAAAGTCAAGCATCTCACTGTCCTCCCAGAGTCAGTTAGTATGGAGCACCAGGAGGCCTAGAAACCTCATGACAGAACCCAAATGCTGAAGGGTATGGAGGTCATCCACAAGTGCCACCGGCAACAAAAGCACCAGGGTATGGAGCTGCACGAGGCCCAATCTTGAGAGAGTGGGAGCAAATGAGCAGTCACTGTGGGGCACATAAGAAAGGCTCCCAAGGAACACCTGCAACAGGGGTTGACACCTCATGCCACTGAAGTGTGCAGGTATGACAAAAGCTGTTCCATGCCTCAAGTGAGAACAAAGGATTTTCTGCCAGCCAGCCAGGACAACAGAACCTTGTAATGCATTCAAAAAGGAGAGGAAGACCTAAACTTGAAAGAGGAAGGGTCCATCAAAGAGGCATAATTCAGGTCTCAAGAAGTAATTGAAGAGGACTTCCCAAGCCACCAAAGAAGGGACCTGAGAGGAAGAAAACCTCCAGAAGTATAATCCATATGGGCCCAAAGGCACACGGAACCGAACCCTAGTGAGGGCCACACCCAAATCATACTCATACAGGAAGGGATGATATGAAAACCCCTCCCCATACAACAGGAGACCCTCCTTAGTGAGAACAAGGAACCATTTGGAGCACACCCTGGAGCTGGCCAAGACAAATCCTGAGCTAAGCCCCGACCCAATCTGGAAACAGTTGTTCTGGGGAAGGAAGCAGAGGGAAAGGGTGAACCATGCCTGAAGGGGAAGGGACGAGGAAGTGTGGATGAAGCCGAGGTGGAAGTCACCAATTCTGGGTCCCCAAACACGTGCCATACCAGCTCTGGGGCATCCAAATGAGTACAATCTAAAAAGATGTCAATGAGCAAAGTGAATCCCTAAAGCAGAAGCTGCCTGATATGCCCTAATCCCATCAGGAGGATCTGAAAGAATAGCCATGTGGAGAGAACAAACTCCACAGGACATGGGGTCTATGGTGTCACCGATTCAACAGGCAGCATGGTAGAGGAAAAATGAATGATTCCTGTGGCAAAGAAGACAAGCAGCCTTCAAACTCTCACACGGTTAGAGCAGGTTCAAGGGGTAATATCCACAGGACAACCAAACCCAAAGGGAATTACCAGGAACTGAAGGACTAGGAACCCAGGAACCAGGAACTAAGCAAGACACCCAGGCACTGAGGACACATTGCCCACAATACCGAACACTCCAGCAGTGATTTGTTTTGACTCGTTGACTTTTTGGATGACTTCCTGGCGAGGCGGTGATATGTCACTGCTCCCTGCACCCCTGAGGGGGCCAGGCTCTGACTCTGGCCCATGGTGGAACACCACACCTGATGTGACCTGGTAGATGGGAACCATCTCGATGCATAGCTTCAGGAAGCCACACGGGGATGCCTCCAGAAAAGTGCCTGATGGCAGCACCATTAGGAATTTCTTTTTTAACATTTTCTGGCAGGAAGCATTTGGCCAGCCAAGCCAAGCCTCTGTAAGTCAAAAGGGGCATAGCCCATTTCAAAATGGTTGTCCTAAACTGACTAAAAATATAATTTAGGATATCAAATAGTATGTCAAATTATAAAAGAATATATAATTATAAAAGAATAGACGAATGAGAATGCAAGAATAGAAAAATATAAGAAAAATAGATTGATTATATATATATATATATATATATATATATATATATATATATATATATATATATATATATATATATATATATATATATATATATATATATATATATATACTGTATATATATATATAAGAATAGAAAAGAATTCTATTCTTATAATAAGAAAAGAAGAATAGAAGCATGTGTAATTTCAGAATCTGAACATTGGTCTTCATTATTCATGGGAATGTGAGCTACATCTGCTTAAACACATTAAGATCGAACTTCCAACCCAAACAAAGTTTATATACACTATTCCGAAGATGGTTGGAGAAGCTGTTTACTATGGATTCATTGTCGATTGCCGACACTTTACTAGTTAAACTCATGCCTACATGCCACTTTAACCTTGAGCCAACCCAGGTTTACAAGCTGCTACCTAAAGCATTAGTATCAAGACAGTGGACAACTTGTCCTGCATTTTTCATCACCTTTAGTACACACTGCACCAGATATGAAAATCAACTGTTGCTATCACCATAAAAATGATCCTATTTACAACCCTCTGACTGTGTCTAATTACCTGAATGTGAACGTTCAGAATGAGTTCTAATTAATGTTTGTGAACGTTCTAATTACAGAATGAGAGCTACACTTGTGGTACAATACACACACAAATCCCAATAGCATGATACATCAAATGAACATATCCACAAGGGCTGTGATGAGGGTTCAAACATATATCTAGGATGGTCCTAGACGTGCCTTAGTCGATTGCGCCACGACATGGTAAAAAAATTGCAGCCGGGAGTGTTGCTGCCCTCACATGGATCCCCCAGCCTCTCCGAGATCTTGTGTGTATTGAAGTAATGGCAAAGAGGTAGAACAGCTTGTTGACAAAGCCTGGGTGCACGGGGGAATTGTGTAAAACCCCGGTTTGTGTCTCGGAAAGGCTACGGAATCCGTGTGAGGGCAGCAGCACTCCCAGTTGCAATTCATGACCATGTCGTGGCGCAATCGACTAAGGCACGTCTGGGATCATCCTAGACATAGGTTCGAACCCTTGTGGTGTCCCATCTTCTCGGTACTCTTGGTCATATGACTGAAACTTCTGATCGTTTTGGCATCTTTCACCTTCTCACTTGTTCAAACTGTCTACCACTTTGTATGCAATAAAAACCTCTAAATTTCTTCAGTACCTTTCTTTCCACATTTTGAATCAATGATCTCGTTCTTTAAGTTCCAGGCAATCATATTCACCTCCTTCTTCTTAGCTTTGGTATATTTAATGCCTCTAGCCTTTCTTCACAACTCATGTTTTTCAGTTCTGAAAGCCATTTTATAGCATGCATTTGCAAATATTTCCAGTTTACTGATGTGCTTCTTGAGAGAGGGCTACCATACAACTGCTGCATATTCCAATTTTGGTCTCGCAAGTCATGAACAGTTTTAGAACCCCTTCCTCCTCCTCTGGGTTCCTTTGTCAACTGTCTACGTGAGCATGCAAATATAAGTATGGTGCACCGAAACGTGCATACCCAGACCTTCTCATGCACTCATGTATGTGCTCTTCCAAACCATGTACCACATATATAAATTTTGAACCATATACCTAACCATAATAGCTTCACATGCTGTGTAGTACTAGTATAAAGGACACTACTGTAAACAATATAAATGTGCAGAAATGAATTATTGCACTCTTTGTGAATTAAATGCAATCTCATGGTGACCAATTCACCTTATTGGTTGCCACAATGACAGGCAGAAAGTCTCGCTGCATGAAGAAAATTTAGATGATTGGGATGAGGGAGTGGTGCCAAATCTGGACCCTTCATCTGAGAGTTGGGAAGGACAGGGGGAACTGATAAATGAAAGACACACATTTTAGGATATACTGTGTGTGTGTACTCACCTAGTTGTGCTTGCAGGGGTTGAGCTCTGGCTCTTTGATCCTGCCTTTCAACTGTCAATCAACTGGTGTACAGATTCCCGAGCCTACTGGGCTCTATCAAATCTATATTTGAAACTGTGTATGGAGTCTGCCTCCACCACATCACTACTTAATGCATTCCATTTGTTAACTACTCTGACACTGAAAAAATTCTTTCTAATGTCTCTGTGGCTCATTTGGGTACCAAGTTTCCACCAGTGACCCTTTGTTCGTGTTCCACCCATGCTAAAGAGTTTGTTTGAGTCTTTGTGTGTGTTAGGCAAGTGCTTACTTGTGTATCAGGAAGTGATATCTAACTCTAGGGCCCTAGCTTCCAAACAATTGTATCTAGTCCCAATATTCCTAAGCTCCATTATACTTGCTCTTGAAATTGTGAATTGAGGCAGCTTACTTAACTCCACTTCAAGAGGGTTTCATTTATTTACCCTCCTGCACTGAATACAAGACCAGTATATGCCTTTTGTATACCTGGAGTTATAAGGAACATATCCATCTACACAATTAACCAACTCAAACTTTGAATTGTCAAGAAAAACTAAATTGTGTTGCCGTACCAAGTAAACTTGAAATTTACGTAAAATAATTTTTAGCAGATCAGATCTTTTACAAATTTTTGCTATTATTGTGTTTATTTATCAGTATGGTTAAAGCTAGTGGAATTGATTTGAAAATTAACACATGGGTAGGTTTTATTTTGAGAATAAGGAGTTTTGCACAATCCTTACTGAACATTGACCCATCTCCCCTTAAATATATTTTTATTTTTTTCGGGTTACGACTACATTATTTGACAGATCGAAATTAATATTTTACTTTGTGAAGTTCTCCCTGAGCACGGGAAAAATTACAATATGAAAGGCAAGTCCAGTTATATTACCTGGCATTAATATTACTTTTACACTTATAAAAGTTTCATAAACAAGATTCACATTAAGGAAAGCTGGTGCCACTGAAATCCCATTAAGCAGATCTAAAAATAACAATTCTATGGTTCAATCTCATTTTGATATTTACAAGAATAACTTGGAAAATTTTGTGGTACATGGTCAAAGAAACTGGAAACTGTTTTGTAATTCTGGATTGGGTCTGGAATTACATAATCTGGATTTCAAAGGGGCCTACAGTACTATTCAAAAGTATGTGTTGCCCTGCTCGAGGCAGAGCATATTTATGGGGGGAAAGTGGTCTTGGGGGTGAAAGATCGTAGATAGAAGTATGTGTGGGTATACGATGTCATGGTGTTCATGGTCCTTATAGCCACGCAAGCTGGGAAGCTCAGTTGCCCTCAGGCATTCACAGCAAGTGGTGGTGTTACAAGTCTTACTCTGGCACCATGCTATGTCTTATTGCAGTTAAAAGTGGTGTTGGTTGTATATATTGTTATGTCACCTACTTCACTGCCAAATCTATTTTCTGTTGAGTAAATTGAAAAGGTTTAGAATCTTTACCTTCACTCTCCCATACTGTTGCCATCTTATCCATGATCTTCAGGCATTTTCAATGCATTCATCATACTCTTTCTCCCAAATTTTCTGCCTATTAAGTGGGTCATGCAGATTGGCTATCTGTGTCAGTTATACATGAGGCTAAGTTCTAGTATACATTCTTGTAACTCTCCCACCTTATTCATAATTTTTATCTGCATTTATAAACAATATAACACAGTCATCTTTATTGGGGAGCTCTGAACTTGAGAGGGATGGAAATCAGGTTACTCTGGGTCAAGGGGATAGGGGTTGGATGATATATCTACAACACAAGTAATTTCAAACATCCACTGCAGAGGTGAAATAGATGCTCAGGTGTGGGAATGGTGCTTTTGCATTCTTGAAATAACATCCCCTTACCTGTTCTCTGTGCATCTTGCTTCCCTAATCTTCATGATTAACCCCTTTTCTTTATTCTTAACTTATCGTTTTTCAGTAGTGTAGCCCAAAATTTGTGACAGAATTTAATTATCTTTTTCAAGTTCATCTTGTCATTGGCCTTGATCTGGACTGTTTTGTAAATACTGTAATAGATTTTTTACCTATTTATTGTCTGTCTCTTGTATTGTATGACTTGCTTTGTCACTGAAACCTCTAGCACTGCTGACCAGATCTATCTCCCTTAATCTGTGCCTTAAGATGTTTCTGCAAAGGATATAAGTATATCTACCTATTACCCCTACTGGCTTGGCATTTCCTCTACTTGTACTATTCTGCACTCAAATTCACCCTGATTTCTCTTAAATTAAATACCCTTTCTCTTATCTTTTATTTGTTTAATTATCTCTCTCTCTCTCTTGGACCCCTTTGGCTACTGCCTCTCCTGCATGGTTATCAT
>WNGS01169498.1:43583484-43610629 GCA_020271785.1 Procambarus virginalis
TGTGTGAACCATCGCTGTACTCAAAATTATGGTGTGCATATAAGCGATTTTTTCTAATTTGATTCATGTTCATAAACAATAAACAAATAGTTTTTGCTGTTGTTACACTATATACACAGGTTATATATAAGTATCTGCATGTTTTGTTCACCATAACGAACTACTAAGTTGGTCTTGTGAGTCAAAAAGCAACGAGGAGTGGCCGCCATACACCAGCGAGCCACTCACTGCCACGCCCTCCCTCAACACCATCTCACTGACCCTCATTTACCTCCCACAATACTGTTTTTGCATTTATTCACTATACACAGACGTTATATATACGTATTTACATGTTTTGTTCACCATAACTGTAATCTAAGCTTGTGTGGTGAGTTAAGGTACAAAGACGTAGCTACTCCACAGTCAGCTGATCGGCTGCCACCCTCAAGGCCTGACGCACTAATATTCTCCTCCAACAATATTGGTTGTGGTGTTATTATGCTATATACACACATTATATATAAGTATCTACCTGTTTTATTCACCATACCTGTACAAATAAGCTGGTATGGTGCCCAAAGACCATTGTGGTCACCAGTAAACAACACGATAATTCCTGCAGACGACGCTCCTCTCTCACCAAAATGGCGGCTCCCAACCTACTCCTCTCGCTGTTATCTCACACTATACACACGTTATATGTAAGTATCTACATTTGTGTTCACCATAGCGAACCACTAAGCTGGTATGGTGAGTGCAGTCAATAAATGGTGGCCACACACAGTCAGAAGACAACGCCACAATCCTCCCTCCACAGCCGTACTCCTCCCTCCATCGAGCACAGCGCTAAATATCTCCACAATCAAGCTGTTATCAGAATCCTGGTCAGTTTTATCAAATTCAGGGGGCTTCAGTAATACTATCACTGCTAAATAATAGCAGTATCACTTATATTTTGCATTTGTAGGCGATGCTGTGGTCACAAGCTGAACAGCGGTGCTGTGAGCTCGTGCTGCGTGCGCCAGCCACCAAGGCTGGCGCAATACTGACGCTCTCACTCCCAAGAATGTTGGGCTGGATTTTTTTTCTAGGTGGCATCTGGCAACTATCAGTCGTGGCTGTACTATAGCTGCCCCTATCCCAGGCGGGGCGTTTAAATTATAGCGCTAGACACGAAATCATATATAAATGATGTGCACGATTTCGGTTTTGTCACTGATATCATTTATATATGATATGCGCGGTTTGAGGGTTAAGCATTAGCTGGCTATCCTAAAGAGCCAGGATAAATGAGAACACCATGGCCTCCAAAACATAAGATAGACACAGAATTGAGTAAGAGGTGGAAGGCCTGCCAAGCCACCTCTCACTGCAGCCATAAGAAATCACCATATGCAAACAAAAAGGACTGTAGCCTGTGATACTTGAGACGTTAAGGCCTTGAAATTCCATACATGAAGATAGGTTAAGTGCCTATCACCTGGAAGAGCCAGAGCCTTAGGAAATGAAGGAATTTGAAAAAGGGGGCAAGAAGGGACCTGGGCTGTCACCTACTGCTGCATTACAGTTTGGGTGGTTCCCACTAAACGATGGTCATTTGCCTTGTTTACTGGGGTATCACACTTCTTCAAGCAAGTGCTTATTTTGTTGCATGTACAGTCTGGTGAGTTTTACCTTAGTTTTGGGTTAATCTCTAGAATCAAAGCATCCTTTGGTCTCAGAGGAGATTCTGATTCTCGTTTACAATAGGTGACAGCTATGGGTCTCAGAGGCCTGGTGTGGGGGGTTTAAGGCTTGGTTCCCCATTGTATAAGCATAGGGGAGCTATTGAGGCATCCCCACCTTTCCTCCCCCCTCCCACCCCAAGAAAATATAATTTCGAAATTCCAAGAAAGGACAAAAGATGTTTAAAATATAAAGAAATACCTTTGAAATATAAATGCTAGTTTGCATCTGATTGCAACGAAGAGAATGATAAAATCCTCTGAATACACATTTCACAAAACCCTAAAATAATTGTTTTTTTTAGTTACAAGTTGTGTTTTCACATTTGACATGCAAAAATAAACTAAAATGAACAGGAGGATAAATGAAAATTGGCCATGCATAACATGAAAATAATAATCAACCAATGTAAATTGCTGTGAGTCAACATAAGTGACGATAATGCTGTGGTCACTAAAGCCGAAAATTCATTTCCTCACCTTAAATAGATAAGCATGAGGATTTACCTTTTGTGAAAATAATACTAGCTGAAACCAGGAATGTTAACCATTACCACAGGTTTTTGTACTCAAGGTCCCATATAACAATTTAATTTACCCATAATGAAAAAGTATGATCCATTAATATCCCCCAAAACTATCCCCCAATACCTAGCAGTGTTTATCTTCAAAAGTCATAATGAACCCTTATTAAAACTACCACAGAATATCTACAATTAGTACAGTACTCTATGTTAACATTAATACTCCGACCGATCTGTGTGTACTCGACTGTAAATGTTCAGGGCATCTCAAGGTCCCAGTCATTGCCACCAAAGTAGTTAATAATTTTTTACATTTTCTCATTTGTTTTGTTGGGCTATAACTATACATTTGTTATCAAAATATTCACAATATAAATTTGCAAGTGAATAAATGCAAAACAAATTGCATTCCTATAAGTGATTGTTACCTGGTTGATACCGGGTTGACAGGGTTCTGGGAGTTCTTCTACTCCCTAAGCCCGGCCCGAGGCCAGACTTGACTTGTGAGAGTTTGGTCCACCAGGCTGTTGCTTGGAGCGGCCCACAGGCCCACATACCCACCACAGCCCGGTTGGTCCGGCACTCCTTGAAGGAAACAATCTAGTTTCCTCTTGAAGATGTCCACGGTTGTTCCTGTAATATTTCTGATGCTCGCTGGTAGGACGCTAAACAACCGTGGACCTCTGATGTTCAAAAAATACACAACTCATAGAGGGACCATTTAATCCCCTTGAGTGAAAATTTCATTGAGTAGAAGCAATCACTCGCCGGGGTAACGAAAAACACACGACTCATAGAAGGACCGTCGAAAAAAGCAAAACGGTCCTTCTATGAGTCATATACCACTACTTTCCCTACCAATGTTTATGAACATTTCAACATCCCCTCATATTTGTCAACATTTTATTTATTTTTTAAACAAAAATAAAAAATAAAAACATGAAAATGTGCACATGACACACAACACAGCTCAGAAAGCACCAAGATTATCTAATTTTTCTAGGTGTTAGTACTTGATAATGATGCACAAGTGGTGTCCCCCAGATACTACAAGTACAGCAAGATCAGGGAAGAAGGTGGAGAGTTACAAATATTCAAAACCCAGCATTGAGTGCAATGAAACATCTCTTTTTAGTAGAGCTCTGGTGGCTCCCTGCAGTTATCTCACTAAGATTGCTCAAATCTACAAATTACATCAAGTGCATGAGCTCATTCGGCTAATCACGGCCCAGAGTTGAAAACTGACCTCTTCAAGAGGTCAGATGACATTGATGCAAGAAGCAAATGACTTTTCACCAGAAAAGCATCCAAAAAATCAGTGTTGCTTTGAACACAACAGCCGAGTTCCCAGGACTCAAAAACCCCTAAAATACCAAATAACTCTCCAAGTAAAATAGAATTAACAAAAGCAACACCCAAAAATACCGAATGTTGCCACCAGGTGGCCTGGTGCTCAGTCCAACATCTACCCACACATCAGTTCAGGAGATAAACATTGCCACGAACCGACCAACATGGAAGGGAGGGAGGTGACAGAGCACCTCTGGGGCTCTACCAGAAAGAGGAGTTTCATTGCATTCAACACAGTTTCTGGGGGAGCCCCTTCGGGAATCCCTGTAGCTAAATATCCACAGAGAAAATAAGAGGGACTTACCATAGTGGAGCAGCAAACACTACGACAAAGTAGAGACCAACAGCCAGGAAAGACAACCCAAGGCAACACAGTACAAAAGGACCAGGGACGTTGACTACATACTTGGCCACGATGACCTTGTTAGCCTGCCAAAAACCTGTGTCCCTATTTGCCGAAGACATATTAGAGAAGACTGCCACAAGTGCAGCATATTTGCGTACATCATAGGCCTGGGAATAGACCGCAGGTTGGCTAGCTTTGATGATATTGCAAACAATCTGAAAAATATAAGCCTCGGAACAGGGAACCAAGGAGACTGGATCAACCTAAAGAGCATCCACCGAAGCTGAGGTGGTGGCACACAGGTAGTGACAAATCGCCGCCACCAGACACGACAAATGATGCACCTCTGGGTGAATCAACCAAGTGTCAATGACCAACGGACCCCACTGGAAGCCCGCCAACTTGTTCTTCACCAGAAAAGAAGGAAACTGTTGCAAACAAAGAAAACACCCACTAGGACCAAAAGAGCAGAACCCCTACCTTCAAAGAATAGCATCCAGCTCATTACCTCGACAATTGGAGGTAAGAGCCAACAAAGACACCACCTTAAAGGAATCCTAGAACAAAGGAGCAGGTGTGAACCTAGGAGAGGAAAACTTCTAGGACTTTGCCCAGGGACCATGACTACTTACGAGAAGCATAAATGGGCCGGAGGTGAAAAAACGCTCAAGACAACTTGCAAAATGGATTCACAGAAGAATCTATAATGAAAGCCAACAACAGTGGCTCCACCAGCACTGCATAATAAGAGGTGACAGCATTGGGCATGAGATGCCGATCAAGAAATAATAATGAAAGAAAAGACATCACACAAACTGAAATTAAAAAAAAAAGTATGACAAAGGGACAAAAATGTGAAATGAGCACCAAGCTACTTCATACTGCCACCTAGAAAACAAATGCAGATGCGAAACTAATAAACCAGCCACCTGCAGACCATAAAAATGGCAATAAACCTGTGTCGGAAAGTCCAGATGCAGAGAGATGCCGAGAAGGTTGAACCGGCAAACAACAACACTAGACCAATTCTCTGGAAACGGCAGAGCTGTGGAAAAACACCAGGTTCAGACACTGGGCTAGAAGAACCAGAAACCACAGCTGAGCCATCCACCATGGAGCCAGAAGGCTCACCCTCCCTGAGAACGACTCCAGTCCAGAAAGAATTCAGAGCAACAAATGAACTAGGGGGAAAAAAAAAAAGTTAAATGCACCCCTACATTGCCCAGTCCAGCTCAAAAGCATTTACCACGAGAGCCTTGCAATTAGAAAATGGTGCCACATAAGATGGAAGGCACCAATTCCATGCTGATGCAGTGAGATCTACCTAGGAGTAACTGAACATCTTGTAGAGCTACTGGAAGGATATATCATTGATGGTCCATTCTGAGGGGACGGGACAGAACAAAGACAAACTGTCCACGAGAACGTTAGAAACACCCATATGCATCCTAGAGATCCAGGGACACCATCCAAACTCCCACTTGAAGAATCAGGTGAACTTGGGCAAAAGTGGACATGCGGAAGGTCAGACAGAGAATGAAGATGTTCAGACCCAAAAGATTGAGGATAAACTGTAGGTCCTTTCACCCAGATCTGGTTTTCACCTGGCAGTCTCCCAATGTGCATTGAATACAAAGACTTAAATATTTGATTTTTTATTTTTCTTTACTTTTTGTATACAGATGTATAATTTTTTATTTTTTATTTTTTTGCACAGGCAGAGGGAGGCACCTTTGATCATTGCAGCACTTTTAAAGAATCCTATAATCCTTAAAAATTAGTGAATTTTGTCTAGTTCACAATAAACGTTTATGTCTTAAAATGCACTACATTCATAACCTAATACTGTATTCATAATATTTACATATTTACACTAGTACTGTAATATATTTTCCATACATCACCTTGGACTTTCCTGGCCTGTACTGAGCCAGTCATCTTTAACTGGAGGTGGCATAGGAGTGGACACTGTTGCCATTGAAACATCTCCAATAATTTTGAGCGCTTCTTTACATGCATGGTACATACGCAGCATTTCCTCTCTTTTGCGTGCTTCCTCGGGGCTTTCCTCCATCATTGAATTCTGTAAAAGTTATTGTTAAGAATTCTACCCATACTCAACTGTTCCAATCTTAAACCAAGTTTTTATGCTAAATTTTCACATTGAACTACAACATATTGCAATTAAAAAATATTTATATATTCAGTCAAAATAACTTTGAGACAGTATGAACACACCTGATCACCTGAGGCATACAGGTGGGCAAGGAGTTCCCCCATAATGAAATCTTTGGTGTTGTTGATCATAAGATGCATTACAGACTTTGGTACTAAATCTCGTGTAGTCTTCGTAACAATCTTCATGTAGGAATCTACCAAGTTGCGAATGGTTTCAACTTGCCTCTCAAGTTGAGGATCCATAGATGTGGAGCCTTCACTAGAACCCTGAAGAAACAATTAAGGTGTTCAAGGAAAATATAGTACATTAAAAAATGGGCATCAACATTCTATAAACAATGAATAATTGAGCATCAGAAATATCTAACATTCACATTAACAGAGCTTCAAAATTCTTCGAAGCTTTGTCAATCTGTCAAAACTCTCATTTCAAAGTAGTAGAAACTCAGATAAAGACCCCTTGCCTAGTTGAGTCAAGTACTAAAGCTCTATCAAGCAGTAAAAGTTGCATGACAGGAATATCTACCTGGCAGCATTAACATACAAGATGCTTTGTTTTAGACTAGCTTACTCTTTATTACTCTCCAAAAAGTCATCTTTTAATTTCTTTGTAAATAATGGCAATTTTGACCTATACAATACTTTAGAACAAGTAACTTTATTATACAGTATTATTAAATTTACAGTTACAGCACTAGTTAGAAAACTTTGTCATTATAGATATTATAACTTAATTTTGTTGCTACAGTAGTTGATTATGAGAATAAAGTTGTATAGTATTTTTAAGTTAAATAATGTGTTTATTATATTTATAATAGTTATAATACAGTATAATACATACTTTTGAATATATTGTACTTTAGTGGTCGAGTTTAACTCTAGCACATAGTTTGTTAACACTGAGTAAACTACTGTTTCCGTGAAGCCATCTGCTCTCTCTAATCGAGCTACACTGATTTGTAACAGTATTTTCTGGACAGTTTCATTCTGCTCTGAGGGTGATCTTGGATCTGTGGTACCAGAGCTAATACACTGGGGATCTACTGAGGGCAAACATATCGATGACATAATTAACAGTAACAGTGATCAGCACGGTAGAATAAATAATATGGGAAAGAAAAGTCAAAATTAATACGGTATTTGCTGTCAGCAGCCAATGTTCTAACTACAACATTAAAGAGTATTAAAATATCAGAAACAGTACCACAAGGAGAGGGCTAGTAAATTTGTATAGCGATAGAATCTAAACTCGGAAAGTTTAGTTAGCCAACGCAAAATGGCTTAAATGACGTCTATATTAAATAATGATATCAGGGATTTGGGTTGAGCCCTCTACAATTTGTTTAAACAGTTCGCCCCGACATTCACAGAACAGAAAATGTTAGTTACTATTCTATGATAAAGTTTTCCAGCATTTATGAGTCTTATAAATGAATAATTTAAATCTAGAGTTAAGCCTATAATCTATTACAACTTACAAAAACAGGAACACCAAAAGTACAGTACTTTATATTCTTTAATGTAGAGACAACCGGCAAAGTAAAAATTGGGTGAAGATTATCATAAAAGTAGCATTAAAATCAATAATTACTGTATTATTTCTTTTGCCAATTTAATTTTCCTGTTTGACAATCTATAAGAAAAAAAAAAAAAAAAAAAGTTAAATCAAAATGCCCACCTCACCAGAGAATACATTATACACTTGCAACTAATACAAACCTCAAATATACTTTTTCTTTATTGGAAAAGGGTTCAAGTCCTTACCTCCTCTCCATTGCTGGTGTCAGACACTTTTTCTGGATAAACACCAGCACGTAGGAATGATGCTTTCCACGAGTCCATGTCATCTTGTGTTTCAACACCCAACTGAAGCTCTTTGTAATCCTATGGAAATTATTCACACATTTTAAGTCATATTCTAAATTTTATTTTCGACATAGTATAAGAGAAATCATTACTGGATATTATCATTTAAGGTACACCTATGTAAGTATTAAAGGATTTACGTAAGCACGTAAGTATTAAGGATTACCGTAAGCACGTAGGTATTTGAACAAAAAATACACTTACATTTAAAACATAATAAATAAATTTATTGTTTTACTACTGCATTAGTATCCAGCAGGTATGTTCCCTTTGAAAATATTCACACACTTTTATACTACTAGATCCAATATATCACACTTTAGAGTTGGAAATATCCAAGAAAAAATTTGGAATAAAATAGGCATTTACAAATTAAATCTACTGTTCATTAAATATTATTTTACAAGCCATCCTCCTGCTTAGATAATACTTTTTGTAACTATGTGGGCCATTACACACATGCAGCCCAGGGGTTAAGTCTATAACTGTTAATAACCAACATTCCCAATGGAGTGCAAGAAAAACATTATCCTGACAAAATTATTTTTTTCTCTCGACATTGTTAATTTAGCCTCCAGAGAGGACAAAAATCTAAATAAAAAGTCTACCTCTTGTTGTTTAGCTGTAGTGGCCTGGAGAAGTTGCATTTTTTGGCAAAGAAGAAAGGTGAGAGGGCTGCATGGGAATAACTTTGTTGATTTATTATCATTGTTTTTCACTTTATTTATTTAGTATTTTCAAGCTAACAGGTTTCATGTGTGTGTCAAAGGTACTGTTTATTTATATATAACTTTGAAAATATAAGTATGTATGGATATGAGTAAACATATATACAGACACCATATACTAAATTCACACTAATATGAATAGACATAAATCATAAAATTGCATATAGCACACATTTTTACCTCATATATATACATGGTAATTGCTCATTTGCTCCTGTTAAAAGTTTAGTGATACTTGTTGACCAAACCACACTAGAAAGTGAAGGGATGACAACGTTTTGGTCCATCCTGGACCATTCTCAAGTCGATTGTGAATGGTCCAGGATGGACCGAAACGTCGTCGTCCCTTCACTTTCTAGTGTATGGTTTGTCAACATATTTCAGCCACGTTATTATGACTCCTCATCTGCATTTAGTGTCATTTCTATGCTTGCCCTAAAACGTTCAGACACTGGATGATGATGATGCCAAAAATGTTTTTTTTTTTTTTTTGTTTTTTTTACTAAGGCCCTAGAATGAAGTGACTGGATTTTTTTTTAAAGATGGGGGGGATGATTATTAGAGGCCAGAGGAAGCAAATGTGAGCCCTGTGTATGTACAGGACTATTTTAAATATTTTAGAGTTGCAAATCATATATATATAGTTTCCTGGGCACCCGTCCTCAGACTAAGTCCATTCCATACAGCGGTCGACCCCAAAGACATATTCATAAATTTTAACATGACGTTCATTCAAAATATAAATTCTCAAATACAAATTATAATTTTTATTAGTATACTGTGCATATTTAGGCATTGTTAGGTTAGGTTAGGTATTTAGGTTCCATTGACAATTATTTGTATTGTGTGTGTGAAGCATTTACAGTGTTGTGGTTCGAACAAAGTCGTCAACGAAGCACTAACAAACTGAAGTCATCAGTTTGAGAGTCGTGTGTAAACAGTTTTTCATTCAAAAACATTGCAGCATGGGAATAAGGAGCAGGGTGGCGCTCCATTAAGTGACCGTGAGTTAGTGTGTATGGCTTAACGGGGCACTGTTGTACATTTTGGTCACAAATAATGTACAAACGGGGTTTGTGGGTGCCGGAATGGACTTTGGCCTTTGTTTATGAGGACGGGCTGCCCGGTAGTACAGTCGGGTTCGTTCTCGACTCTGTTGAGAATTCCGGAATTCCGGGCAGCACAGAAATGGTTGGGCTCATTTCCCTTCACCTCATGCCCCTATCCACCTAGCAGTAAACTGGTACCCAGGAGTCAATCGGCTTGTTGTGGGTTGCGTCCCGGGCAGGGTCAGTAATTTGACCCCAAGGGGGGGGGGCACCTCGGTATAAGCCTAACATGTAATGTATGTATAACCTGACTTACTGTTCCCCGACACAATGAATTATTATAGTTCGAAAAAATAAAGCTAAAGAAAAAATTAATATTCCTAGGCCTAGTATAGTCATGTATGTACTATACTAGGCCTCAATTAGTGTGTAGTAGGCCTTGGAAGGTTAGTTAAGATTCTTTGCAACAAATGAAAAAACAGAAGTACACAAAAATTTCCTTTTCTCAAATTCAATAGCACAGAATTCTATTTTCCAACTGCCTTTTACGTCACTATATGAATGATGATCACATTGTTACTGTAAATACTCTACTATCAAAACAGGAAGATGGGATGACATTTTATTACAGGTATGTTTTTGCATGACAAAACTTAAGTATAAATGTCAAATATTACCTTGTATATTTATACAAGAAAACCTGCAAGATTTTAGTAAAATTTATGATAAATGTTGTATATCACCTTCACAGTATCAGCACATACTTGTTTGTTATATGTATTAAAGTTGAAGAAAACAAGTCCATTACAATATGAATAACAGCACATATTGCAAAAGTTTAAGATTCATACATTTATTTATACTGTACTGGCAAAGGTCAGGGATGAGATTCACTTATCATACATAGGTTGAGCGAGTACAAAAAGCTGTCATGGTCAGATTACTTCAAGATAAGATCATATGGTTCCCCAATTCAATCACAAACGTTTTCAAACAGGCAACACAACTTGTGGTTCTAGTTCAACCATGTTGACAAGACTGCAGTTCAGTACTATCAACTCTTGTCTTTTTGATTACTATCATTTTGATTGACATCTGGTTATCCTTTAAAACCACTTATCAAGTTACTATACAGTACTGTACATATCTTAGGTTCAATTTTTATCCATTCTAAACATAAATGTACATAACTTAACATTTTTGTTTATAAAAAATGCTGCATTTAATATAGTCAATCAGTAATATCATGCTTCATCGAGTGCCATGCAAAGCCCTACTCAAACAGATTTGCATCACCTGGAACCACGAAAATACAAATTTATGTCATATAGTAAACCTTAAACATTTATCTTTTGGTCACCCATAAGGAGCTTTACCCGAGAAGAAAGCAGTTCAGATTTTTTTTATTATACAGTACACATTTCTAATTTTCAATAAACACCATATGAGAGCTCTGAAACTCCTTGGTATCAATACCTACATGGAGCCCAGGAAACAACCAGATTTTGCTATTTCTGGTAAATATGAATGTATTGCACTAATAGTGTATACTATCATAATCTTACTGGGGATATAAAGTTTNTGAACCTTGTAGTTCTTTGTATTGTTTTGTTTATTTGCTGCTGCTTTCACAGTGTGGAGTGATTGTAACATTCCCCATCATCCTGTGCCCCTATGAGGCCAGGTTCTGGCACTGGCCCCTGATAGGCCAATCAGGACTCTAATGGCTAATGTGACTCATAGTGGGAAGCCATCTCAGAAAGATAGCTTAATCCCTGCACTGTCCATAGTGCCTTGAAATGCTCAACCAGGGATTCACTTGATGCCTTTTGACACTCTTGGTTATATTATAAGATTAAAAACTCTTATGAATACAGTACTCACATTTGCTTCCTCAGCCTCCAGGAACCATCCTCCATCTTGAAACACAATTCTTGAGTCTCACTTTCCTTCTAGGGCCTTAGTAAAGAAATGAGGACCATGTCTGGCACATCACCGTCCAGTGTCTGAATGTGCAGGTGACCATACTAGGAGCCAATGAACTTTTAATAACAGCAAATGAGTAATTATCTAAGTGTAATTACCTAAGTGTAGTTACAGGATGAGAGCTACGCTCGTGGTGTCCCGTCTACCCAGCACTCTTGTCATATAATGCTTTGAAGCTATTGACGGTTTTGGCCTCCCACCCTCTCACCTAACTTGTTCCAACCCTCTACCACTCTGTTTACAAAAGAGAATTTTCTTATATTTCTCCAGCAGCTTTATTTTGTAAGTTTAAATCTATGACCTATGAGGGAGCCGTCGGCCGAGCGACAGCACGCTGGACTGTGATCCTGTGGTTCTGGGTTCGATCCCAGGCGCCGGCGAGAAACAATGGCAGAGTTTCTTTCACCCTATGCCCCTGTTACCTAGCAGTAAAATAGAACTGGGTGTTAGTCAGCTGTCACGGGCTGCTGCCTGGGGTGGGGCCTGGTCGAGGACCGGCCGCGGGGACACTAAAAAAAGCCCCGAAATCATCTCAAGATAACCTCAAGATAACCCTTTTTTCTTGAAGTTCCGGGTCTCAGGAATTCTTCCCTATCAATTTTATCGATTCCTGTTACTATTTTGTACGTAGTGATCATATCGCCTCTGTTTCTTCTATCTTCTAGTTTTTACATATTAAATGCCTCTAACCTCTCATCGTAGCTCTTGTCCTTCAGTTCTGGGAGCCACTTGGTGGCAAGTCTTTGCACCTTTTCCAGTTTTTTTATGTACTTCTTAAGATATGGGCACCATACAACTGCTGCATATTCCAGCTTTGGTCTAACAAAAGTCATGAAAATTTTTTTTAGTATTTCACCATCCATGTATTTAAAAGCAATTCTGAAGTTAGAAAGTGTAGCATAGGCTCCTTGCACAATGTTCTTAATGTGGTTCTCAGGTGACAGTTTTCTATCTAGAACCACCCCTAGTTCCCTTTCTTTGTCAGAATTCTTTAAATGTTTCTCATATAATTTATAGGTTGTGTGGGGTCTATGTTCTCCTATTCCACCATTTATTCACATTAAATTCTATTTGCCAAGTGGTGCTCCATATACTTATTTTGTCCAGGTCTTCTTGAAGGACATGACAATCTTCTAGGTTTCTTATCTTCCCTATTATCTTAGCATCATCAGCAAACATGTTCATATAATTCTGTATTCCATCTGGTAGATCGTTTATGTAGACAATGAACATTACCGGTGCAAGAACTGAACCCTGTGGTACTCCACTTGTGACATTCCTCCAATCCGATACATTGCCTCTGATTACGGCCCTCATTTTTCTATCAGTTAGGAAATTTTTCATCCATGCTAGAAGCTTACCTGTCACCCCTTCAATATGTTCCAGTTTCCAGAACAACCTCTTATGTGGAACTCTGTTAAAAGCCTTTTTTTAGGTCCAGATAGATGCAGTCAACCTAGCCATCTCTTTCCTGTAAAATCACTGTGGCTCGATCATAGAAACTGAGTAAATTCATCACACAGGATCTTCCAGATCGAAAACCATACTGTCTGTCTGATATTATATCTCTTTCTCCAGGTGTTCTACCCATTTAGTTTTAATTATTTTTTCCAATATTTTGACTATTACACTAGTCGATGATACAGATCTACAATTAATGGGGTCTTCCCTGCTGCCACTTTTGTAGATTGGGACTAGGTTAGCCTTTTTCCATACATCAGCTACAACTCCTTTACACAAAGATGCCTGAAAAATCAGTTGAAGTGGAATGCTGAGCTCAGATGCACATTCTCTCAGAACCCATGGTGAAACTCCATCTGGACCAACTGACTTGTTCTTACTTAGCTCCTTTAGCATTTTCTCCACTTCATCTCTAGACACCTCTGTGTACTCTATGCTGTTCTCTGAAATTCTTATTGTGTCTGGTTCCCTGAAGATTTTATTTTGTACAAACACACTTTGGAACTTTTCATTTAATGTTTCACACATTTCCTTTTCATTTTCTATGAATCTATTTCCCATTTTCAACCTCTGAATATTATCCTTTACCTGCAATTTGTTGTTTATGAATTTATAGAATAGACCTGGTTCTGTTTTACATTTGTCCACAATCCCATTTTCAAAATTTCTTTCTGCCTCTCTCCTCACTGCCGTGTAGTTGTTTCTCGCATCTTTGTATTGCTGGTATGTTTGGGAGTTTGGCCTCTTCCTATATCGATTCCATTTTCGTATCTTTTGGTCTCTGGCCCTCTCGCAATTTCTGTCGAACCAATCCTGTTTCCTAGTTCTGCATCTCTGCTTTGGAATAAATTTTTTTGTGCCTTTATCATATATTTCACAAAACTTGACATACATCTCATTTACTTCATGTCCTAACAGCAAGTCTTTCCAGTCAATTTCTTTAAAGAAATGTCTGAGTTCCCCATAATGACCTCTCCTGAAATCAGGCTTTTCAACTGCTTTAACCTCATTTTCTTCCAAATTATAATGCATAGCATACTTTATTCCCAATAAGACATGATCACTTTTACCTAAAGGAGGGAGGTACTGAATGTACCTCCCTCCATACATATATGGAGAGAGGTACATTCATGTACCTCCCTCCATATGTACATATCTCTTCCTCTTTCCTGGTAAATATCAAATCCAACATGGAGGGAACATCCCCTTCCCTTATCGTCATAGCTTGTTTAACATATTGAAACATGAATGTTTCCAGGATGAGGTTTACGAATCTACAACTCCAAAAATCCTCCGTTCTAGCTTTATATGCCTCCCAGTCTATGGATTTTAAGTTGAAGTCGCCAAGTACCAACAGTCGTGATCTATCTTTATCAGCTCTGACTATAATTTCTCTCATTATTGTTATAAGACCCTCTCGTTTATTATCTAGCTGCTCCTTTGTCTATGTGTTGCTTGGCGGTGGACAATATGCATTTATGATCGTTAGTTTATCATCCTGATTGCATACCTCTAGTGCTATTATATTAACTTCTCGTGCATTGGCAATTATTATTTCGTTTACCTTTAGGTGTTCTTTCACCAGCACAGCAACGCCACCGCCTTTCCTAATTTTTCTGTCCCGTCTGGTGTCTGCAGCTGTATTACATCACTTAACTCCAGTATCTTTGATCTCACTCCATCTATGTTGGTGTATGTAATTTTCAGGAACTTGTTCCCCCTCTCCTTATTCTGCACTCCCCCCCTCTCTCTAATCCTTTTGTTGGTTTGCCTTTATGTACCACTTTACTGGTTTGCCTACCCCTATCATTTTGTAGAAAAAAAGAATTGTTTTCTTCTTCATTCCTGCTCTTGTTTAAACGTTTTGCCTCGGCGAGGTTCAGTTTCAGCTTCTGTCTTCTATTGAAAGATCTCGTCTTAACGACCATACTTTCCCTACCTCATCACTTTGTATTTTTCTAGCATTCCTTAGTACTTCTTCCATCTGTTTGGCACCGTTTAGGGTGATCCTCAAAGGTCGATCTTTCCCTTTTACGTACTTTCCAATCCTCCTGTAGTCGCAGACATTCTCGATGGTAGTAAGACCTTCCACGAGGCCAACAATTTTATCTACTACTTTTGCTTCTTCTACAGCTCTTTCTGACCTGGATGTTATCTCCTTTTCTTTGGAACCAAAAATTATCAGAGACTTACTTCGATCAACTGTGTTTTGCACCAATTTAGGATTTGATGCCAGTTCCTTTCTGACTTCCAGCCTAATGTTTGTTTTATCCTGGTTGCTGCAGTGTTTGGCTTCCTTTACTGCTTCTTCTATTTTTCCCTTCTCCTTGGCCACTTGTGCATAGGTGAGTTGCATATCTTTCTTGCACTGTTCTATTACCTGTGTAACCTCCTCCAACTGTGCTGACAAAAGCTGTTTTTCCTGTTGAATTTCCTTACCTAACCTATTGTAGTCATTTAAGTTTAAATTTGCTTTAACTTCTTCCAAAACTATTTTCAAGAGTTTATTTTCCTCTTCCATGGCTTTGCAATTTGTTTCCAATTGATTCTTGTCCTTGCATAAGCCTTTCACTAAACCCTCAAGACCTAGAACCTTGCTACTCAAGTGCTCATTACTTTCTTTCAATTTGCTGATTATTTCTTCATGATAGTTCACTATAATACCTAATTTTGCCAATTTGTTGTGTATACTGCTTATATCAATGTTTTCTTCATTAAAAACCCCAAAATCTAGCTCTGTTTTGTTTTTCTTCTTGCTGGTGGCCATCTTGAATGTTTTTGTTTGGACTGTAAACTGTAATGGGAGGATCACTTTTTCTCATCCAATTTTTCACTTCACTTTGCACATTCGTGTTACCTCACCTATTTTTCCAAAGCACAACACTTTTATGTTCCCTGGGACACTACTCACTATCATCAACCTGTACTACAATACTTAGGAATTGTGAAATATCCTGGAGCTCCTGTGTTGCAGGTGCTGACACTAGGGGTGTCACCTTTTGAATAAAAAAAATCCACATGAACTCTGAGGTGACTCGAACCCACGGACTGCCAGTTGCAAGCTCTACCACTGTACTACCCTGACTTGGTTGTGGCTGGCTTAGTGATTACCATTATATATTTACAGGCAAAATGTGGGCTATGAGCAATTATAATTTCTAGGGTTTTATCCTGGTTGTATATACAGGATAAAACAGTACGGTATATACAGTACAGTATAAGTACTGTATATATGAATAAATACATGGTGTGCATATATTTATACACATACTGTATACCTGTACATTTGTATATTTTCAAACTTGTGCATAATGTACACCAGCTTTGACACTCTTAAAGGTTGTAAACACTTACAACTTGTTAGAATTAAAAAGTAAATAAAGAAAGTGAGAAACAATGAAAATAAATAGACAAAGTTACTCCCGTGTAGCACTTCATTTCTAAAAAAAAAAAATGCAACTTCTCTGGGATACTATAGCTAAGCCACAAGAGGTTGAGACTTATTTTTTTTGTTTACTTAGATTTTTTGCTTCATAGATGCTTATTAACAATGTAAAAAAAAAACAATTTTTTTTTGTGCACTACATGTACACAGTACTCCATTTAATGCACAGCCCAAGTTAAGGGAGCCACAAGATGCTACTATTGTAAGCCCATCATATTAAGTGAAGGGGGGGAGTACTGTATTTCTTTTTGTACGATTTAGATTGGGTGTCAACCTTTTTGTCTATTCTGTAAATGAATGGGGTGAAATATGCATACTGTACCAGATCATATCAAACTTATTACACTGTACTGTATTGTACTTATATTTAATGTATTAATATGGATTTATTTTTCAACAGGTTGACAATATTGACATTACTATGCCAAGTATTCTTGATGTACGTCGAGGTCTTCAAGCAATGTACAATTTATTCAATGTCTTGGTGGAACAAGCTTGCAGTTCAGAAGGTCGGATTATAGATAGAGCACGCACATGGTGTTCAACTTTACACGTTCCTTTCTTTCGTTTTAATCCACAGTTATCTCAAGATATTGCACTTGATGAACATGACGATGAGCGCTTAGTTCGTATGATGTGGGAAACAAGAGCATACATGAAGTCCCAGGCAAAAATTTTATCTCAACTAAAGCCTCTTTTAATAGAAGCTGAAGTGGGGCCTATACCTCCTCCCCGGCAACTTACTCCAACCAAATCTAAGCACAGCTCACGTGTTTCTATATCTGTTGGTTCTAGTCAAGATACCGTAGATACAGTTCACCGACTCGTTTCAGCAGGAACTTCCCCTGATGAGGAGGGAAGTTATCACTCTATTCTTCCAGAATATGCCACTGTTGGAACTGAAGAAACATCTGATGAAGTGATGGTTGAGCATCCCTTAACACTTGATTCTGTGTCAAGCAGTGAGGGGACTTCTCCATCACCTGATGGCAATGATGACTTTATGGATAAATGCCAGCCCAGTGAAATTTCATCTGATTCTCTTATCCATACTGTAGAATAAGTATTCTTCATTCATGATTCATTTAATTTTTGTATAATAATTATCATACAATTGTAGTCATAAAGCTACATAATCATGCATAGTCATAACATGCACATAATATAATTAATACTTATTACATAATTACCTTTTTATAATTATCTAAACTATTTAGGATGCTTTGCTTACATCATTTTATTAATGTACACAATACTGTGTATGTAGGCATTTTTCACTTTAGGCATTGTTTAATTTCTTCTATTACACCTCTTTAAAATTAATCAATCAGATTTGGTTGAGGTTCAGATAAATTGGACCTTGCTTAGTATCCCTAGTAGAGGGATACCTTGGTTTATTTATTTATTTATATTTTGAAGAGTTCTTACATTCTTGTAAACCCACTAGCACGCATGGCATTTCGGGCAGGTCCTTAATCCTAATTTTTCCCTGGAATATGACCCGCCAAATTGTTTAACAACCAATTCACTGTTAGGTGAACAGAGGCTACAGTTAAAGATTGGCGCCCAGTCAATCTTCCCCGGCCAGGATACGAACCCAGGCCAAAGCGCTCGCAAAGCGCCGAGTGAGTGTTTTACCACAGGGACTACATGGCTGCTTGCTTTAGTTTCTAAATTGGTTTTCATTCAGTATCTTGAGAATGGCATACATTAATAGGTTTGTATTAATTTGCATTACAGATGAATGTGGAACGGAGTCAGAAAATACATATTCAATTGCATGCACAATCTGTTTTATAATTTAGCTGTTTGTCTTCTACATATCTGCATAAAAAGTTAATATTACTGTATTGCAAAGTAACTTATTAAACTAACAATCTTAAGAAATAAATGAACTAGCTGCTGTATCATTCAAGTGTTGAGTTTCATCACTAAAGTGCACTCTTACACTGCCTCTCTCTATTGGTTGAGTTAATCAGCTAATCGGTTAAAAAGTTGTAATACAATAATTAGGTGATTTAAATTGCTAATCTTAATAGAGTGCACGACTTGATAATGGTCCAGGATGGACCGAAACATTGTCACTCTTTACTTAACATGCAGGGGTTGGGTTGTATGTTAGTACAGTATTTACTTACAGGAGTACTTGCAAGTCTTCAATTATTGAAATGTTTTGTTTATAGTTTATTATATAATATTATGTTAAGCTCTGCATATTTTATATAACTAGTCATATTTCATCCAACAGAAATAATGCATGGGATGTGTGCCTGATCTACCTCTGATAGATGTAATAAGCTTATAGTCAAACTTGCCAATATCTCTAGAAATAGAGAGAACAAGTTTTGAAATAAATGCCAAAGGCTTCTATTTACCACCTATAATTTAATTGTATAAAAGTTACCTTTTCTGCATTTATATATGTATTTATCATGAACTATTACATAGCAAAATATTCAAATATTAAATAATAAAACTATTAACTTACCAGAGTAGGAAAAGTAATCTAAATGCAGTAGAGCATGGAGACTAGGGTGAAATAGTAAAGAAAATGCTGTAATTACAATAGTGTTGTGAGAGTAGCACCACATGTTAGGGATTTGTTCATAGTTTGTCATCATACTAATGTGATGTTAGTCATAAGTAAGTTCATTGAGCAAAACTAGCAAATAATTTGGCCTGCACATAACTCGGAGCTCTGGTTAACGCATAGTCAATTTATTTTAAATACTATTTAAATAAATATTTTAAATATGTTGAGGGGTTTATATGCTAATGTTGTAATCATAATCACTACTTTATATATATATATATATATATATATATATATATATATATATCGTACCTAGTAGCCAGAACGCTCTTCTCAGCCTACTATGCAAGGCCCGTTTTGCCTAATAAGCCAAGTTTTCTTGAATTAATATATTTTCACAAATTTTTTTCTTATGAAATGATAAAGCTACCCATTTCATTATGTATGAGGTCAATTTTTTTAATTGGAGTTAAAATTAACGTAGATATATGACTGAACCTAACCAACCCTACCTAACCTAACTTAACCTATCTTTATAGGTTAGGTTAGGTTAGGTAGCCGAAAAAGGTAGGTTAGGTTAGGTTAGGTAGGTTAGGTAGTCGAAAAATAATTAATTCATGAAAACTTGGCTTATTAGGCAAATCGGGCCTTGCATAGTAGGCTGAGAAGTGCATTCTGGCTACTAGGTACGACATATATATATATATATATATAATATATATATATATATTATATATATATATCGTACCTAGTAGCCAGAACACACTTCTCGGCCTACTATGCAAGGCCAGATTTGCCTAATAAGCCAAGTTTTCCTGAATTTATATATATTTTTCAATTTTTTTTCTTGTGAATTGATAAAGCTATCCATTTCATTATATATGAGTTAATTTTGTTAAATTTGAGTTAAAACTAACGTAGATATATGACCGAACCTAACCAACCCTATCTAACCTATCTTAACCTAATCTAAACTAACATAACTAAGTCAATAATTTGTTATTATAATATAATAATAATAATAATACAAATAAACTAATTGGAAACAATTTATTGAAAATAAAGAAAATCACTTAGCCTATTAGGCAAATCGGGTCTTGCATAGTAGGCCAAGTACTAGGTACGACATACAGTGTGTGTATATATATATATATATATATATATATATATATATATATATATATATATATATATATATATAATATATATATATATATATATACCACACACACAGTATATATATGCTTGATAAAGTATATATTTTTTGTTTCATATTTTAAGAATAAGGTTTGAGGACTGATGGTTAATTCATTTAAAATTGTTAACCTCACATTCTTGAATATACTTATAGAGAAATGCAAATTTGTTTTACATGAAGGTTTTAAATATGAACACATTTTCTAATTTGTCATATCTTTTTGCCAAGATACTTGCATATTTATTCTATATGCTTACAATCAATTGATAAAAGGAAACAAAATAGGATATACAGTATAATCACTATATACAAAATTGACAGGAATCACAAATTTGACAAGGAGGAATTGTTAAAATCTGTAACATCTATTTCATGGGGGCCACAAATTCTAGCTTTCACAATAGAAGTGCTGCTGAAAAGGTGTCAAAAAGTTCTCTATTCACAAAAAAAAAAATTTGTTCCAACTCTCCATAACTTAAGTGGTGGTGGTGATGTCAAAACCATTAATAGTTTGTCATATGACCAAGATTATAAGGAAACAGGGCACCAAGAATGTAGCCTTCATCTTGTAACTACACTTAGATAATTACACACATGCACATATTTAAATACATAATATATATGGTAAATGTACTTACAGTATGTTGTATGCTATAATTAATAGCATACAGTACCATAGTTTTATGCTATCTAAATATAGTAAATGTTATACCAGATAAATTTCATTCCCCTATTGTAATAGGCTGTAATATACTGTACAGTATGGAAAAGGCACCATGAATTTTTGTTTAAAATGACCTATAGCATTTTGTTTTGCTTGATGCCTCTATTCATCTATAGCAGCAATACATATCCAAGAGGCAATTGTTGCAAGTTGCATTCTGGGGAAGGTCAGTAGTTGGCCATGGGAAACCATATGAATAAGCATGGCTATAAATTTATATGGTCAGCTATTAAGATTTTATTATTATAATCCTTTGGAATAATTATGAAATTATTAATTTGACCCGTAAGATGAAGTATTTAACATTTCAAGACTGCAGGTGTAATTAATTAATTTACAATAATTATGTGTTAAGGATATTTTTAATATCGAGATTAAGAGGTTTGAATTATATGGTTTGTAAAGTCAAATGTTTTTAAGTGGTTTAGTTATGGGACGACTTTCCTTTGATAAAACACTTGGCGATTTAGATCTTGAATGCGAGTACCGGTATATGTCTTGACTCGTGTTGAATGTTTACATATTTCTCTTAAAACTGAATTTTAAATCTAGCAATATGGAACTTGTATACACAAGCAAAGTGTATAATATTTTTGATAAACAGATATTTAGAATACTGCTCGTACAATTTATTCTATAGGAGAGATTTATATGACAGATCAAAATTGTGTACCTATTATCAGACCATTTCCATTGTCAATGACAAACTAGGTTATATGTTAAATACACTGTTTTAACAATGTTGTAAGTGATGAATATTGCTTCAGCTACCATTGATATAAATACATCTCTTCCCGTTTGATTTTTGGTTATTAATCAAAATATTCAAATATCCTAGCAGTGATACATACAAACCATTAGTTTTCCTATTTAAATGAAAATGGAGGAAGAATTCTACAGTAGCACAAACCAGTATGTCAAAAAAGAACAAGATCTGTTGTAGCCATCAAATTTATTGATACTAGATGCAACCCTGTACCTCTAATGCCATTCACTTTGTATATGAAGGCCAGCCATATTTTATTGAATTTTTGCTTTTAACTACTACCAGTATGTCATATCTATACCAAAGACGATCATATTGACAAATGAATTTTTGTTTTTGAATCATTGACAATCCCCATGTCAATGGATCTTTTTAAATATTTATCATGTACTCTACAGCTGTTCATTACTAAAATTCTAAATTCATGTAATTTTTCACTGTATAATATAAATTCATCATTCACCTGCAGTTTTAATTTCCCGATTTAGCCATAAAATTCAAGTACAGTACTGTATGTACCTGTACAAAAAATTTACTGCTACTATAAAATTATATTTGTTTCAATGAAAACATTGATGACCAGAATCTCCTCGACATCATTATAAATGTACTCACTGCTGTGCTTGCGAGAGCTGACCTGAGTTCCAGAGTCCCATGATTTAATCTTCAATAAACTGGTGTCCTTTCCCCTCAAGGGTGGTTCCTTAACAATGATGAGGCTCTTGTTCACCACCCACAGATAGGTGTGGGTGGCTGCTNGGAAAAAAACATCAGCCTTGTGCTTCGCCGTTTTGAGCGCCTAAGCGGTTAAGACCGAAAAGTGTATACTCTTTTGGCTGTTGTGACACTAATTGTAGGCGTACGTATTTAAATTTGGTATCACTGTGTTCGCAATAGAATTGTCTATAAGAACATACGTATAAAATGCCGTCAAATCATAAGGCATATCAACACCAAATCAAAAACTATTGACATCACTTGCCGAGAGCGCCAAACAGCAACAAAATGTTTCCATTCTCTTAATGGTTGTGAAGCCCACAGTTGTCCTACATTGTTAATTTTGGTATCATTGGAATCGCAATAAAATTCTCTATACAGACATATGCATATAAATATAGAATCAATGTCGCAACCGACCCACAAGAGTGTGGGAAGTGGCTGAAGTGTTACCCGCGGCGGCATATCGGCGAAACCGCATCGAAAAGTGTATATTCAATTCACTGTCCTGACACTATTTTTCGATGTACGTATTTAATTTTTGTACCAATGTGTTCGCAATAGAATGTTCTAGAAGAACATAAGTATAAACCGTCACATAAGGATGCGTTCGACCGGCAACAAATATAAAGACTACGTCGATCATACTCGTCGTGTCAATAATACAATTGTTTTACCACGATGATTCACTGCCATGCCGTTTTCTCTAATAAGCTCTTCGGTTATTAGAGAAAATGTAAATTTCATGGCGAACATTTCTAAACTATCCCCAAGTAGATCGAATAAAAAATGGAATTTATTCAAATATTTTTTCTCGTCATTCCATAGAGAGTCATACAAGCGGAACTGTAAGAAAAATAGCCGCCGACAGGAAGCGATAAAACAATGCGAAAGTGTTAAAATGTTGGATCCATTCACAAAAATCATTAATGTAAACATTCTGCTTGGGGTACTTTTCAAGCTCGTTGTGGTTCAGTTGGTAGTGCATGTGCCTGGGAAATATGGGGGAAAGCAGATTTGATCCCACCATGTGACCTAAATATTTTCTCATTGTATGCTTTGTTTTCTCAAGGTTACTTATTTCTATTTAAGCAATTACTTGCCTAGATGTGCTTATATCTTTGTTCTCAGTTTTGGGTTGATTCCTAATTTCCAAGCTTCTCTTGCCTCAGAGACAGCCAGTCTGATCCTAGCTCCTAGTTGGTGGATGTTGAAAGTCTGGTGTGATATCCATAGGCTTGGCAACCCCAGTGCTATAGCTTGGGAATCTACTGAGTGTTCTGCCAGAAATGGCTGTTTTATTATATTTAATGCTTATTACATTCAGTGCTTAAACTGTTTCTCTTTAGTTCCAGTGAGAAGTTCCTTGATGGTGGTTTAGTGGGAAACAATCCAGTCTTAGACACATTGGCAGAAATTGAGGAATGGAATATGGCAGTGCGTGCGAAGGGTCGTGAATCAGAGATCTTCACCCCCACTGTTGTAGTGTCTTTAGGTTGTGGTAAACCTCCTGTGATGCTGGTGAGTATACAGTATATCTTAGTCTAGTAATATACTTTTGTTTGTATACATCTCTATGACTGATCCCCTCTCAACAAGGGACCAAATCTGCCCATTGGATTCCCCTCCAAAATTAAAAAAAAAGTACAGTTTATCATGTAAAGCCATTTCCTTTGAATTATAGTGTGTTCTTATTTTTGCTAATTTCTTACTTTACTGCCTTGTAAATTGTACAAAATAAGTTTGTTACATTTGTTCTGTTATTGAGACCTATTATGAGGGCATACATACCAGATGTGTTTTCCTCTGTACTTAAGCATTTACACTGGCTTTTCTTCTGATATATCAGTGTTTGCGCATTGAAGACATGTCGTGTGGCAAGAGTAGTATGGGTACAGCAGACAAGGATAAGATAAGCTTACTTTCTGTGGATAATAAGTCAAGAGTTTTTCAAAAAATGTGATTATGGCTAGGAAAGAAAGTGGTTGGCAGAGGAGCATAACATTGGGGAGGGAAACTACAACCCACTTGAAAGTGGAGGGAGCCAGTCAGCTCTGAAGAAATTCGGGCCATTTGAAATGCCCTTCCACACCAAAAATTCTGCCTCCAATCCATCTAAGTACAAAGAGCAATAGCCAAAGTAAAAGAAGCTAGGAGAAGTCAGGCAATAGCAGGGATAGCTGACAGGGCAAAGCAAATTATATGGCACCTAAAAGAGATGAAAATTTAATCTCATAATAAGTCACAAGGCTAACAACCCAAGAGAGACAAACAGGGTTCAATATAACACATGAAATCATAGGTAATTATGTAAATAAGTCCCAGGACCTCTGTAACAGATTATAGTCTGATGAAGAGACCTGTTCAAAAAACCAGCATTGAATGTAATGAAACACCATTTTCTGGGTGAGCCCCAGAGGCTCCTTGGAGTTATCGGGCTAATATGTGATACAGTATACTGGGGCATTAGTCTATGGAGGTCACGAGCCAGAACCTGGCCCCCTCAGAGAGATGCAGGGAGCAATGGCCCTGGAAAATTCCCCTGTGGTTGGGGGTTTTCCATATCTGCCATCGACCTGGGTCAGGCACCCAGGCTTAACAATACAAATCCCACATGGTAAGAAAATTACAGCTAAAAACCAAAAAGAGAGGCAGAACTCCTGCCAATCCCAGGGGAAACAAGCAAACGTCACACTCCACCATCATGTCACTTGTCCCGCAGCCCTCCCTTCCCCAGCTACCTAGCACTCCAGTTCGGAAGCTAAGCATCAAACAACGTGAAAAAATGCCAACCGGAGCCTCCAGGGCTCACCCAGAAAATGGTGTTTCATTACATTCAATGCTGGTTTTCTGTGGGGGAGCCCCTGTGGCTCCCAGGAGCTACATAACTAAAGGCAAGGAAAAGTGGGACTTACCCGGGAGGTGGCCGCCACACACTCCTCAATGCGAAGGAGAAACGATTGGCTGCAACCTGCGACCCAAAGCAACACAGGAACCCCCAGGAGCAGGAACATTAACCAAATAATAGGCAGCCCTGTTCAACCTCCAAAATCCCCGCGCCTGAATATCAGCCCAAGACATGTTGCCAAACACGGCAGCCAATGCAGTAAACTTCCTAATGTCATGGGCACGAGGATAGACTGCAGGCTGGATAGACTTAATAACCCTGCGAATGACCTGGAAGACCCGCACTCTGGAACAGGGAACAAAGGAAACCGGATCAACCCAAAGCACATCCCCAGCTACCGAAGCCGAACCGCGCAGATAATGGCGAAGAGCTGCAACTGGACACAGCACATAATGCACCCTCAGCCTGACCAACCAAGCATCAATGACCCAGGGGACCCCTCCGGAAAGCAGTCGTTAGAGCCTTAGAAAAACAATCTTGAACGAAAGGGGCCACCACAAACTGAGGAGAGGAAAGATAGGAGAGCACCCTGTCTAAGGATAAGGACGGCTCAGGCGGGGCATGAGCAGTCCGGAGGTGAAACAAAGCATGAAAAAGCTTACGGAACAGGGCAGAAGATACAGTCACACTGAACACAAGCTGGAGTGGCTCTGCCAGCCCCACACGATATGAGGCGACGGTATTAGGCATCAAATGACGGTCATGAAAAAGCCAAGACAAAAAGGACAAGACAACCCAATCAAAAATAGAAGACAACCTACCAAGAGAAAGAGAATTGTGGAAAGAACTTCATACTGTCACCAAGACGAAGCTCTCAGGTGGGACACCATCAACGAAGCCACCTGATCACCATACAAATGCGATAAACCCGCGTCAAAATGCCCAGACACGAAGAGCGGAGGAGAAGGCCGAACCAGCCATGTACCGGACTGGACTGATCTGTTGGAAGAGGCAGAGCCACAGAAAATGCCCTGGGTTTGCACACCGAGCAAGCAGCACCTGGAACCAAATCTGGGCTGGCCACCAAGGGGTCCACAAGGACTACTCTCAATTGGTAGGACTCCGACCAAGCCAGAACCCGAAGCTAAGCATTTGTACCAGGAGATAGAGGCACAGGCAACCTCACTTCGACTAGTCCTGCCGAAAAGCGTCCACTGTGACAACCTTGCATTCGGGAAAGGGCGCCACATAGATTGGGAGACGCCGAGACCACGCCGAAGCAAAGATGTGATGTCCGGGAGTCCGTACGTCTGGCAGAGCCAACTGAATGAGTCGACGTCAACTGCCCATTCCATGGACAGGGGAATGAATAAAGACAGGCCGTCCACCAGGATGTTGAACACTCCTCGGATATGAATCGCACAGAGAGCCAAACCCCGAGAAGCCAGCAGACGAGCCACTCGAAGCGACCAGCCCCAAAGAGGCAAGGACCGAAGGGAACCCCTGCGGTGACATCCCCATCCTTCTCGGGAAGGACGGACCCCATCGTCTCTGGCTGGCCTGGTGAGCACTGATCACAAAGCCCCAGCCGAGAGACGACGCGTCCGTGAACACATCGAGCGAGGGCTCGGGTAGGCGCCAAGGCACTGAAACCCAAAAACCCAGAAGAGGAAGCCAGTGATGCAGAAACCGACGCAAGGCCCCAGATGATGCGGATGAA
>WNGS01169498.1:43620355-43680006 GCA_020271785.1 Procambarus virginalis
TGGATTGCATAGTTTTCCTCGGGGCTCAACATGGACTGCAAGGGGTCATTATAACCCCCCCCCCCCCTTGCTCCTATATCAACCGTGCTCTCACACAGTTCCAGCTGGAAGCAGGTTCATGAGGAATACAGTATAGTAAAGACAAGTTCTTTTCAACAACTGATACTCTTAACAGATACGTGTGAAGTGATCATGAAAAAGAACGGACCCACCATACTACCTCTTGATGAAATGACCCACACTTCAAAATTATATATTGTACCTATTAAACTATTCTACAACAACATTTCAATAGCTCACAAAAAAAAAGAGAAGGAGAGCGAGCGAGCGCGAGCCAGCCAGCAGCCAGCCAGCGAGCCATCACTGACAGAAACAGGACCCCCCCCTCCACCAACACTAACCAGATGATACAAATCACAATTACTACACGAGTATCAAGACTGCCAACTAACTTATTTATGAATAATTCATCTAACACCAATGAAACATCTTGAGAGAGAAGTTATCTATGCCTTTACATGCCCATCTGGGGGACTGTCGGCCCCCATGATCTCAATATATTGGTAAGACCATAAAATTTTTTCAAGATGCCTGACAATGCAAAAACAACAAACTTTATCAAAGAACATCCTAACATCCTCAAAACCAAGGCAGATTATCCAGCTCACACCTCCCCTACTACCCTGGTCAACATCAACTGGAGAATGACTAACTTCACTCACCCTATCTGGTTAAATAGAGGAGATCTTTCTTTCGTGACTTTTGCAAGGAAGTTAGTGACCATCAAATCAAGACACACAAAGTGAGACCAAGAGAAGATTAGGCTTTGCTCTTGTTTGTCAATGCATCTGCCCACCCCTATATTGACACTTGAACCTCAAATGATGGGAACATGACATATTTTACACGTCTCCTAATACTACCCCTCTCATCTAGCCTATTAATCAAGGTGTTATCTGCACCACAAAGGGGTTGTACACCAAAAAGATGCTGAATGAAGTCTTGGTTGTTTTACCTCCTGAGGAAGATGAGGAACTAGATGTAGGTACCAAGGCCAAAGAACACTTGAAAATGTAAAAAAAAAAAAAATTGATAAAGGAAGCCATATATAATTGCCAAAATGTGGAGTGAAGTCATGAAGTCGACTTTGAAGAATTTGTGGAAGAAACTCCTCACAGCTCCAGTAAATGAGGAGGAAGATGTGAGTTTTGAAGGATTTACTAATGCAATCCATGGCAAGTGTGACATGCTGGTAACACCTTAAGAGGTATGATATGGTTTAATGGCTAGAAAGAGATCCCAATGACCTAGGATATGGTGTGATGAATGAAGAAGTGATTCTCCAGTCTGTTACTGGTGAGGTGAATGAAGACAAGGATGATGAAGCAGCCTCTAGCATTCACAGCGTCACTAAAGTGATGTACTAAATTGCCCGAGCCCAACCTGAGGACCCATGAATAGAAAACAAGATATTACATTAATTTTGTGAGCCGTTATGACTTTCAGTTCCTCAGTTTTTGACTTTGGCAATTTATATGTCTAAATGCGATATACTGTACTATTCAAGAGGATGAGTTGGATGAAGAGAATGACAAGGAAGTAACACCAGAGAGTGTAACACCACAGAGTACCCAAATGAGCCACAGACACACTAGAAGGAATTTTTTCAGTGTCAAAGTAGTTAACAAATGGAATGCATTAAGCTGTGATGTGGTGGAGGCTGACTCCATACACAGTTTCAAATGTAGATATGATAGAGCCCAGTAGGCTCAAGAATCTGTACACCAGCTGATTGACAGTTGAGAGGCAGGACCAAAAGCCCAGAGCTTAACCCCCGCAAGCACAACTAGCCGAGTACAGACAACTCATGTACATTGACCTCATGACTTATATTGACAAAGCAAATAATATTTCATCCAACAGCGTTAATCCAGAAGTTGGAAATACTGTATGTATCGGTATTTGAGAGAGACCAAAGAACTGATTATAGAGGAGGCCAGTGAAAAAAGGAAACAAGCAAAACTAGAGTCTTATTTGATTAAAACAGAAAGCCAAAGATCTTCAAGCAGCAAAGCCTCAGCAGAAAACCTTCAATAAGTAAAGCATCACTGGCAAGCCAAGGACCTTTCAACCAGTGAAGCCTCAGCAGCTGTAATTTTTCATGTACAGTAATTTTAGTGTTGGGTTATATAGGTAAATGAAAAACTGAAGCCTTCAACAAGCAAGATGAAGAACTAACAAGTTGAAATTTCTGCTATTGTCAATAAATTACTTGAGTATTCTACGTATATGAAGATCCTTCCCCCTAACAGTGTAAATTTATGTTTATTGTACTACATGTTGCAATAGAAATTATGTTGGTTATGATACAAAAAATTATGAATATATAAATTTTTTAGCTTTCCTGGTAAAAAGTTGGCTAACTCACAAGTCCAGGTAACTCATACAGTCTCCATACGGGGTAGGGAGACCACGTGATTAAGATTAGCAAGCATAGACAGTACCACAAAAATACACCATTCCCAGGGAGAACACGTGATTAAGATTAGCAAGCATAGACAGTACCACAAAAATACACCAATCCCACAGATACACTAGCATACCTCTAGTTTTGTTCTGTTTAAATTTAAGATAATTAAGAGAAATGGCACCTTTAAAATTTAAGAGTAATATTGAAAATAATACCTGAAATATGTAGGGGCAGCTCCAGAACATCTAGCCGCAAGCCACATCTTTTGTTTATCAGGTGCCTGTGTAGTCATGAAAACATTATTTTCTTGTATTCCTGAAATTAAAGGCAAATTTGATCTACATTAAGTGGACGAATACATCCTCCAAAAAGTGAACTAAGCAGATGAAATAAGCCGAACATAAACCAATATAGTTTACATACTGTATACAATAGTAACTTTGACGTCTGACTCATTAACCACAAAATTACCCTATCTGTATTTAAGTATTAATGCTACGATTATTAAAAATATCAGTCACATGAATCTAAACACAGAATATAGAAGTGAGGAGTTAACAAACAGATAATGGACATCATTATCATATGTGATGGCAAGATGCCAGTATATATAAACTAGCTTCATACTGCCAAGTACTGTTTATAGAGCTTTGCTGGAGTGGTCCCCCTCAGTGGTTCTCCAGAACTTACACACTGGTAACCCAGAGTCAACACCATCTCACTAGGTATATTACTCTCTCATGGTTTATTGGAAGCGAGGAGCAAAATCTTGCCCCAATCCCACTCATAGAGGTAATAAAGTCGAGGGTGTCATAACACACTCGGTTAAAGTGTCTCCTTAAACGGCATCAGAAATACATAATACACAGAAAGCACTGACAGTATACATAGTCAAGATGTCTATATTTCATAAAACTGTCTTCATTTCTTAATGCCATTAACATAAGAGTACTTCAAAGTCCAAGTTTTTCTTCTACCCACTATACATACTCTTAATTACCATACAGTATACAGTACTATATATACACTTCTCTACATTACTCACTCATTTCTCATACTGCACAAAATTGTATCACCTTCAAATTATTTAATTTCTATGAATTCGATGAATATTTTGTTTCATACGTGTCTCACCCTCTATACTGTATGATATTTTTTACTATCTTCCTCCAGCGTTGAAAAAATATTTCATCAATGTCCTCATTTTCATTAGTTGCAGTGACAAATATACATTTACCTATTTCCTGAATAACTTTTAAGATTTTTTTTAGGTAAATTAAACCTATACGTCCGAGTTCAATTTGCTGTTGATGTTCAAGAGTGTTGGATTTGTGTTTTTATTTTTATTGGTCTAAACAACTTAATTTTAAAACTCACCTAAAACACTCATTGGAGACTCATAGTTACGGAAGAGATGCAAATCAGGTGGTAGTCGATCAGCCAGAGTAGAGCTTATCATGACTCTTGGAGATTTAATGCTACTCATCATTGTATCCTCGCCAAACTCCTTTATTAAAATTTCTTCCAATGGCCCTGCTACATAGGGTCGGCCACCAATAAACACTTTTTCCTTCAGGTTATAATACAGTGATTGTACGTCTTGCACAGATTTCCCTGTTAAAGGAAGTTAAGACCAATGTGTTAATATGATCACATGAATTATGTTGGGTAAGTGAAAACAAAAATTTATTAAACAAATAATTTTAGAGTAATATACAGTGGAACCTCGAATTTTGAATGCCACTGGTTTTGAATTTTTCGGTTTTCGAGCTCAATTTCTTTGAAAAATTTGACTCAGTACTCGAAGTTTGCCACTGTGCTCTAGTTTGTTGATACAAGTACAGTATGGGCCAACCAAGCACATGGCGTGCTTCAGTTTATCCGTGTCTCCCGCCTAGTGACGACCGCGCTTGAATTCTTTGTGAAGAATTTAATTTTTTGTGCTTTATTTAGTTTCTAAACATAAAAGCTGTTATTATATATCATGCCATGGATTCCAAGAAAGTCAGTGGCAAAGTTCAACTTAAGAAAATAGTTGTGAGGATGACGACATAGGAAAAACAAGAGATCATTCATAGTGAGACAATGTGATCATAATCAGTCTCACTGCACACAAGTTTTAAAATGTAAGGAAAAACAAGAGTTTGTAGACAGATTCTTAGTAAAACAAGCAAGCAGTGAGCCACAACCAGGTCCTAGTGGTATGCCTGCAAAATGTAAGAGAGAGATTACCCCAGAAATGTCATCACTGCTGTTACAATGAAAGGGGACTCCTCTTCAAAAAACTAACACCTCTCCTCCTCCCACCTTCCTCACTGTCTTCCATACGCCAACAAGAGTCCTCAATAAAGGTAAGGTACCTAGAGTATTATTTTGTATAAAATGTGTTTTTTGGTTAATATTTTTTGGGGTATGGAATGGATTAATTCAATTTACATTATTTCTTATGGGAAAATTTGTTTCAGTTTTAAAATTTTCGGTTTTTGAATTGTCTCTGAGAACGGATTAAATTTGAAAACTGAGGTACCAGTGAACTTTACATCCATTCTATTTTTAACAACAACTGATTTATTTATTAATCATCATCAAATATACCTTCCATATACAGTACTGTATACAGTATTATTTAACCCTTTCACTCTCATTTATGGATCCATACATACAGTACTGATAAAATAGTATGGTATATGTGTTGAGTGCCGTGGGACCAATTTTATGTAAACAAAATCAATTTGTACAGCATTTGGATAATTTTACTTCAGTTCGTTAAAAAACCAGCGTTCAATGTAATGAAACGTCATTTTCTGGGTGAGCCCCGGAGGCTCCCTGAAGCTATGCGAACTCATATATGCTATATTAGTTTGGGTTCACCAGTCACAGGAGTTCTTATGCCTACCAGGAGCCATGAGCCAGAACCTGGTTCCCTCAGAAAGATGCAGGGAGCAATGACCTATAAGCACTTTACATTTAAAGTATGTCATAATTACCATCGACCGGGGAAAGGAACCAGAAAGGTAGGGGAATCAAAACAGACCACTGTCTGGTTAATCTGTGCAGTCTACATCCTAAAAGATAAAAATAACTCCCCTAGAAAAAACCTAGATACCTGGCAGTCAGGACCCTGTTTGACCTCCAAAACCTCCATTCTTGAATGTCTACCCAGGACAAGTTGCCAAAACTTCCAAAAAAGTATACTTGCTAAGGTCATGGGAACGAGGGTAGACCCCAGGCTGGCTGGACTTTATGACACTGCAGACAAACTGAGACACACGAGCCCTGGAACAGGGAACCAGGGAATCTGGATCCATCCAAAGAGTGTCCATCACAGAATCAGTGGCCTGTGCTGTGTCTGGTGGCATAAAGCTGCTACCAGACACAACATGTGATGCACCCCCAGCCTAACCAACCAAGCATCCACAACCAATGGACCACTCCGGAAGCTAGCCATCTCATTCTACCCCAGAAAAGGCTGCAAACGAACAGAACTCCCGATGTCAGAAGAAAGCATGAAGCTCCTCCACCTGACCCCCAGAGGCCAATGCCAACAAAAACAAGGAATTCCAAAAGCAATCCCTAACCGAAGGGGCCACAACAAAGTGAGAAGAAGAAGAAGAAAGAAAAGAGAGAACACTGTCTAAAGACCCAGAAGGCTCAGGCATGAGCAGGCCGGAGGTGAAAAAATGCACAAGAAAGCTTGCGGAACTGAGCGGAAGCAACATCCTCCACGAACGCATCCACCCCTGATGTGCATCACAGATGACTACTAGATGTTGGCTCTCAATAACCACCAGCTGGGCTGCCTGATCCCCCTATTGACTGTAACTAGGTGCTAGTACAAATGATCACCCCAGGGTTCAATGGCCTGAAACTAAGAAGGAATTTTTAGTACAGGAGATGAGGAACAGCAGGTGCTAAATGATACATTTCAAAAAGGAACTTCTCATTAACTCAAAGCCTTATTTCTGAGCTATTACAATCAGTTGCTTCCTTAAGTAGTGTTTAAAATGAAGAATAAGCATAGAAACACTTAACTGTGTTGCAGAGTGGTACCTAGAGGAGGCTGCTAGCAGGGCAGCATACTGCTGAACCAAAAGAAGTTGTAGGCACAGGCACCATAACAGTCACCAGTATCAAGGAGTCTCGGCAAGATAAGAGAAATTGCCTTGGGAAGGTATCTTTCACCAAAGGTGCAGTTTAACTGCCAGAAAGAAAAGTCTGGATTTCTTTACAGATCATGGCAGAAAAGCCCAATGAAAGTTACATATTTCTGCAAATCATGCAAACCCAGTGATACACCCAAGGTTGCCTAAGCAGCTGTGAGACACAAGGCCAAGCATTGGAACCTATGGTTATCCACCCATAGCGTTGCTCAATGAATGCAACCAAATAACAGAACCATAATGTTAGAATAGGCATTTCATGCAGCTTTTCAATGGTAATGCTTACAAATACCAACTGGTTTCATAATTAGAAAAATAAACTTTATCTTTGAGTATGACATTCTTACCAAGCTTTTATATTATTACCTGAACATAACATCAGAGCTAAGAAGCCACCAGTGCTGGTGCCAGATATCCAATCAAAACACTCTTGAATAGGTTTCCCCAGCATCTCCTGGATGACAAACAGCATTTGTGTCATGACCAGTCCTTTGATTCCTCCTCCGTCCAGGCACAGCACTCTACCAGTGCGCTGCTGGTTACTGCGATTTGTTACTTGCCACCTGTATGTTAAAATAATTAATAAATATCATAAATACTATCAAATGAAATATATGATAGTATTACAAATCATGTATAAATAAGTAAGTTCAATAGTGATAATTTTTTTTTGTAGTGAGAAATAGGCCAATGACCACGCACCAATACTCTATGGCATTATTCAGTACTTAGTGTAAGAACTGTATATATTTCTGTCTTGTTTTCTGAACTGTAATGCTGTAGTTGGTTGTTACCTTTGGCAATGTCCTGCTCTTCCCAAGGACAGTACAACACAGAGTCAAGTTTGGTTGACATATACTTCACGGAGAAGTAGGGCATTTTTTAAATCCTAGTCAAGTCATAGTGGAGGTAGGAGAAGATTCGATAAAACTTAATACAGCTCAGAATGACCTAAAGAAGGTTCACTCATATACTCTCAAACCCCCACAACCCCAAGTACTACTCAGCCTCAAAGAAACCATCAAGTATTATTTTGCTAGCTATTAGTTAGCGTGCCTGGCTGCTACCCCAGACCACCACAAGATGTCGGCACCCATACTGTCAACAGAGCAGCAAAGAATTTCCAATTAACATTTACCATAGCTCATCCCACAGCCTGCTGCGTCTTGAGACTGAGGCATTAGTGCTAGGCATGCACACTTGGGTATTGTTTTGTAGATAATTTGAATACAGACTGATGTTCTTTAAACTCTTTACCGCTCCTTCTGTCAGGGTATATAAAACACACAAGATGATTAACAGTATATATATTTATTTCAATGGTTGCATTGGTTGATGTATGGTGATAAGGCACTGGGAGACTAAGCACCATAAGATGAGGCTGTAGACTGCAGGTGGTGGTTATGTCAGATCACAGTTGGTCGCAGTCAGGTGGCTGTAGACTAAGTCCATCCAGTGAGACAACTGGGCCAAGGCAGGTCAGAGGTGTTGCTCCTGGCTGCTCTGTGGTGGTACTGCTGATGAGCTGGGGATAATTAAGATCTGTTCTCTTGCAGGCTTATACAGTATGTTCATCTGCTGGCTTGGCTTGGACCAACGCTGTTTGTTGACTGGATGAGAGTACAGTAGTGTGCTGATGAAGCAGAACTCGCTAACAGCTCTGATGTAATCGCTACAGTACTTCCCCTCTCCAGTGCCAATAGATATCTGTAGAGAAAATAAAACTATTGTTGTCGCCCTGGGTCATTGGTGGAGCAGAAAGGTCCTGTGCCAAGGTATAGGCAATGTGGTGTGGACGGGTTCATGCACCTGGTCCATGGGAAGCGACACAGCATGAAAGATATTATGCAGTGCAGCAGCTTTAAGGAAGGGACGAGGTGTGATGGCATCTAGTCGGAGTGGTCAAGGCAACATGCCACAGTGAAGAAGCATGAAGATCATCAGAGGTGGTGGAAGGCCAGTGAGTGAATATTGTAGTTTGTCTATTCTGCTATGGGCTGTGTGTTTTGTCTTCTTCCGAATCTTAACTATCCGATTATTCCAACCATTCATTTGCAAATCCAACCCCAAGCACCTCCACCCTCAAGGGGCCTGTGTAGTTGCTGGCCACCGAGTTGCAATGGCGCGACCTCTGCACCTGTTCCGACAACCCAGCCTTGTTTTTGTGTTTCCCCATAGTGGACAAAGCCCTTCCCCCTCTTTCACCTTTTAATATCTATGAATATATATTGCATCCTGCCACAAGGGCATTATGAAATGCCGGAAATCTGTTGTTCAGTGTTTCAACAAGCAGTGAAGTCAATTTTGAACAAAAAGTTCAGTTTATAAAGCACGCTGAATCTGGAATTCCGAGGAGTATCTGTACCAAATACACTCTTCAGCAACTGTAGCAAAACACTCTTCATGATATACAGGTACTGAAGGCAATAAGGAAGTTTTCTGGGGGGAGTCCTGTCGGCTCCCCGGAGCTATCCAGGCTGATATGTAATTATTAGCTTTCTGGCATCAGTCAAAGTGCATGGAGTTCTTGCCTACCGGGGACCATGAGCCAGAACCTGGCCCCCTCAGAGAGGCCAGTGGTGCCAGCTTCAGGCCGGCGCTGTCTTCGGTTCCATCTTTTCTGGTCGGCACGGGAATCGTCGTGTGCGCTGCTTGGATTCTCGTAATGTGTGTCAGCCCTTTCTCGGTTCGTCCCCTTGACAGGGTAATGGGGGGGAGGTTCGCTTTGTTCGCTCGCACCTGGTCCTACGATTTGTGGGCCTTCAGGTTTCGTGTGGCCTGCATTGGCATTGGGTCGTTCCTCCTCCTCCTTCAGGAGGTTCGGGACTGGTTGAGAGGGCCTCTTCTCTTGCGCTCTGTCACATTATCTTGGTGTGGGTTCGCTTGGGTGTGGTCGAAACGTCCTCGTCTCTTAGGTGGGTTCCTGCCTGTTTCCGGTCCCTAGACGGGCCTGCACTAACTCCGGTTCTTTCTGGACTTGTTACTTCTGAACGCGTGGGTTATTGCCCGTCCTTTCGGATGACTCCTCTGTCCCAGGTCCGTCTTCTGTTGGGGCTGGGCACTTGGATGGTGTCCCTGGATCTCAGGACGCATATTGGCACGTCCCAGTGCATCCGGGGTTCTAGGACTGGCTCGGTTTTGTTGTGGGGCATCAGGGTTGCTGGTTTTGTTGCCTTCCATTCGGCTTGAATCTGGTGCCTCGCGTTTTTATACGCCTTACTCGGGTCATGGTGGCCCGCCTGCGTCTGTTAGGTGTTCGGGTTCTGGCCTCCCTTTACGACTGGCTGGTTTGGGCTCCCAGCCATTCCGCGTGTCTGCTTGCCGGGGTTTTGGTTCTTTACCAGCTCACCGGGTTCGGTTTCCTGGGGACCTGGCAGTTGTCCCATCTGCTACTTTGCCTGAACTGTGGGGGTTCCACGCAGTCCTTGGCTCTTTGGGGCTGGTCGCTTCGGGTGACTCGTCTGCCAAGTTCTCGGGGTTGACTCTCCTGGCGGTTCCTGTTCGGGGGGTGTCCTAGGTCCTGGCTCACTTGGTGGCTTACCAGGGAAGAGTTGTCCTTCTGGCTCCTTGGTGGCCAGCCTTCTGGCCAGCTCCTTCTGGCCAGCCTTGGTTTCCGGCACTGCTTACTCAGTGTCCAAACCCGAGGGTCTTCCCGTGGCTCCGCCTCTTTCTGCAGAACTGTCTGGCCCGGTACGTGGCTGGTTCACTCTTCTCCTCGAGTCTTCATGTCTGGGACTTTTGTCTCAAGTTTCTCGTCACTTGTATGGGTGTAGGTGGCTTCGTTGTTGGCCTCCCACTTGCATGCTTCATCTCGGGGGCAGTATGACGTTCCTGGCAGTCCTTCCAGTTTCTATCACTGTGTCGGTGTACTTCGGTCTCTGATAGGGTTGTCTTGTCCTTCCTTTTGTGGTTGTTTCAGGACCGTCCTCTTCTGCCGGATACTGTCGCCTTGTATCGTGTGGCGCTGAAGAATCCGCTCCAGCTTGCGCTCGGTATTGATGTCTCCTCTGCTTTGTTCCGCCAGTTGTCTCGTGCACTGTTTCACTTCCGGCCTGCTCATGCGCCTCCGGTGCTCTCCTGGTCCTTGGACCAGGTGGTCTCTTTTTCTCTTCCCCTCGGTTTGTCGTGGTCCCTTCGGTTTTCCAGTTCTCATTGTCCTGTTGGCAATGGCCTCTGGGGGTTCGTTCGGGGAGCTTCAGGCTCTCCTCTGGTGCAAGTCTTTCTGCTCATTTGGTCCTGGTGGTTGTTCTGTTCATTTGCAGCAGTCTCCTTTTTTTCTGGCAATCCATGGGTCTGCTGCTTTCCAGAGGGGTCCTTGGGATCTTTATGCTTGGTTGGTCGGGCTGGGGGTACATCATGTGTTGTGTTCGGTTGCGGCTCTCTGCTGTTCTCTGCGCATCTTGGCCTCTGTGGCCATGGGGGCATTTTGGATTGCCCGGGTTCCCTTCCTCCCTTCCTGTTCCGGGGTTCGGGTCTCCCGGGTCATCTGTAGGGTCCTTCAGTTTGCCAGTTGTATTATTTTTGAGCTAGGGCGCATGGTGTCTGCCTCCCGGGTCATTCCCTCTTTTCCTTCTCTTTGGTGAGGTAGCTCCGGGGAGCTGACGGGGCTCCCCCCAGAAAACCAGCGTTGAATGTAATGAAACGCCATTTTCTGGGTGAGACTCGGAGGCTCCCTGGTATCCCTCCCTCTCTTCGGTTGGCGGTGTTTTCGTGTGTTTTTGACATCCAGCCTAAGAACTGCCGGTTGGATCGCAGGCGTGGGGGGGTCTGGGGCTCCCCCTTCCCCCTCCTGGGTAGAGGGGGTGGTTGCAGAGACGGCGGTGCGGCGACATGATGACGTCGTTCTAGTTTGCTAGTTTTCCTTTGGGGAGTTCTGTCCACTCGTTCAGCTTTCGGTAGCAATATTTTCTCCAGAATAGAGGTTTGTTTTGGGGTGCCTAGCTTTCTGGGTGCCAGACCTGGTCGATGGCAGACATAGAATGCTTCCAACCACACGGGGGGGGGGGGGGGGGGGGTTATAGGCCATTGCTCCTCGTGCCTCTCTGAGGGGGCCAGGTTCTGGCTCAGGATCCCCAATAGAACTCCATGCACTTTGATGCCAGGAAGCTAATAGTTACATATCAACCTGGATAGCTCCAGGGAGCCTCCAGGGCTCACCCAGAAAATGGCATTTCATTACATTCAACGCTGGTTTTTTGCAAGTTATGCTAAAAGTGAGAGTGATGTAACAATGTGCAACAGTACAGTTATTACACAAGGAAATCACATTAATACAGTATGATGTATCAGTGAGAAAATCAGTAGGAACCATGAGGAGGACTCGAACCTATTTGAAGTTCTAGTTGTCTATAGCATGTCTGGGAGTACCCAGCGCATAGGTTCAAATCCTCCTCATGGCTCCTACTGATTTTCTCAGTAAAGTTATTAGTAATGCTCATTTTAAAAGTGTTGATGAAGTGTTAAGAAGTGGTACAGGTAAGAATGTGACAAACCAAAGAAGCCAGTGCCAGGATGGCTGAGAAAAAGGCCAAGCCTTTTCACCAACAAATAAAGCTTCATGATAATTGTATGTACAGTGATGGATGACTAAGGGGCTTTAAGATTTGTCATGGTATTAGACATGTGAAATTACGAGGTGAAAAAGCAATTTGCTGATGCGAAAGTGCAGAGAATGTGTGTCCAAATTTGAGATCATGCGGAACAAATCTTTATTTCCTGAGCAAATTTATAATGCCAATGAAACAAGTTTAAACTGGCATATGTTAACCTAACCCAGTTCTCAACATCCCAACCTTAACTCTTAACAGCCACCTCTTCCTTAATTAACACCACCATGCTTCCCTAGGCATCATTCTACGATTATGTGTGGAAAAACATCTGGACACTTGGTGAGTGCCCATATTAAGTACTGTATTATAATATTTATTGTTACTGTATTTCCAATATTCTGTGGTGTTTTGTTTAAAGTATCTATTGAAACAATAATATATTATGTACTTTTGTACATAAAATTATAATTTTTAATTCGGGGGAGAGGGGCCTTTGCATCAATTAAAAATCCAAACACAACTACATATCCAATCGAGATTGGAACTGAGGTGTTCAGATGGGAGAATGTCAAGTGTAGATTTGTTACAAAGGATATTCCTGTTTGAAAACCATACTGCAGGTTTGTTATTATATAATTTTTTTCCAGGTGTTCTACTGCATTTTCTGGGGGAGCCACTTTGGCTTCCCAGAGCTATCCGAGCTGATATGAATGTATTAGACACTGGCATCAGTCAACCGAATGGAGTTCTTAGGCCTACTGGGAACCATGAGCCAGTAACTGACCTCCCCTCAGATGATGCCTGACCCGGTTGATGGCAGACATGGAATGCTTCCAACCACATGGGGGGTTTCTATAGGCCATTGCTCCTCATGCCTCTCTGAGGGGGGGGGAGGGGGGGCAGGTTCTGGCTTGTGGTCCCCGGTAGGCCTAAGAACTCCATTCACTTAACTGATGCCAGGGTCTAATACATTCATATCAGCTCGGATAGCTCTGGGAAGTCTCCGGGTCTCACCCAGAAAATGGCATTTCATTACATTCAATGCTGGTTTTATTTTAATTATGTTTTTTAGTGTTTTGATTGCCATACTTGTCAATAATACAGATCTATAATTAAGAGGGTCTTCCCAATTTCCATAGATTGGAACTATGTTTGCCTTTTTCCATAAACCTGCAAAGACTCCTGCACAAAGATAACTGAAAAATCAGTTGGAGTGGGGTGCTCAGCTCAGATGCATATTCTCTCAGAACCCAAGGTGAAATGCCATCCGAGCCAACTGCCTCATTTCTACCAAGCTCCTCAAGCCTTTTTTCACTTCATCCCGAGACACACCTCTATGTACTCCATGTTATTCTCTAAAGTTCGTATTGTGTCCGGTTCTCTGAAAACCTAATTTTTCACAAACACACTTTGGAATTGTTCATTTAATGTTCCACACATTTGTTTTTCATTCTCCGTGAATCTGTTCCCCATTTTCAACCTCTGTAATTTATCCTTTATCTCGAATTTAGTTTTAATAAATTTTCAAAATAGGCCTAGTTCTCTTACATTTGTCCACTATACCTTTCTCAAAGATTCTTTCTGCCTCTTTCCTCACTGCAGCATAGATTTTTACCTGATTTACCTGAGGGGCCACTAACCCTAGTGGCCTCGACGAGGACAGGAAGCTGGCAGCTTGTTGATGGTCCCCAAAGTTGTTTCTTGCTTGTTTGTATTGCTGGTACATTTGAGGATTATACAGTACAGATAAATCCCACGATACCATTTGCCTTATTTTAACATTTATGCATTGATTTCTTGGTTGCAAAAGATAACACTATAATTGGCAAATAGATAAAAATTGAATGTTGGGAATTAGGTTACACTGTGAAAGCACAAGAGTTCAGGACAACTGGCTCACAACCGAATGTCCCCAGATTCAAGTCCTAGGATCAACGAGACATTTGGCCATATTGCCTTACACCCGAATCCTCTATCAATCTAATAGAAAATAGGTATCCTGTAGGTCATTAACTGGCCAAAGAGGGGCATCACTAAACTTAACAGGCTTTCTGTCCCACAAAATGGAAGCCAATCTACAGGCACATGACTTATGTTCCTTTAGAAATAACACTGCTTAAAAAGTTGAATAATAACTGAAATACCTTAATACCTACCTTATTGATTCTGCTATTTGGTTACTTGAGAAATATTCATCCATAATCCAGCGTGAACGAAGTAAAGGTTTTTCATAGAGTGGAACACCATTAAAATTGCCTTCATCCAGACATCCATCTGAACATGAAGCTAATTTTACTTGGCACCTGTAAATTTGAAACCAATAAAAAACTATTCATTAAGAAACATTAACGTAATCATTTGCAAAAATTAATCACTTGACAAATTAAATACGAAGAAGCTACTGTACCTTTTAGCTCCAACTGTATGCAGTAGATATATGACTTTGTCTCTCTCAGCTCCTTTTATCTTGTCATCCACTTTACATGATGCAGCCAGATGCCTTGGTGTCTCTCCTCTCTTATTCATGGCATTAATATCTCCTCCAAACACAATGAAGGCCTATAAAGAAAGCAATGTGCTTAGTTTATTAATCAAAATCATTTTAAATCAATTCATAATGAACTTATCACACATGATGCTATATTAAATTAAAGGCAAGTGTGTGGGACTTGCCGGCCGACCATGGCGACGGATGGTGGTGTGCGCAGCGTCTCTCCCAGTGACATTCCTGATTCCTTTGATCCCCTTTCCTTTTCCCCTTTCAGGACCCGTTGTTACATGGCCCGCATTCCGATTGCATCGTTCTCCTGGTCTTGGAGGGGAATCCAGAGGGTGTTTTCCTGGACAGTAATCATCATAGTTACGATAATAGATTGGAGGCGAAACATTGCCAACAAACTGAGGTACCCTGTGACCCTCTGCGGCCTTCGTTTCTACGCCCTCTACTTGCTCAACATAGGACGAGTTCTCCTGGACTACAAACGTTCATCATTGCCTTTGATGCCGATATGCCCATTGATTGGAGTGTTTTTGGAAATAGCAGGGCACAAAGCCTCCTTTATCATGCCATTCTCATGTTCTTTAAGATCAAAGTGCACGACATCAGACCAAATAAATGCAGGAACTTCGACTGCGGTGTACCACAATCACTCCGAGGACCTGGAGCTTACAAACGTTACCGACATCTGTGGTTACAAAGTTCGTTGCTATACACCTCTGGGTGACCGTTTGGTACGTTATGTGGTTCGGCATGCTGTTGACATTGGTGCAGACGATATCAAGGCACAGCAACAGAATGCTGACATTCCGATTTTTGGTGCCAGGAAGTTTTTGTGTAGGATTAATGGTCAACTGTGTGATACCGGCACTGCCCTCCTTACTTTTCTTGACTCCTTTTCCCCTGAACGGGTTTGGATTAATGGCTTCCTCCATAAATTAGAGGTGTACGTCTCCCCATCCCACACCATGCTTTCGTTGTAAAGGTTTTCACCATACCTCACAAGGTTTCACCAATGATGTCAAATGAGGCAAATGCTCTGGTTCCCATTATACTCGTGCCTACGTGTCCGATATGCTCTGCTGCCCCAACTGTGGTGATGATCATGCCATCACCTTCAAGCAATGTCCTTCCTACATAGCGGCGCTCACTAAGGCTCTCCCCGCTGTCACCCTGCTTTCCAGTTGTGCTTTGCTGCATTCTGACCCAGTTCCTCATTACACCCTGCTTCCCACTCTGCCGCCGCCTTTCCCTGGGCATGACCTGTCTGTCAATGATGTTCCTATCACCCCTGAGACCTCTTCTTTTCCACACGCCGTACCACTGAGTCCTGATCTTGTTTACATTATTGTCACTCGCGTTGTGGATGCCCTTGAAAAGGCACTGGTCCAACTCCTCACTAAATTCTTTCCACAGTTCGTCCTCCCCATTCCTGAGGCTGGCCTGACGCATCCCTCCTCCGCTTCTCCTATGTTTGACGCCCAACCTACCACAACTGCCTCTGCCATCTCCAATGCATTTGAAATGATGCTGGACACCACCCTGAGGAACTCATTGGTGTGCCTTTCCCGTGTCTCTCCCCAGGCTGCCTTGCCACAAATTTCTACCCCCGGTACTAAGAGGAAGCAATCTTCCGTCCTCCCGACTTCCAAGCGCCCTGCCACCTTGCCTGACAGGCCCCATAAACCACACTCTCCCGCGACTTGTCTTCGCGACTCTCCTAGGCCTTCTTCCCGTTGGCCTGCTGGCGCTTCTAAGAAGACCGATGCATTTGTGTCCCAGCTGTAAGGCTCCGGATTCTGTCTACGTACCTTGCCCTGTCCTAACCTCACCTGTCCGGTCCTGACTTCCTCTGACCATCTACACATTCACTCCTTGTACCTTCCTCTGCTCCCACCTCCCTTACTTTTTCACATCTGCTTCACACCTGCCTCCTACACATCCTTCGCCTCCCACCCTCCGTCTCTTGCCTACATCCCTCACTTTCTCTATTGCGGCGATGCTTTGCTGTTCTCATTATTCCCGTCCTGCGTCCCTTTCCTCTTGTTTGTTTCTTTTGCCTGTATCCTCACTCACGTGGACGGTGTCGTATCTTCGCGCCTCTGTCACATCGTGACCGTTGATGTGCCGCTGTGCATTGTACCATATGCATCTTTCTACATTACTACTTGTGCAGTCATTGGGAGGATATAACTTCATGCAAACTGCACGTATTGTGAAGAAGAAGAAAGGCATATGTACCCTATTTGAATAGTGACTGTATTTAAAATTATTGTTATATATTCAGTTATATAGCTCTTTACTTTATAAACCATAAATATACTGTACTTATAAATCTGAAAAATAAATATTATTAAAAGCTTATTTATTTTGCGCACAAGAGTTTTTGTTTTTACATTTAAACTACAGTCATTTGTTCATGTAGCAAACTTGCTTTTCTGAACATTATTGTTTGTTCATAATCATAATTTACCCTTTGATTCATGCTAATGCAATGAAAAGATGGAGATACATAACATAGATGAGTGAAGGTATACAGTATGTGGGTGTAATGAAGAATGTAGACAGAATGACAGTAGATGAGGATGGGATGGCTATATAAGTGAGGGCCTATGTGGAAATGTAGGATGTGTGTGTACATATAGAACATAAATAGGTGAATAGGGTGTCTGTATGAATGGAATAAGGGTATAATATGTAAGTGGGGATGTCTATGAATGCAGCAGAAGTGAGAGCATATCTAGGCAGGTGAGGTGTCTGCAAGAGTATAGAGCATTACAAGAACAGTATGTAATGTCTGCAGAAACTGGTAAATATGTATGGAAATGAACAAAAAACCAGCATTTAATGTAATGAAACACCATTTTCTGGGCGAGCCCTGGAGGCTCTCTGGAGCTATCGGACTGATATGTGATATATTTGTCTAGGGCATTAGTCAATGGAGTTTGTTTCACCTTCGCCCTGCTCATGCACTGCCTGAGCTGTCCTGGTCCTTGGACAGGGTGCTCTCTTTTCTCTCTTCTCCTCAGTTTGTGGTGGCTCCTTCGGTTCAAGATAGTTTTTCCAAGGCTCTGTTTCTGTTGGCATTGGCCTCTGGGGGGGTCGGGTTGGTGAGTTTCATGCTTTCCTCCTGCACAGGGGTTTCTGCTCCTTTGGTCCTGGTAGTCGGTTTGTTCGGTTGCAGCTGTCTCCTTCTTTTCTAGCGAAGAATGAGATGGCGGCTTTCTGGAGGGGCCCTTGGGTTGGTTGGTTCGTCAGGCCTGGGGTGCACCATGTGTTGTGTCTGTTTGCAGCTCTTTGGCGTTATTTGTACGCCTCGACTTTGGTAAAAAATGTGAAAAATGACATTCATAAGTTTGCTGCTTTGGCTGCCATCTTCGGCAATGGCTTTGGCTATCAGTTCAATAGCTCCAGGGAGCAGAAGGGGCTCCCCACAGAAAAAAAGATATATAAAAAATAATGGACGACAAACACACCGTCACACAAGAGTTCACCTGACCTTGTGCCAGGGGAGCTGAATACATGTAAACTCATTAGCATTTTACCCTAAATTTATTAAATTCCTGTGTATCAATTATATATTCATAATTCCAAAAAGATTTATTCAGACTAACCTGAACTAAAGTCGTAGAGCACTGGGCAGCTGCTAAATGCAGTGGGGTGGTGCCTTCCAAGTCAGCACAATTTGCTTTTGCTCCTCGACACAACAGTGTTACAATGCAATGTATTCTATTCCGCAAAACCTATGTAAAAATGTAAAATTATAAAAGTATAAAATATTAAAAAAAAATTAACCTATCCAAAAAAATGGATAACCCTGTTTGAATTAGTAAATTAAAACAATAAATCATTAAACGTAGTGAAATGTCCTTTTCTGGTAGACCCTCGAGACCTCCCAGTGTTTACGTGCTGGCTCTGATAACCCCATGAATCATGCCAGGCTTCCGAGATCCACATTGACAAATTAGGAGACAGGACTAGAATCTGACCCCCAACTTGGGGATCTTGCGATCAGAGCTTGGGGATCTGAGATCTACCATACACAAAGGCATCCGGAACAAAGATGGATGTCTTCAAGAAGCATTTAGATAAGTTCCTGCAAGAAGTCCCAGACCATCTAGGTTGTAGAGGATATGTGGGCCTGCGGGCTGCTCCAAGTAACAGCTTGTTTGATCAAGTTATCAAAAGTTGATGTATCACTGACATATAACTCACTGCTTGTATGAAGTATCACTCACGTATGAGCTGCAGCCTGGTTGATCAGGTATCCTTTGAAGGTGCTTGTCAAGCTCTCTTTTGAACACTACGAGAAGTCGGCCAGTTTGTTCTGTATGTGTAGGGGAAAAGTGGTCTCACAAAGGGCATGAACAACTTCTTCAATATTTCACCATCCATATATTTAAAGGTTATTCTGATGTTGGAAAGCGTAGCATATGCATATGCTTAAACAATGTTCTTTATGTGGCCCTTTTGGTGACAGCTTTCTGTCCAAAACCATGCCTAGATCGCTTTCTTTATAGGAAATCTTTAAAGCTTTTCCACATGCTGGCTGTTTGTGTGTTTGAAATCGCCCCTGAGAGGCCAGGCACCAGGGTGGAAAGCCTTGCCTTGGGCTATTGATGGGTTCTTGACTCCTCTGTTTGGGCTCTTGGCTGGGGTTATTCTTTTGCTTGTGCTGGGATTCACATTCTTGTTTATACAGTGTGCCATGGTCCCCATTTGTAGCCTGGTTGTTTTGGCTCTGTTTGGTGACTGTTCTTCTGGTGAGCATATCCAGTGTCTGGGGTCTGTTTGATTAACCACCACCTTGAGGCACTGGCAATCCCTTCACGGGTCATTGGCTTAGCCCACTGTGGATCGGCTTGTCAAGCCCAAAGGATTACTGACATTTATCTAGGAAAGAAATAGGACCTGTTATGGCTTAGTGACTCGGGAAGGTCTGAGTGCTCAGATATTAGTGACAGGGCTGACTCATTGCTGGTGTGGGAGCCTGGAAGTCTCAGGGTATCACCTATTGACAGTCTTTTGCACGGGGGAGTTTGAACTCATTTTGAGTGAATCACTTCAAATTCAGAGAATCATTTGTAGTCATTTGGCTGTTTCAGTCCTTCATTTTATATTAAGCCATACAGGACTATTATGGGTGCCGTGATTCAGCAGGGGAAGCCATCTTGGCGAGATAAATTCAGGGGAGCCACCAACAGCTCTTCCAGAAAAACAAACATTTTTATGTGAAAATTATAAGGTATCTAATCAAGTAATTACACACATATAGACAGACATTTGAAATATAGTACATATAATAGTTTGTTTATTAACAGAACAAAATGCTTATAATTTTGTCTATATTCATGCAGGATCTTTGCCAGAACTTTGCGATGATTCATAAATACAGTAATCTACCGTTTATAATCTAGAATATCTATTCTGTGTGTATGAATGAGAATGCTAAACCTTACCAACACATAAACCATTATTGTGACCAGGAAATAGGAATTTCTTGTTCCTATTTCCTGCTTTTGGAAATTTTACATGTGAAAAATAAACAAAATTTAATATTTTGCTTTGTACAGTATTGTTAAATTTGTTATACTTGTATCATGATGAAAATCTATTAGAACAGATCTGATACCTATACCAACAACCAAATCATAGTTCATTACATGAATATATTAAGTGTTCTAATGTTCTTTCATTAAGTGAAAGTCATCAATTTCTTTTACCATTTCCTTTGCTATATATTCAAGTAAAATCCAGACCATACACACACTTACCAGAACATGTAAAGGGGTTTGATGAAGAGCATTAGTGAGGTCAGGATCACAGCCCATATCCAGGCACAAGTCCATGAGTTCCCTTGTTTTGACCCAGTGCAACAAACTTCCACCTTTGTGCAAATCCTATAAAAGTTATACAAAATGTTTTACACAATCTTTTCAAATTATCATGTTGCATGTTTATTGAAGAAAAACTGTTATTAAATTTATCCAAAATTGTATATTGCATACTAAAATAAAAAATACAAATAGTGCAAATACAACTAAGACCTTATGGAAAAGTATAAAACCCTACAACAATTAAATATCAAGTGCTGATAATTGAAATATTGCTTCTGGTTTAAGTATTTGTACCTTGGAACTAATGTCCTTAGACAATATGAGCTTCTCAGTTTTTTCCCAATATGACTGATTGTCCACAGGATCAGGTACATCTTCCTTGTGGTTAATGTTACATCCAAGCTGAATAAGATGCTTAACATTTTCCAGTTTACTGCACTGTGCAGCTAGAAGTAAGGGTGTCTCTTGGGCGTGGTTTTTCTGGTTTAATATAGGATGATGCTTCAGTTTTAGAGCCTGAAATACAAAACTTTAATTTAACACAGGTTGGGTTGTTATACAGATATTTGCTATTATAAATTCTTTAAAATATCCCTAACATAAAATATTGGAACTTTCTTAAGTCAATAAAATACAATACAATACAATACAATACAGAAATATAAAATTATAACTATTCATAAATAAATAACATCTTAAAAATGACATTTCACTGTAATATCAACTAAAGCTAGGTTAAATGGTAAGTTATTCATGAAGATTATTTAAACTTGAATGAGTGAGAACATACTAACGAGAACGATGAATGGCAAACTTTATGCACAAGTGTGTCAAAGAAATTTATGACAAAAAACCAGCACTGAATATAACAAAATGCCTTTTTCATATGGGTCCTCAGTGGCTCCCTGTTGTTAGCTGCTTGGTTAGCACACACCACTCGCAAGCAGACGGCCCGGCTTAGAGAGCTGCACAATCATTGCATCATATCTAAGTAGTAGTAGTAGTGCTGGAGAGAGCTAAGCAAATGGTGTTCCAAATACCATAAATGTTTCAAGATCATTAATATAAGGTGGAGAGTGGTGACTGTTGAGAAAAATATACAAATATGGAAATTTTTTTAGCCAGGGACACTGAACCAAAGCACAAATCATCAAAACAAAGATGGCAGATAGGACAGGATCAGTGGAGACAACAAGGGACACAGATTTCAAAGGTTTTACTAAGAACCAAATGCAGGAAGATGATTTTCTTGGCAGGTTAGTGATGACAAAGTATTTTCTAAGGGCTTAAAATTGTCACATATTAAGAAAAATTAAGAAAAAGAAAGTTTTCTTAATTTAGAACAAAAAAATGAAAGGCTCAAGAGTCAGGTTAATACTTTATGAGACAGTATTTTGAAACAGGATATGGAAATTGCCAGCTTGACTGACAAGGGAAGGAAACAGGAAGGACAAATCAAGGAACTAGAGAAAGAATGTGAGATATGTAAAATAAAGGGGGACATATTTGATGAGGTTAATAAAAAACCAGCGTTGAATGTAATGAAACGGCATTTTCTGGGTGAGTCCCGGAGGATCCCCGGAGCTATCCCAGGCTGATATGCTAATGTCAGACTTTGGCATCAGTCATGTGTATGGAGTTCTTAGGCCTACCGGGAACCACGGCCAGAACCGGGCCCCCTCAGAGAGGCAAGGGGAGCAATGGCCTATAGAAGCCCCCGTGTGGTTGGAAGCATTCTATGTCTGCCATCGACCGGGACAGGCACCCAGAAAGGTAAGCGCCCCAAAACAAACCCCTATTCTGGTTAAAATTGCTACCAAAAGCCGAACTAGTGGATAGAACTCCCCAAAGAAAAACGAGCAAACTAGTGTGACGTCACACGCTGCCGCGCCGCTGTCTGCGCAGCTCCCCCCTCCCCGGGAGGGGGAAGGGGGAGCCCCAGACCCTCCGCGCCGGCTACCCACACCTCAGTTCTTGAGGCTGGATGTCAAAAACGCGAAAAAAACGCCGACCGGAGGGAGGGAGGGATGCCGGGGAGCCTCCGGGACTCACCCAGAAAATGGCGTTTCATTACATTCAACGCTGGTTTTCTGGGGGGAGCCCCGTCGGCTCCCCGGAGCTAACTACCCACAGACGGAAAAAGAGAGGGACTTACCCGGGAGGCGGTCGTCGCTCACTCCTCAACTCGAAGCCGAGACAACTGGCTGCAACCGCCGACCCAACGCAACACAGGCCCACCGGGGCCCAGGGACATTGACAAGGTAACGAGCAGCCAGGACCCTGTTCGACCGCCAAAAACCCCGCGCCCGAATATCAGACCAAGACATATTCCCAAAGACGGCAGCAAGCGCCGCGAACTTCCGAACGTCATGGGCACGGGGATAGACCGCAGGCTGGCTGGACTTAATAACCCTGCGGACGACCTGAGAGACCCGCACCCGCGAACAGGGAAGAAGGGAAACCGGATCAACCCAAAGCGCGTCCCCGGACACAGAAGCCGTGGCGCGCAAATAACGGCGAAGCGCCGCAACCGGACACAAAACATGATGCACCCCCGGCCTGACCAACCAAGCATCAACCACCCACGGACCCCTCCGGAACGCAGCAGTCTCATTCTTTGCCAGAAAAGAAGGAGACGGCTGCAAGCGAACAAAACTATCACCACGACCAAAAGAGCAGAAGCCCCTGCGCCGGAGGAGAGCATGAAGCTCCCCGACCCGACCTCCAGAGGCCAAAGCCAACAAGAAAAGAGCCTTGGAAAAACAATCCCGGACCGAAGGGGCCACAACGAAACGAGGAGACGAAAGGAAAGCGAGCACCTTGTCCAAAGACCAGGACGGCTCAGGCGGCGCATGAGCAGGCCGGAGGTGAAACAAAGCACGAGACAGCTTGCGAAACGGCGCAGACGTGACATCGATACCGAAAGCAAGCTGAAGCGGCTCCGCCAGCACCGCACGATAGGAGGCGACAGTGTTAGGCATAAGATGACGGTCCTGAAACAACCACGAGAGGAAGGACAAGACCACCCGAACAGACAAGGAATGAACACGACGAAAATGCAAAAAGAAAGAGAAGGACCGCCAGGAAACTTCATACTGCCGCCGAGAGGAAGCCCGCAGGTGAGACACCAACAAGGAGGCCACCTGATCACCATAGAGATGATGATAAACTCGAGTCAAAAATACCATACGCGAAGACTCGAGGAGAAGATTGAACCAGCCACGTGACGCACCGGCCCGATCTGCTGAAAGAGGCGGAGCCGCGGAAGAACTCTCGGGTTCGGACACCGAGCAACTAGCACCGGAAACCAAGGCTGGGCCGGCCACCAAGGGGCCAGAAGGACAACTCTCCCCGGCGGGTAGACCAGCATCGCGAAGTTCAGGCTCCCGCACAGCCCCTCGAGCAACCGCCGGGTGACCCGAGGGCCCACCAGAAACAGACGAAGGCGGGACCGCAGCCGCTGGAGAGACTCCGGAGGGAGAGACAAGGAGGGAGAGACAAGGAGGAGGTGCGAGAGTCCCAAACGAGGCCCAGCTAAGTCCGAACCTGAGAGGGAACCAGATGGGACTTCCTCCAGTTCACCAAGAACCCAAACCCGGCGAGCTGGGAAAAGAACCAAATCCCTGGCTAGCAAGCAAGCAGACCGGCTGGGAGCCCAAACCAGCCAGTCGTCGAGGTAGGCCAACACCCGAACTCCTAAGAGACGCAACCGAGCCACGACTACCCGTGTAAGGCGCGTGAACACGCGAGGTGCCAGGTTCAACCCGAACGGGAGACAACGAAAGCGGTAACCCTGACGCCCCATCACAAAACCGAGCCAGTCCCTGAACCGCGGATGAATCGGGACATGCCAATAAGCGTCCCGGAGGTCCAGGGACACCATCCAAGCGCCCGGCTCCAAAAGGAGCCGAACCTGAGACAGCGTAGTCATCCGGAAGGAGGGGCAATAAACCCAGGGGTTCAGACGGGACAAGTCCAGAATGAACCTCAGGTCCGCGCAGTCCCGTTTCGGAACCGGAAACAGACGGGAAACCCATCTGAGGGACGACGTCGGTTCGACGACGCCCAAACGTACCCACTCCAAGACGACTCGACGGAGCGCAGGGGAAGAAACTTGCCCTGCCAGCCCCGAACCCCCCAAAGGGGGAGGGGCCACCCAACGCCACCGCAGACCGCGAGACACGACCTGAAAGGCCCACGAATCGTGGGACCAGGCGCGGGCGAACAGCGCAAGCCACCCCCCCATCGCCCCGTCAACGGGGCAAACCGCGAAAGGGCCGGCGACCCTTACGAGACCCAGAACCCCGCACAGGGCGAACACCGCGCCGACCAGACGAGGGCGGGTCCGCAGCAGGAGCCGAACCCGAACCTGACACCAGAGGCCTACCACGACGAGAGGAACCCCGAGCTCTGGCACGACCCTTCCGGGAAGACCCACCCCGGGACCCCCAGAAGACCAACAAGTCCGACATCGGACGACAAGCCGCCGACGCAGCCTGAATAAACTGCGCCATGGCCGACTCCGCAAAAAGAAGAGGACAAAAGGGGGAAGAACGCCTAAGAGCCAGAGCCCAAGCAGATTCCACGGAGGAACCCAGCACCGCCTGCCGACACGCGAGACGGGAAGCATAAAACAGGGAAACCGCATCCCGCAAAATCGGCGTGAACAGCTTCAACAAGGCAGCGAACGAGCGCGCAGCCGAGGACAAGGCGCCAGACCCTGGGACGGACCCAAGCGTCCTCACATCCTCCACGAGCCAATCCGAGGACAGCTCCAGGATGGAAAAGAACCGCAAGGCCGAAGCCAAAAGGCCCCGGGCGCGCAAGTCCTCCGCAACAAGCGCCGCCGAAAGGACGGGAACCTGCACATGGAGCTGAATAACGCCCACATCGCGGGGGAGGGCAGGGGCAAACAAGCACTCATTCAGGTACTCAAGCTCGCCCCCCAGGAAAACCTGAATCACCGTGGAAGCTTCCCGCCACTCCAACGTGCGGGAACGACAGAAGGAATGCCAGGAATCCAAAACAAGCAAGGGGCAGGCTGCTAGCCAGGAAGACTCCGGAACCTCGTAACGGAGCCAGAAAGGGAACGAAGTCCCAAACCTGAACTCAGATGGATCCAGTTCCGAGGCATAATCCGGGTCCCGCAGGAGGTAAGCTGCAAAGGCCGCTCGCACCTCACCAGGTTGGATGCGATAAGCCGAAAACCTCCGGAAAGACGGAACCGACGAACCCGGGGGAACACGGAACCGAACCCGGGGAGGGGCCGACACCAAATCCAACTCGTACGCAGAGGGGGGAAAAGAGAACCCCACTCCTTGTAACAATAAGCCCCGCTCAGAGGGAAGAAAAACCCAGGCGGGGTCCAGCGGAGCCCAAGGCCCCCAAGTCAGCCCCTCCCCAGCCTCGAGGTCCAACACCACAGGACCCGAGGCCGAGTCCTCTCCCCAAGCCCCGACCCCACAAGACAAGGACGGAGCAGCCGGAACAGCTGAAGGAAGGGGGGCCCACTGGTCAGACCCCGAAGCTTCGGCCGGGAGACAAGACTCGAATGCCTCTGCCGCTCCCCCGGAAGGGGCACCCCCCGAAGCTGCCCGAGTCTCAAGATCAAGTAACCCCTGCTCCGACCCCGAAACCCTCAGACGTTTTGGGGCTGGAAGCAAGGGGGGGGGGGACCAGAACGAGCAGTAGGGGAAGGACGAGGAGGCGCGGACTGAACCAGGATCGAAGCGACCCCCACCCCCAAGTCCGGGTCACGAAAAGCAAAGCGGGGCAGCCCGGGGCATCCGGGTGAGCAACCAACCTAGCGCGTTGCAACAGACGAAACCTAGACTGCAACGCACGCGCCGCCTGTACCCGAAGAGAATCATCAGAGGATTGGGTAAATTGAGTCACAAGCAAGCAGCAACACTCACAGGACTCAGGGTCGAAAGTATCACCGACCCAACAGGCAGCATGGCAGAGGCAAAAACAATGAGGGTCACCCTGAGACAAAGGGACCGAGCAACCCTCAAACTCGCACACAGCGAGTGGGGACTCCGGGGTCACATCCATCGGACCCACGCGCCCCCTAGGGGATTCCCAGGGTCCTGAGCGTTTACTTTAAGAGGACTCGCGCTCAGGTAGTCCCAGGCAGGGAGCTGCTAACCGGCGCCCAAAACTACCAATCAAACTTCTAAAGCTGTACCCCAGGGACGTGTACACTCACGGGGACCTAGCAGGGGGCGCCATCGAGTATAACCGTGAAAGGGTTAGAACTAAGGAATGAATATGAGAGAACCCCCCCACCAGGCAAAAAACAAAAAGAAAAACAAAACCCCGCAAGAGGACAGCGAGCCCCAGGGAACAGAGCCGGCCGCTATGTCGGGAATACAAGCTGTGCAGCACCCTGCGCCCCTACCAGTGCAAACTGCCTCTTACCTGCCAGTAACAAGGGAGAACAGAACACCCAAGAGCCCAACAGGCGGCCGAAAAACCGAAAAAGGTAAAACGGACCAGCAGAGGCAGATCCCAAGGAGCCTGTGGAAGGTGGCCCCAAGCCCCAAGGGTAGTACTTACAGGGCACCTAGGGAAGGAAACCCTAGGCGCATGCAGCCCGAGTACCAAAAATTACTCCTGGCTCTCGCACCCAGAAAACAAACACCACACGCAAGCACAGTGTTGTAGCGAACACCGGAGCCAGAGCACACGACCTTCGCCTATAGCATCAGCCTCAAGAACTGAGGTGTGGGTAGCCGGCGCGGAGGGTCTGGGGCTCCCCCTTCCCCCTCCCGGGGAGGGGGGAGCTGCGCAGACAGCGGCGCGGCAGCGTGTGACGTCACACTAGTTTGCTCGTTTTTCTTTGGGGAGTTCTATCCACTAGTTCGGCTTTTGGTAGCAATTTTAACCAGAATAGGGGTTTGTTTTGGGGCGCTTACCTTTCTGGGTGCCTGTCCCGGTCGATGGCAGACATAGAATGCTTCCAACCACACGGGGGCTTCTATAGGCCATTGCTCCCCTTGCCTCTCTGAGGGGGCCCGGTTCTGGCCGTGGTTCCCGGTAGGCCTAAGAACTCCATACACATGACTGATGCCAAAGTCTGACATTAGCATATCAGCCTGGGATAGCTCCGGGGAGCCGACAGGGCTCCCCCCAGAAAACTATATAAATTTAGTTTAGCAGTGTTACCAATTTGTTTAGGTAACTAACATGTTGCATTGGTTAGTTGCCAAAAAAAGGCAACTAACCAATGCAACCGAAAAGGAATAGGAAGAGTCCAGGGAATCACCAGAAAGAGGCATTTTAGTAACTTGCAAGGGCCTGGTGTAATGTATGTGTGAAGGTAATCTGGCAGCTAGCAACAAGGAGCCCTCCCAGAACTTCCTTTATAACACATGTAAAATGATTATAAAGGATTTTCTTCTCACCAAGCATGGTTATAGATGTAATGGAGTGAGGCGAGGCACTGTACGGTTTATTTGAAATCAAAACATCCATTATAAGTATGCCACTTACAAAAGTAACTAAATTTTACATGAAACTTTATGAAAAAGTACTAACCTGGATAACTGTCACAGATTTAGAAGCAGCAATATGTAAAGGTGTGTTACCAGTCTTGTCTGTTACATCTAAAGCAGCACCTGCTGCTATTAATGCTCCAATAACTTTGTCATTTTCATTTTCAACAGCAACATGAATGGGGTAGAGGCCTTCTGTCTCCTCAGGCACATTGAGGTAGCTGCCAGTAAAGACACAAAATTACAAGACTTTCTCATGAAAAATTTGAATTCTTGAGTAATTATTGCTAAAAAATTATTCATGTTATTAAAACATTTTGAAAATGAATTATTTACATAAAATTGTTGACAAAGTAACCCACTGTACTTTCTTGTTAAAAAAACAGAAAAAAGAAAATAAAAATTACAAAATATGTATTTTCTAACCTTAGTACTTCTTCATTTTTTAAAGCCTCCAAGAATCCAAAGTGTGTTGTGATGTGTGCCACATGCCATGAAGGGTGTTCTCTGTGAACATCAAGGACCTTCTGCAGGATATTGTGACAAAGAACTTCTTTCCCACAAGAGTCTACCAGTGGCAGTAATATTTTACGGTAAGCTTCATAAGCATCTTTCGCTTCAAGTTCTGTGCAAGTTCTCAAAAGGCTGAAAGCATAGAGGGCAATATCTAATTATTGTACATGATAAAAATCCCAGACTCTGATATATACATTATCTCATTTTAAGAAAACAATTCATACATAATACTGTAGTCAGGTACAGTAGTTAAAACTCATTTGTCCACTACAGTGAAAACTGGAGGTCTCATGGTACTGTATTATGATACTGTATTGCTGTTAACTTGGTACCACCTCTTTACAATAACACATAGATCCAACAACAATTTCTTTTGCATTACAGTAATTTGATTTTGTGACAGTTGTGACAGATATTACATTAATGAACAATAATTTTGATGCTATCATCTAGTGTCAAAATTCTGGAGTTTTAGCAAAATTAAAAGAACCATAATATTCCTCAGACTAATGATCATATGCCCCAATAAGTTACTTGGTATACTTAGGACAAAATAAAATTTGTGACCAAGATTGCATGGAGAAGAGAAGATCATGTCTGACATAATTAATAATGCTCTATGATGAGGTTACCATGATAAACAAGAGAAAAACAACCAGTGTTGAATGTAATGAAACACCATTTTCTGGGGTGAGTCCCGGAGGCTCCCCGGAGCTATCCAGGCTGAATCGATATGTACAATTTTCTGGCATCAGTCAATGTGCACGGAATTCTTGCCTACCGAGGACCATGAGCCAGAACCTGGCCCCCTCAAGAGAGGCACGAGGAGCAATGGCCTACAGAAACCCCTGTGTGGTTTTGAGCATGCTATGTCTGCCATCAACAGGATTTAGCACCCAGAAAGGTAGGCGCCCCAAAACAAATGCCTATTCTGGTGAAACTATTGCTACTGAAAGCCGAATGAGTGGACAGAACTCCCCAAATGAAAATTAACTAATGAACATGACGTCATTATGTCGCTAGGCCGCTGTTTTGCGCACCCCCCCCCCCCTGCTTCTAAAGAAAATCTGTAGCAGCCGAAAAAGCAGGAACGAAGGGGGGCTCACTGGTCAGACCCAGAAGCTCCGGCTGGAAGACCAGGCTCGAATGCCTCCACCGCAACCCCGGAAGGGGACGTCCCAGAGACCGTCCGAGTCTCAACACCAACTAGACCCTGCCCCAACTCTGAAACCCTCAGAAGTTTTGGAGCCAGAAGCAAGGGAGGAGGAACTGGATGCACAACAGAAGAGAAAGGACTAGGAGGGGCAGACGGAACCAAAGTCGAAGCGATTCCTACTCCCAAGTCCGGGTCTCCAAAAACCAAAAGGGGGGTCGTGGGGGCATCCAAGGATGCAACCAACCTAGCGTGTTGCAGCAACCTGAACCTAGCACGCAATGCAGCAGCTGCCTGCACCCTCATATCATGATCAGTAGCTTGCGTGAACTGGAGCACGTACAGGCAACAAACGTTGCACGACTCAAGGTCAAAAGAATCACTGACCCAACAGGTAGCATGGCGGAGGCCCAACCAATGAGTGTCGCCCTGAGACAAGACAACAGAGCAATCTTCAATTTCGCGCAAAGCAAGAGGGGACTCAAGGTGTCACATCCATCGAACCATGGAGCCTCGTGGTGTCCCCAGGGCCCTTAGCCTTGGTTACACACTAAGGGAAGCCCGGGCAGAGTACTGCGAAACGGCGCCCAAGTCTACCAAACAAACTTCTAAAAGCTGAACCCCAAGGACATGTCCACTCATGGGGGGTCTAGCGGGAAATACCACCAATACACAAGTGTATATATATACCCCAACAACAGCTAGGGGGACCAACGAAGGCAGACCCCCCGACCAAGCAGGAACAAAACACAAAAGAAAAACCCTGCAAGAGGACAACGTACCCAGACGGAACAGAGCCGGCCACTATGAGAAATGATAACTAGCTTTGCAGTACCCCCGCCACTACCAATGACAAAATCTTCCTCCTACCCAGAGACAAACAAGGGCAACAACACCCCAGCTGACCCCAAGGGCAGCCAAGTACCGAGCAGTAAGACACAGCAGAGGCAGAACCCAAGAAGACTTGTGGAAGGCGGCCCTAAAACCCAAGGGCAGTACTTACCGGGTGTCTAGGGATGGGATTTCTAGGTGCATGCAGTCCGAGCACCGTGGAATATTATTCCTAGCTCACACACCAACTATAGACAGAGACCATGCCACAAGGCACAGAACTGGGACAAAAAACAGGAGCCTGAGGCACAAGACAAGACTACCCCAGAATCGCATTAGCAAAGAACCGGTAGTTGGATTGCCGGCATGAAGGTCTGGGGCTATCCCTTCCCCCTACGGGGGGGAGGGGGGTGGAGTTGCACATACAGCAGCGCGGCAATGTGATGACGTCATGCTCGTTTGCCAATTTTTGTTTGGGGAGTTCTGTCCACTCATTCGGCTTTCGGCAGCAACAGTTTCACCAGAATAGGGGTTTGTTTTGGGGTGCCTACATTTTTATGGGTGCCAAACCTGGTTGATGGCAGACATAGAATGCTCTCAGTCACATGGGGGTTTCTATAGGCCATTGCTCCTCGCGCTTCTCTGAGGGGGCCAGGTTTTGGCTTGTTGACCCTGGTAGGAGAGAACTCCATGCACATTGATGATGCCAGAAAGTTATACATATCCATTCAGCCTGGATAGCTCTGAGGAGCCGACAGGGCTCCCCCCAGAAATGTTCTTATAACCAATAGTTGCCACTTCCTCATATCACCATATAGTTCCTCTTATTATTGTACTATCATGCAACACAATACACACTTTTCCATTTAGTCTAATGAGCATATACAGTATATCTAATAACAGAACAAGAAAGTGTAACATTTTGTACTGATAATTACATAACACACATTAAATGCAACTCTCACCTATATGCATTTCGTGAACTATTAATTTCTTTGTGGATTATTAGTTCAAAAGCAAGATTTGGGTCTTCTTTTATATCATCTTCAGCCAAAGGAGCAATTATAAAGGTACCCTCAACGAATGTGAAGGCTCTGTTGGCATAGTCACACCAGTTGATACTGTTAACCTGTAACAAAACACTGCTGCATAATCTTGAACAATTACAAAACAGCCAAACAAGAAATTATCATCCAGATTTCATTAATAAATGCAACTTCTTCAGATACATGAAATATTTTATTAAAAGTTCTGCACAGAATAAAGTTGCTTCTTGCTGGTAATAAGAAGTAAGAATGTGGAGAAAGGGAACTATATATTATCTTGGTAAGCATGAACAAAAGGGGAAAGATAATTAAGAAAAACCCAGCATTGAATGTAATGAAATGCCACTTTCTGGAGGAGTTCCGGTGACTCCCTGAAGTTATCTTGCTGAGACTGCTCCATACTAAAAGGTCACATCAGTCATGGAAATTCTGTTTGTCCTATTGGGGACAAGAGCCTGTCCCTTCCCCTCACAGAAGTGCAGGAAGCACGTGACAATCCACCACCCCAATGGAAAAAGCCTCCAGAAAGTCAGCACACCTTTGCAGACAATTGGAAATTTCACAGAAAACAAAGCCTTGAAGCCGCCAAACAACTCCAGAATATGAGACCAAAGCCACATATTTGTGAACATCACACGGGGCCAGAGGGTTGAATGCAGGCTAGTTAGACTTAATGAGGCTGCAGATAACCCAAGAATTACAATCCTTGGAACAAGTAACCAAGGAAACAGAGCCAACTAACAATGCATCCATTAAGACAGAACCAGGCCTATACAGTATGATAAATATATTCAAAGAAAATGGCAGGTAAAGGATAAAATTCATAGATTGAAAATGGGGAATAGTTTCACAGAGAATGAAAAGGAAATGTGTGAAACACTAAATGAATGGTTCCAAAGTGTATTTGTGCAAAATGAAGTTCAGAAAATCAGACAATACAAATTTCAGAGAATAACATACAGTACATAGACATGACACAAGACAAAGTTTTAAAAATGCTCAAGGGGCTAAATAGGATTAAAGTACAGTTGACCCAGATGAAGTCTCACCTTGAGTTCAGAGTGAATGCACATTTGAGCTGAGCACTTCACTCCAATTTATTTTTCAGGCATCAGGAGTCTTGGCAGATACAGTGGCACCTCGATTAACGAGCTGCTCTATTTACGAGCATTTCGAGTAACAAGCGAGCCACTTGCAGCAAATTTGTCTCTATTGACGAGCTTCACCTCTATTAACGAGCAAAACCACATGGTGCTTCCTAATGTCTCGCGGGTTCTCGCAAATTCTCGGACGCCTCCAACGCCAGTGTTGTTGTTATATCGTGCACGACAAGCATCCCTCTGCATTTATTTGTGCTTTTCTTTGTTTTTTTGTGGTTTTGTGACTACAATTTGTAACGCACGATGTCGCCAAACAAGCTGCTTGCTAAAGATAGTGTTGTCAAGATGAGGAAAGACACAATTACTGTGGATTTGAAGAAGGAAATTATAGCAAAGCATGAGTCTGGTGTCTGTGCGACTGATCTCACAAGGGAGTATGGCAGGGCCTCATCAACAATTTGCCCCATTAGTAAGGGGATGAGGAGGTAAGGGAGGATGCTGCCTCTTCCAGTGAGATCAGGGAAGTGTTGGGAATGTTTGAAAAGGTGACCGCATTCTTGGAAAAGCATCACCCTGATAAAGCAGTGACACCCTGGTGTGTGAACACGTTTAATGACAATTTGCTGTCTCGTTTTAGGAACATCCTAAAACAAAGACAAAAGCACTTGTCAATAGATATGTTCTCTGCAAAAGTAGAGAAAAGAAGAGCCAGTGATAGTGAACCACAACCCGGTCCCAGTGGGGTGAAATTCCCAACACGAGAGAGCCCACCTGACTCAGAGGTGGATTCTCCTTCCACACCATAATCCCTCTCCTCCTTCCCACCTCCCCATCGTCTCTCTCAAGCCAGCAACGACTCTTCATAAGGTAAAGTAAACATGAAAACAGTACAACAAAACATTTATAATTATATGTGCACTATTATATTTACATTATAAAATGTCATACAAGTGTGGATGTTTTTGGGAGTGGAACAGATTAAATTTATTTCCTTTATTTTAAGTGGGGAAATTTGTTTCTTAAGAAGAGTTTTCACATAACGAGCTCGGTGCCAGAACAGATTAAACTCGTTAATCGAGGTGCCACTGTATATGGAAAATGCAAATATAGTTCCATTTACAAAAATGGCAACAGAGAAGCCCCTCTTAATTATAAACCTGTATCGTTGACAAGTATGATAGTCAAAACACTAGAAAAAAATTAAAACCAAATGGGTAAAACACCTGGAGAGAAGTGATATAATAACAAACAGACAGTATGGTTTTTTAATAGGAAGATCCTGTGTAACAAATCTATTTTGTTTCTACGATAGAGCCACAGATTTTACAGGAAAGAGACAGTTGGATTAACTGCATTTATCTGGACCTAAAAAAAGCTTTAGATCGAGTCCCACATAAGAGGGTATTCTGGAAACTGGAATGTACTGGAGAGGTGACAAGCAAACTGCTGACATGGATTAAAAATTTTCAAACTGACAGAAAAATGAGGGTGGTAATCAGAGGCAATTTATCAGACCAGAGATACAAGTGGTGTACCACATAGTCTAGCACCAGTAATATTCATTGTCTATATGAACGATCTAGCAGAAAGAATACAGAACTATATTAACATGTATGATGATGATGCCAGTCTACAAAGGAAGATAAAAAACTTAAACGATTGTCATGCCCTTCAAAATATCTGGACAAAATAAGCATATGGAGCCACACATATGGCTCCATATGCTTATGCTTGAGTATGATCCCATTGAATTTGTTTTGTAATAAATTACATCATAAATTTTCTTTTCTAATATTTTATAAATCATGACAATTTGAATTTCTACAATTGTTTAAAAGATTGCTTTTAACTTTTAAGAATACCCATACTGTACATTATTTGTTTATGAGTATAGTAATGTGTACAGTAAAATAAATCTAGACAAATGTGTTACACTAACCTTTGTTGGTTGTGGACCCCATCCAAGACCTCTTGCCAACTTTCCAAAGAATTGTGACATCCTATCCTGTAGACACACCTCATGTATCACTGCCACATCAGACACCAGCTAAGAGTTAGAAACAATTAGACATCCACTGATGCAAAAATTTATGAATAATTTTTATGAAAGTACTGTACTGTACTTACAATGATGGCGTGGATAAAAATTATAATCACAACTACTTGTTATTTAGCCATTAGATAATGATGTCATTAATATTTTTAACAGTCATAGGTACTGTTATTTTAATTTTTAACAATCTGATATTTTTACTGATATCAGTAAATGTAATGATATTTTTAAGTCCGTCCATCTTTCCAAAGTAGAATGCCATCCGTCCGTTCGTCTGTCTCTGTCTATCTGCCTGTCTGTCTGTCCAAAGTAGGATGCCCGATGCTTGGGACTAGCCTCATCTAACTTTCCAAAATGAAACATGGAAGGAGGTTATGGGAGTGTCATAAGCCACTCATGGTCAGCCCAAGTGTCACCCTATAAAAAATATAGGCATCTATAGCCACCCTATGTGACTTTTATCAAGCCTGAAATGAAATGGTGGATCTGTTTTCAATAGAGATTTTAAGCAGTTTTCAGTACTTCAGTATATTAAATTTTATGAGACAGGGAGAGTGGGGGTGAGGGGAGGGAGAAGAAAGAGAAGGAGAGAGGGAAAGAGAGAAGGGAGACAGGTGGAGTGTTCAACAGGAAGAGAGATGGGTGGGGGGGATATATGGAGAGGGGGGGGGATATGTGGAGAGGGTGGGGGGAGGGGAAGAAAGGAGGGAGATGCTGAGGAGGAACAGAGCAGGGAGATGCTGGAGAAATGATTCGTCAGCAATTAGGCTTAACTCATAGGCTGCTCATTTAACAGGCTGAGATTATGTTAATTTATGTTTTTTTTTCTTCTTAGTATCTTGGCAAATGAGTTTAAATGAGGAAAAACTTCCACATTAATGTATATTAATTACTGATATAAATATCTTGGAGAAATCTGCATCAATATATTTCCCTTCAATCTACATCAATGCTGCTTTCTTTTAGTACTGAATGATGAGAGTAAATGAAATGCCAGCAGGAGCTACCAAAGAAAAATATCAAACGTGACCTAAAAATAATTTATGATCCACATTATTAGATGCTACTTTATGATGCCAAAAGCAAGAAATCTTCTAATTAATGATTCTTTATGAACAATACCATAACAAGATTTTTCTTCCTTGTTTTTTGCTAGTTTCCAGAGTTTGTAAGCAGAACTCAATCCCTTAAAATTCTATTAATGCAACTGTTCACTGACATCTGCCACACTGTGACCCCTACCTACCTATATGGCAATTAACATATGGCACAGCCATATGGCACAGCCATATGGCACAGCCATATGTTAAAGCATGCTAATACTTCTAATTACTCATTGTTATGTAGAAATAAACAAAAAAATTAACTATTTTGAAAGAAAATTGTTCACTTACAAAGATGAATTTGTATGTGATACCAATTTACTCCACATTTGGAGTTACATATACATATCACAAGTCTGAAGGGTATTTATTTCTGTAAGGCCCCTTATGTGTAAAGTTTTGCGAGAAGTTAAATTAATTACACATATTATATACATATTATATATATATATAAATATATATATATATATATATATATATATATATATATATATATATGTATATATATATATATATATATATATAAAATTAGATAAATATACACACATACCAAAAGAATAGGGGTGGTAGGAGAAGAAAATATCAAAGTGTTCAGTGAGGATCCACAAGGTCTTCTCTGAGTACTCTTTATTTTCTTCTCCGAGGCTATGGGTCCCTACACTTGCACCAGAGGTGGTACCCCTTCTAGGTAAAAAAAAAAAAAAAAAAAAAAAAAAAAAAAAAAAATATATATATATATATATATATATATATATATATATATAATATATATATATATATATATATATATATATATATATATATATATATATATATATATATATATATTTATATATATATATATATAATTTATATAAGAAGGATGTTTTCCATTTATTCATTAAAAAACACACTATACATGTACAAGTATTATACTGAAATTAACAAAAGTTTTATCCATGCAGTTAATGAAATAGGCAGAATAAGCAATATCATTTATGCAATGATATTGATAAAGTTAAAGACATTTAATTGAAGACATGCATATTTAGATATACAGTATTGCATGCACAAAAGTACAGCATTAATAACAAGTCTAAGAAACTATAATAAGGCAGATATGGATCATAACTATGATTGCTATGGATGTGTATTAAGAGTTACCACACTAATACTGCCCTCATTAATATTATAAACATATTGTAACACTATAAATACAATAATGCAGAAATAATATTATTAGTACATTCAAATGTATCTCTACAGTCATCACTATTAGAAGGCAATCATTTTGAATGGAGAATGCCTTATAAGAAAAGAGGGTTAAAAGTAAGTTCAATAAATAATTACCTTATGAAAAATAAATAGTAATACATTGAGAGAAATAAAAGGTTGTTAAAAGTAAATACTATCAAAATAATATACACGTACACATAATAACATTAGTGCCACCACACTAGTAAAATATACATAGCAATGTCACAGTCCAACCCATCATCCTGCTTAGATAGTACCTATTGTGACGATCACCAATAGTTACGAATTCGTACGTACTTAGGTTTTACATAGAACTATAGTATACTGACTAGTAAGGAATTCTTAAAAAAAAAAATGAAGCTAAAACACAAACTCAAATATTCCTAGGCCTAGTATAGCACACATATGAACTATATTAGGGCCTCGGATATCGTGTATTAGGTGTAGGAAGGTTAGGTTAGTTTAGTTTGTCAAAGCAACACAAGTAAAAACCAGTGTTGAATGTAAGGAAATGCTATTGTCTGGGCTAGACCTGGAGGCTCACCGGAGCTATCCAGGCTGCTATGAATGTATTAGACCCTGGCATCAGTCAAGCGAATGGAGTTCTTAGGCCTACCTGGGAGCATGAGTCATGAGCAGGGGAAGGAGCAGGATGAACCACAGCAAGGGAAGGACAAGAGGTGTCATTGACTCAACAGGCAGCATGGGGAAGGCAAAGACGATGAGTGTCACCCTGAGACAAGGGGACAGAGCAACCTTCAAACTCGCATGAAGTGAGATGCGACTCAGAAGAAGTATCCTCTGATGGACCAATGAGTCCCAATGAGGGTTTCCAGGGCCCTTAGGCTGACTGCTAAGGGAAGCTCAGGCAAGGTACTACTAACCGGTTATCCCAGAACTACCAAACAAAAACAAAATGCTGAACCCCTGCAATGTGTGCAATCAAGGGGACCTAGCGGAGGGCCACCAAAATCATACAAGTAGTCCTACAGTCACACCAGGCAGACCCCCCACCAGACAAAACAAAACAAAAGAAAAGAAACTCCCTGCAAAAGCACATCTCCAGGAGGAACAGAACCAGCTGCTATGCATATTGTAAGCGGGCCTGACGGCTGAGTGGACATCACTCGGGTTCATAATCCTAAGGGTCCGGGTTCGATCCCGGCGGAAGGTGAAAACAAATGGGCAGAGATTTTCTCACCCTGATGCTCCTGTTATCTAGCAGTAAATAGGTACCTGGGAGTTAGACAGCTGCTACGGGCTGCTTCCTGGGGATGTATGTGTGTGAAAATTAGGATTAAGTACTTGCCCGAAACACTATGCGTGCTAGTGACTGTACAAGAATGTAAGAATGTTTGTATATAAAAATAAAAAAAATGTAAAAATAAGGCAGTGGCACAATACCTTGCACCCCTGCCAGCAACAATGCTACCTCCTACCCAAGGCCAATTTTTTCCTACAGCGGTAGGAAAAATCCCCAAGACCCCAAGGGCAGGTAATCACCAAGCAGCAAAAGAATCCTGTGGAGGTAGCCCCCGAACAGTTTGTGGAAGGTATCCCCAAACTGCAAAGGCAGTACTTACAGAGCACCTAGGGAAGGGAACCCTAGGCACATGCAACCCCAGTACTTCTGGAATAACACCTGGCTTGCACACCACCACACTGCAGCACAACACCACAAGGCACAGCTCTGCTTGAAGACTGGAGCCAGAGGCGATCGACCGCCACCCAACACAACAGCCTCAGAACTGGGGTTGGGTAGCAGGCACGGGAGGCCTGGGACACCCACTTCCCCCTCCCAGGGAGGGGGGAACTGCACAGACAGCGGTGCATTGGCTGTGGTGACATCATGCTTTTCCGATTGGGATGTTCTGCTTGCTTGTTCGGCTTTCAGTTTGCAATGTTTAACCAGTTGTAGTTTGTCTTGGGATTCCTACCTTTCTGGGTGCCTGACCTGGTAGATGCCAGACATAAGACTGCTTCCAACTACATGAGGGGTATCTATAGGCCATTGCTCCTTGTGCCTCTTTGAGGGGGCCAGGTTCCGGCTCGTGGTCCCCGGTAGGCCTAGAACTCTATTGATACCCGTTGCCAGGGTCTAATATATATACACATCAGCCTGGTATAGCTCCGGAAAGCCAGAGGGGCTTTCCACAGACAGGGTAGGTGAATATCTGTTTTTGTGTAATAAACACTTATATGTGGTAAAAGAAAAGACAGTTAACTAATATCTAACACTATTGAACTAGTCTGCATAGCTACAGGTACTAGCATCACAACTGATTAAAACAGTATTTTTTTCCAAGGTAACAAACTTACTACAGTTTTCGTTGAGAGGAAATATGCAAGTGTTTGATAACTAACAGTTTTGTTTGCGAGTGACTGAGTAGCCACTGTAGCCAATGAACACAAACACACTACCTGGCCTGGGTATATAAGGAGCAGTAGCAGTAATTTCCAGTTTGTTACCATTGAAAAAATTGTGAATTTTATAAAAAAAAAAAACGAGAAAGGGTTTTCTGAGCTATACCAGGCATATTTGTTCTATATTATTAAAAAAAAATTCTACATTTTCAAAATCAACCATGATACTTTTGCAAAGTGCAGTATTTGTATCTGCTTATTAATTTTCAAGTGCATTTGTATATTCTGAGAGATATACTGTACTGTACAGTATTCACACGCAACCCATCCTCCTGATTAGATAGTAGTCTTTGTAACTATGGGCACCATAGTACAAAGATTGACATACTAAGCAATTAAATAGTAGAATTTTGTACTATTCATTTTATATAGTCCAAAAAACATAGCTAAACAAAAACTTAAATATTCCTAGGCCTAGTATAGCATACATTTGTACTATAATAGGCCTCAGATATTGTGTATTAGGCCTAGGAAGGTTAGGATAGGTTAATTTAGTTTAGTTTGTCTTTGCAACATAAATAGAAAATCTTATCCAGTTTGTCCAAATTCAATAGTACCTATGTCTACTTTCTAATTGCATTGTACGTCTGTTTATGTACTGTACTGTACTATGATCCTCATCATTACTGTAAGTACTACCAAAACAGGAGGATGGGCTGTCAACATGACTGGACATGAAAACTAAAATGAACCAGCACTAATGTAGCAACCTAAGCTAAGGTCAGTACTGTAAATTATATATACTGTACATATTTACAATAATCTATTTACTTAGTATGTACCGTATTTATAAACTTACGTTCACACCGATTTTTTGCAGAATTACAGTACTATATAGCAAAAGCATATGGCCACAGCGTTTGGCCATCCTGTCAAAATGATCCCTCTCTATTAAGCCTATCTGGCAAACTCTGCCTAAATACTGCAACATGTACAGTATGTATATATACGCATATGTGAACAAGCAAACCCATCTGTGCCTCCAGGGAGTGAAACCTAGATAGTTTTAGGGGCCCTGAATCCAAGCTACTATATTGGGTATTAACACAAACTCTTTTTACCTTCACAACATGATGCCAGAATATCAGAACACCTTCAGTCAGGTTGGCAATACTGTTCTGCATTACTAAGTAGATGAAATTCCTGGGTAATAAATCAAGAATAGAGTAATGTCCTAAAAAGTATCAGCACTTTATTACACTGGCATACTGTGAAGCTCATATAGATTATGCAGTTGCCAGCAGAGATGATAACAAGATAATGAAACCACTTATTTATACTGAATCACCCATATCATGAATACTGCAATTTTTTTTGTGCTTGTGAAAGTTTTGTGTCACAATTCAAATTATTTTTACCTATAAACCTGATGCTGCAACTAATGTATCCTATTCTTAACAACAGCCTTTCATACTAGTTACTATGCTGAAAGTGCCTACATATTCTGGTATCATTACATTCATAGGCATCTGAATTATATTTCGCAGAATACATTACTTAAACAGTGTAATTACAGTGCTTCCCTAGGTATTCAAATGTCAGGACACATTCCATTCACCTAGGCTCTAGGAGACTTGAACCGTGTAATAACCGTGTTATGTACTGTAATAACGAGAAATGAATCCATTCGAGAATTGGACCCCACGCGTGTGAGGCAGAGGCTCTATCGACCGAGCTATTGAGTAGTCTTAATAAGGAATGTTTCCAGAAGCAGAATCCTGCTGCCAAACTGGAATTTTCAATTTTTCCTGACTACTACTGAAGCTCAGAGAAATTAGTGATCCATGCCCACATCATGTATATTAAGACTACGTAATAGCTCGGTCGATAGAACTTCGGCCTCACACATGTGGGGTCCACGGTTTGAATCTCCTAGAGCCCAGGTGAATGGAATGTTTATTTCTATGGAATTGCGGATGACAATTTGTCAGGACATTCCCTAGAGTACAATGTATTACTGTAATAACATTCATTCGAGAATTGAAAATGGCTATTTCCTGTACACTTATCTGCAATTAGTAATAAACAAGGAACTAAAGGATTCACTACATGCCATAACAATCTGAGCAAACTTAGGAAGTATTTGAACTACAAAATTACTATTAAATACAGTACATACAGGAGGAACACACTATTATACATATTTCTGTTAACACTTTCATATGCAAATATTACTGTAGTTAACACTTCCAAAGTATTGTACACCATAAAAATTCAATGTGAAACTTTGAAAAACCAAGGGGGATGTACTCACTACTAGTACAACCATTCTCTACAAAACACTGACCTCCAGGCGTGCATCGATGACGTCTTCTATGGTGTCCATTTGTCAATTTGTTGTGTATCTTGGGTTACCTAAGATGAGTTTTTATAGTACTGTATATCCATACATATACAAATGCATGTTTATGTGTTTGCTAAAAGTACACTACAACAGAATGCTAAAGGAAATGGACTAAGTAGTCATGAATAACTTCCCCAGCCATTCTTCTTCCATGAAGAGCTCCGCCTAAAATATGTAGGAGAATCGGTTTATTTAAAAGCCGCCAATCACATTGAAAACTGACTGATAGTCAAGACCAATTTTCTACAAAACAAAGATCACTTTAGTGCATTTTTTAACCTTAAATTACAGTACTGTACTATAGATTTAACAAAAAATGTGTACAGCAAAACTATTAATATGGCACAGCTATACCTCACTGAAGCCAAGGAGGGCATATCACCATAATATTTAACTGTAATAATACTAGAAAATTAATGTGAAGTATTTTGTGTGTACTACAGTATAATTTTTTTATATATATAAGTACAAGAGTTCTTACATTCTTGTAAAGCCACTAGCACACATGTTTCGGGACAACATAATATTAATACAGTAGGCAGATTCATTAATAAATATATATAATTTCTCTTTATTGGGATTAGGAGTTAATTTTACAATAGGTATTGAATTTTGCTGGGACCATTAAACTAAATTTTTTTTTTTCCATTGGGTGTAATGAAACTAATTCATTAGGAAAAACTATGTTTTTTTTCAATAATACCCTGTATTTGTGGATACAGTACAATATTAGTTCCAACAGGGCGCCTGACAGCTGAGTGGACAGCGCTTCGGATTCGTGGTCCTGAGGTTCCGGGTTCGATTCCCGGTGGAGGCGGAGACAAATGGGCAGAGTTTCTTTCACCCTGATGCCCCTGTTACCTAGCAGTAAGTAGGTACCTGGGAGTTAGACAGCTGCTACGGGCTGCTTCCTGGGGGTGTGTAACAAAAAGAAGGCCTGGTCGAGGACCGGGCCGCGGGAACGCTAAGCCCCGAAATCATCTCAAGATGATCTCAAGATAACAGTTACTACTATTCTATATAAATCAGTTCAAGTGGTCTAAATTCTTTATTTAAGTTTAGGTAATACCCTCTGAATTGTGGACATGCTGAACATGTATTCAACACTATGACATGCCTGCTGACATTTTGCTTGGTATGCCCATGCATCAGACACCACAGTCTATTCTTTTCTGCAGGGATCGAATGGTGGCTTATTGAAGCTAGCTTCCTGAGGTACCTATACAAACATGAGTCACATCAGCATAAGAAATCCTGAATGGCTTACCAGGACCAGAACCAGAACCTGGTCCCTTAACAGAGGCATAGGGAGCAGGGAATTATTACAACCATCCCTCATCAAAGGAATATCCAGAAAGCAAGCATACAAATACAGACAACTGTAAGATTCACAGACAAACAAATGAGTCATTTAATAACTAAATCAAACTCCCTACATATGGCTGAACACCAACAGGTGGAAGCACCACCAGGAACTCCTGGCTTCCATATCTTCACACCTCAGGCCTGTTGCGATGTCCCAGAGTGTGGATCTCTCCTTGAGTCGCCATCCTTAGCAGATCCCATTCCCCTCCTCCCCAAGATATATGTAGATCGGTAGGTGAATTCCAAATGTTTCAAGTTTGCTAGTTTTCCTCCTTCCCCAGCCTCACCTGGTGTGGTTTGCCATGCCTCTGTTATCCCCTCCTTGCTTATAGATCCGAAACATCTGAGGGTTTCAGAGTCTGAGCAGGATTTAGTTTTGGGAGTAGCTGACCTGCCTCTAGGATTAGTCCCATCCACTTCTACAGCAGAGACTGTCGAGCCATCCCTTACCACCATGGATTCACAGCCTTCTCCTTCTCATAGAGGTCTATTTGCTCCTTTATTATGAGATGATGCCTTCCTGTCAGTTAAGACAGACATAGAATACAGCTCTGCTCCAGGGGTATTCATGTCACCTCTGGGACTGGCAGGAAGGGTGGGTGACAGTGGGGGGAGGGGGGGGACCTGAAGAGGGTCCCTGGGTGAGCTTCAACCCTTCTTGGTCTCTGGTTCCATCTGTGGAGAGACTTTCACTCAGAGCAGAAGACTGTACTTGCCTTTCATCCTTGAATGAACTGAAGCACATCCTCCAGGGTGTGCTTCATGTGTTCCCATTAAAGTCCACAGATGCATTATATTCCTGGAGGCTTCCATTGTCCTGCCTTGCACCTTCTTCAGCTCCAGCAGCCCTATTTCAGTTCCTCCTGTGGTGATTGCAAAGTGCTTGAACTCGAGCATGGTCGGGTTGACCCCTTCTCTTATGTTGGTGTCCCATTTGTTTCAGGTCCGTAAGGATGTATAGTACATTCTCAACCTCTTGGGTTTGAATGACTTCATTCCCTCTCTGACCTTTCACATGACCATTTTAGCTCAGATATACCTGGCATTACAGGTGGTGTTCCTGGATCTCAAGGTCACATACTGCTACGTTCATATTCACCCAAGGTTCAGAGACTAGTTAGGGATTCTTGTGGGACTCCAGGCTTACCACTTCACAGTTCTTTTTTAGTTTGAATCAGGTTCCTCAGATTTTTACAAGGTTAGCACAGGTAGTTGTGACCTAGCTACATCTCTTGGGTGTTCATGTCTTGGCTTATCTTGACTGGTTGGTTTGGACTCCCAGCCAGTCCATGTGTTGGCTAGCCAGGAATCTGGTTCTCAACTTGTTGGGTTCTTTTTCCTGGCAAACTGCAGAAGTCAAAGCTGATTCATTCTAGGTTTGGACCTGGTTGAACCTAATTTAGGATGGGCTTGGCTCTGGCATTGTACTGGTTCCTCTGGTTCTATTTTGTCACTTTTTTGTAGGAGGACAGGTTGCTCCACCAGGCTCACAGTACAGTGAATGTGTTTGCTGTGGTGTGGCAGGCCCTTTGGAGGATTTGTTTTCCTCCAGGCTCTGCTCTGACTGATTTCCAGTCATTCTCTGACTTGCAGGGAGTCACTTTAGTCCTTTCCTCTTTGGAGCTAGGCTCTGTGAGTAGCTTGACTTCTGGATTTTTGGAGTTTAGTTTTACATGTGATTGGCATGTAGAGTGTGTCCCATGTTTTCGTTGATGATTTCTTACTTCTGTTCCATCTCCATGGTGTGGACTATCAATGACATGTCCTTCCATAGGCTCTGAGATATTTGGTTGCTTCAAGATGGACCTCTTCATGTCAGCATGAAACCAGCAGCTTACATCTCAAGTGGCTCCATTCCCCAGTCATGAGACTCACTTTCTTATAGAGACTATCAGCAGGAATGATCAAGGTGGGAGTTTATTTCTCTCCCCACATATTCTACCCCTCCCTGATACAGCTGCCGCTCAGGGTGTTGTCCTGGACGGAGACCTGATTGGGCAAGGCGATTCTTCTGGCTCCTTGGTGGCCACCCTTGGCCCTTTTGGCCCTGTGTCTGAACCTGGGTGTTTTTTCATGCACTAGTCCAGATGTATAGTATCTAGCTGGATTGATGTTCTCCTACAGTAGATCTATGCATCTGGACTTTATGACAGGGTTTATCACCATTTGTATGGTGCACAGGTGGCAAAGTTGTTGGTATCCCACTAGTGTCTTTTGTTGCAGCAACAAAAATTTCCTGTCATTCATTTCACCTCTTTCTGTCTCTCCATTGTGTTGCCACTTATAGTCTAGCCTTGGTGGAGCCGCTTCTGTTTGTGTTCAGTGTTTATGTATCTTAGCACCATTTTGTGGTTCGTTTTGAGCTTTCTTTTCCCTCTGGCTGGCTCATTTTCCACCTAAGTCATCTTCGTGCTGGTCTCTCTCTCTCCTCTCTTTGGTTCAAGATGCCTCTTTGATCTGGGATACATTCTTGAAAGTTATATTCTTTGGCTATGGTGGGCAATTTCTTCACTTGCAGCCTTATTCTTCTTCTCTTAGTGAAGAATGAAATGGTTGGCTTCTGGAGGGGTTCTTTGGATATTGATGCTTGGTTTGTCCAGCCAAAAGTCAAAAGTGCACCATTTGCTGTATCCGGTTGTAGTGGTTTGTCGACTTCTATGCACCACTGGTTCTATTTCGGTAGACACCTTGTTTGATGGCCCTGAATCGGGTTCCCATCTTCGGTTCTTTGCTTCAAGAGTGCAGTTTTCACTTTCCTTGTCCCTGGTAAGTGTCCTCTTTTGCCCCTTCTCTGTGGTTAGTTAGTTTCTGGGAGCCACCATTTGACTGCCCCAGAAAACCAGAGTTAAATGTAATGTAATGCCTCTTTCTAGTTGAACTTCAGTGTCTCCCTAGTTCCACTTCCTCCCTTTCAGGTGCATCAGTTTGTGGTCTTTCAGCTCTGGACTGAAGTCTGATGACATGAGAGCTGGGAGCTCCAAGTGGTGCTGCCGCTGATTGGTGGTCAGTTATAACTTGGGGATTTCAACTAACTATTGACTAAATCATTTATAGAGTTGTTTGCTACTTCAGTTTTTTCTCTCTGCGAACCTTGCAGTTATCTGCAATGCTTCACTTACATTTTATCAGTTTCCTTTAGTGAGGATGATTCCTGTTATGTGGATGGGGGGGGGGTAAATAGGCCTGTTTCTGGCTCATGTCCCCCCATAGGCCATTCAGGATTTCTATGGCTGATGTGATATATGTGTGGAGTTACTGCAGTAAGTGAACTTCAGGGAGCTAAAGTTCAGATCAACCAGACAGAAGCACTTCAGTATATTCAGTGCTGTTTCAGGAGACATTGAGTGTAACCTTGGATTGTCAATGAGCAGTTTGAGAGCAATAGTACACCAAGAACTTCAAAATCTTGTAGATCTGAGGCAAAGTGAAATCGACACCAGTAATTCCATCTAGCATCATACTATCATGCAAGAGGAGTCACACATCTATGGTTCATCCAATAAAATCAGCAGACTTCTAGATGTTACTACTGCTCAGCTTAGACTCGGTTACAAGTATCTCTGGGAATTATCATTATTTGTTGATGTAGACCTGACCAAATGTAAACTGTGTCAACAAAATTATTCGCACACCCTCCGTCACTATGTGATGAAGTGCGAAAAGATACATGAATTCAGAGACAATTTTATAACCAATGTTCCCACGATGTGTAAATATTTCATTCAAAATGATCTGCTACCAGGGGACCGGGGGAGCCAGTCGGCCGAGCGGACAGCACGCTGGACTTGTGATCCTGTGGTCCCGGGTTTGATCCCAGGCGCCGACGAGAAACAATGGGCAGAGTTTCTTTCACCCTATGCCCCTGTTACCTAGCAGTAAGATAGGTACCTGGGTGTTAGTCAGCTGTCACTGGCTGCTTCCTGGGGGTGGTGGCCTGGTCGAGGACCGGGCCGCGGGGACACTAAAAAGCCCCGAAATCATCTCAAGATAACCTCAAGATAACCAGAAATTTTAGCCAAATATCCCCAGTTTGCTAAATGTAGGTAGTAACTAAGTGATTGTAACCTATCCACCGCTGCCCACTGGATGGGGGGCGGTGTGCAGGACAATCATATTAATTGTGACACTAGCTCTTCACATATGTCAGTTGCTTAATTTAGAAACTGTACTTGTGCTCGATCTCAAACACATAGATGTGATGACTTATACTGAATTTTGTAACTAGCTCATCAAGATTGTAACTTGCTTAGCTAAATGAGTTGTGGGGTTCAGTCCCTAAGCCAATTATGTGTCTCTGTAACCCTTTCCACTACTGCCCACAAGATGGGTATGGAGTGCATAATAAATGAACTAAACCAAAAGGTCCCCAAGCAGGAAGTATGGTACATTTTCAACCTCTCAGGTATGAATGACTTCATTCCCTGTCTGATCTTCTGCATGATCACTTTTAACAAATTTTTATCGGAATTAATAAATGTAAAAATCTTTTATATGCCATACCTAAGTGTATTCAAAATTAATATAGCAGACAGAGTTACCAAGTACTGTACAGCAGAAAACTATCTATACAGCTGCTAAATGTGCATTTTTGTTATTTTAGCTAGAAAGTTTTGTGGCATATACATGTGGTCAGAATCTAATGCCATATCTACCAAGGAATGTTAGTGTACCGTTTGCTTATGTCTTCATTAATAAAACTATTCAAGTAACCAAGTATAACATGTTTGACATGTTTAGAACCGAGAATTATATGTACAGGCAGCATAAAACATCCACTAGACAGTGTGACATTGTAATTGCCACAATTAGGCTGGGATATCGATATATATATATGGCAAGTGGCTGCAGGTAATGAATCCCCAATGGTGAACAATCCAATTTTAAGCTATGTGAACAAGAGCTGGGACATACTCTCCAACACTATATCTGAGATTGCCATGTTATAATGTTGTTGTTGTTAAAGATTCGCTACCTGGAACAAAGTTCCAAGTAGCACGGGCTATGGTGAGCCCGTAGTGGATGTTCCCTGTTATAAGTGGCTTCAGACCAAATGGTATGAGGTACTTTGAGCTCTGTAATTACTTTATACACTCAGGAATATTGAAAGATATTCCTGTGCTGTACCCAGATTTTGCTAGTGGAGGCCTTACATTTCATGTTAGGGGCCTGACAGCTAAGTGGACAGTGCTCAGGGTTCATAATCCTAAGGGTCCAGGTTTGATCCCCAGCAGAGGCAGAGACAAATGGGCAGAGTTTCTTTTACCCTGATGCACATGTTCACCTAGCAGTAAATAGGTACCTCGGAGCTAGACAGCTGCTACAAGCTGCTTCCTGGGGATGTGTGTGAAAATTAGAATTAAGGGCTTGCCCAAAATGCTATGCATGCTAGTGGCTGTATAAGAATGTAAGAACTCTTTTACTGTATATATAAATAAATAAATAAATAAATGTTCTCTCCTGATTTTTAATAGAGAGTTGATTTGTTTTTGTATTGAGGCAAAAGCTGCCCCCAAGCTTCCTATCATTACATAAGTAATGAAGAACTGTGATGTATTTACTCACTATAATGTTGGTGCTGAATGTAGAACATGAAAAAACAGATTTTTACTCTGAAATAATACAAGTTTATAATGAAATTAGACAAAACTAAGTGGCAGGTGATGCCACAGAAAGTCGACGCTCCAAGCAACGATGTTGTGGCTCTGGGTAATTAGATGGACCCAATTTTGTTATACTATTATGAAATGGGCCCAATTTCGTTATAAAATATCATTTTATAACGAAATTGGATTCATCTAATTACCTAAAGCCACATCATCACTTGGAGCGTTAACTTTCTGTGGCATCACTTGCCTCTTAGTTTTGTCTAATTTCATTATAAAATTATTTCTCTGGTTGGAAGAAAACGCTCACGGAGTGGGGGACTTATTTTAATTTTAAAATAATAATAATTAATTATTTAATAAATAAATAATTAATTAATAATACAATCATAAATGATTGAATAATAGATAATCCTTAAATGAAGAAGCATAATAGCTCATTATAACAAAAGATAATTAAAGATGAATTAATTATGGTGACTAATAATGACATTTTGTGGTGTACCTGGCGAGCAAGATGGCGCCTCGCCGCGCCTGCGCTTTTAAGTACCTCGCTCTACGTGCGCGCCACTTAGTCGTTTAGACAGTGGAGCACGGTAATGTGTATTCTTCCCCACAGAATTTCACCGCTTTTATTTTAAAAGAAGTGACTATATTATTTCAGTGTAAAAATATGTTTTTTCCTGTTGTACATTCAGCACAAACATTATAGTGAGTAAATACACCGTAGTTCTTCATTTTTTTACGTAATGCTAAGAAACTTTGGGTAGCTTTGAGTAGATTTGGGTAGCTTTAAGTAATTAGACAAACTGATCCTGTGAGATGGGAATATTAGATGAACTTATAGCTAGTTTTTTATCTACACTGTGTAATCTTTCATATAAAATATGGTAGCAGCACATTGCTGTGTATACCTAAGTTTGTTAATAAAAAATAATAAAATTAATCAAGCAAGATGTATTTTCAAAACTTGAGCCAATGCATAATTTTTATTTGTTAATGCTTACATTGCAGGATGCAGTGACAAGCACAGTTAACCCACAATTGATTACCCTCAAGTTCATTTAATGGGCATGGTGGGACATTTTAGCATGTTTCCTTACACAAAATATGCAATGCATTATAATCTAGAAGAGAATGGGGAAATTAAAAAGATTAAGAACTTGATTTCAGGAAAGGAAAATATGGAGAACTTAGCAAGTTTTTTTTAAAGAGCCAAGTTTATTTACAGTACTTTAAAAGCATAACACAGTAATCCACTATTTTAAGAACTTTGTTAAATATTCAGCATTTACATATTTTACTTATACAATGTATAGTATATTTTTGTACTGAATTTGTTTATATTATTCTCTCTCTGTTTACTACCTTAGGTGTTTAATACATACCTTTAGTGACATTAACCCTTAGATGACTTACCTATTTAAGTCTTACATTGTGTTATGTGTTATACAAAAAAATTTTTGTTTACAAAATAAACTAAAATTCTAGTGTTTTGAGCACAGTTGATTGCAGATAGCAATTGAAGCCATTTAAGGTTTAATTGGTGTCATTATGTGGTTGGCAAATGTAAGAACATTTGCCACTTATATAAATTGTTTTCCATGTTACTTGAAATCTATGATCTAATATAAGGTTCGGTCTTTCTAGGCTATGGATTACAAAATGGAATATGGACCAGCATGATTTGTTAAAAGCTGTGGTCTCCAACGAGGTAATCATCTTTTATTCTATAAGCGCCCTATACAATTTCCTGCTAATTTACACGTCCATTAACCTGAACAACTCGGCAAGAACCATCCTGTCCCCACAATTGTAAACTATTATGGTTTTTGTACACACATTTTTAGAAAAATTTGAATTTTGAATCTAAGAGTTTGCATGCATATTTATTATTATAACACTTTCTACATCGTTAAAGGTTGAAAAACATGAATACTGAAACTACGACTAAAAATGTCTTGGAAAACCATGTACATAATGGGCCATTTCTCTGTTCCTTTAAACGTAATATATTTCCTCCTAAATCATATTACTGTTACTTAAAAATATATATAAGCCAGATCATCCGTGTGTTATTGCTTGTAATATTAAATTAAAACAAGCCATGCGTGAGGCAAAAAATGTAATAAGTGAAGATAAAGGTGGCGTGAACAAGCATCACCTGACTGGTGTGTTGTTGACCTGGCGCAGCAGACGACACCTCACTGATCAGTGTTCCTGTGCGACAGCTGGAAGTCTACCTCTGACGTCACCTCAGTGATGAGTCTTCCTGAGCGTCAGCGGGAAGTGTACCTCTGACGTCACCACAGTGCTCAGTCTTCCCGGGCGTCAGTGGGAGGCCCCCATGTGGCACCAACACCTTGTCTGGTTATCCTCAGAGTCAGCGGGTCATCCACCTGTGCGGCCTCCGTCCTCAGGCCAGGCTCTCTACACCACCGCCCGCCCCAGAGACCTATTCATCAATTAAACATACTGTGTAATAAAAATAGGTTTGTTCTCATGAAACACAGACAAGGATCAACGGTTTCAAGCTCAACAAACCACAATGTAGGACATAAGACAAGAGCATACCCATAGGGCTATGGAACCGCCTACCCGCCGAAGCTGTAAATGCCAAAACATTGCTGCAGTGTTAAAATGCAGCTTAAAAAAATCATCAGGACAAATGAGGGTACCTTTGACACGCCTCCGGCTTCCTGTCCTCGTTGAAGGCACTAGGGTGTTAATGGCCCTCAGGTAAATTCAGGTACATAATATACAATAATTAAATGTTTAGTTAATCCTAGGTTAGGATAGGTGCTTAGGGTCTTCTGGCAATTGTGTTCATAGTATATGGGTGAAGCATATACTGCAACCTATACTCAGATCAGGTTCGTTAAAGCAGCGGACAATGTAGGTGAAGCATTTAATGAGTTGCGATTCGAACAGAGGTCATCAGTGAAACATTGTTCAAGAAATGTTCAAATATTTATTGCAAATTGTGTGTAAACGATATTTTCATTCATAAACAGTGGAGGGAGTTGGGGAGATTTGGTGCCTCGATTAATGAGCATTTGGCCTTTGTTGATGAGGATGGGTTGGACTTGAAACTGATGATGTTTGATCATTTCTCAAAAAGTGCCTCGCTGATGACCTCAGCTCAAACCACAAAGTTGTAAATGCATATACTTCAAAAACGAATAATTGCCAACTGTTAAAGCTGATCAATGCATCGTGGAGGATAGCTGCAACTTTAACGAGCTTGTCCTTGGTTTGGTACACCTCTGTTCACCTAGCATTAAATAGAAATGTAGTGGTTAAAAAAGTATTGTGGGGTTGCATCCTGGGGACTGTCAGTAGTTCAATCAAGACAAAACCTCAATTCAGGCCTGAAGTATATTCATAAATACATTACTATTAGTTTAAAATTGTGGCTTTAGTTTATGTTTTTTAATATATTTTAAAGTATAAATTCATTTAAAAGTGGCCGACAAAAAAAAAATATATTTTTGAAAATATTACGTAATTAAGGTGGGAATGCATCCTTAATTGGCTTTTCCAGGTGAAATTATTGATCGTTCACTTTCTTTAGTGAGAGATGAAAGTTTGTGTTCACTTCCAGTTTCACATTATGCTGCCTATTGTGTTTATAGCTGCTGTTGCTCCTCTTTTTAGATGCTGTTTCTTTACCATGCTTTTTGGGTGTTTGATGATTGTTGCTACCAGAGGCAGCTAGTTTATTGTGCAACCCATACTCATCATGTGAGCAGTAACACAAAAAGGATTACAGAGGGTACAAAAGGTCTTTATCAAACCTCAATGAAGATTAACAAATTCATCTATCCTTCACACCTTATAATTACAGTGTCAACTAGTTACAGAGAATGTTCTTTTTCAAGGGCTACATATTTACAGTAAATCATTATACATTAATAGTAGGTTTTATTGCTAATACATAATTGTTTGAGCAAAGGAAATATTACAGTCATAGGGGAGCTGCTGTTTGTTATTACTGTATTAGTCTTCACGATACACTACTGTACTTGTTTCTTAATCTCATGTCATTCATCTACTGAAAGCGAAATATGGAAACAGTGCAGTGATTTCAAGTATTTTATTCTTAGTAATAAGATGGTTTGCCATTTCATATAACATGCATTTAGATTTATCTCTAACTGGCTCAATTTTTACTATAGTCCAAGATATAGTGATTTGAGTATGTGTCCCTGTCTTTATCCACACACTATACATTTTACTTCATCTAAATCACTATAAAAGTCAAACTCCCAGAGATACCTGTAGCCAAAATCTTATTTGAGCTGTGACGTCTGTTAGTCTGCTGATTTTGTTACTTGCCCATACACATGCTTTACTTAACACATTTCATTGTGATTCTTTTTGGATCTTCACAAATTTCCTGGTTTGATTCTTAAGGGGTACTAACAGCATCATCAAACAGGGAAGTTACTGTGAATATCTGAGAATACATTACCTAAAGAAGTTTGCTGGTCTAGCAATATTTTTTGTACCCAAAAGCAGATAGTCCTTTCTTATTAGTAACAGCGGTGCACACTTTTCTGATATTACAAGTCTATCTACTTTTAAATATTGAAGTGTACACTGTCATTGTTTCTCTGAATACAACATGTCAGTTTCACTTGATAGTGGTTCACTTGATAATGGCATTACATCTGTTGATATGCTTGTTGGTATTTATCATGTTACCTGGGTAACTGATAAATATTAACTACTGTACTGTATAAATGTAAATGGTCTTTCATTACTTTCTTACTTGATCCATTTTTGAAAGCGTTAAGAAACAGTAGAACTGTCTATTGTAAAGGCAATACTAAACCTAATTTTTTATAATGCTGATTTATTCTATTAACTTGAACCAAAGATGATAAGGAAAACAAATGTGTAAAAGATATTGTGTGGAATTCCACCACTTCTTCAATTCTTGCAAATGCGCTGCGGTTGTTTTTAACACAATACAGCTAACTTATTTTATCAAAATTTCCAAATACTGTACAACAATTAACCAGAGATTCCAGTAAAATATTCCAAAAAGTATCTGGATATTGTATCCTGTTGGTATCAGAAACCTGGAAGTCAGAACAAATGTCATTTTGAGTGAATGTGGCCATCTTGAAACCTGGTTGAAAGTAAAGTTATTTAACAGTTACTGTTTCAGTTTATATGGTTGCAAAGAATGGAACCTACAAAATGCTTAGGTAGGTAAGCTGAATTGTGTGTGGTGTAGTAAATGTTGGATTTCATGTAAATGGTATCTAATAACTGTATTTACTAGCTAGACATTTGGGTATTAATAGACACTAAGTACAGTATCTATATTACAGTGAGCATAGTAAATAATTTGTGATATTAGTCATATAACTGTAAGCTGGATGTTAGGCTGTTGGTAAAGTCACTTGACAACTCTCCTCTTGACCTTGTTGACCAGACCACACACTAGAAGTTGAAGGGACGACGACGTTTCGGTCCGTCCTGGACCATTCTCAAGTCGCTTGTGTAAAGTCGCTCTCCTCTTGACCTTATTTGTAGAGTGAGGTCAAGAGGAGAGTTGTCTCCTAATGGTGTTTGTCTTCTGCTGGGTGTCTTCCACCTTTTATATATGGTCATGACCAGGATCAAATAAGAGTATCATCACAAGTGCTCATTACAAGTGACCACAGCTGCTTCCAAGCCCTTGTTCTTTTCCTGGAAGAGTGATTGTAGTGACTAGAGGTATGTTACAAAAGAAATGTTTACATATTCTAGATGTCCATCCTTGCACTCATTACAGTCACCTACCAAGCCTGATGTCCACATATCCACTTGAAAAAATAACTCGCAAATTAATGTTATCCTTTTATCTAAAGGGAATCACCCATCTAGTAAATAGCATAAGTTTTTCAGACACTTGCCACTCAAATTTTGCCAGAAATATTAACTTGCTTGTAAGAAGAATACTGTACAGCATAAGAATGATCCATGTGTATAAATGTTTTATTACATTCAACACTTGATTTATACAATGATATTAGAAATATGAATTAGTAATATACTGTATATATAATGATATAGTTATTTAATTAATTCATTTTGTCAGGGGACAGGCATCCAGTTTATACATGCAGTACATGTTAGGTTTATAATGACATTCTCTCCCAGGGTCGAATTACTAACCCTTCCCTGGATGCAACCCTACAACAAGCTGACTAACTCCTGGGTACCTATTTACTGCTAGGTGAACAGATGCATTAGGTGTTAGGAAACATACCCAACCAATTTTGTTCCACCCAGGATTTGAACCCAGAAATCTCTATTATGAGTTGAAAATGAACCCAACTGTACTACCTGGACTCTCTTTGGTACAGTAAAACAATGTATGTTTTACAGCTATTTATTAAGATGATGAAAACAAACATGAATGGTTGTTTGGCAAATGTATCCTTAAACAAAATAATAGTTAACCTTCAATGTTCCTACATTTCAACAGTATCCACTCAATTCAATGGCCTCTTTTATACCGATCTGCTGGTAATAACGACTGGTTTGGGAGGCCGGTATCTGGAGCCTCATATCTGGAGTCTGGAGGTCGATATTGGGCTTGTTTTGGAATCAGCATGGCATGGAATGCAGGCCACCACTTCGAAGGCATTGAGGGAGGGATGGGAGGCAGGGAGGGATAAAAGCAGTGAGGGAGAGAGGGTGGTGGTGGTGAGGGAAGAGTGGCGGTGAGGGAGGGAGGTGTTTGGTTAATATGGTTCACTTGTTGTGTGGTCCACTTGTGTGATCCAACTTGTCATATGAAGGAATTATTAATTGTAACCTGTGATAGAATGGGCACTAACACAGGAATTAACTTGGAACGCAATTATACAATGAACTTTTTCATTTTAGTTATATTTTATATATCTTACCTGAATGTTACTCGAAATATTACCGATACTTCAACAACTTTGGAAATACCGGAGCACAGGAAATACAGTAACAACCTGGGTACAGCTCCATATAGGTCGTTAAATCAAGTGGATACTGTATTGTGGTTATTTATTCTTCACTTTTTTTTTTGGGGGGGGAGGGGGGGGCATTTAAACATGCTAGAATACTAATGTTGGGTTAAAAAGAAAATATGTACAGTAGTATAAAATTTAAATATTGTACATGTTAAAATTAAAAATTGTTACACAAAATTATATACATTTCAGCCTTATTTTACAGTATATTCAAATTGAAAATAATATTTCACATGTTGCCATCCATGTGAAATATTCTTTCACTCTGAAGATAGTGTGCTGCATTTTTTTTTGTAAGTGAAAAGTGACAGGTGCCTAGAAAAATATTTCTAAGATGTATACTAAAATGTTCAATCCTTTCCCAGTTTTGTAAAACTGCCGCATGGACCCAGTACATGCTGCTATCTGTTGGCAACAAAATCAAGTGTCATGCCTGGTAGTAATTCCAAAAATAAAATGAACAATGTGTATTACATTGTGACATGTCTTAGTATACATGTAAATTGTAATTAAGAATACAATATTAAAGTAGATCCACACGCTTACTGGCCTCTTTGTTATTGGTAAAGATTATGTACAGTATATATGATCTCTTCATACTTAAGATTATTTCACCTTACGTGTTATAATTATTAATTGTAAATATGAAAATAGCTTTATTTAGTACACATGTTAATAAAGATGAGAACAAAAAAATCAATGCAGGGAAAATATAAATACAGAATTTGTTGTTGCAGGTTATATTGCAATACCCGTATCAATTCCATAATATGTTTATTGGTTTTATTTATGATGATATTTATGTATTGTGAACACTATGAACTGGGTATTGAGTTTCTTGTAATATATTACCTCCCAGATAATGAGCTATATTTGTTTATTAAAATGTTGAATGATATACTGTAGACAGAAGAAAATTGTATTTTTCTTACTAAAAATGTAATGGAGCAAAACACTTCTGGGGTGATGCAGTGAAAAGGTTGACTAAAACTATCTAGTCAAGGATTCCACGTTCCCGCTCATAGTCCCGAATCTTCTCATAAATATTGTAGTAATATTTTATCTTGGCAACCACCTTTCTAGCTGTTTCTATATCATTCCTTGCAAAAGCAACATCTGCTTCTCTGAAATACAAGAAAATTATGTCTAAATAACTTTATAAAAAATAATTGTTGATTTAAAGAACAGTAAAACCATTGTAAACTACTGTGTAGACTTTTGCCAACAGGCCAAATTTAAAAACAGTGCTAACATTTTCTTTTAAATTGTAAGAAAATTGAATGCCCTCAAACATTAATGCACATATTAATGTCAAACCTTCCCACAAATCATACCTCAGCAGTTCACTTAATATTTTTTGGTTGCGCTGACCAATGACTTGCACAGCAACTTTGTCTTTTGCATTGACCAGCTCTTCATTTAGTTCCATAATTTCCATTAAAAATTCTTGGTCCATAACTAGCTGAAACAAGGTATACAATGCTTTAAATCTTCCCAAATAATATTTAAACACAATATGTTTCTACATTTGAGCCACTACCAAGACCTATCTGTCAATCTCTTAAAATACATACACAGTAATAAAATGTGATTAATGCTACAGTATTTGTAAAACTTATCTTTCCTCTACTTAAACATTTGCTTATGTGCCTTTGAAAGATAAAAGGAAAACCAAAATCTTTACAGCTTGATATACAAATAAGTTTTGTTGCTTACTTTACACAAACCTTGAAATATTAAGGTGAATCATTTATATTAAAAATCTTTCAAATTTAATATTTTACATTCTTGGAATAAGAACACTTCTATCATATATATCTACTACCTAAAGGAATACATATTGTACCCTCAAATGAGCAGAATATTTTCTACATTTTGAATAATTTAGTAAAAATTTTGTAAAAAAAAAAAAAAAAGAAGGGAAATGTTTAAGATAAATTTTATAATAAAAATGTGAATTTTGTAGTTAATTCCCATGTACAATAGATTAACAGACTAAATATAAAGGAGCAATGAACTGTAATCAAAATTAGATCAATTTAAATCTATAGAATACATTTTAATGGTTTGGTGGATATTACAAAATTTCAGCAGGGTCTAAAAAAGAAATACAATGGGGCCTCGACTTACGATGCTAATCCGTTCCTAGAGATGGATCGTAAGTCGAAGCTATTATTCCAATAAGAAATAAAGGGATTTGAATTAATCCGTTCCCCACCCTCCAAAATATTAACATACAAATACATTTTATACTGAATACAATGTTTTTTTCTAACTACAATACAGTATCTAAATTGATCTTACCTTTATGGAGGGCTCTTGATGGCGTATGGAAGATGGTGATGAGGGGGGAGGAGGAGAGTTGTTACTGTTTGGAAGGGGAGTCCCCTTCCATTATCACATCAGGCAGTGATGTTTTCTCTGGGGTACTCTCTCTCCTACGTTTTGCCTGAATACTACTAGGACCTGGTTGTGGTTCAGTGCTTGTTTGTCTCACTACAAATTTGTCAGAGACATTTGTTTTTCCCTTCGTTTTAACATTTGTCTGTAATGATGCATCACAGTGTCATTGAATAGGTTAAGGCAACGGCCTACTGCAGGTTGATTTGGGCGAGTCGTTTCAGCAAAGGTTTGCAATTCTTCCTATGCTGCACACATTTTCTTAATTGTCGAGGAAGAGACATTCTGTACTCTTGTTTTTGCTCTATGGTCATCCTAACATGGGTTTTCATATGTTGAGCCTTACCACTGACTTTCCTGAGACTCATTACGTGATATATAATTATTACTTTGATATTCAAAATGCAAAAAAATCACCACAAACGCGGAATTTCTTATAGGCGCGATCGTCACTAAGCGGGCAGCTGTAGTAAACTGAGGCAGGTTGGACCGCGTGACTGGGAACCATGCGCTCGGTCGACCCGAACGTGTACCAACAAATATCGGAAGTCGACGACACCATCAGATGTCGAGTCGCATTTTTCGATGAAATTTACATTGTAACTCTAAATTATCGTAAGTAGGGGCAATCGTAAGTCGAGGTGCCACTGTATGTTAAATTGTTCCTAAATTATTTTTATTTTTCTGCACGAGCAATTGGTTTGGGAATGTAAGATTTGAGAGATTGAGTGAAATCAACCAAATTATAATAAACATATATATAGTACAAACAGTACTTGCAGGGTCTTAGCCACCAGAGTTATTCAAAATTCAAATGTTTATTCAGGTAAAGCACATACATACAAGGGGTGATACAAATATTGCTGAATTTATAGATAGAGCTAGTACATACAATGCCTAAAGCCACTATTACGCAAAGTGTTTCGGGCAGGAAAAACACTAAAGACAAACTTAATACTAATTGAGATTAAAGTATAAAATGTGATGAGACAATATAAAAATAAAAAGGGGGAACATGGCAGAAAAACAGCAAAATACAATTTGGTCGACAAACAGAATTGTTTAAAAATAACAGATATGGGTTGACATTATAGGGGTAAGGTAGGTTACAGGGAGTTAATTAGGTAGTGCTTAGTTTTTATCTTAAACTGGTTGAGAGATACAGTCTTTAACATGATTGGGAAGGTCATTCCACATTTTGGGTCCCTTGATTTGTAGAGCATTTCTAGTTTAGTCGTACTCTTGGAATATCAAAAAGGTATTTGTTTCTGGTGTGGTGCTCATGGGTCTGTTACAACCTTCAATGAAGCTTTTAAGGTCAGGACTGGCATTACAGTTCAGCGTTTATATACAGTATATATAATACACATGAGAGGATGTGCAGTGACTTAAAATCTAACATATTCAGAGATTTGAGTAAGGGTACCGATTGATTTGAGTGAGGGTACAGAGTTGGATATTGTC
>WNGS01169498.1:43681006-43698308 GCA_020271785.1 Procambarus virginalis
TGTGAACGAAAATTACTCTTGTCAAAGTGTCTACTCCGATAATCAATTGACTTTAATGGGTAATTAGACCTTGTCCTGTCTCTCCTCTCCTCCGCCCTCTCTCGCTTTCTTCTCCTATCTTCTGTTCCTTCGTCTCATCCGTCAGGTGCAGTAACTGTTCACCACCCTACGTCATCACTACTGCAAAGACCACACTAACCTATCCTATCCTTACCTAACCGAAATCAAAAGATATAACGCCATGTTTTATATATGGTATGCACACAGGTGCGTGACATCACATGACGTCATAATTTTATACCGGCTCGGGTTTTATTTTTCTACTTCATCCCGGATGCTGTTCGACCACCTTATCCTGGCCAGGGGCGGCCGGATAAGGCCAGGGGCGGCCGGATAAGGCCAGAGGCGGCCGGATAAGGCGGCCACGAGACCCGGCCGTCCAGGAGCGCCTCATCTTGAGAACCATGTACGCTCAAGACAATGGTGAAGGCTTCCCCCGCACTCTACCAGTGTGTGTGGTGTGGCCACCACCACCCCACTCACCCAGGGAAGCCTAGACGGGGCTGTCAGTCACCAGGCCAGTCAACAGGTATGGGAGAGGCAGGTGGACGGTCAACAGGTGTGGGAGAGGCAGGTGAACGAGTCAACAGGTATGGGAAAGGCAGGTGAACGAGTCAACAGGTGTGGGAGAGGCAGGTGGGCGAGTCAACAGGTATGGGAAAGGCAGATGAACGATCAACAGGTGTGGGAGAGGCAGGTGGACGAGTCAACAGGTGTGGGAGAGGCAGGTGGACGAGTCAACAGTTGTGGGAGAGGCAGGTGGACGAGTCAACAGTTGTGGGAGAGGCAGGTGGACGATTCAACAGTTGTGGGAGAGGCAGGTGGACGATTCAACAGGTGTGGGAGAGGCAGGTGGACGAGTCAACAGTTGTGGGAGAGGCAGGTGGACGAGTCAACAGGTGTGGGAGAGGCAGGTGGACGAGTCAACAGTTGTGGGAGAGGCAGGTGGACGAGTCAACAGGTGTGGGAGAGGCAGGGGACGAGTCACAGGTGTGGGAGAGGCAGGTGGACGAGTCAACAGGTGTCACCTCCCATACAACAATGAGAGGTACCGTCCGCACCAACAAGTCCCTCCACCTTCTCTCACACTGATCCTGCTCCCACCCTCAGTTCCCCCCCCCCACCACCCACCTACTGTACACATACAGCCCACCACCACTACCCACCTACACTTCACTGCCCAGTACAACTAACCATATACTCGGAGTCACAGACCTGGACAGCATATAGGAGGCCGCCCAATAAAGACTGACATATAAATGTGTAAATAAGGATTGTTCCAAAGCAATCTACGCAGTCCCCGTGAGGCCAGGAGTAGAATACTCAACACTGCACCACGTTAAGCACTACACTGACCATGACAAAGTGAACAGGTTTGTAACACTACTTGTACCTCAATTATGACGACTAAGATACGAGACCAAGTTAGTTTAAGGTCTCAATTAAACTGCCTCTGCTGCCAGCCCGTGTCCTCCATATAGACCTGCCTTACCCACCACCAGCCCGTGTCCTCCATAAGACCTGCCCCCTGACCCACCACCACTTGCTGCCAGCCCGTTGTCCTCCATATAGACCTGCCCCCTGACCTACCACCAGCCCGTGTCCTCCATATAGACCTGCCCCCTGACCCACCACCAGCCCGTGTCCTCCAATAGACCTGCCCTGACCCACCACCAGCCCGTGTCCTCCATATAGACCTGCCCTGACCCACCACCACCCGTGTCCTCCATATAGACCCTGCCCCCTGACCCACCACCAGCCCGTGTCCTCCATATAGACCTGCCCTGACCCACCAACACCAGCCCGTGTCCTCCATATAGACCTGCCCTGACCCACACCACTTGCTGCCACCCGTGTCCTCCATATAGACCTGCCCTGACCCACCACCAGCCCGGTGTCCTCCATATAGACCTGCCCCCTGACCCACCACCAGCCCGTGTCCTCCATATAGACCTGCCCCNCAAAATAAAGCTGTTCAGTACAGTTGTCACCGGAAATAGCTATATGTAAGACACTTCTCAACATGGTTACGTTCTGCATCATTAAACATATCAATGAAACTACTGTCATCAAGTTCTCTAATTAAACATTTTACCTGGTATTAAAACAGATAACCTTATAGAAGAGGTTCAGTGATACACAAGTATCGTCAAGCGTCCAACTGTCAAGCAGTAATGAATGAATAACTGCCGGGGAAACACACCACGTCCAAATTATATGTAACATAACAACCTGTTGCTCACCTTGACTTCTTGATTACTTCCTGTTGTCACCTGTATCCCTGCATGCCAACTTGATACACTCCACGCGCGTATAATAAGTGTGCTACAAAAACCGTCAGAACGACAGAACTTGGAGCCATACACACGAGCACATGTAAAAGGTTGACATAGGTGTTGCTTTGCCTGGCTGGCGTCACTAGGCCGCACAACACACTGGGTTCTCTGTTGACGGATCCCAAACAACTTTTGGCCAGGTACTTGCCAGAATAATAGTAATGGCGTAAATGGTACTCTATAATTTGTAATCGGTATTGAATGAAACAAATTATCGAAAATAACAGATTTGTTAGTGTGATTTTGTATAAATAAAAACGTTACTTTTTGTATATATTAAAATAATGATGTGACTATTAAACAACAGAGTACGGACAGGTAAACAAACATGGCGATGTGTAGGGGATGTCTGCACGTTCAGCGAGACAAAATGTCCTCATTAATCGGTACTTTATCATCCGTATCATATTTCAAATATGCACCTATATCAAGATTTCACCGTCCTATGTTCACAGGAAAACTAGACGACGTGGCACTTGGAACAAGTACATTAACAAGGGTGTGTGGGCGGTTCACAATGTTGAACATTGTTATGAAGTTATGCAGCGTAATATTCGCCAAATGTTGGAATTGTGAGACGGAACTACCACCTTCCTCACCCTTCTGCGAGACGTGCAACACCCTGCAACCTTTAGACAAAAAGCTTGACTATTTTAAATTGATGGGCATTGAGAGAGTTTATAATATTGATACGCAAGTATTAGCCAAGACTTTCAGGAAACTACAAGTTCAGTTTCACCCAGATAAGTTTTCGTTAAAAGCAGAGGTATGTTCCTAACTTTATATACTCTAAAATTTTAAAACCCAAACTAATACAGTATATGTGACTATATGTTACTTGGAGCCATAGGGCTGGTGTCAAGAGCACTAACTTTTTAAATGAATTCCTATATTGGCTAATTATTGTGTTTTATTGTTTAACTCACAATATATTCCATTTAATCGTTCAGGATAATTTAATTTGGTTTGTAATCTTCTAGATCCTATTTACATGATGTATGCTGTTTTTAGAAAAATAATTTATACAAAATTTTTCAGAAAGAGCATCAAATGGCAATGGAGCACTCATCAGCAATTAACAAGGCATATCGTGTCTTGCAGCATCCTGTGGAACGTGCTGTGTATCTACTTGATCTGGCTGGAGAACCACTCCATGAAGGACAGGTATTTTTATGGGCTAATAATAATCATAGTACAATGGTCAGTGTAGATGGTTCACAACAGATGTGTGCTGAGCTCTATACATGTGAAGGACAGTCATTTGGGCATGTTTCCTTGCACTTGATGCCTCTGTTCACTAAGCAGTATATAGGTACTATAAATAAATAATAATAATAAATAAATAAAATTTTATTTAGGTAAAAGTACATATATATTAAGTTACAATCAGAATGTTGGATTTCCAGATAGAGCTAGTATATACTACTGTAGTTCCTCAGCTTACAATTTTAATCCGTTCCCAGAGATTGTTCGTAAGCAGAAAATTTGTAAACTGAAGCGAATTTCCCCATAAGAAATAATGGAAATTGAATTACAGTAATCCATTCCAGACTCCCCAAAAAATTAACTTGAAAGTAAATTTTATACTTAATTCACCCAAATCTTTAGTACTAAAGTATGTACATTTTTACTTACCTTTATTGATGATTTTTGTTGGTGTATGGAAGACTGTGAGGAGGAGAGGTGTTACTGTTTGGAAGGGGGAGTCCCCTTCCATTATAACATCAGGCAGTGATGACTTCTCTGGGGTACAAACACTGGCACATTTTGCCTGCATACTACTAGGACCTGCTTGTAGCTCACTGCTTGTTTTTCTCACAAAAAACCTGTCTAGCAACACTTGTTTTTCCCTACATTGTAACAATTGTCTCAAGTGAGACACCATATTGTCATTAAAAAGGTTAACACAATGGCCTGCTACAGCTTGATTTGGGTGACACTTTTCAGCAAAACTTTGCAATTCTTCCCATACTGCACACATTTTCTTAATAAGTGGAAGAGACGTCCTCTACTCTACATCAACAACCCTCATACCATTTTCATGTTTACGAATGATCTCTTGTTTTTCCTCTATGGTCATTCTCACATGTTTTTTTCTTGGCTTGAACCTTACCACTGGCTTTTTTGGGATCCATGGTGAGATATATAATAACAAATTTTATATTCAAATAGCTCAAAATCCAGAAAAAAATGTAATTTTTTACAAAGAATTCAGGCGCGATAGTCACTAGGCGGGAAGCACTGGTAAACTGAGGCACGATCGCTGTGCCACCAAGCACTAGGTCGGCCCATATGCATATCAACTAACTCGTTTCCCGAGGCAAAGTTCGTAACCCAATTCAAATTTTCCCAAATATCTCTTGAGGAAGGTTGGCCTAGGGGATCCTTAATAATTCAAGGCTTCTTGCCCTTGACCATGGGAAACTGTAATTATATTTAGGCATAATGGAAGCTATAGTCATTTTATGTTAGCACTTTAAAAAAATTGTGTATGTTTACATAGGTGCATGTAAACACCTATGTAAACACAAGCATTTAGTTTGTGTTAACACAGGCAGGTCTGATAGACACCACAAATGTTCAAAGGGCAGAAAACTATTATCAAGATATGATATACATGTTTAGAAACAAGAACTACATGTACATACATCAATATGCAACCACCAGTGAAAAAAATAATAGCCAAAAATACATTGGGATATTATCAAAAGCAAGTAACTGCAGGTAACAGATCTTCCAAACCTGAGCACAGTACTTTTAATTCTCTGGAAAAAAGAGGTTGGACACACTTCCATATTACATTAGTGAATGCTAAATTATCAACCATTTTTTACCAGTTGGCATGAATTACCAGAGAATTTGTAACTATTTAATTCACTCTGATACCTCAAGATATCATCATAGCCCAATCAGAGTTTGCTAGTGCAGGCTAGTACACTTAACTCATATCCCATGTATGATAAACCATATGTGATAGGAATATTAGATGAACATACGTAGCTTTTAATTTAAAACTCTGTAGCTACATATCTATTTGGACAGATGTAGTGTTGTATGAGTAAGCTTGTGCATAAATGCATACATTTAGGTGGTTAAGCAATGTATCAGGCAAATATTCTGAAAAGGATCTACACATCAGAAACATATTATTATTATTATTATTATTATTATTATTAATAATAATTATTCTAATAATAATTAGAAGAGCCAAAACTAAATACTACAAAGATAAATTTACTCAAACAAAGGGCAACATTAAGAAAACATGGAGCACAATTTCACAAATATTGGGATCAAAGATTTTAAATAACAAACCAATACTCCTGTCCAATAACGATGTATCAGAGGCTGTAAGCTGACCTGCTATTGAGTTCAATAGATTCTTCTCTTCCATTGGGTCATCCCTTGCAAATGATATTCCATCTTCCAGTACTGATGTTCAGGACTATCTTACAGGTAACTATCAACAGTCTCTGTACCTAACGCCTGCAAATTCCACTGATGTTAATGAGATAATCCTTTTCCTTAAAACCAAGTCTAGTGCCCTTGAGGAGATACCAACTTTAATTTACAAAAAAGCCGCCAGATCTTTAGCCCCTGCTATTGCATTGCTCTTCAACAAGTCACTTGAACTCCAAACCTTTCCAGATACTGTATTCTAAAAAAAGCGAGAGTAACCCCTGTCCACAAGTGTAGTGATCTCACTGATGTTAACAACTAAAGAACTATATCAATCCTGCCAAACTTGTCAAAAATATTTGAAAAACTAATCTACAAGCAGCTTTACTCTTATCTAGCCAAACACAATATACTTAGCTCTTGTCAATATGGCTTCAGATCCAAAAAAAGCACTAACGATGTACTTATTAGTATGATTAACTTGATACATGCAGCTCTTGATAAAAATGAGTTCCCTGTTGGGTTATTTGTGGACCTGTGTAAGGCTTTTGACACTGTCAACCACCAAAACCTTCTTCTTAAATTACATCATTATGGAGTCAGAGGTCACTCCCTACAATACCTCAAATCTTACCTTACTGATAGGCTCCAGTATGTTTCTGTGAATAATTAAATTTCTCCCACCCTACCCATCAACATTGGTGTTCCTCAGGGCAGCATACTTGGCCCTCTCCTCTTTCTCATCTACATTAATGACCTTCCAAATGCCTCCCAACACCTCAAACCAATTCTATTTGACAACACAACCTTCATTTACTCCAGTCCTGACCCCCTTGCTCTAAATGTCACAGTGAATAATGAGCTAAATAAAGTCCATCTTTGGCTAACTGCCAACAAACTCACCCTCAACATTGACAAAACTTTCTATATTTGTTTGGCAATAAATCCTCATATCAAATAAATCTCATGATAAATAATACCCAAATTTGTAACAAAATAGATGGCAAATCCTTGGCGTTCTCATTGGCCACAAGCTGAATTTCCAGGGACACATTCTAAGTACAGTATATCAAAAAGTTTCAAAAACTGTTGGTATTCTTTCTAAGATCAGATATTATGTACCTCGCCCTGCCGGGTGACGCTCTATTACTCCCTCATCTATCCTTATCTTAACTATGGTATTTGTGCCTGGGATTCTACTACCCAAAATCATTTACATCCTCTAATTACTCAACCCAAAGCTGCTATTAGGACAATATCCAACTCTGTACCCCTCACTCAAATCACTCGGTACCCTTACTCAAATCTCTGAATATGTTAGATATTAAGTCACTGCACATCCTCTCATGTGTATTATATATACTGTATATAAAACGCTGAACTGTAATGCCAATCCTGACCTTAAAAGCTTCATTGAAGGTTGTAACAGAACCCATGAGCACCACACCAGAAACAAATACCTTTTTGATATTCCAAGAGTACGACTTAAACTAGAAATGCTCTACAAATCAAGGGACCCAAAATGTGGAATGACCTTCCCAATCATGTTAAAGACTATCTCTCAACCAGTTTAAGATAAAAACTAAGCACTACCTAATTAACTCCCTGTAACCTACCTTACCCCTATAATGTCAACCCATATCTGTTATTTTTAAACAATGCTGTTTGTCGACCAAATTGTATTTTTGCTGTTTTTCTGCCATGTTCCCCCTTTTTTATTTTTATATTGTCTCATCACATTTTATACTTTAATCTCAATTAGTATTAAGTTTGTCTTTAGTGTTTTTCCTGCCCGAAACGCTTTGCGTAATAGTGGCTTTAGGCATTGTATGTACTAGCTCTATCTATAAATTCAGCAATATTTGTATCACCCCTTGTATGTATGTGCTTTACCTGAATAAACATTTGAATTTTGAATAACTCTGGTGGCTAAGACCCTGCAAGTACTGTTTGTACTATATATATGTTTATTATAATTTGGTTGATTTCACTCAATCTCTCAAATCTTACATTCCCAAACCAATTGCTCGTGCAGAAAAATAAAAATAATTTAGGAACAATTTAACATACAGTGGCACCTCGACTTACGATTGCCCCTACTTACGATAATTTAGAGTTACAATGTAAATTTCATCGAAAAATGCGACTCGACATCTGATGGTGTCGTCAACTTCCGATATTTGTTGGTACACGTTCGGGTCGACCGAGCGCATGGTTCCCAGTCACGCGGTCCAACCTGCCTCAGTTTACTACAGCTGCCCGCTTAGTGACGATCGCGCCTATAAGAAATTCCGCGTTTGTGGTGATTTTTTTGCATTTTGAATATCAAAGTAATAATTATATATCACGTAATGAGTCTCAGGAAAGTCAGTGGTAAGGCTCAACATATGAAAACCCATGTTAGGATGACCATAGAGCAAAAACAAGAGTACAGAATGTCTCTTCCTCGACAATTAAGAAAATGTGTGCAGCATAGGAAGAATTGCAAACCTTTGCTGAAACGACTCGCCCAAATCAACCTGCAGTAGGCCGTTGCCTTAACCTATTCAATGACACTGTGATGCATCATTACAGACAAATGTTAAAACGAAGGGAAAAACAAATGTCTCTTGACAAATTTGTAGTGAGACAAACAAGCACTGAACCACAACCAGGTCCTAGTAGTATTCAGGCAAAACGTAGGAGAGAGAGTACCCCAGAGAAAACATCACTGCCTGATGTGATAATGGAAGGGGACTCCCCTTCCAAACAGTAACAACTCTCCTCCTCCCCCCTCATCACCATCTTCCATACGCCATCAAGAGCCCTCCATAAAGGTAAGATCAATTTAGATACTGTATTGTAGTTAGAAAAAAACATTGTATTCAGTATAAAATGTATTTGTATGTTAATATTTTGGAGGGTGGGGAACGGATTAATTCAAATCCCTTTATTTCTTATTGGAATAATAGCTTCGACTTACGATATTTCGACTACGATCCATCTCTAGGAACGGATTAGCATCGTAAGTCGAGGCCCCATTGTATTTCTTTTTTAGACCCTGCTGAAATTTTGTAATATCCACCAAACCATTAAAATGTATTCTATAGATTTAAATTGATCTAATTTTGATTACAGTTCATTGCTCCTTTATATTTAGTCTGTTAATCTATTGTACATGGGAATTAACTACAAAATTCACATTTTTATTATAAAATTTATCTTAAACATTTCCCTTTTTTTTTTTTTTTTACAAAATTTTTACTAAATTATTCAAAATGTAGAAAATATTCTGCTCATTTGAGGGTACAATATGTATTCCTTTAGGTAGTAGATATATATGATAGAAGTGTTCTTATTCCAAGAATGTAAAATATTAAATTTGAAAGATTTTTAATATAAATGATTCACCTTAATATTACAAGGTTTGTGTAAAGTAAGCAACAAAACTTATTTGTATATCAAGCTGTAAAGATTTTGGTTTCCTTTTATCTTTCAAAGGCACATAAGCAAATGTTAAGTAGAGGAAAGATAAGTTTTACAAATACTGTAGCATTAATCACATTTTATTACTGTGTATGTATTTTAAGAGATTGACAGATAGGTCTTGGTAGTGGCTCAAATGTAGAAACATATTGTGTTTAAATATTATTTGGGAAGATTTAAAGCATTGTATACCTTGTTTCAGCTAGTTATGGACCAAGAATTTTTAATGGAAATTATGGAACTAAATGAAGAGCTGGTCAATGCAAAAGACAAAGATGCTGTGCAAGTCATTGGTCAGCGCAACCAAAAAATATTAAGTGAACTGCTGAGGTATGATTTGTGGGAAGGTTTGACATTAATATGTGCATTAATGTTTGAGGGCATTCAATTTTCTTACAATTTAAAAGAAAATGTTAGCACTGTTTTTAAATTTGGCCTGTTGGCAAAAGTCTACACAGTAGTTTACAATGGTTTTACTGTTCTTTAAATCAACAATTATTTTTTATAAAGTTATTTAGACATAATTTTCTTGTATTTCAGAGAAGCAGATGTTGCTTTTGCAAGGAATGATATAGAAACAGCTAGAAAGGTGGTTGCCAAGATAAAATATTACTACAATATTATGAGAAGATTCGGGACTATGAGCGGGAACGTGGAATCCTTGACTAGATAGTTTTAGTCAACCTTTTCACTGCATCACCCCAGAAGTGTTTTGCTCCATTACATTTTTAGTAAGAAAAATACAATTTTCTTCTGTCTACAGTATATCATTCAACATTTTAATAAACAAATATAGCTCATTATCTGGGAGGTAATATATTACAAGAAACTCAATACCCAGTTCATAGTGTTCACAATACATAAATATCATCATAAATAAAACCAATAAACATATTATGGAATTGATACGGGTATTGCAATATAACCTGCAACAACAAATTCTGTATTTATATTTTCCCTGCATTGATTTTTTTGTTCTCATCTTTATTAACATGTGTACTAAATAAAGCTATTTTCATATTTACAATTAATAATTATAACACGTAAGGTGAAATAATCTTAAGTATGAAGAGATCATATATACTGTACATAATCCTTACCAATAACAAAGAGGCCAGTAAGCTTGTGGAGCTACTTTAATATTGTATTCTTAATTACAATTTACATGTATACTAAGACATGTCACAATGTAATACGCATTGTTCATTTTATTTTTGGTATTACTACCAGGCATGACATTTGATTTTGTTGCCAACAGATAGCAGCATGTACTGGGTCCATGCGGCAGTTTTACAAAACTGGGAAAGGATTGAACATTTTAGTATACATCTTAGAAATATTTTCTAGGCACCTGTCACTTTTCACTTATAAAAAAATGCAGCACACTATCTTCAGAGTGAAAGAATATTTCACATGGATGGCAACATGTGAATATTATTTTCAATTTGAATATACTGTAAAATAAGGCTGAAATGTATATAATTTTGTGTAACATTTTTAATTTTAACATGTACAATATTTAAATTTTATACTACTGTACATATTTTCTTTTTAACCCAACATTAGTATTCTAGCATGTTTAAATGCCCCCCCTCCCCCCCCAAAAAAAAGTGAAGAATAAATAACCACAATACAGTATCCACTTGATTTAACGACCTATATGGAGCTGTACCCAGGTTGTTACTGTATTTCCTGGGCTCCGGTATTTCCAAAGTTGTTGAAGTATCGGTAATATTTCGAGTAACATTCAGGTAAGATATATAAAATATAACTAAAATGAAAAAGTTCATTGTATAATTGCGTTCCAAGTTAATTCCTGTGTTAGTGCCCATTCTATCACAGGTAATGTAATGTAATTATCAAAAGAAGGCACCAAACCGGGAAGGCTATGTAGCACCATCAAAGTGCGAAATAATCAGAGGGCGCTAAATATTACTAAGAAAGCCAATACGAGAACAAAAACGCATAAGGCGAACGATATCAAAAGTATCCGATTCACCTAGAATTCTATCGAGGAACAAGTGACCGCGAGGGACGGTCGGAAAGCAAGACACACGCTCGTCCTGGAAGGCAGGACATTCAACAAGGATATGCATAACCGTAAGAGGGACAACGCAATTCGGACAACAAGGAGCAGGGCGGCGCTCCATTAAGTGACCGTGGGTTAAGCGAGTATGGCCAACCCGCAGCCGTGCTAAAGCAGTTTCCCACCGCCGATTACGGTGGTAGGAGGAAGGCCACGGGGACACACTACGTTTGAGAGTACGCAGTTTGTTACCAACCACAGAGGACCAACAACTCTGCCACGGGCAAGGATAGAGGAATGAATAACCGGATAAAAGTCAGAATAAGGAAGACCCTTACGGGAGATGGGACAAGAACGGATGGCATCCTTAGCGGCAGCATCTGCACGCTCATTCAAAGAAACCCAATATGGCTGGGAACCCAGCAAAACTCTACCGATTTAAACTTGCTAGAAATAAGAAACAGCCATTGCTGAATCTCGATGACCACTGGGTGGACAGGATTAAAGGACCCAAGAGCCATTAGGGCACTACGAGAGTCAACGACAACCACAAAGGAGGAATGAGAATGAGAAAGCAAGAGACGGAGAGCATAGAGAATAGCATAAAGTTCCGCCGTAAAGACGCTAGCCTCCGAAGGGAGGCGACACATATAAGTACGGTCAGGAAAAACAACAGAGTAGCCCACACCGTCCGCAGACTTAGACCCATCGGTAAAGATGGAAATAGAGCGGGAGTGCGAAGAAAAGTGCTCAAGGAAGAGGCTTTTCAGAACTGAAGGAGGGGTAAAGGCTTTAGTAATACAAGTCAAGGACGTACAAAACTTGGGAAGGGGGACTCTCCACGGAGGCAGGAAGGAACAATACGAGGAGAAACATTAGAAAGACGAACAGAAAGAGAATCCTGCAAGCGAGATAACCGGACAGAAAGCGGGAGACAATGAAGAGGAACAGGAGCTACAGGAGGAGAAAAAGTCAAAGCACGACAGAGGCGAGAGGAAGGATGCTGTAAGGACCGCGCAAGATAGCGAAGACAGTAGCGGTCACGGCGGTCCTGGAGAGAGAGAAAGCCAGTGTCAACATACAAACTGAGGGCGGGAGTCGAACGAAAGGCACCAGAGCTGAGACGCAACCCAGTATGGTGCAAAGCATCAAGACGGCGAAGAGTAGAAGGAGAAGCAGAAGAGTAAGCAGGGCAACCATAATCGAGTTTAGACAGGACGAGAGAGGAGTGCAAATATAGGAGCGTGCGTCTATCTGCTCCCCAAGAAGTATGGGACAAAACCTTAAGGAGGTTAAGGGCCTTAGAGCACTCAACTCGGAGGCAAGAGATATGGGCTGACCAAGACAAACGAGTGTCAAAGACTAACCCCAAGAGCTTTGCGGAATCCCTGTACACAATGGGATGACCATAAAGCGACAAAGAGGGACGAAGAACAACATGCTTCCGAGTAAAGGTCATAGCACAAGTCTTAGATGCAGAGAACTTGAAGCCATGATGGTGGCCCACGACGACACGGCATCAATCGCAAGTTGAAGCCGCCGTTGAAGGAGAGGCGAATCATCACCCTGACAGCAAAGGGTAAGATCATCAACATACAGAGCAGAGAAGACACCAGAAGGAAGAGAAGAAAGAAGACCGTTGAGGGCAACTAGAAAAAGAGTAGTGCTCAGAACACTACCCTGGGGTACACCTCATACTGCCGAAAAGGGGCAGAGAGAGCAGTACCAAGCCGCACACGAAAGGAACGACGAGAGAGGAAGCTCTGGAGGAAGAGAGGGAGGTTCCCACGAAGGCCAAAAGAATGAAGTTGAGACAGAATGTGATACCGCCAGGTAGTGTCGTAAGCCTTTTCTAGGTCAAAAAGGACGGCAACAACGGAAGTCTTCGCAGCAAAAGCAGTACGAATATAGACCTCCAAGTTTACCAGGACATCCGTTGTGCTGCGGCACTTGCGAAAACCAAATTGAGAAGGAGAGAGTGGTTATAGTGTTCTAAGAACCACATCAAACGAACGTTAACCATACGTTCAAAGAGCTTGCAGACACAACTCGTGAGGGCAATAGGGCGGAAGTCCTTGGGGGATGACCCGAGAGACCCTGGTTTCCGAACAGGGAGGACAACAGCATCGAGCCAGTCTTCAGGGACTGACGACGACTCCCAGACCCGATTGTACAGACTCAGTAAATACTGAGACGTGCACGGAGGGAGATGGCGGAGCATTTCATAATGAATGCCATCAGAGCCCGCTGCCGTAGAACCACAAAGGGCTAGGGCAGATTGAAGTTCAGAGAGAGAGAAGGATCATTATAGGGAAGGTGGAGAAAAGTACAGAAATTTAAAGGACGAGACTAAGGAGAGGCTTACGAAGAAGGAAGGATTGTGGGNAAAGTCTGGCGTACTGCATAAAGGAGTAATATAAAATGTGTTGGTGCAGGAGATACAAGGGGATGCTGAACTCTGAGGGGTAAACAAGAGGTGTTATGAGTGAACATAGGTTATGAGTAACAAGGAGGCTGCGCACACACACACACACCACACACACACACACACACAAACACACACACACACACACACACACACACACACACACACACACACACATCTTTCACACACACATCGTAAGGAATCTTTCAGAACATTATATACCACATATGTCAGACCAATCCTGGAGTATGCGGCTCCAGCATGGAGTCCCTATCTAGTCAAGCATAAGACTAAACTGGAAAAGGTTCAAAGGTTTGCCACCAGACTAGTACCCGAGCTGAGAGGTATGAGCTACGAGGAGCGACTGCAGGAATTAAACCTCACTTCGTTGGAAGACAGAAGAGTTAGGGGGGACATGATCACCACATTCAAGATTCTCAGGGGAATCGACAGGGTTGATAAAGACAGGCTGTTTAACACAAGGGGCACACGCACTAGGGGACACAGGTGGAAACTGAGTGCCCAAATGAGCCACAGAGATATTAGAAAGAACTTTTTTAGTGTCAGAGTGGTTGACAAATGGAATGCATTAGGAAGCGATGTGGTGGAGGCTGACTCCATACACAGTTTCAAGTGTAGATATGATAGAGCCCATTAGGCTCAGGAAACTGTACATCTGTTGATTGACGGTTGAGAGGCGGGACCAAAGAGCCAGAGCTCAACCCCCGCAAGCACAACTAGGTGAGTACAACTAGGTGAGTACATATATTCATCTCAATTAAGAGACAGGACAAACTGCCCACAATTCAACAAGTAATCCCTGAGTCTATCATTTAGAAGCAGGAAAGAATGAGAAACATGCAGACTATTAAGTAGGAAATTGTCAATAAAATATCAAGTGATCAGACAAAGGAATAACGTTAATGAGCTTAAAGAAAGTGAAGGAAATCTGTGAAGCATTCAACGTGTAGAATAATTATTGAAGACCGAGTCAGAAGAGTTAACATACAAGAGAGAAGAGACCCAACAGTATGAGTGTGACCTACCTTGAGGTAGGTCACACATATGGTAGGTCACAAGTATGACCAACATACTTGTGACAGCAACGGGTACACACAAGTGTGAAAGTACTAGAAAGGAATATGATGAAGGGAATAACCGCGGGATAATAAGATGCTGCAGAGATGCTATGCACTGTGGTCAACATGTACAAATCGTGACTGGAGACCTGGAAGCTGTCACACGGCTGCCACCCACACACGGTAATACCCATGTTAACTATAGCCCCTTGACCTGCCTCGCTAGGTGATGCCCCAATACATGTGGACAGTACTGGGGCATACCCACGTGCCAAGAGTATGCCCCAATACTGTTCACATGCCTGGGTAATGCCCCAGTACTGTTCACATGCCTGGGTAATGCCCCAGTACTGTCCACATGCCTGGATAATGCCCTAGTACTGCCCACATGCCTGGGTGATGCCCCAGTACTGTCCACATGCCTGGATAATGCCTAGTACTGCCCACATGCCTGGGTGATGCCCCAGTACTGTCCACATGCCTGGGTAATGCCCCAGTACTGTCCACATGCCTGGATAATGCCCTAGTACTGCCCACATGCCTGGGTGATGCCCCAGTACTGTCCACATGCCTGGATAATGCCCTAGTACTGCCCACATGCCTGGGTAATGCCCCAGTACTGTCCACATGCCTGGGTGATGCCCCAGTACTGTCCACATGCCTGGGTAATGCCCCATTACTGTCCACATGCCTGGGTGATGCCCCAGTACTGTCCACATGCCTGGATAATGCCCTAGTACTGCCCACATGCCTGGGTGATGCCCCAGTACTGTCCACATGCCTGGGTGATGCCCCAGTACTGTCCACATGCCAGTACTGCTGACAATAAATGATACAAGTGAACTTGTGGAGAGAACACACGGTAGACGAAGGCCCTCACGGCTCTCAGCGAAGGCAAAACCTGCCTAATAACTCTTATAAAATTACAGAACTAAGATCACTTAAAATACTGAAGATAGATAGATAGACTAATAGATAGTCTAATATCTAATAGTCTATGGACTAATAGATAGTCTAATAGATAGACAGCATACTGCTAGACTTACAACATCCCTTCAACCTTTCCCAGAGGAAGAATAGACATATGACCGGCAGAGTACCGAGCTGGATGAGGGAGTACCTGGCGGACAGGTAAGTGACGGTGTGGGAGAGTACCCAGCTGGGTGTGATATACCAACGACCCAAACTGATCTTGATATATATATATATATACATATATATATATATATATATATATATATATATATATATATATATATATATATATATATATTATAATATATCAATTATCTGTGTCAATTCCTGAATATAACGCCAAATTCCTTTAAAAGATAAGGACACGTTGAGTGTATAATGCAAGAGATTTTGATACAGCAATAAGATGGCCTAATTACTGACTACTAAAATCAGGTTGGAGACATATTGCATTGCAAAGAGCGGAGGGAGGAGTGAGAGGAGACCAAAGTGACTGTAGTGTGAATGGTAGACGTGAAGCCTTGGGGGTAGAAGAAAGCCTATCACAGGAGGTACAATAACAACGAACCACTCGCAAACCAAATATATTGATCACTCAGGAAGATCATTGTTGGCTATGCAAGACCGCAGCCAGCCTGGTTCCGCACCCATTAACCACACGTGGAATATTACGGTGGCTCTAGAGCTCTGCCACATCATACCATAATTACCATAGTTTTAATAGGGGAATACATGGTAAAGGAACGACAACACGACGATGATGTAAGTTTACACGAGTATGAGAGACGGGTTCTTCAGAGGCCGGGTAGTGGTGGGTGGTGAGTGGCGCACTGGAGACGGTAGTGAAGATTGACTTCATTCATGGCTATAAATCTAGGCACAATGCTGCACTGCAAGTGGATGTGGAGTCACTGCACTTCACACATTCTTAATAGGAGAAGGCAAGGAGCCCCCTACCACCACACCCATATACATAAACACGAGCTCAGGAACCTGTTCACTGGTAGTACTCACCTAGTTGTGCTTGTGGGGGATGAGCTCTGGCTCTTTGGTCCTGCCTCTCAACCGTCAATCAACAGGTGTACAGTTTCCTGAGCCTATTGGGCTCTATCATATCTACACTTGAAACTGTGTATGGAGTCAGCCTCCACCACATCACTTCCTAATGCATTCCATTTGTCAACCACTCTGACACGAAAAAAGTTCTTTCTAATATCTCTGTGGCTCATTTGGGTACTCAGTTTCCACTTGTGTCCCCTTGTGCGTGTGCCCCTTGTGTTAAATAGACTGTCTTTATCTACCCTATCAATTCCCTTGAGAATCTTGAATGTGGTGATCATATCCCCCCCTAACTCTTCTGTCTTTCAGCGAAGTGAGGTTTAATTCCCGTAGTCTCTCCTCGAAGCTCATACCTCTCAGCTCGGGTACTAGTCTGGTGGCAAACCTTCGAACCTTTTCTAATTTAGTCTTATCCTTGACTAGATATGGACTCATGCTGGGGTGCATACTCAGGATTGGCCTGACATATGTGGTATAC
>WNGS01169498.1:43701351-43719833 GCA_020271785.1 Procambarus virginalis
GTTCCTTTCCGTGACTGTTACATCTAGAAAGGGCAGGATGCCTGATTGTGATTCAAGAACGAAGGTAGCTATCAATGAGTGCCATTGCATTGGACTTGCAATAGCTGTCTAGATAACAATTGACTCCAATTGTCTTAGACGGTATTAAGTAACTCATAGTGCAGGCACTGAAGTATTCTGTGGCTAGGAATACATTCTTTTTCACCAAAACTGGTATATAATTATAAATACTCCTCTAATATTACACACACACACACACACACACACACACACACACACACACACACACACACACACACACACACACACACACACATTTAGTATATTTTGGAAGCAGTCGTTCTTATAGACATGTGTTGTCGAATACGACCGAGAGGGCTAGAATCACTGATCTGATCATTGTAATTAGACTCAATATCACGCCTCCAAGAACGACTGCTTCCAAAATATACTCATACCTGTATTTCATACATCTTGTCATTTTTAGCACATAAGTAATAAACTATTATACACATTAAAATCGAATTATAATATAAATTTAAATATACCATCCGGACACCTGACTAAAATAACACCAGCCCAGCGTAAAAATAAGGGTCAAAGGCAAGGCAATATTGGCGTAACCTTGAGCGGTGTGCGTGTGCGTGTGCATAACGTCGTGTGCGTGTGCATGACGTCGTGTGCGTGTGCATAACGTCATGTGCGTGTGCATAACGTCGTGTGCGTGTGCATAACGTCATGTGCGTGTGCGAGGCCAACAGCCACGGGGCACATACCAGAGTGTGCGGGCATTCTTACTTGCCTCTACTAACCAGTATCCTAGAATTAAAATTCAGTACCTGGGCATCGTTGTTGGTGGCTGTCGTTTGCTGATGGAGTTAACTGCTAACGTTGCTTAGATTTATCATAGGAAGGTCTACGGCTATCGCAGAGGACGTGCGTCCACTCCAGCGGTATACCGGCAGATTATTTAGTACAGAGTAAAGGAGCTAAAGGTCCCGTCACAACATAGTGACGGGCTGTGTCACAAGCCCCTCACAACATAGTGACGGGCTGTCACAAGCCCGTCACAACACAGTGACGGGCTGTCACAAGCCCGTCACAACACAGTAACGGGCTGTCACAAGCCCGTCACAACACAGTGACGGGCTGTCACAAGCCCGTCACAACACAGTAACGGGCTGTCACAAGCCCGTCACAACACAGTGACGGACTGCGTTGTGTCTACCTCCAGGTCCTTTATCTCTTCAAAATCAATAGACTGACGACGTTTCAGACTGTACTGTTCATTTGATCTCATTTCTCTAACTGTAATACATTTTGTGCTTGTTGTGGTTGGATTGATGTGTCCACTAATTGGGCCATTCCGACAGGTTGTTCACACCTTCTGAGACACTGTGCAGTCATCTTACCGGTGTGTGTCACTAGGCTCTGGTGCAGGACAAATTGATGAAAGGTATCTACCAAGTTGGCATATGCCGCCGACGTTACCCTTCATCTACCTGCCTCTGGAGAGTGCCTCGACCTATGCGTGATTCAGAGTGCCTCGACCTATGCGTGATTCAGAGTGCCTCGACTTATGCGTGATTCAGGCTCCCACATGCTAACATATACATGTTGCTCCAACTTAAACTGTATTGCACTTGCAGGCGAGGAGTGACAATAACGTGGCTGAAATATGTTGACCAGATCACACACTAGAAAGTGAAGGGACGATGACGTTTCGGTCCGTCCTGGACCGAAATAATCGACTTGAGAATGGTCCAGGACGGACCGAAACGTCGTCGTCCTTTCACTTTCTAGTGTGTTGTTTGGTCAACATATATTGCACTTGTGGTCCTCACCTAACTTGTCCCATACTCATTGTTCTGCATTTGTTAGTGATGAATTCCAGTGTGTTCAACACTCCTAAAGATTTGTATTTGTTAGTGATGAATTCCAGTGTGTGTTCAACACTCCTAAAGATTGTCTATATTCTGCAGTGTTTCATAAGTCGTCATCTGCTCTTATTCGTAATTCCAGCTTTGCTTCATCTGCAAAAGTTGGAAATGAACAAAGTCGATATATTCTCGGAGATGCCGTTTACGAAAATGTGGACCAGTTTAAGTGATTGGACTAAACCTTTTGTGGCCCTTTGTTACTTGTCTGTATGCTTCTTCCCTCACTGCTTCCCTCCTCCCTCCCTCACTGCTTCCCTCCTCCCTCACTGCTTCCCTCCATGCGCCCTCCGTCACTCTCCCACAATGGTCATGTTATGCGTCAGTTTTTGTGCGCATATCGATGTCCTAACTTGAATAATATGTAAATGTGTTGTCCGAGTCTTGTCCGACCTGCCTCGCTACCTGTCTGGCTAAATAAGAGACTGATTGACAGATTGCCGTATTATGAGCACTTGCTTGCCTTAATATTAACTTAATGTCCTCTTACTTGTCTACCCGCACACCTTCAACAACGAATCCTCCTTGAGAGATAATATATCCAATCCCGTCTCTCCAATTGCCAATCATTTAAAAATGCAAATAAAAATGTAAAATTTGTCAAACCAGGAAAGTGGGAAACCAAGCAGTCTGCCTAATCTATCGCGGACGATGCCTAAAAAACGTAAAGATTACGGTGCTTTATTATAATAATGCGTCACATTTGTAACGAACAGTGTCGATTCCATACAAAAAAAATGAGAAGTATTAAGAGAGAGGCCGGGTTGCTCTATTTGCCCTCGTGCCTGTCTCACTTTAGCATCATCCCTGCCACCCACCCGTCCTCTCTTGTCTGGCTACCTGGCTCCGTCCCTCTCTCTCTCCCTTCCTTCCTTACTTACCTAGCAGCACGCCTTCCTTCCTTACCTACCAGCACGCCTTCCTTACCTACCAGCACGCCTTCCTTACCTACCAGCACGCCTTCCTTACCTACCAGCACGCCTTCCTTACCTACCAGCACGCCTTCCTTACCTACCACCTTGCCTTTCTGCCAGCCTGCTTTTAATGCCTATCTTGCCACCAGTTAACATGTCTTCGTGCAAATCTGTCTTCCTTAAGCACCTGACAAGCTTCACTCTGATTTCATGACAGTTGCTGGCCTAATCCCACATGCACAACTTTTAGGGCTACTTCGGTCAAGACTGGGCGAAGCTTTTCAGTCCTTTGACGGAGGTTCTCTAAGCCAACGACTGACTTTTTCCAGGATATGCAACGGATTACATCCATTCAAGTGAGAAGGTTATTCAATCAATTCAATTTTGACAATAGGAGGACTAACTGAAAAAACACATTCGAACATCCAGTGGGAAACAGTCCTAATTTACAAAACTCCCACGTAAGGAATACAATAATTGGCTGCTGAAGCGTACAAAATCTACTTGAAGCTTGTGCCTGTGTGGAGGGTCAGAAAAACAACCACCGTACAAGGAGACCGCAGACAACTCTATAACAACAACAAAATAATGGAACGATTAAGCAGACAACTATCACAACAGAGAAAGGACAGTTTAAAGAGGAAGATCGAAGAAATAGAGCAGACAGTGAAGCGATCATATTCTGGAGAAATGAATATGGAACAGATAGCTATATAAATAAAGACAAATCCACAGAATTTGTTTACATATTTAAAATCAAAATAAAAAACCTCTACCAGTATCGTACCAATATTTAAACTGAAAGTCATACACAGAGGACGACAGATAAATTAATGACAACCTAAAAGACCAGTATGAGGCTAGTTCAGCACCCCAGGTAAAGAACANGAGAGAGAAGAGAGATGAGAGAAAAGAGAGAGATGAGAGAAAAGAGACACGAGAGAAAAGATAGAGATATGGAAGAAAAGAGAAATGAGAGAAAGGAGACACAAAAGAGAAAGGAGAGAACAAAGAAAGAGAGAGAACGAGAGAGTTCAGTCAAATAGAGGGAGGCAACAAAAGGTTCAATAAACTACAGAAAATGGAGAAGAGCAAGGTAAAATATAGAGGGGAATAGAGGGACAGGAACACGGAGAAGAGGAGGGGGGAAGAACTAGGGTAAAGGACAGGAGAGAGAGAGAGAGAGAGGAGGGGGAACATTAGACAGAGAGCCTGTGTGTGTGTGTGTTGCGTGTTAAAGGTGCGTGTAACCCTCAGAAGGGTGAGTTGCTCATCGCACAAACATTGCCCAAACAGTTCTCACATCTCTGGGCCCGCCCTGAGCCGGAGTCCCCTACCACACCTGCCAGGGTGTAGTTACACTCTTCCTACACCTTCTTACTCTGTATAACTTGACTAATATTTGTTATGGGTTACCTTATATTGTCTTTGGTTAGTCAACACTACCCCCAGCTGCTGCTCCCATTGGTCAACACTGCCCCAGCTGCTACCTCTCATTGGTCAACACTGCCCCCAGCTGCTACCTCTCATTGGTCAACACTGCCCCCAGCTGCTGCCTCCCATTGGTCAACACTGCCCCCAGCTGCTGCCTCTCATTGGTCAACACTGCCCCCAGCTGCTACCTCTCATTGGTCAACACTGCCCCCAGCTGCTGCCTCCCATTGGTCAACACTGCCCCAGCTGCTTCCTCTCATTGGTCAACACTGCTCCCAGCTGCTACCTCTCATTGGTCAACACTGCCCCAGCTGCTGCCTCTCATTGGTCAACACTGCCCCCAGCTCCTACCTCTCATTGGTCAACACTGCCCCCAGCTGCTGCCTCTCATTGGTCAACACTGCCCCCAGCTGCTGCCTCTCATTGGTCAACACTGCCCCCAGCTGCTGCCTCTCATTGGTCAACACTGCCCCCAGCTGATGCCTCTCATTGGTCAACACTGCCCCCAGCTGCTGCCTCTCATTGGTCAACACTGCCCCCAGCTGCTGCCTCTCATTGGTCAACACTGCTCCCAGCTGCTACCTCTCATTGGTCAACACTGCCCCCAGCTGCTCCCTCCCATTGGTCAACACTGCCCCCAGCTGCTGCCTCTCATTGTCAACACTGCTCCCAGCTGCTACCTCTCATTGGTCAACACTGCCCCAGCTGCTCCCTCCCATTGGTCAACACTGCCCCCAGCTGCTGCCTCTCATTGGTCAACACTGCCCCCAGCTGCTCCCTCCCATTGGTCAACACTGCCCCCAGCTGCTGCCTCCCATTGGTCAACACTGCCCCCAGCTGCTGCCTCTTATTGGTCAACACTGCCCCCAGCTGCTGCCTCTCATTGGTCAACACTGCCCCCAGCTGCTGCTCTTATTGGTCAACACTGCCCCCAGCTGCTGCCTCTCATTGGTCAACACTGCCCCCAGCTGCTACCTCTCATTGGTCAACACTGACCCAGCTGCTGCCTCTCATTGGTCAACACTGACCCAGCTGCTGCCTCTCATTAGTCAACACTGACCCATCTATTGGCTCTTGGTGGGGGTGGGTGTTTTTCCAAATATATACATATATATGCGAACAAGCCTGAATGGTCCCCAGGACTATATGCAACTGAAAACTTACACCCCAGAAGTGACTCGAACCCATACTGCCAGGAGCAACGCAACTGGTCCCTGTACATACCAGTTGCGTTGCTCCTGGCAGTATGGGTTCGAGTCACTTCTGGGGTGTGAGTTTTCAGTTATATATATATATATATATATATATATATATATATATATATATATATATTATATATATATATGTATATATATATATATATATATATATATATATATATATATATATATATATATATATATATTCGATTTAGAAACAGGATTAAACAGCAAATTTTGAAAATGTGTAGATAATACAAAATAGGCGGGAATGAAATAAGTAGACTCAAAATTACTCAAAGACGATATAGATAGGCTTTTAAAATGATACTATATTTAACAGATATCATCTGAACAATGTTGAAATTGACAGATTTCAATACGAAGATGGTCTGGGAATCATGATGGTAACGATTTAAAAAAATCATTGTATATATATATATATATATATATATATATATATATATATATATATATATATATAAATATATATATATATATATATATATATATTTATATATATATATATATATATATATATATATATATATTTTCACGGAATAAGGTAAATAGAATACTGTCGTTCATATAGAGAAGCGTTAGCAATAAGTCATCTGATTTTATTCATCACCTTTACTACGGTGTTGTTAGGCCTCGTTTAGATGATGCTGTTCAGATCTGGTCACCGTACTATTGGGATGGACGTAAATTCGCTTGAACGTGCTCAAAGAAGAAAGACTAAGTTAATCCCAAGAACTAGGAACCTCCCTTACAAAGAAAGATTAAGAAAGCTTAGTTTACATTCAACAGAAAGGTGTGATATGACTAAAGCATACACACATTACTAAAAGGGTTTGTTAACAAAGGTGTTAAATATATCACCACAAAACAGCACGCGAAATAACAAATACAAAGTGGGTATGATTAGATTCAGAAATGCCCTGGGTAAATATTAGCTTGGAAATAGGGTTGTTGCATTATGTAACATTTACCGGGTAACGGGAGATCTCTGAATTGTTTCAAGCGAAGGACAGACATATAATACGAATGAGTTTGGGTGGATATAAATTAGGTGTAGTTTGACATGGGCTAATAGGCTTTCTCCAATTTCCTTTATTCTTCTGTATCTGGTATTTCCACCTACGGTCCTTCATAAGGCCACGTGCAATAAAAAAAACTGGAATAGAAATTCAGCTTTTCTGACAAACGTTTAGTGTTGAGAATTTCTCATTTTTAACTGTTGATACTTCCTCCCAAACCGTTTTACAAATGGGTTGAATTGGCGCGTCAGCGAGGCTGTTACACTGGACGACCAGTAACTGGACGTCAACCACCAGGATACATGGTTTCATCCCCTCAAACAAACAACCTTTTTCAATTGAGGGTTTGTTATGGGCAATATGAGCTTCCTTTTGATGCCTTTTATAAGGCATCAAAAGGAAGCTCATATTGCGCGTTTTGTCTCCGAGATAATAAAGCAGCATGAATTAAAGCGCTTATTGTACTTAGTAGTATTTAATACCGAGGGCAGCCACCATCTGCCTGTGTGTAACAATTGTTTCTTGATAAACTGGAACGTCATTCTGACGTCACAAGTCGTTTTTGTGCGGTCAGCCAATAGGTAACGTTCAAGGTCGCCTTCTACGTCAAAGCTACAAAAACGTGTTTTTAATATTTGCTTTATGATAATTTTATTGTTTTCTCAAATATGACAAATTTCGACGTATTTTATAATTAAATATTTCAAAGTGGTTGTATACAATCTTTAAGTAGTTAACTCAGGAGTAAGATCAACAATATCAGACTCATTTTATAGTGAATTCTTCGAATTCATTCCATATTTTTTTTTTTTGCGTGCCCAACAGTGCTGTAATACGAACATAAGAATAAAGGGACCCGCACAAGGTCTATTTACCCATACGTGGCAGCTTCTATTTATATCCACCCAAACACATTCATGTACATGTCTAACCTACGCTTGAATCAATCATGGTCTCCAATGCCAATTATATTACGCAGTAATCTGTTCCTCAAATACACAACACTGTTGCCAAACCAGCATTTACCCAGGTCTTTCCTAAATATAAACATCCAATTCATAGCCATTCTTTTGCGATGTTTATTTAATATATTTATTTATTTATTTATATATTCAAGAGTTGTTACATTCTTGTACAGCCACTAGTACACGAAGCGTTTCAGGCAAGTCCTTAATCCTGTGTTCCCTGGAATACGACCACCGCGAAGAATAGTTTAACCACCAAGTACACATTTTACTGTTGAGTTAAACAGAGGCTACAGTTAAGGATTTGCGCCCAGTAAATCCTCCCCGGCCAGGATACGAACCCAGGACAAAGCGCTCGTGGAACGCCAGGCGAGCGTCTTCACCACTACGCCACGGAGTTGCATAACGTTGTATTGTGTGTTCTTTTATGCCCGCTAAAATAAGTGAAGTTCGATAAATATTTACCATCTCGATATTCATCTTAAGTTTATTAATAAAATGTGCGGGAATGTGAGGCGCCCCAACACCTGCGAACACGCTCCCAGCCAGATTCATGAAGCAGTTACACAAGCACTTACGAACCTGTACATGTTTTCTCAATCTTTGGTGGCTTTGCTTACAATTATTAAACAGTCAATGAGCTCCGAAGCACCAGGAGGCTGTTTATAACAATAACAACAGTTGATTGACAAGTTTTCATGCTTGTAAACCGTCTAATAAATGTAACCAAAGCCGTCAAAGATTAAGGAAAGATGTAAACGTTCGTAAGTACTTGCGCGCCTGAATCTGGTCCCTGGTTCCCACCGGCACGTGTGCTCTTGTTTCCCGCCACAACCGTCACTCCTCGCATACACACCAAGAAAATCTCTCTACGTTCCAAATCACAGCTGCATGGTCCAAATTTTGTCGGAGGTTCCCCAAGCAGCCCAGCGTCGAGTACATGATCTTGGTATCGCGTGCGGGATGATTGGTAGTTGGTACATCCTGTCCCGAGTATCAGGGTTGATCTTAATCATACGTGTACATGATGAGGGGCCTCGGCGGCCGCGCATCAGCCTCTTGTTTTGTTACCCGTCAGTGTTCCTGGGCCGGCTGGTGGAGCGCCGGTGGACCTGCAGGCCGGCTACTGCACAAACAGCACCAAATTATTTGGACGAAACTGTTAACGTTATTCTCACCAATTATATGCGAGAAAACATTGTTTAGTCAAATATGATTTGGTTATTCTAACCAAATTAGGCCTATCCCATTCGAGCGCTATGTTGGCTAGGTTATACTCATAACCTAACCAACTGAAAATACTGTACATTAAGTAAGTCGGGATCTTTCTAAGTCAAGCAGAAATTAAGCTGTATAACCAAAGCATATTTTACGTGGTCTTTAGCTAACCAAATCCAATTTGAGGTATGAATGTCTGCACACAATGGCACAGTGGGAGCCAGGCGCTGCTGGTACACCCACCACGCTCTCGCTTTTACGGGCTCACCATAGCCCGTGCTACATGGACATTTCGTTCTGAGTAGCTAAATCTAACACAACAACAAACAGAGCGTATTCCCAGTCCCAGCTTGAGTGTTGACATCTTCGCCAGTGGAAGCCTCTGGACTGAGAGCTTCCGAATAATTATTTTAATTTAACGTGAATACATTTGCCACCTGCTCAGCCTTGCCCTCTGGCCATACACAGTATATAATACTAATTAACACTAATGTAACAAAGGTCTACAGTTTGTATTATACGTGTCTGAAGCAAGTATTATACGAGAGTAAGTTGTGGCAACCAGTCAAGGCGAACACGATAAATTAGTAAAGTATTCTTACCTAATGTTTATGCTAAATTCCTTGTTGGGAGTCATGTTCACCTCGGGTGTAACAGCCAACAGCTGTATCCCGCTGTATTATCATCCTCGCTGGTAGAGTTGGTAGTAAGCACACGCACACACGCACACATACACGTACACGCACACGCACATACACGCACGCGGTTAAGAGGCAGGAGCCAGAGTAACCGTAAGAAAAAGTCAGACTTGCGAACGGTACCAAGTGGAGTATCTCAAGAATCAGTGTTGGGTCCAATTTATTTCTCATGTATATGTGAATTGCCATGTATATGTGAATCTACAAAAATTGAGTCATATGTTGATGTTGGCAGATGAGGCAAAATTAATGAGACGGATGAGGATTGTAGGACACTCCAAGAGGACTTGAACACGTTGCAGAAATGGTCGAAGAAATGGCTGCTGGACTAAATACGAGCAAGTGTAAAGTGATGGAGATGAGAACAAGAGACAGGAGACCAAAGGGCCAGTACACAATGAAGGGAAATTATCTCCCTGTGACCACACGAAAAGAAGACCTCGGAGTGGACATAACACCAAACCTAAATCTGGAGGCTCGTGTAAATAGGATAACGACAGCAGTGTACTCTACGCTAACAAAAATTAGAACATCATTCAGGAACCTAAATAAGGAGGCATTTAGATAGCTTACATGACCTACGGGAGATCTATCGTGGAGCCCATACCTAAATAAATAAATAACGAAGTTAAAAAATAGTTCTGAAGTTTGCGACGAGGCTTGCCCCTTCATTTCTGCGAGGGATGGGATATAAAGGGAGACTGAAGGAACTAAACCTGACGACGCTAGAAAAAATGGAGAGGGAGGGAAGACATTGACTTAGTCGGATTATACTTAGGGGATTGACAGAGTGGAAATAAAATAAATGTTTGAATACCAACAGAAAAAGGAGGCATGGGTGGAAGCTTGAGACTCAGATGACTTATAGAGATATTAAGAAGTTTTCATTTAGTGTAAAAGTAGTGGGAAAATGGAATGAGCTAAAGGAACAGGTTTAGAAGCAAATTTCATTAATAATTCTTAAAACATGTTGGGAAATATGGCAGGAGTCGTCGCTGTAGACAAGCGGCGGCTGGAAAATCTGATTCCACGATGGATCCTGCAGGCACAAATACCCGAGTAGTGTAGACTACACTACACAAATAGTGTAGTGTAGCTGAGTACACACATACACATAGGCGCCCTCTATAGGGCGCAGGTGGCTGTGTGGACAGCACGCTGGGCACGTAATCCTATGGCGAGAAACAAAATGGGCAGAGTTTCTTTCAGCCTGATGCCCCTGTTACCTATCGGTAAATAGGTACCTGGGAGTTAGACAATTGTTATGGGCTGCTTCTTAGGAGTGTGTGTGAAAAAGTTGATTGACAGTTGAGAGGCGAGCCGAAAGAGCAGAGTTCAACCACCGCAAGCACAACTAGGTGAATACACCACACAGCCATTCCAGTTATTAGTCTATTTTGGAGCAGCTTGCATTTAATAATGTGTTCCAGCTACGGGCAACCACTTCAGCTAATTACATATATTTCCAACCCCTCACGCTGAAGTTGTTTGTATCATTTCTGTGACTCATGTGTGCCTGGTTTGGGGTCGATATCTCCTGGTGATGCTGCTCCTAACTGATTCTTTGTCTACTTTGTGAATGACACTTACACCCCTATGTCCTCCCTGATCCCTTATTCCAATAGTGTTGTGAAGACCAGTTCTCTCAGCGTGTCTCCGTAGCTCACTTCCTGCCCCTCAACAACCAGTCTTGTTGCACATCTTTAGACTTTTTCTAGTTTGCATCTGAATTTTACTGGGTAAGGGTTCCCGTGCGGTGGCTGCAGAATGAAAAGTAAGTCACGCGTGTGTTGAACATTGCGTTCAACACATTCTTCTATGATCCTGGGAGGACGGGCTGGATCCTAAATCAGGACGGTTGATGGTTCAGCACACGCTCCCGACATTATTTAGCACGTGTGTGCTTCTGATGGCAAATTTGTATTCCTACGTTGCTCACATATTTATTTGCTGGAGCAAATAAATATAAGCGAGCGACGTAGAAACAACGCAGGAGGTAAGAACAAGAGAACTGGAGGAAACATAAGCGGTGGGCTAGACAATTCTCGCTCTAATTATTACAAGAAGCTTCTTAATTTACAGCTTTGAGAAATAAGTGACGTGCAACCCACGCATTATACTAGCGAATAAATACATATTAGTGCAACACGCTCAAAGTACAAAGTTTTAAACAAAGACCAAAAACAGATTTTGAAGACATTGTCCCCAAAAGCAAGACAATAATTAACCCAAAACAGGCTAAAATCTCTGCAAAAATGTTCAAGAGGGAAAGAGAATGTGTAACAGTCACTGGGATGTGGAGAGTGAGGAATGTAACAAGCGGAGCTCCGCAAGGGTCTGTCATATGACCAGTTGTGTTATACATTCAGCTACCGGAACAAGTTCCAAGTAGCACGGGCTATGGTGAGCCCGTAACTTACCTGGCACAGGAGCTGGGCAAGAAGCACGGGCTATGGTTAGCCTCGTGGACAGGAGATGTCTCCCGTGCATAAGACCAGCATTGGTCCTAATAAATGTAAGTGATGTGATGGAGAAAACAGACATGTTCATGTCCATGTTTACAGATAATACCAAACTGATAAGCATAATAAAGAGGGTGGATGGCTGCAGAGTGAAGGGGGGGGGAGATTTATATTACTGCAATGGTCCAATACGCATAACAAGGTAATAACAATAAGGCCAGGGAATAGGAAGCCAGAGAAACAACAGAAAAATACATTAAACTTTTGTGTTTAATACAAATAAAATCCACTAATTCATAAAATAAAATAAAAAATAAAAAAAAACAGTTTGGCGACCCTTCCCGGAAAGTATATAATGATAATACCACGGGGAGCATGTGCACGCCCGCCCCATACAGGGACAGTCTTTAAGAGCCTTGGTCAAGAAATCATTTACACAATTGTTTATCACCTTCTTGAGACTTCTTCTGCTAGAGTATACACAGCACTTACCTCTATAGCGCACATAATCAGAGATTCTCCACAAGGCTGCAACCATACCTTAACACGGGATACAAGGACAGGCTGAGAAAACGGAACCTTTCAACAATGGAAGAAAGAAGATCTGACAAGGACAGACTGTTTAGTGTGGCTGAGAAAAAGGGCCAATATTCAACAAGCAGTTACTTGACCACTTACGAAACCTATACATCTTCAATTGTGACGGCTTAGTCTGTATTTCAGGAGCTTGGAAACGCTGCGAGGACTTTCTCAACACAAGATTATTACGGCTGTAAAGAAGCTGAGAGCGCTCACGAGCTCATAAACTGTTCAATAAATGCACCTAAACCGCCATGATCAAGGGAATATGTACAGGTTTCCTACGTGTTTGGTAAATCCTGAACCCTTCCTCCGAATAGAAACGTTTTAATACTAAATGTAATAAGTACACTCCTGACTGTCTGCATAGTACATAAATACACTTAATTGTGCCGTTACATTTACCTCCCCATATATTCCTCATTTTCTGATAATACACTCAAAATTTTTAGGTTGAAGTTTTCGTGTTCAATTCGATGATTGATTGATAAAGATTAAGCCACCCAAGAGGTGGCACGGGCATGAATAGCCCGTAAGTGGTGGCCCTTTTGAGCCATTACCAGTATCAAGAGATGATACTGGAGATCTGTGCAGGCGCGACTGCACCCTGCGTGACGGAAGATGTCTCCCGGATCAAATGGTGTCAATTCTATATACACAAGTTTTAAATATAAAGAATTTATTTTTCAGTTTTATTAAACAATAGAGATTTATAAAAAAATTTAAAATATCCTGAGTTACTTTATAACTTATTGAAAGATTTTAGTTTTGTTTTATTAGTTTTATAAAATTGTAATATCAATATAGCTATAAGTTAAGTACTAATTATAATTAAGAAGCAATAAATACTATTTACATGCTTGTCCTCCTACACTCCCAAGGTTAGGTTAGGTCGTGGTTTTCTACACAGCTTTTCAGGTAAACTCTAATATTCACAATATTTTGGTGCGATGCTGGCGATTAAGTGTATTGATGTACTATGCCGATAGTCACGATTGTACTTATTACATTTAGTATTAAAACGTACTCTCTATTCGGAGGATGGGCTGTAAATCCTGGTCAAGGTGGAGAGGGCACAGGTGGACCCTGGCAAGTCATGCCAGTCATGGCAACGTAAAATATTCCTTCACTAGCGAAGTATAAACAAAATATAAAGTATATACAAAAATACAATGAGATAAGATATAATCAAACTCCATTCATAGTCTTACGAGCGGATATCATGAAGAACAAAAGAGTTGGGAATCATACAATACGTAAGAAGCAGCCAAAACGATGGAACCAGGAGCTGGAGCTTGACCCCGGCGTACACAGCTGGGCGAGTACTACAACTAAACAAGCAGAAAAACGCACACACAAACATCCACTTTTTACTTCCTCTCATGAGGAAATTAGTCAACATTTTAACACAAAGTTGCCTTCATGTGAAAACAAACTTATGGTAAACATGTAGAGACGTGTTAACACGTAGAGTGAGACGTGTTATCACGTAGAATGAGACGTGTTATCATGTAGAGTGAGACATGTTAACACGTAGAATGAGACATCTTAACACGTAGAGTGAGACATGTTAACACGTAGAGTGAGACGTGTTATCACGTAGAATGAGACGTGTTATCACGTAGAGTGAGACATGTTAACACGTAGAGTGAGACATGTTAACACGTAGAGTGAGACAGGTTAACACGTAGAGTGAGACATGTAAACACGTAGAATGAGACATGTAGACAAGGTGTGTAAACACCCTGACTGGTATGGACTGTTGTTAAAGATTCGCTACCTGGAACAAAGTTCCAAGTAGCACGGGCTATGGTGAGCCCGTAGTGCCTGGTATGGACTTGAGTAAACGTACAGTAATACCGTCTGGGCCGGCAGCAGCATTGCTACTTGCCTGGAGAGCAACAAGGATTCCCTCTGATGTAGAGACCTGTAAACATGTAGAGTGAGACATGTTAATATGCAGTGAGGCATGTTAACATGTAGAGTGAGACGGGCGGACAAGCACACACAAACAGGTGGACGGGCAGACACGCAGGTGGACGGACAGACAAGCACACACAAGCAGGTGGACGGACAGACAAGCACTCAAGCAGGTGGACGGACAGACAAGCAGACAGGTAGCCTGTTGGACAGACAACCAAAAGAAGACATAACAGATAAACATACACACACGTACAAGAAAAACTAAATTAAACAAAGGTAAAAGCGACAATGCATTATTAAATGAATTCATACATAGAGACAGACAGACAGAGAGAGAGAAGTATACCAAGAAAGAAGGTACGCGGGGTAAAAGACCAAGCTGTCTGATGAGACTTGAAGGTAATCTTGAGGAACTAAACTGTGAGCAGAATTTTAATGAACACAAATCCCCCTCGGAAGGATAGGCTACGACTGGAGGCTTCGAAATTGTAACGCTCGAAATTTGTAGAAATAAGATTTAATTTTTTTAATCATGAGAACAAATCATATTTACTACACATGTCTCGATGAATAAACCAACTCGTATGTAATATTCCTAGTGTGTTAAAGACATCTGTTATTTAGGGGTAAAAATCTTAAAAAAGTACCAAACAACCAATCTTAGCTCAAAGGTTTGTACAATACTAAATACCTTTTGTGTGGTTCACTGGAGGACGGGGGGGGGGGGGCGTATGTTATGAAGTGTAGGACCCGAGGCGCCCAGTGCTGCACTCCGGCGGCTGGCTATACCAGTAGGCCTCAAGGCTGCCATTGTGTATTGCTCGCCACACACCGCTCAAATACCGTGTGTGTGATCTGTTTTTACTACATGCTTACACGGCCACAAGCATGGAGGGACGTGCAGAGGTCAGACGGACGGACGGGGCGATAGACGGACGGACGGGCCGATGGACGGACGGACGGGCTGATGGACGGACTGACGGACGGATGGGAAGACGGACTGATGGGGAGACGGACCTATGGACGGACGGGGCGACGGATCACCCTGGCAAATATCTCGTCTGGCCACGAGCACTTGTTGGGCTTTCATTTTGCTACATGATGACTAGTTAGTGGGTACCAGGGACCAAGTTAACTTATCCTCTTCAACGCCTACACAGACTTGTTCTGTTGTAGGCATAATGTCATGTTGTTCTCAGGTAAATGGAGACAAAGTTCTTAGCTACCCATTTGTTTGTAATTATCAGTTACCTGACCTTTCTCTGCCTTCAACCTAATCTTGTTTGATTATATGAAAAGCTTTTAGGAATTCTCTTTGCCTGCCCATATATATGTACTTCATTTTTTTTCGGGCTCTACGGGCTCACCATAGCCCGTGCTACTTGGAGCTTCTTGTTCCAGGTAGCGAATCTTTAACAACAACAACATGTACTTCATAATTTCTTTTACTTTTCATGTTAAAACATTTTTACTAATTTGACAAACTCTTGTTCTAGACAAACTTCCCCATTTTTATTTTTGTGTATATAACTTTTTCTGGTAAGTTCTTTAGTCCCATGGTTATTCCTTTGGGGTTATTGTTATTCAACAATCAATTTATATGGTGTACTATTTTCCCGGGCTTTACTAAGAATGGTTTTAAATAATTTATAATTTGAAACTACAGGTAACCCAGTTGCCCGTCAAGGCCAGCCCACCTCCCATGTCAGTTCCGCACAATCTACGCTTAAGAAACTTCTTATTCCCTCAAAATTTGCTTTACGGAGCTCGGCAACCAAACAGTTTTCTCGCACACATTTTCCATGCTGTTATATCTGATTTCCTTGTGATCAGTGTTTCTTAACGCACTTCCTATTTCCTTGTGATCAGTGTTCCTACGCTTATTACATCACTTCCTATTTCGCAGTCACCTTGTCAGCTAGCTCTAGATACTAAGTCTAAACATTCTAGTGATATGCACTTCCTATGATTTTGTTTAAAGCAGCTAGTCGTCAATATTAGTACAATTGATATCTAATTGATAATTTAAGTCATCTATAACACGTTAAATTTAACCACATATTGAATGCTATTAGTCATCTATAACACTGTTAACCCGATGCCCTAGTTACCTTTATGCAGAAATACTTCCTCCACAACTCCTATTTGGCTATTATTATTTTCATATAATTTGATGCAAATAGTTTTTTATGTATGTCTTAGGTATAGCAATATAATTAATATTTTATCTGACATACTTATAATAGACGAGGAGCGGGAGTAGCAATACCAGTGTAAAATAATTTATATCCTAATTTATGTTGAGCTAATGTCCCTGTTTACTACATTCATCCACGTTTCTGTTAGCGCAATAATATCCAATGTTGCTGTGCACGCGAGCCTTAATTCGTCCGCTTTGTTTCTATACTGCCATTATTTGTTTAGTACACCTTAAGGGTGTTGTGTGGATGCCCGTGTTAACCCGTTCTTTTTACTAAAACACTTTTTCACTCATTTCTCAACTTTGCCCTTGCCAGCACACAACCTTATTGCCTCCTTTCCCAAATATATTCCCATACCTCTATCATCTAACAGTTTAAACACCATGCATCCCATCCCAAGTATAAAATTCTCATTGTCGGGGGCAAGAAACCTGTACTCATCTAGTTGTACTCACCTAGTTGTGTTTGCGGGGGTTGAGCTCGCTCTTTGGTCTCGCCTCTCAACTGTCAATCAACTGGTGTACAGATTCCTGAGCCTATTGGGCTCTATCATATCTATATTTGAAACTGTGTATGGAGTCAGCCTCCACCACATCACTACTTAATGCATTCCATTTGTTACCTACCCTGACACTGAAAAAATTCGTTCTAACGTCTCTGTGGCTCATCTGGGTACTAAGTTTCCACCTGCGTCCCCTTGTTCGTGTTCCACCCGTGCTAAAGAGTTTGTCTTTGTCCTCCCTGTCAATTCCCTGAGAATTTTGTAGGTGGTTATCATGTCTCGCCTTACTCTTCTGTTTTCCAGGGTTGTGAGGTTCAGCTCCCTTAGCCTTTCCTCGTAACTCATTCCTCTCAGTTCCCAGATCAGTCTGGTGGCATACCTCTGAATCTTCTCTAACTTCGTCTTGTGTTTAACTAGGTATGGACTCCAGCAGAGCTGCATACTCCAGGATCGGTCTTACGTAAGTGATATACAGGGTCCTGAACGATTTCTTACCAAGTTTCTAAAGGCATGAATGAATGTTTCTAAAGGCATGTATGAATGTTTGTGTGTATATATATATATTAAAGAGTAAGATTAATGATTCTAACACGAATCTTCTCAATATTTCTTAAGTTTGTCTTCACTGTCGAGGGAAGTTAAAAAATGACTCTCCAAAGTTCATTTTCACACTATATTATGGCCTGACGCCTAGGGATGCGTTTTGCAAGGTACTACTACATTTTCAAAGACAAATTTACCATGCTATTGCAAAGGCATATATTCTCTATGGGTGAGGTGGTACAGAACGTGGGTAAACAAGTGGATGAAAGGCATAGCATAAGGGATATTAGTTAGGGTATTACATGCATCGGCATAAGCAGATTATGTTCTTGCTGCTCTTGTCTCTGTGTTGGCTCGGGGTCTTGAAGTGGATAGAATGTAATTATGTGTTAACTGGTTGTTGATTGCTGGTATTGACTTTTTGATGTGTAGGGCCTCGTGATGTCTAATCTTCTGTTGTCGTTATACCTGTCGATTATTTCAGTGTTGCTTTTTTATATGTCTGGTGATGGTCTGATTGTGTGAGGATAAATTAATATGTTCCTTGATGGAGCCCTGTTGTTTGTGCATTGTTAATCGCCTAGAGAGACGTTGTTATCTTGCCTATATACTAAGATCTTTGGGCTTACATTCCCCAAGTGGGCATGTGAAGGCATAGACGACGTGTTCCTTCAAGGCGTTCTGTTTGGTGTCTGGGGGGTTCTTCATGATTAGGTTGGCCGTTTTTTTTTTTGTTTTTGTTGTAAACTGTCAATTGTATTTCTGATTTTTGTCTGTAGGGATAACGTTCCTATTAATAATATCTTTCAGGACACTTTCCTCTGTTTTATGAGCCGTCGAAAAAATTCCTGAAAACAGTCTAATAGG
>WNGS01169498.1:43743554-43755862 GCA_020271785.1 Procambarus virginalis
GAGGTCAGTGCAGCTTAATTACGCTGACAGTTTTACTATAAATATTTCAGAATCGAATTTTCCTTATAGGTCCTGTTATAGCAAGTGTTGACACGTGTTGTTATTACCTAATCAAAAGTTAAACCTTATTATTATACATCAAATTCGGTAATTAGAAGACTCTTGGAGAATGTGGCATTATTGCTCACAAACATATACATGCCAAATAATTAAGCTTGTGAGTATTTTTTAATCTACCATTTTTGCTTTCTCCTTGATTCCTATAAACATCTTATTACGTAAATATTGTAATTTAAATAATATAAAACTCTGAATATCCACAGAAGGTAAAAACGGAAATGCATGAGCCGACTCGACTCTCGCACCAAAGAAAAACTAATTTAAAATGGGAAATTAAAGCAATAGAGCAGACGCTGAATGAAACATAGAGACTAAATTAATTAAATTGGAACAGAAAGCCGTACAAGAGATAAAGAATACCAAAATATTTATTCTCATATGCGGAATCAAAATAAAAAACCTCGACCAGTATTGGACCTATACTTACAAGTGAAGGTTCATACACAGAGGATGACACAGAAATTAGTGAAATCATAAAGGATCAGTATGATGCTAGGTTTAGCACCCGAATTAACATGAAAATGGAAGTTTCGGACAGCTTCTTTAAATGATATCCAAACCCCTGACAATATAACTGATATTAACACGAATGCTGCAGATTTTGAAAGATAAATTAACAGTATACCCATGCTCTCGGCCCCAGGTCCCGACTTTTGGAATTCCATGTTTATACAAAAATGTAAAGTGCCAGTAGCACACATGCTCAGTGTAGTTTGGAAAAAAATCTCGGATACACAGGAGATATCAGAAGCACTTAAATCAGCAGAGATAGCTCCACTACACAAGGGTAGTAGCAAAGTTTCGGCTAAAAACTATAGACCAGTCACATTACCATTACACATAAATGTTTCTGAAAGATTGATTAGGAATCAAATCTCCAGTTTTAAGGAGAACGATGACCTTTACAACCCAGGTCAACATGGATTGAGAGCGGGAAGATCTTTGTCTTTCGCAATTACTCAACCTCTATGACAAAATCACGGAAATATTAGAAGAAAAACAAAATGCAGATGTTTACTCGGACTTCACAAAGACATTAAGTGTGACCGTGGAGTGATAACTTATAAAATGGAGATCAACAGGAATAACTGGTAAAGTTGGGCGTTGGATTGTAAATCTTCCGTCGAACAATGCAAAAAGTAACAATCAATCAAATAAAAATCAAGTCTGTGATCAGTGAAAAGATTTGTATTCTAGGACACAATCCTTGCACCATTCATTTCCTCATTCTCGCATTTGATACAGACAAAATACACGTCAAAGTTTTGTGTCATCCTTCGTAGATGAAAAATAATCAGCATGAAAATTATTTCTGTAAAATACACTAAAAAAATTACAACCAGATATTAATAAAGTCCTCGATTGGGCAACGGAAAATTAGCAGGCGATAAGCAATCTCAATAACGTGGCTGAAGATATGATGGCCAAACTACACACCACAAGATGAGTCGACGATGTTTCGGTCCGTCCTGGACCACTGTCACAATCGACTTGATAATGGTCCAGAACGGACCGAAACGTCGTCGTGTCTCCATCATCTGGTGTGTGGGTTGGTCATCAATGGAAAATAACAATGTTTAAACAGCGGTAAGTTCCAGTACTTCGGTATGGTATTAATGAAGAACTTAGACGAGATATAGGATACAAGACGCAATCAAATCTACTCACAGAAGGAAAACAAAATGTAAAAGAACTGGGAATTATAATGTCTGACGACCAGACGTTTAGCGAAAATAACCAAGCAAATCTAGCGTCGGCCAGGAAATTATAGAATGGATTATGAGATCGTTCCAATCCAGGAATCTCAGCATAATGTTAATATTGTTTAAATCACTGATGCTGTCCCACTTTGAGTACTGCTCGGTACTCGATTTCCTCTTTCAGAACACGAGAGATTTAATAAATAAGAGGAAATACAGAGAACATATACGTGTCTATCGCGCATAGACACGATAAAGCGCCTAAATTATTGGGACCGTCTCAAAGCTCTGGAAACGTACTCTCTGCAAAGGAGGCGCGAAAGGTTTCACATAATATATACATGGAAGATACTTAAAAGCCACGTCCCAAATTTGTACGGTAAAATAACATACTGGAGCGAAAGATACAGAAGGAAATGCAGAATAAAACCAGTAAAGGTGCCATAGGCACAATTGGAGAACACTGAACACCAGAGGTCCACGGCTGTTCAGTACTCAACCAACAAGCACATATTGCCGGTACAAAGATGAACTTTTTCAAGAAGCAATTAGACAAGCATCTGCAATTAGTGCTGGACCAACTGGGTTGTGATGAATATGGAGGCCTGCGGGCCGCCCCAAGCAACAGTCTGTTGGAGCAAGTTGTCATAAGTCAAGCCCGGCCACGACCTGGGTAGAAGAACTCTCTCCAGGTAAACTCCAGAAGGTGTTTAAAGTGGTTTTACAAGCTCAGACTAGAATTACATCACATGAAATATATAATTGTTGCATTGCATAGTAAATCTTCGGTACAGGTGTTTCAGTATGGATGAGTGAAGGATATATAAAGTAATGAAGGGATTCAAGATAGGATAATACCTTGGTGTAGGGAAGGAGAGGGAGGTGCTTACCTAACTGTGATGACAACGGCGGCAGGATTAGCTACACATTTCGCCCCACCTGCCGTAGTTGTACTTGTTGCATTTCTTCACAATTTCACGTTCGTTATCGTATCTGGCTTTAAAATTGTGGATAGAGTTGTGTCTAGTAGTTCCTTATGTCAGTGCATTCCACTTGTTGACCTCGCTTGTAGTTACGAATATTTCTTACATTTATTCGACTTACTTGCGTTTGGAGATGTTCTCCCGTCCCACTTGCCCTCAACTTACAGAGGTTGTCCTCGTCCACCACGTCCATGACCCATAGTGTGTGTGGTGGTCATATCTAGGCTCTTCTTCTAGGGTTGTGAGGGTCAATTTCCTTAATATGTCCTCGTAGCTTGGGCCTGTTATTGCACGCACTAGTCTTGTTGCAAACCTCTGAACGTTTTCATGCAGGCGATGAGTCACAATAACGTGGCTAAAGTATGTTGACCAGACCACACACTAGAAGGTGAAGGGACGACGACGTTTCGGTCCGTCCTGGACTATTCTCAAGTCAATAGAATCGACTTGAGAATGGTCCAGGATAGACCGAAACGTCGCCGTCCCTTCACCTTCTAGTGTGTGGTCTGGTCAACGTTTTCATATTTAGTTTAGTGTTTCTTCAGGTGCTGCATATTATAGAATTGGCCTAACCTAGGTTATATACTGTAGATTGCACTTAAAGAGTCCTTATTTAGGGTTTAAATGTGATTGTAATGTTTACCAACTTTTCATATGCTGTCAGTGTTATCCTGTTTACATGTGCCTCTTCTGTCAGTGTTGGAATTATATCCACTCCACACTATTTTTCTTTTCCCGATTCCTGTAGTTGTTTTCCTTCCGGAAGGAGCTTAGGGAAAGTAGGAAGGCAGGTGAGGGAAGGGAAGGTAGTATGGAGTTAAGGTAGGATGTTGGTGGTACCGTGGAGGTGAGGCCGGTGAGGGAGATAGAGAGGGATGGAGGGAGGGCGGGAGGAAGGAGTGAGGGAGTGAGGAGTGAGGGAGTGAGGCAGGCATTGGTGGAGAGCCGTGTCAGTGTGCGTGTGGCCGGCCACGAGCCCGACCACGCAGCGCTCACGGCGGCCCGGGCTGACAGCGGCCCTTGCAACCTCATAACCGGTTCTTGACCTGGCCCTCACCGCCCCTCATCTCCTCCCTCTACCACTCACGCCCATCACTCTCTCCACTCTTACCCAAGTGCAAGTAGTGACCAGCACTCAACTTGTAAACTATTAACTGTACTTCTCGCCGATTGGGACTGGTTATTGTCAGCCGATGAGTTTAGTGAACACGCGGGTGTGAAGGCTGTGTGGGAAATGTCCGCTGGGGCAACTTGGTGTGTGTGTACCATGTGTACTGCATCCCACCACCAGATACATAGCGTCCTGTGTACTACACCTCACACGGGAGATGCATAGCGTCCTGTGTACTACACCTCACACGGGAGATGCATAGCGTCCTGTGTACTACACCTCACACGGGAGGTACATAGCGTCCTGTGTACTACACCTCACACGGGAGATGCATAGCGTCCTGTGTACTACACCTCACACGGGAGATACATAGCGTCCTGTGTACTACACCTCACACGGGAGATGCATAGCGTCCTGTGTACTACACCTCACACGGGAGATACATAGCGTCCTGTGTACTACACCTCACACGGGAGATACATAGCGTCCTGTGTACTACACCTCACACGGGAGATACATAGCGTCCTGTGTACTACACCTCACACGGGAGATACATAGCGTCCTGTGTACTACACCTCACACGGGAGATACATAGCGTCCTGTGTACTACACCTCACACGGGAGATACATAGCGTCCTGTGTACTACACCTCACACGGGAGGTACATAGCGTCCTGTGTACTACACCTCACACGGGAGATACATAGCGTCCTGTGTACTACACCTCACACGGGAGATACATAGCGTCCTGTGTACTACACCTCACACGGGAGATACATAGCGTCCTGTGTACTACACCTGTCCCACTTCTGCTGGGTGCCCCAGCCGGACCTCAAATTCTCCGTTCGGAGGCTGATAACTCCTATGACCGTCCGCTTGTCTTAGTTGCTTCAGTGCCAAGGGTAAGTACCTAGTATTGACCGTCACGCCTGCACCATAACATACCCACACCGGATAGGGGCTTCAGTAGCCCGGCTTCAGTAGCCCCTATACCTATACATACTCACACGGGTAAAAACATTGCACATTTTCTTTCTATCTAACAAAGAAATTGATTTTATCAACAAATTTTATTCGTAACTGAATTACAAAGCCATAGAAGCTTTTGTCGCTGTATTAATATTACAAATATTGTATATACTCAGTTGAGGACCTTGTGTTCACCTGGTTGTATTCACCTAGTTGTGCTTGCGGGGGTTGAGCTCTGCTCTTTCGGCCCGCCTCTCAATTGTCAATCAACTGTTTCTACTACTACTATTTTTTTTCACACCACACACACACACACCCCAGGAAGCAGCCCGTGACAGCTGACGTACTAAAAAGTACTTTTCTCTAAAGTACTTTCTCTAAAGTACGACTACTAAAGAAAGTTTTTCTCTTCACTGAGCCCAGGTACTTATTTTACTGCTAGGTAACAGGGGCATAGGGTGAAAGAAACTCTGCTCATCGTTTCTTACCGGCGCCCGGGATCGAACCCGGGACCACAGGATCACGTGTCCAGCGTGCTGTCCGCTCGGCCACCGGCTACTGTGTGAGGTGTGGGGTGCCAGTAAGTGGGACCGGACGGTCACGCTATGGGGTCCCCTCGCAAGGTTATAACATCAACACACGGAGTTTAAATCTTGACTATTTATCGCTTTTATTGTGGAGAAAAACCATGAATGGTTGCCACCTACAGTGAGTGGTGTTGAGATCGCTGGGGGGGGGGGGGGGTTGCTGTGCTTACTTATTAGTCACTATCTTGAGGTTATCTTGAGATGATTTCGGGGCTTTTTTTTTAGTGTCCCCGCGGCCCGGTCCTCGACCAGGCCTCCACCCCCAGGAAGCAGTCCGTGATAGCTGACTAACACCCAGGTACCTATTTTACTGCTAGGTAACAGGGGCATAGGGTGAAAGAAACTCTGCCCATTGTTTCTCACCGGCGTCTGGGATCGAACCCAGGACCACAGGATCACAAGTCCAACGTGCTGTCCGCTCGGCCGACCGGCTCCGGGTAAGTGAGTTCTTTATACCCATCCTACAATCTTTGTTGTACCTGTTGCGTTATTGCTTAACTAATCTGACCTTCAAATCCATTGTCGAATCTGTTGTTAAAGTTGTGGATGGAGGTGACTTCCATAACTTGTTCTTTTCGGCGAGTTTCTACTTGTCCTCCTGTTCTCTTTTTCTCTCAATTTAAAAAGGTTGTCCTTGTCTCTTCCTATCAGTATTGCGTATGTTGCTTTAGTTTTAGGCTTCACAAAGTGTGGATTCCAGACCGGTACTGTGATTCAGAAGTCGGGCTGCGAGCAGCCGCCTCCATTAGCCAGGTTCACCGGCCGACCAACTAGGAGGCCTGGTTGGAGACTGGGCCGCGCGGACGTTGATCCTCGAAATCACTGCAAAGTAAGGAGTCCTCATTTAGGTTTCTAAACGATGTTGTTATTTTTACCAGTCTACCATGTTGCACCGATGTTATCCTGCTTGTGTGTGCATCTGGCATTAATGTTGGAACTATATCCACTCTTAAAAACTCCCTCCGATTATTATATTTGCATCCCCTTATGATGTAAATGCCTTCTGGTCTTCTTTCATTCCCGTCTTCATTACTTTACACTTGTTGGGATTGAATTCAAGCAACTATTTGTTTGACCACTCCTGAAGTTTGTGTTTGTCCTCCTGTAACTTTCTGCAATCCTCCTCTGCTTTTACATTCCTCATCAGTTTTACGTCATCTGCAAACATTGATATGTCCAAGCTTACTCCCTCCGGAAGGTGGTTCAAATACATTAGGAAGAGCAGTGGTCCCAGGACCTCGTGGGACCTCACTTGTTATATTCTTCCAGCTTGAAACCACCTCTTTGGCTTCTGACCTTCAGGTACAGGGAGCCGGTCGGCCGAGCGGACAGCACGCTGGACTTGTGATCCTGTGGTCCTGGGTTTGATCCCAGGCGCCGGCGAGAAACAATGGGCAGAGTTTCTTTCACCCTATGCCCCTGCTACCTAGCAGTAAATAGGTACCTGGGTGTTAGTCAGCTGTCATGGGCTGTCCTGGGGGTGGAGGTCTGGTCGAGGACCGGGCCGCGGGGACACTAAAAAATCCCCGGAACCATCTCAAGATAACCTCAAGATACTCCCTTACCTAGGTCAGTCATTCCCCAATTATCCCAGCCTGCCTCTTTATATTTTAATTTTGTGCACCAGTCTTTCACGAGGAACAGTGTCAGATGCGTTTGGAAAATACGGTCACCCAGCCTTCTTGTCCTGTCTTGTCTTAGTAATCCTATCATTGAACTGAGTCACGTTTGTCAGGCACTACTTTCCCTTCTAAATTCATGTTGACCTCTTGTCCCATAGTTGATCCTTTCTAGGTGCTCCACCATTCTCAACCAGATTACTTGCTACAACACTTTACACAAAATACTTGTCGATGACACTGGGTCTGTAACTTAAGACCTCCTTTTATCCCTTTTTTATATTGGAACTACGTTTGCCTTTTTCCAGATTTCTGGGAGATTTTTTGTCTCAATCATTTTATTAAGAATTTTAGAAGTTGGTGACAAAGTACTTCTGCAGTCTTCTTCAGCAGCCATAGTGAGATTAGGTCTGGTCCCATTGACTATTGTCACATCTTGTTCCTCGAGGTGTTTTCTTGCCTCTTACACAGTAACCACAATGCCATCCAATGTCCAATGTGTTCCCCTTTCATCTTACAACTTTGGTCTCCACGCTAGCTCTATTGTAAAGACCTGAAGTCTTATCCAGTTCCTCATATACTCATTATTTTCTGTGAGAATTCCTTCTCGTCCCCTTAATCTGAGTACATGATCTTGAGTTTTGTGTTTTCTCCTATATGGTCAAAGAACAGCTTGGCTGGGGCTTAACTTTTGCAGGAATGTCATTTCCAAATTGCCTCTGGGCTTCTGTGCTAACTTGGGTATAGTCATTATAGTTCTCTTCAATGTCTCTCTATGTCATCTTTACTTTTTTCCAGGTTTTTGTTCTTTATTTAAATAATAATAATAATAATGGAATAATAATGTACTGCTACACCCACGTGGTAGCAGGTGTGGGTGTGGTAGCAGGTGTGGGTGTGGTAGCAGGTGTGGGTGTGGTGTGGTAGCAGGTGAGTGTGGTGTGGTAGCAGGTGGGGTGTGGTGTGGTAGCAGGTGTGGGTGTGGTGTAGTAGCAGGTGTGGGTGCGGTGTGGTAGCAGGCGTGGGTGTGGTGTGGTAGCAGGTGTGGGTGTGTGTGGTAGCAGGTGTGGGTGTGGTGTAGTAGCAGGTGTGGGTGTGGTGTGGTAGCAGGTGAGTGTGGTGTGGTAGCAGGCGTGGGTGTGGTGTGGTAGCAGGTGTGGGTGTGGTGTGGTAGCAGGTGTGGGTGTGGTGTAGTAGCAGGTGTGGGAAAAAGCACGTGAAAAATCTGCCAGTCTGAAATCGTGGTTCTTGTTTTAACGACAGTCTGTCCAGTTCTTCAGCTTTTAATTATGATGTGTGTGTGTGTGTGTGTGTGTGTGTGTGGTGTGTGTGTGTGTGGTGGTGTGTGTGTGTGTGTGTGTACTCACCTAGTTGTACTCACCTAGTTGTGCTTGCGGGGGTTGAGCTCTGGCTCTTTGGTCTCGCCTCTCAACCGTCAATCAACAAGTGTACAGATTCCTGAGCCTATTGGGCTCTATCATATCTACACTTGAAACTGTGTATGGAGTCAGCCTCCACCAATCGCTTCCTAATGCATTCCATTTGTCAACCACTCTGACACTAAAAAAGTTCTTTCTAATATCTCTGTGGCTCATTTGGGCACTCAGTTTCACCTGTGTCCGCTTGTGCGTGTGCCCCTTGTGTTAAATAGACTGTGTTTATCTACCCTGTCAATTCCCTTCAGAATCTTGAATGTGGTGATCATGTCCCCTCTAACTCTTCTGTCTTCCAGCGAAGTGAGGTTTAATTCCGTAGTCTCTCCTTGTAGCTCATACCTCTCAGCTCGGGTACTAGTCTGGTGGCAAACCTTGAACCTTTCCAGTTTAGTCTTATCCTTGACTAGATATGGCCTCCATGCTGGGGCTGCATACTCCAGGATGGTCTGACATATGGTATACAAAGTTCTGAATGATTCTTTACACAAGTTTCTGAATGCCGTTGGTATGTTGGCCAGCCTGGCATATGCCGCTGATGTTATCCTCTTGATATGTGCTGCAGAAGACGGTCTGGCGTGATATCAACCCCAAGTCTTTTTCTTTCTCTGACTCCTGAAGAATTTCCTCTCCCAGATGATACCTTGTATCTGTCCTCATGCTCCCCCACCTATCTTCATTACATTACAATGTGTGTGTGTGTGTGTGTGGGTGTGTGGTGTGTGTGTGTGTGTGTGGTGTGTGGGGGTGTGTGTGTGAGAGTGTGAGTGAGTGTGTTTCAGTGAGTGTGTGTGTGTGAGTGTGTGTGTGTGTGTGTGTGTGAGAGTGTGGTGTGGGGACGTGGTGGTGTGTATGGGGGGGGGGTGAGATAGTGTGGGGGATGGAGGTGGTGAAATTGTTTGGGTGGTGAGTGTAGGGGGGGGGGGTGGTGGTAGTGAGTGTGTAGGGGGTGAGAGAGTGTAGGGGGTTGGTGGTGAGAGACTGTGGGGTGTGGGGGGGGGATGAGTGTGGAGGAAAGAGTGTGGAATGGTGGGGAGAGAGTGGCGTATTGTGGGAGAGTGAGAGTGGGGTGGGGGAAAGTGAGAGTGGGCTAGGGGAGAGAGGGAGTGGCGTCGGGGAGTGAGAGAGAAAGTGGGGTAGTGGAGAGAGGGAGATGGACCCAGGCACCTCTCCATACCCCTGGTGGGGTATAAACCGACTATGGTGTGGCCAAACTGTGAACCTGATGTATTGAATCGCCAGCGTAATGGCAAACACTCTTTTATTCTAAAAACTACTAATTAGAATACTTCAATAAATATATAATGCACACACCTGCCAGGGCTGGTGTTGACGGCGTCAGGTGTGTAGGGAGTTTCCCTCCCACTTCATCAGCTGATTGAGAGTAAACATGGCCGGCGCACTCCGTTGTGTCATCCACATTACTCTACACATACTTATACCCACTACACTAGTGCTACTTAGGTGACTCCCAACTTCAGCGAATACGTTATTTTTAGACACGCATAATGTATATTAAGTGCATGTTAATATTATTTGAGGTGAACAAACCCCAATATAGGCGTGTACTGAGGGAGCCAAAAGCGAGCCATCTGTTCATGATGAATAGTCTACTTGGTGGTAGAGGGTAATGAGACGTCAAAACCTCCTCCCTCTTGCTGTGATGCCTCGTGCCAACGGTAATCATCTGCTCCTCCAGAACTGACTATTATTCACCTCAAAATATACCTCGTTCTACATACTTGAGGGAACTGTATAAGTATTATTCAGTAGTATCTTTGTTAAAAGACTCCAACCGATTGACATATTTCTTAGATTATAAATATAATCTTGTGTTGTTATGTCAGGAAACAACTTTGGTAATGACCGCACTCCGTTCTCTACATCTGACACAGTCAAATTTGCAACTGTTTTGCCTAACATGAAACATACGAACCCAAGCAACCCACCAAACCTATGGGCAGTGGCTTAAAAAAACTATTAATATTGCAGGGTTTTAAGTTGTAACACATAGGTCAAAGTGATCGTTACCGTGAAAGATGCGACGTAATACATGAGAGGACAAGTTCGATAACATCAGCAACGAGACTGAAATGTTATAATGTCAACTACGTCCCGCTAGTAAATGTTAGAATGTCCCACGAATGACAACAGTATTCACTCCCCAGGCCAATATACATGCATGTGTTACTATATATGTTCAAATTGCTTTGGCTTCTAAAGCGGAATTGGCAACCCCTCTGCCTTCATCACCTCAGAGTTGAGGAAAGGCCAAAACCCTCACCTATTTCCGCTTTAAGAGCAAACCAATTTGAACATTTGTAGGAACCATATATTTCACACTTCATGAAAATCGGATGGGTGTCTCTAAATGCTAAGATTTCTTACGGAATTTAATTAGGCCTACTCCGACCAGCCTACGTCTGTGCTGTATCTCCGGCCATCTTGTCCCCCCCCTCCCTCAAAGCTGGGTGAAGCTAGCCCTATACATCTGGTTCCTAACTTTAGACACACACATGCGAACATTCTCTATTGTAGATATAGTCTGTATAGCTGACATTTATTTTTCAAAACCATTTTGTGTTTTAGTCCCACTATTTTACTTTAAAACACCAATTATTCAAGTAAAGGTAATAATGCATAGTGTAAAATGAATTATGAATGAGGAAAGGTTTGGATTAAGTCTGGGGAGTCCTGAGTCAGCCAGAGTCCTGGTACTTCAGACAGGCACCAGGGGAGACCCCGTGACTGCACCAGGGGAGAACCCGTGATCTGCACCAGGGGAGAACCCCGTGACCTGCACCAGGGGGAGAGAACCCCGTGACCTGCACCAGGGAGAGAAACCCCGTGACCTGCACCAGGGGAGAGAGAACCCCGTGACCTGCACCAGGGAGAGAGAACCCGTGACCTGCACCAGGGGGAGAGAACCCCGTGACCTGCACCAGGGGGGAGAACCGTGACTGCACCAGGGGAGAGACCCCGTGACCTGCACCAGTGGGAGAGAACCCCGTGACCTGCACCAGGGGGGAGAACCCCGTGACCTGCACCAGGGGGAGAGAACCCCGTGACCTGCACCAGGGGGAGAGAACCCCGTGACCTGCACCAGGGGGGGAGAAACCCCGTGACCTGCACCAGGGGGAGAGAACCCCGTGACCTGCACCAGTGGGAGAGAACCCCGTGACCTGCACCAGGGGAGAGAACCCCGGGACCTGCACCAGTGGGAGAGAACCCCGTGACCTGCACCAGGGGAGAACCCCGGACCTGCACCAGGGGAGAACCCCGTGACCTGCACCAGGGGGAGAGAACCCCGTGACCTGCACCAGGGGGAGAGAACCCCGTGACCTGCACCAGGGGAGAACCCCGTGACCTGACAGGGGAAAGAACCCCGTGACCTGCCAGGGGAGAGAACCCGTGACCTGCACCAGGGGAGAGAACCCGTGACCTGCACCAGGGGAGAACCCCGTGACCTGCACCAGGGGGAGAGAACCCCGTGACCTGCACCAGGGGGAGAGAACCCGTGACCTGCACCAGGGGGAGAGAAACCCCGTGACCTGCACCAGGGGAGAGACCCCCGTGACCTGCACCAGGGAGAGAGAACCCCGTGACCTGCACAGGGGAGAGAGAACCCCGTGACCTGCACCAGGGGAGAGAGAACCCCGTGACCTGCACCAAGGGAGAGAACCCCGTGACCTGCACCAGGGGAGAGAGAACCCGTGACCTGCACCAAGGGAGAGAGAACCCCGTGACCTGCACCAGGAGGAGAGAGAACCCCGTGACCTGCACCAGG
>WNGS01169498.1:43791157-43802409 GCA_020271785.1 Procambarus virginalis
CCTCCTCTATTATACACTTATCTGTAATTACCCTAAGTCCCTACGTGTAATACCTAAGTGTAGTTACAGGATGAGAGCTCGCTTGTGGTGTCTCCGCTTCCAGCCTCTTTTGTCATATAACGTGTTGACATCTTATTTGGAACTCTGTCGAAGGCCTTTTTAAGGTTCAGATAGATGCAGTCACCCAACCATCTCTTTCCTGTAAAATCTCTGTGGCTTAATCATAGAAACTGAGTAAATTTGTTACACAGGATCTTCCAGATCGAAAACCATACTGACGGTCTGATATTATTAGTTTATCTCCAGGTGTTCTACCCATTTAATCTTAATTATTTTTCCAATATTTTAACTATTAGACTGTCAAAGATACAGGTCTATAATTGAGGGGGGTCTTCCCTGCCACCACTTTTGTAGATTGGAACTATGTTGGTCTTTTTCCACCCGTCTGCTACGACTCCTGTACACAGGGATGCCTGAAAAATCAGGTGAAGTGGAATGCCGAGTTCAGATGCACATTCTCTCAGAACCCATGGTGGAACTCCATTTGGGCCAACTGCTCTGTTCTTACTTAGCTCCTTGAGCATATTTTTCCACTTCGTCTCTAGACACCACTATGTGCTTGCTCTATGTTGTTCTCTGGAATTCTTATTGTGTCTGCTTCTCTGAATATTTCATTTTGTACAAACAAACTTTGGAACTTTTCGTTTATGTTTCACACATTTCATTTTCATTTTCCGTGAATCCGTTTCCCATTTTCAACCTCTTGATATTATCCTTTACTTGCAGTTTGTTGTTTATGTGTGTGCATGTCCTTGTGTGTGTATGATTTGGACAGATTCTTTGTACATGCCAGGTGTATTCAGAAGTGGCTCAGCTTTTTTGAGCCTATACTACTTCTTTCATGATTTTCTCAACTTCCCGGGCTGACCCTCAGTGGCTCTCCAGTGCAATTACTAGTACAGTACTACAAAGACATCCACAAAACCACCAGGCTTCTAGACTTGTACAGGCCTCCAGAACACCAGGACCAGACCCATGAGTGCTGCAGTAAGACATCTTGTTAATAAAAAAGGCAAATTACAGTGCAGGTGCAGTAATGTGATAATTAACAATAAAATCTTTGACTAAAATAACCAACTAGCACTGATGTTTGAACACATGTATTGACTTGTGTTTTGAGGTTGGAGATGATTGGGGTTTTCTTTGCTTAAGGGTGTAATTACCTAAGTGTAATTACCCAAGTGTAGTTACAGATGAGAGCTACGCACGTGGTGTCGCATCTCCCCAGCACTCTTTGTCATATAATGAACCCTAGTGTCATAGAACTCTGGTGTGCCTAGGGTTCTGTGTTGACATGTATATTATGATGTACCACTTACACCTTTCCTAACTGCCGTGTCCCTTAGGCTGAACTCGCATGTGTTCCTACTTGGATTTTCTTCAGGGCTTGGCAAGCTCCCTGGGGACTTAGCTGTCCACATGTTTGGCATGGACCTGCCACCAAGCCTGTTCTCACTGCATGTGATTTTGAAGGAGGTACCTCAGTTCTATGCACTGGTCATCTTCTGCCTATTCCATAGGCAGAGGATAGTGACACCTTCTACCCTGAGGCCTGTGATGTGTGTCACCATTGGATCTTTGTTGTAGCTCAGCCTGGTAAGCACTGGGCTTATTAGGTGGCAGCTTCTTTATGGGAAAGGTTTGCCCGAATGCATTGTTAGTGGCTTGGTATTGACATCTATGGTTAGCTCCATTAAATTTTGTGAGCCAACCACATTTCTAATCTGATTATTTTAGATATGATCTAATTATTAGTTAATAAATGGTAGAATCTGGCTCCATTAACTAATTAATGGAGCTAACTACATTTCTTAATGTGGTTAGCTCCATTAAGTTTTTGTGATTTGGATTTGAAACTGTTGGTTTTGTCCATTGCTCCAAGTTTGCTACTTCATCTCTTGCCTCTGGTTTGTCTGGTTTTGTTTGACAGGTCTCTGGTCCAACATCTTTGCTTAGGACTCCAAAACATTGGAGGGTTTCAGAGTCAGGGCTTGGTTCTTCTTGGAAGCTGGGTCATCTCTCGGGGGTTGCCCCTTCCATGTCGGCAGCAGAGCTAGTTGAATCTGCCAGTTTCTGCTACCTTCTTTGAGGGGTCTTCATGTGGGTGCAGATGCCTTTCCTTCATATGGACAAAGGCATTCCCTCTTGTGGGGGTATGCCTTTGTGTCCCCATCTCTAATAGATTTAAGACAGTTGAGTTTTGCTGGATTCCCAGCCATATTGGTGTCTCTTTAAATGAGCGTGCGGACGCTGCTGTTAGGGAAGCTATCCACACTTGTCCCATCTCCCGTAAAGGTATTCCTTATTGCGACTTTTACCCAGTTATTCATTTTTTCATCCTTGCCTGTTGGCAGGGTTGTTTTGGACTTCTGTTACTGGTAATAAACTGTGTACTACTTTTAAGAGTAGTGTGCCCCTGTGGCCTTCTTTCTACCACCGTAACCGGCTGTGGGAAACGGCTCTGGCAAGGTTGCGTATTGGCCATAAGCACTTAACTCACGGACACTTAATGGAGCGCTGTCCTGCTCCTTATTGTCCTAACTGCATTCTCCCTCTTACAGTTGTGCATATCCTTGTTGAATGTCCTGACTTCCAGAACGAGCGTGTGTCTTGCCTTCCGACCTTCCCCCACGGTCACTCGTCCCTCAATAGAATTCTTGGTAAATCGGATACTTTTGATATTGTTCGCCTTATGCGTTTCTGTTCTCATATTGGCATCCTCAGTGATATTTAGTGCCCTCTGATTATCCCGCACATTTGATGGTGCTACATAGCCTTCCTGGCTTGGTGCCTTATTATAATTATAATAAGATAATTACTTACTTTCTGTCCCACAAGTACATGGGTGAGGAATTGTGCTCTGTTCTGAGGTCTTTGACTTTTAATGGGCCTCAAAGGCTGTGGGCCTCGAAGGCTGTGGAAGGGGCCTGAGTTCATGGGTGCCCTGAAACCCTGCATGGTTTCTGGTACCTTCTGCAAAGTTTCTCACTCTGTATGAAGGATTTTACTCCAGCCTGTCCTAATGTTTCCAACATCAGTAAACGGTCAATTTCTTTTTCTTTGCGATACATGCATTTTGCATGAAGGTTTCTCCTGATGACTGCACGAGTGGTGATGTTGAAAGATGCGGCACTCACAGTGGCGCATCAATGTTCATAATTTGGCAAGGATTGAAGGTTATCGATGTTTTCTATTTGTGTGAGGATAATGAGAAAAATAAACATATGAATGAAAATGGACTCAGTATAGCAAATATGAGGAGTTGTGTTAATGGTGGTATTAAAGTGTTGCTGTTTTATGAAAAATATGTGGTTTAATAAGGAGACTGAGTTTGTGAGTCGAAGTATGTTTTGGAGTTAGTCATAATTCAGATAGGTTAGGGTAGGTTAGAGTACATTAAGTAGCATGGAGTTAATGTGTATAAGGTTAGGTTAGGTTGGGGTAGGTTAGGTGATGATGGGTTATGTTATGTTGTCGAATTTCAGTTTGTTACTGGTCTTCTTTGACGAGCCAGTAGTACACTGTGTTGAATATCGGAGTGGTTGGAGGATGTGCCATGGGAGAGTGTGGTTTATGTGGTTTTTCAGTCAAGGTGCCAGGTTGCTGGGGGGTTTGTACAGCTGGGGTTTTCATACTCTTGGTGCCGGTAGTTGGGGTTTGTGGCAAGTGACTTGGGTAAGGCATGCTAAGGAGCTATCTAGGATTTTTTCCCAGCATCAGTTCAAACGATTTGTATACAGCAATGGTAGCTGTGTTAAAGGGAATGTCATTGTCTGGACATGTCGATGGGGTGTCTGTTGGGTCAGCCTCGAGGATGGGTTGGTGTACTTGTGTAAAGAATTTAATTAGGAGTCGGTCCAGCATCTTTTCTAGCACATTTTCAATGCTAGTGACGAGTTTCAACAAGATCGGGACTTAGTTGTACGTTTTGTGGAAGAGGATTGGACTGAGTGTGCAGGATTGTCAGTAGCAGACATATCAGGTACATGCAAAGGTTGTGGTTGAGTGTGAGGTAGAGATTCATGATGGACTGAGTTAGGTTGTTTCAGTGCACTACTGTATTGCAGACTGTTGGTAGGGAGAACCTTAGTTTTTGCTGCTATGTATGACGGACATTGTTTGAATGTACATACATGATCACATGACACCACAGTTTGAGCAGGTGAGTATAGCTGATGCACAGTCTTGTGTGTAATGGGATTCAGAGCATTTCCCACATTTGATGTCCTTGGTGCAGTCTTTCGAGGTATGGTTAAAAATCTTTACATCTAAAGCACTGAATGGGACATTGTATGTACACCTCTAGTTTATGGAGGAAGCCATTAATCCAAACCCGATTAGGGGAAAGTAGTAAAGTATAGAAAAGTAAGTAGGGCAGTGCCTGTATCACTCGGTTCTCCATTTGTTCTACGCATTAATTTTTTGACTCCGAAGATGAATGTCATTTGCCTGTAGTTGTGCCTTAATGTCGTTTGCACTAATATCTACAACATGTAGGGTTACATATTTTGCTAAGTGGTCACCTAGTGGTTTGTAGCATTTGACTTTGTATCCACAGATGTCAGTAACATCTCCTAGCCTATCATAGGACCCAAAACATAAAACGGGACAGTACGTCACTTTTGCAAGCCACTTCCATTTTCTAGTATGACAATTTTTGGCCTTATGTAACGCATATGAGCGAAAAGGGACATTCTTTGAAGGACAGGTTGTGTACTCATGCTTCAGCTATCTTTGAGCTTGATTTCTTGGTTGCTGCTGCCCATTTATTTTGCTCCTGTACTGTTTGCCATTCAAAGCCTCGGATTTGTCCATTTTATAGAGGTTTCTGATATCCTTTCTTTCACTTTCGTGATAAAGTACTGTGGATTTGTTTTGGTCCCTTCTCCAGAATCAAGACCTCACATCTTTGACCCAGCCTCTCGTGTTTTGGGTCCACTTTCTCCTATTGGCCTAGTTACAAGGTTCTGGCTTCCTCTTGGCTTGCAGACAATCCTTTTCTTTCCCTGGGGAGTGGCATGTCTTTTGCCAAGCCCAAATGCTCAACTGGCATGAGGTGGAGTCAGTCTTTGAGATGTTTTTTGGGCATTAGCTCCTTTGCTTCCCTTGAAGTTTGCCCTTTCTCAAACTCTGCCCCTAGATGTGGGTAACCGCATGTTTGGTTGCCTTCACTTTCTGTGGCCCAAGCTGTGAAGCATCAGACTCGGTTCCAACTTTTCTCCCTTGTGTGTGTCTGGGCTGTGGTGATGTTCTCCTGTCAGCTCTAGGGCTTGTTCGGATGTGCTGGTAGTGGTGCCGGGGGTCACTGCCTTGCAGTCTAAAGCCGAGGCTGTGGAGGCTTTTCTAAAATTGTTCATTCCTCTCTGGGAGGTGGTGGCAGACTTCTTTTTTGTCTCAGTTGGCACTCTGGTGAACTGTCCTAGCTCATGTTATAGTCTTAGTTTGCTCCCTTTCTCCTTTGTCCTCCTCCCCATTCTCTCTCCGTTTCCCTGAGAAGGCTGTTTTATCTGTTTTCTCAGTAGCGGCTGTTGCATTCCAGCCTCTTAGTAGCTGAATTCTGTCCTTGCTGCTCAAGGGTGGTCTTCCAAGTTAAGGCCATGCCTTTTCTCAGTCAGGGTTGATATCCAGAGGTGCCAGATTCTTGAACCTATGAACCTCTATCTACTTTTGCTTCCTCTGGCGTGGACTCCCAGTTAGTCCTTTGTTTGCAAGTTGAGGATCTGGTTCTTTCTCAGCTGGCTTGATTTGGGTTCTTGGTCAACTGGATGAAGTCCCATTTTGTTCTGTAGCAGGGTTTAGATTTGGCTGGGCCTCACTTGATATTCTTGGTTGACTTCCCTTTCCTTGCCACTGAATGCCCTGTTTCATTTGGATGCACAACTCCAGCTGGTGTTGGAAAATACCTGGGTTACCCCTTTGGAATTCATTCTGTAGTGCCGGCCTTCTCTGTTGCTCGTTGTATTCCAGGACACCTAGGCTCTAAGTTGGAGCTTCTTAACTTGCAATGACCTGGCCCTCCCAAGGTTGGTGGTTGGAGCCATTCCTAAGTGCGCACAGTAAGGTGCATGTGTTTGCAGCTGTGTGGCATGCCTTGAGGAGGATTTTACTTTCTTGAGGCTCCATGCACTGGTTCCATTCCGAATACCCCCAGTGATTCTTGCTTGAATTGCTTTGGTCCATCCACCTTTGGAGCTGGAGAATTTGTGTAGCTCAGTTTCTGGATTCTCAGGATTTGGCTCATCATGTGGTTTTCATTTTCACCCATTTCTTGATGGGTGAAACCAAACAGGTTTTCACTTCTGTCCTATTTCCCTCCCTTTAGCTCTGCACAATGTTGGGCTCCTAAGGTTGATCCTCTTCGCGTCATATTGGTTCCAGCACTTCACTCTCACCAGCATGGCTTCATTCTCTGAACATGAAGCTCTTGCAGTGGATGCCTTAGATGCAGAGCAAAAACCTAGTTGTTGATCTGGGTTTTGTCCAGTCTGGAATTGTACTTTGGGAAATGTGATTCTTCTGAGTCCTCGTTGACTGGTTCAGCCCTTGGTTTCTGGCTCTTTTCACCTGGTATCTGGACCCCAGGTGTTTCTCCATGGCTCTGCCTCTTTTACTAGATTGGCTCAGCAACTTTCCTCACAGTTTCAGCCGTCTCCTCTGCTCTGTGCATCTGGAGTTTTTGATGTGGGGTCTTTTGCTACTTGCTTGACGAGCAGGTGACTGGTTATTGGTGTTCTACCTGCATCTTTCTTCATGGAGGCATGAAGAAGCTGCTTGGCACTCATTTTTCCTCTTCTATCTCTTTTTCTTCTTTCTTTTGTTTCAATCTGGGTGGTGCTGTCCGTTTTATCATAGGGGTTCTTGGCCAACATCTGATACCTATTGCTGTCATCTCTTTTCAATTGCCATTGAAGGAATCACTGTTGCTTGTGTTCAGCATCGATTCATCTTCTGTGGTATTTCCTGGGTTGTCTCAAGCATTTTTCACATCCGGTCTGCTCATGCATCTCGTAAGCTATCTGGGTCTCTTGCCAGAGTTTTGAGGTTTCTCTTCTTAGTTTACAGTTTTCCCTTTGGCCAGATGTGTCTTTTACAAGGGGATGATTCTGTTGACACCTACAATGGCTGGGTGTTGAAGACCTTCATTATCTTCTCCAGAGGCATTGGTTCTGCTGCTTTGGCCTTGGTGAGCATCTTGTTCGTCTGCAGCCGTCACCATCTTTCCTGACAATGTATGAGTTGGCTATCTTCCAAAGGAGTTCTTTGATTGATGCTTGGTTGGTCTGGCTGGGGGTGCATAGTTTGTTGTGTCTAGCAGAGTCTTTTTGCTGCTACCTGAAGACCACCAGTTCTGCCTCGGTTGACATGTTGTGTCGTTTTCTCTGTATGATGTGCCTTAATGTGTTCTTGTCTCCCCATTCCAAGGCTTACATTTCCATGGCTGTAAGCAGTGTCATTAAGTCTAGCCTACCTGAGGTTTGCCCTTGATTCTGCAATGTTCTCAAGTATGCTGCTTTGGCAGCAGTTTTCTCTGACATGGGTTGATATTCAGACTCGTGAATTTTGGTGGTCTAACAGGGTCCTGACAGCCCAGATATCTTTAGTGTCCTTGGTCCCAATCAGTCTTGTGTTGCTTTGGGCCATGTTCCTGACCGGGTCCCTTCTTCATCTCAGTACCTGCCACTTTGCCTCTCATGTGATTTAGCTTCAGGGAACCACCAAAGGGGTCTTCTTGAGAACCCCAGCATTTAATGCAATAGAACACCTCATTCTGATAGAGCCCCTGTGGCTCTATGACTTTTCCCTCCCTCCCCCTTTCCTCCCTTTTGGGTTTGTCTGGTATGCTGGTAGGTCTCCAGAACTGAACAGGGAAAAACTGGCTGGGGGCCAGGTGCTGCTTAGTGGCAAGTATCGGTACTAACTTTATAAGATTCAAGCTAGTTTTGAGTAAGCCTGTTGTTTTGTTTGAATAGTTTGTGGAGTAGTTTGGTGGTTTTGATGCTTAATTTTCTTTGAATCATGCAGTTGTCTGTAAAGCTTTGCTAACTTTTTGGATGGGGTGATGGTTGTCACTCACTCCCTGTGTCTCTATGAGAGGGTCAGGTTCTGGCTGTAGTCACCAGTAGGCCAAGCAGAACTACTGCAACTGATGTGACCTATTAGAAGGAAGCAGTGTCAGATAGCTTTAGGAATCCACCAGGGCTCTACCTGAAAGAGGTGCTTCATTGCATTCGATGTTTTTTTTTTTTTGTGGTAGTTTATAATCATTCCCAGACTGTTTTTTTCTCAGATGCCTTTGGGTATATATAGTCAATGATTTGCAAACACTTAAAGTTATTGATGTTCTCAGTGGACTAATTTTGTATTTATTTTTTCTTGAGGATTATAAATAAACCTGTAGTATGAATTTATAGAGGAGTCTTTCTATAAAATAGCACTGGAATGGGTGCTGTGCATGCAATATCCATGAAAATATTAACAAAAAATTCCAGTGTCAGGAAATTCATTGAACATCCAAATTTCTGGACACACTAGCAGTAATCTCCAAGCAAAAGATGCATTACCCATTTGTAAAGAAATTTTGTCAGTAAAACCATGCATATTATGGTCTATATTATACTGTACTCCATTTCCAAATTATTAGACAACATTCTTAGAATAACATACCTGAGCCTAGATTCAACGAGCATTTATGCATCTACTTACGGACCGGCACAATTTTTCTCCATCTTTGGTGGCTGTTTACATTTATTAAACAGTTTATGAAGTGTCGAAACTTCCCAACCAAATGTTATTAATACTGTAATATTGTTATAAACAGCCTCCCAGTGCTTCAGAGCTCATATACTGTTTAATGAATGTAAACAAAGCTACCAAAGATTGAGGAAAGATGAACAGGTTCATAAGTACAAGGCTTGTGAAACTGCTTGATGAATTTGACTCCTTGATTCCTGGATCTTCAGCCTAATAGGTGTTCAGCATTATCTTGGTTTCAGAAAATATGCTCATGTAGATTAATGTTGAATTTGGCACATTATTTATAACACTAGGAGTGGAGTGTGTGTGTCAGCGTGCTTGTGTGTTGTTATTGCCTGTGTGTGTTAATTTTGTTTCATCACCATAAATCATAATCATTCATCACATATCATTAATAATTTGTGTACAAGTGTTTTTCTGGGGGGGGGGGGGGGAAGCCCCTGTCGGGTCTCTGGAGCTATCCAGGCTGATATGGATATATTAGACTTTGGCATCAGTCAATGTAAATGGAGTTCTAGGCCTACCAGTGACCATGAACCAGAACCTGACCCCCCTCAAAGAGACACGAGGAGCAATGGCCTATAGAAATACACGTGTGGGTATGGAGCATTCTATGTCTGCCATTGACCAAGTCAGGCACCCCAGAAAGGCAAGCATTCCAAAACAAACCCCATTATGATTGAAACTACTACTGAAATTCAAACAAATGGACAGAACTCCCCAAATGAAAACGAGCAAACGAGCATGACGGCACCACATGCTGCGCCGCCATCTTCACAGTTCCCCCTTCCTGGAAGGGGGAGCTTCCAGACCCCTGATGCCGGCTACCCACACCTCAGTTCTTCACCTGATGTGAATGGCTGGTGTGGGCTCCCAGTCAGTCCGCGTGTCTGCTCGCCAGAGATTTGGTTCTTTCCGAGCTAGCCGGGTTCGGGTTCTTGGTGAACTGGAGGAAGTCCCACCTGGTTCCCTCTCAGGTTTGGACTTGGTTGGGTCTTGTGTGACTCTCGGACCGCTTCCTTGTCTCTCCCTCCGGAGTCTCTGCTTTGCCTGCTGTCCTGCCTTCACATGTTTCTGGGAACCTCCCGGGTCACTCAGGCCCACAGCACGGTGTGGGAGTTCGCAGCGGTTTGGCTGGTGCTTCGGAAGGTTCGGGTCACTCGCGGATCGATGATCAGGCTCCATTCAGACTGCTCCCCGGTGGTTCATTGCCTGAACTGTGGGGGTTCGATGTGGTCCTTGGCTCTTTGGGGCTGGTCGCTTCAGGTGGCTCGGCTGCCGAGTTTTCGGGGTTTGGCTCTCCTGGCAGTTCACATTGGGGGGGGGGGTCCAACATCCTGATGGACGGTCTGTCTTGGTTCATTCCCCTGTCTACGGAATGGACGGTTGATGCCGACTTGTTCAATTGGCTCTGCCAGACATATGGGCTCCCGGAGGTGGACCTATACGCATCGGCATGATCGAGGCACCTCCTGGTATATGTGGTGCCCTGTCCCCGACTGCGAGGCTGTCAGGGTCAATGCTTTTCGGCAGGACTGGTTAAGGTGGGGTTATCTGTACCTCTTTTCTTCAGTTCAGCTATTGCTTCAGGTCCTAGCTCGCTTGGAGACTTCCCAGGGGAGAGTAGTCCTCTTGGCCCCTTGGTAGCTGGCCCTGCCTTGGTTTCAGGCGCTGCTTGCTCGGTGTCCGATCCCGGGGGTTTTCCCGCAGTCCTGCCTCTATCAGCAGATCGATCTGGTCCTTTACGTGGCTAGTTCAATCTACTCCTCGAGTCTTCGCATTTGGTATTTTTGACTCGAGTGTATCACCATCTGTATGGTGATCAGGTGGCTTCATTAATGGTGTCTCAACTACTTGCTTTGTCTCTGCGGCCGTATGGAGTTTCCTGGCGGTCCTTCCATTTCTTTTTGTCTTTACGTAGGTATACTTCGCTTTCTGTTAGGGTTATCGTGTTCTTTCTTTTGTGGTTGTTTCAGGACCATCGTCTTATGCCGAAAACTGTCGCCTCGTATTGTGCGGCGCTGTCAGAGCCACTGCAGCTTGCTTTCAGCATTAATGTTACTTCTGTGTCATTTCGCAAGCTGTCTCGGGCGTTGTTTCACCTTCTGCCTGCTCATGCACTGCCTGAGCCATCCTGGTCATTGGACCGGTGCTCTCTTATCTCTCTTCCCCTCGGTTTGTATTGGCTCCTTCGGTTCAGGAATGTTTCTTTAAGGCTTCTTCTCTAAGGGTTGTTGATGCTGGGTTGGTTAGGCCTGGGTGCATCATGTGTTGTGTCTGGTTGCAGCTTCCGTTTTTTTTGCGTGCCAAGGCCTCTGTTTCCAGGGACGCGTTTTGGGTTGACCTGGTTTTCCCTTATTCCCTCTTCCAGGGTTCAGGTCTCTCAGGTTGTCCACGGAGTTATTCGGTCCAGCCAGCCTGCGGTCTATCCCCGTACC
>WNGS01169498.1:43809840-43835548 GCA_020271785.1 Procambarus virginalis
GACTAGCCAATTTAGTTAGTATTATATGGCACTGTACTCTATACAGTATAAAAGACATGTTTCCTTGACTCACTACACATTTTGGTTGGCGATCCATCGAGTTAAGTAAGATTCACTCATCTCATGACCAGTATCATAACTAGTTAGGTACAATTGACTAGTTACTCGGACTGGCATCACAGTGTATTTTCAATCAAACCCCTGCAGGGGTCATAACAAGATTGCTACAGAGTTACAGGAAATCCCTCATACAGTCCAGAATGTAGTTGGGGGTTGAGGACCTTAATAGTTATAAATACTAAACCAATAACAACCAGAGCTAATTAGTAAATTATTATCACCATCCTACCTGGCTACCTCAGCCTAACACCATCCACAGTCTACATAAGATCTACCAGTGGTATACAAATTATATGAACATGTTTGCTGATGATGCTAAGATAATAGGAAGGATAAGAAACTAGATGATTGTCATGCCCTTCAAGATGACCTGGACAAAAAGGTTATATGGGCACCACTTGGCAAATGGATTAATTGTAAATTCATGTTATGGATGTGGAATAGGAGAACATAGAGCCCCACAGCCTATATATTATGTGAGAAATCTTAGAATCTGTTGATAAGAGATTCTAGGGGGTATTATGATAGAAACACACCTGGCAAGAAGATCTTAGTGCGAGGGCCTATGCCACGCTTTCTAACTTCAGAATTGCGTTTTAAATATGGATGGCATAATAAAAAGAAATTGTCAGTACTTTGTTTTAGCCAAAGCTGAATATGCAGCGTTGTGTGGTGCCCATATCTATAGAAGCACATCAACAAACTGGAAAAGGTGCAAAGACATGCCACTAAGTGGCTCCCAGAACTGAAGGCAGAGCTACAAGGAGGAGGTTAGAGGCATTAAATATGCCAAAACTAGAAGACAGAAGAGAAGAGGTGATATGATCACTACATACAAAATAGTAACAGGAATTGATAAAATCGATAGGGAAGATTTCCTGAGACCGAGAGGACTTTAAGAACAAGAGGTCATAGATTTAACTAACTAACCAACACAGAGCCAAGAAATATAAGAAAATTCACTTTCGCAAACAGAGGTAGACGGTTGGAACAAGTTAGGTGATGAGAAGGTGGTGGAGGCCAAGACTGTCAGTAGTTTCAAAGCGTTAATGACAAAGAGTGCTGGGAAGACGGGACCCGCTGAGCAGATAGCCTCTATCATCCGCGCTAACTATCGATCCTTAGGATGACGGAACAGCATAGTACCAAGATTAATACCCTAACACAAGCTTGAATTCCTCCAAGTTCAATCATGGCAGTTCGACTAGCAAACAGGCACCAGTTCTCATACAAATTGATACCTTTGTCTCTTTTTCCTCTGGTGTTGTTACTAGGATTCTTCCTATTCCTTTCAGTCAGGGGTGGGAGAAGCTGGTGTACGTGTGGTTTTACATTCTGGACTGTAGAGTCCATGAAATTAAAATATTTGTTAAAATGAGCGCCTTTAGATTAGCGGAACAATTTGATACCAAAATGAATGGCATAGCACAAAAATTGAAGTGAGAGAAAACTGAAAATGGTATACACATTTTAGGTGTGGGTGTTTATGGTGTGTGCGCGATGGGTGACTCACTCACGGAACGCTAGTCCTAGTGTCATCCGTATCATATGCCATATTAAAGGGAAGGCTGTCTTGTATTTTAAATCAGTGCAGACCATCCACAGAGGCAAAGATTTGCATGAGGTTTGTACACGGGTTTTTCACAATGGTTTTTTCCTTTAATAATAATTTTGATAAAGGAAATCCTATGTACATGTTCTGAATAATCCATACCAAAAGGACTTGTCCAGTGTTGTCATTCTTGGGATTCAAGTCACTTGTGCCATGTTCTTGTTCAGTTCTTAGTAGGAATAATATTACCAGAACTTGACCGAGTGAAGCACACATTTGCAACTTTGTGGACAAATAATTTCATAAATTCAGGCCATGAAGACAAGTCTGGGTATATAAAATACCCAGACAGGCTTTGTCAGTGAACTAATTTCAGACATGGCAGATAGTGGTTGTATCTTGTTTAATGTTTTTAGGTGCCTGTTACAAAAGAAAATGCCTCATTATGTTATGGTATTGGTCAGTATCGTCCTGTAGTAAAATAATTGTGACACGTGTATTGGTTGTCACTTGTTTGCTCTTGTTCTGTACAAGCTAGGAATATTTTGTGCACTCACCATTGAATATAAAACTTGTCTTCATTGAAGCCTGGCGTCTGGCTAGGCTTTGTAGAAAAAAACTCGGTAGAAAAACTACTCGGCTTATAGAGTAGAAAAAATAACAAAATGGTTGTAGAAAAATCATTCTTCTTTGGTTATCATCATTGAATGTATACAAGATGAATAAGAATGTAATTTAAGATGACCTCTTAAGGTGCACATTTATTTCCCAACAGGCAGTTCCTTGGGCATTTTGGGATGGAAAGGTTTTTCATCATTACTATCTACGAGCCAAATTAGGAGCCAAAATAGATGACCTCTGTGAACACAAGGTACAGTACTGTAATATCATAATTTAATTTCTCTGCTTACATTTGTTGTCCTCAGTCCGCCCTTTCTTGCTATTCTTTGTTCTGTCCCTTTCCTCATTACGTATAGGACAGTGAACTCCATTTTTTTTCTCCTTTTATATATTTTTAAGTAATTTCTATATTCTTCCAAAGAATTGAGGATTGAATTCCTGTGTATTAATAATTTGTTTTGTCAGGGACTTTTCCGAAACACTATGCGTATTAGTGACTTTAGGTATTGTATGTACTAGCTCTATCTGTAAATCCAACTTTGTAACTCATCTTCTATGTATGTACTTTTACCTGAATACAAATTTAAATTTGAGTTTTTGAATTTGAATTTGGATAGAAAGCATGTGTATATACATATATTAGCCTTGTATTAAGGTCCCCCAAGGTCCGCAGCTAGCAATCCCCCACTGCTATACCTATACCGAACACTGGCATTTCCTTCCTGTTGGTCTTCACAGTGCCACATACGCTGCTGTTGTGGGCAAGGAGGTATCTGGTCAACAAGGGGCTGGTGTAATAGTTGTTGGTGAACAGTATATGCCCCTTGTTTAGCAATGGTTCCATCAGGGATTTTACGATACTGCTGGAGAACTCGTGTTCATCTTGAGCTGGTATGTCGACGTCTGTACCAGAATACAATATCATGTCCAACATCAAACCAGTCTCACAGTCACACAGCATGAAAAACTTGTCCTTTGTTGGGATGTACTGCTTGAATGCCAGTTGCCCCTTGAACAGTACTAGCGACTCGTCGATAACCACAGTCTGTCCAGGTACAAAATAATCCCTGAACTTCCCTCTCATGTCACTGAACACCTTCCGTACCTTCCACAGTGTTGTTCCTGTCCTCATTTGCATTATTCTCGAAATGCAGGCACCTGAGAATCGAGAGGAACCTATCACGTGACATATACAGGTTGAACACGGGCGATGGAAATAGGCTGTCTTTGCTCCAATAATCTTGACGACAGCTTTCTCAGAGTGCTTCATCATCATGCCGAGTGCCAGAAACACGTACATTTCGTCAACTGTCGTGTCCTTCCATTGTGTGTGGCGTGAGGGAGGTAAAATGCCGGCATCTTTGAGGCTGTGAGCGAACCTGTTTCTCTGTCACAAGATGCGTCATGAATTCATTGTCGAAATACGCCTTGAAATATTCCATTTCTGTCATATCATCACCGGTATATGGGAATAATGGTGTAACATCAAAATCGCTAGTATCAAAAGTTGGTATGTGAGGGACAAATGTGGCGCAATCCTCCCTCACAAGTACACCTGGGGGTTTGGTGATGGCGCCAGCACCACCAAGCACCAAAACACGGCTACGTCGTCTGCTGCTAGAGCTGCGTGAGGGTATGCTAGGCGATGAGGCAGAATTACGTACAGTAGGCCTACCACAAATACCTGATGTTGAGGGGCCACTGTCGTCATCGTCCTGTTGCTGTGAGACATGCTGCCGCCTGCCGCGACGTGTTGCTGAGGCAGCAAAATGTCCGCCTGGTAACACCCTCGCAGCTCGTACTCGGGTTGTCCACACTACTCGTATCGGATCCTACGTCACTGAAGCCCGAGAACGATTCATCGTATGTACTGTCACTAAATAAACTTGCGTTTGGCGACATACATGGTGGTGGTGATAACGGTGTTGACCCAGGGCAGCGAGGCAAGCTGGGTGAGGCGCATGTACTGTACACGCTCGCCACATAGTCTACCTCAGTTTCTCCCTCACTCGTATCAGACCTCTGTGTAAGGTCTTTCTCTGGATCATAGTCTAGGTCATCATCCATAGCACCGTCATCATACAAAATGTCATGTATCTCCTCCTCAGAGAGTCGTTTTCAATGACCATGGGTCACCGTGGAGCGGGAGCTCATAGACAATGCGCCAGACATGGTTACTGCTTTGAAGCCGAGGCTCCCCACGGCCGCGGGGCATGCTGGGAATTTTTTTCAAGATGCGGACGATCACTGGGGTCCCAAGGCATCCATTTTGTACCCAGCGCCAGTTTTGAATGGAACGTGAAAAATACAAATACCCGGGGGCGCGTTGCACAAACCAGACGTGAGCCTGCAGGTGCATTGGGCAGTTTAAGGGTTAAAGGCAATGTATCAGACTGGAGAAATGTTACTAGTGTAATTTAAAGATGTCTCACATAATTTATATGTGAAATATATGTGTGTATTTATGTAGGTTGTGTGGGGTCTATGTTCTATTCTACATTCCATAACATGGCATTTATTCACATTAAATTCCATTTGCCAAGTGGTGCTCCATATACTTACTTTGGCCACGTCTTTTTGAAGGACATAACAATTATCTAAGGTTCTTATCTTCTGTATTATCTTAGCATGATCAGCAAACATGTTCAGTGGAGTACCACAAGGTTCAAGTCTTGCACCAGTAATGTTCATTTTCTTTATAAACGATCTGCCAGAAGCAATACAGAATTATATGAACATGTTTGCTGAAGATGCCAAGATACTAGGGAAGATAAGAAACTTAGATATTATCATGTCCTTCAAGAAGACCTGGACAAAATAAATGTATGGAGCAACACTTGGCAAATAGAATTTAATGTGAATAAATATTGTATTACGGAATGTGGAATAGGAAAAAATAGGCTACACCCAACCTACAAATTATGTGTAAAAGCTTAAAAGAATTCTGATAAAGAGATATAGAGGTGATTCTAGATAGAAAACTGTCAGCTGAGTACCTCATAAAGAACATTGTATGAGTAGCCTATGCTGTGCTTTCCAGTTTCTGAATTGCTTTTAAATAGATGGATGGAGAAATACTAAAGAAATTTTTCACGACCTTTGTGAGACCAAAGTAAGAATATGCAACAGTTGTATGGTGACCATATCTTAAAAACACATCAACAAACTAGAAAAGGTGCAAAGATATGCAACTAAATGGCTTCTGGAACTGAAGAACAAGAGCTACGAGGAGAGGTAAGAGGCATTAAATATGCCAAAGCTAGAAAATGGAAGAAACAGAGGCAATATGATCACTACATACAAAATAGAAACAGGAATTGACAAAATTTGGAAGGAATTCTTGAGACCTGGAACTTCAAGAACAAGAGGTCATAGATTTAAACTAGCTAAACACAGCTACTGAAAAAAATATTAGAAAATCAACTCTCTCAAAGTGATAGACTGTTGTAACAAGTTAAGTGAGGTGGTGGAGGCCAAAATAGTCAGTAGTTTCAAAGCGTAACATAACAGAGTACTGTACTGGGAAGACAGGACACAATGAGCATAGCTCTTATCCTGTAACTACACTTAGGTAATTACACCACCACCACATCACAAACTTCCTATCTCTTTTTAAAGCATGTTATGCATATTACTCAAAACCTAAGTTCATTATATTTCATGTACTCTTTATATTCTCTACTTATTATATGTACATTGTATACTTATTGTCCAACTCTTTTTTTCACTCGCCAAGATATAATAGCCTGGGGAGACCTTTCTTGATCGACTACAATCCAAACATATCTAGTTTAGCTCTAGTTTTCCCAGTAAGATAATCTCGGTATACATGAAAATGTCTTCAGTTATTACTTCTCCTTGTATACTTTTTTCTTTCCTTTCCTTCCTCAATGTAATGTATTCTACTGGCATATTCTAAGAGTATATTGAATTAGGTTTCACATCATAAGTAATGTATTAGACATGTGACAGTGATGCTTTTACAATATAATTATTTTCAGGATGATATTTTGAAAAGATTTGTGGAGATGAAGAGTTTGATACTACCTCACATGCCTCCACCACTTCCTTTATCCAAGACCCCAAATTCTCCCGAACACTTGAATCGTACCCCACACGGCAGCCCCAAGAAAAGATCTCATGGGGTGAATAGTACTCCCTCCACATCCCCACCAGGCACTCCCAACCTGGAGCACCCTACCACTCTTGCCATCACTAAGAACACACTTGGGAAGATTCCATCCCGTGGAACATCTCCCCTAGTCTCTCCAAGTTCCCCACGTGGTGGCAGTAAACCCTATGGAAAAGCGTACAAGTCCCCACAGCCGCCTAAGTCACCAGTGGCTAAGTCATCTGCAGCGAAGTCTCCAATGTCGAAGTCTCCAGCCAGATCTCCTAAAAAAGCTACCTCGTGATTACTCGGCAGTTGCTACAGTGGACGAGGTGATCATATAGGTTTCTCATACATAACTAGGTTATCACAGATCAGAAATGACATACCTAATTATGTTATTGCAAGTAAGTTTTTCATACTTGACCAGATGATCAGTGAAGAACTTTGCTATGCTTGACCAATTTGCCATGGTCCCTCAGTTATGACACAATTTGCCATGGTCCTTGATGACACAAGGCATCAATGGTCCTTCAGTTATCATGCATAATCTGCTTGACCAGGAATCAAAGATCTGGTTGTCATGTCTAGTTACTGTAGTTACAGAACAAGATTGTTGTAACAAGACAACCTTGCAGAAAAAACTATTTATGAATAATGGGATTGTTAAACCCAACTTAAACACATGTTTGCCAGGCTCATAGCTAGGCAATTATATTAACATTATAAACCAATTAATTACGGAGAAGGAATGACATATTCAGCTTGGAGATTATGTAATATGTTTACCATACTCAGGTGATCACTCTATAGGATTACCATACCTGGTCATCTAATTAGTAATACTGCCATATTTGACAAGGAGATTGTAGAGCATGGTTTTATATCCAATCAGTTGATCAGATGAAGGCTACCATAATTGTCGAGGTCATAATGAAGCTTTCCTACTCGCCAGTTGATTATAGTGCGCGCTTGGCGATTCATTTTCTGTTGTTCACATTACAAATAAACATTTTTATTCTGGCTCCATTATGTCTGTTGCATGCTGCACAGTAAATAATTCAGTGTAAGGCTTTTTAAAAAGGCTTTTCAGCTGGAGGTGGTGTAGCAATTGATGTTGGTATCGCTGATAGAAGACAGGCGCCAGCATAATATTCGCAGTGCAAACTGTAGCACGTTTGTATTGTATCATGTTTGTTGATATTTGCCGTTTGCCCCATTAATATATTTTTAATTATAAATATTTTATATTTAATTGCCTAATGCACAATTGTCTTACATGTAGTCATTGCTTAATCTCTTCAAGGTCCAGGTAACCATGCCAGACTTCACGTCCACTCCAATAGCAAAATACTATGCCTAAAACTCCTTATTCATTTTGCGAGCAGTCTGTACATTTTTCCTATAATTATTTTAAAGAGCATTGGATGTAAGACATCTAATATTGATATACCCCAAGAGATGTATTGATCACATTAGCAGATAGTGATGGTTTTATTTCTTTGTGTTCATTAATATGCAGTTGTAACTGGGGTTTTCAATAATTGTTTTTATTTTTATAAAATTTATTTTTACATTAAAGGTTCTAGAAAAATAATACTGTAAGCATATCTTTTGTCAAGATAATGATAAAATCTAATGTCTTAACAAGTACGATAATAATTTATTTAAAAATAATATTTTTACCATGTCTTTCATTAAAATCTGTACAAAATTTTGTGATGTCATATATGTGTATTCATATTTATTCATTCACAAAAAACTGTTGAACTACTTTTTTAACTGGTTACCCTAGCCCATCCCGCTCCCAAAAATAATACAGTATTTACAAATTTGTCCTATATTAAAGAAGTTGCATGTATGGAGACAATATATAACCTAAGCTGTACCTGCAGGCATAAGAACAAACTGTCCACGAGAGCAAAATTTTGCCCAGTATAGAGGTAAAAATTCGTCCACAATAATGTGTTCCAGTGTATTTATGGCCTACGTGTATTAAATCTCACACTCTCCAGACACCATCAAAATCCTCTTCTACAAATACAACAGTGCTTACTTGTAAAAAGAAAATATTAAGCAGATATTACCAAATCCACTCTAGCACAGATAGTGGTGTAACACAAGGCATCCAAACCTCCTGTGCCAGGTTTCTGTCTCCACTGCACTGCAGAAATTACAGCCATCCTCCAAGATGAACAGTTACTGAAAAGGTACACAATGTCATCACCTAGTATTTACAGATCCAAAAAGCTCAATCCAGACTATACGACAGTATTCTTCTACTCGCCCCTTCTTCAGAAGCTGTACAAATGGTTTTATTGCATGTTATCCAAACACAAAATGTTCCAATTTTGCTATGTCCATGCATACGTGGTAATGCCAGTCAGTAAGGAGACACATGGAAGCTACAGAGGTTACCCACCTGGCACCCACCACCTCTAGGCTTTTTTCGATGCAGAGACTCATAATAGGTCTCGTGAATAACAAACAGCAGCATCATTGGAGTCAGTTTGCTACCAAGAGGCTCGGATAGGTAAAATCTAATGTTTACTCGTGTGCTATCATATCAACAAACTTAAAACATGAAGCAAGTGATTGAATCCAGAGTACAGATTAAACACACTGCCCTAACCCAAGGTCATCCAATCATAAGCATTCCTGCCTTGTTTTTAACATGTAGCATGGCTCTTTTGAGCATATGCTAACAGCCTGCTGGAAGAGTGTTTTGGAGCGAGAGTAACAGACTACTTCAGATAAAATTTTCAGACTTACTGTATGACAATATTGACATCGAACCTATAATTCATATCTGTGACTGCATTTTTAGATCTATTAAAAATCCACCTCTACACTCCATGTTGAGTGATCACCCAGTACTAGACTTAAAAGCTTGAATTTCACCATACCTACCTACCAATGTACCTTAAGGTAATTTATCAACAATTACTAGGTACTGTTAGTTAAAATAAAAATTACTAGCTATATCATCGAAAAAGAACACAATTTAGCTTCCAGTAAAAAAACATTTAGGAACACTTAATTCAGTCAGGGGGATGAAATGTTGCACTAGAAGATGCTTAATTCATTCTTTAGTCATAATTTTGCTAAGGTGCAGACTGGATTTTGTCAGTTTCAAATTATTTCTGGGGGTTTTATTTCATAAAGATAAAATGGTAATGGTCCAGGATGGACTGAAGCAAAGTTCAACTTTCATGTGTGGTGGTTTTCTGTGCATTTTTTCAGCCACAGTTCATTTGTCACTTACTCTTACACATTTGTTTATAATTACTTAATCTTATACGGGGGGAATTTCTCTAGTACTGTACTACTTTTACTTTATTCAAAGTTTAGAGTATGTTTTCTATGGATTAGTTTGAATCTGTTAAATTTGATACATTTGCCAAAGAATGGATTTAACTGTCTTTTGTTTTTAGTTGCATATCCGAGATAAAGTACCATGGATGCATAACGCATGAAAGTACACTATTGTACAGTATTGAGTATAAATGTCGCAGTGAGTACAATATGTAACGTGTTTTTTTTTTTAAATATATATATATATATATATATATATATATATATATATATATATATATATATATATATATATATATATATATATATATATATATATAATAATAATCTACACATGAGCATTGTTAAACATCATACTGTACTTCTAGGCCTTTGCTGTAGTCTTTTACAGATGTTTGTTTACAACAAATTTTTAGCTTGTAAATACAGTAGTTGAAATACATGTATTCATAAATCAGCTTGGAAGCTCGTGCTAAATACATATTTTAATAGCTTGCAAAGTGCTCAAACTTGAAGCTAAATTTGTCTACAGTGTATTTCAGCTGCAGTGCATTATAACAAACCTGGTATTTGAGCACTGACTATGATCAGGAACGTGTTAGTTTTATGATACATACAATGTATATTTTTTTTTGTGGCCTAGATCCAAATTGAAAAGATTGAAACAAGTTCTGCAGAGCTATTTTTGTAAGATACTGTTGAGAGAGTACAGCAGTAGTAATACTAAATATCCTAATTATTGACCTATAGACTCGAACTAATTGCAATTGAAATTTTGTATTAACGTTTTGAATGTTTGGTAGCTTTGCCACAGTATATCTGTTATTTGCTGTTTTATGATTTGCTGTCTATTAAAGCTATTTACCAAACTAGTTGCAACAGTGGAAATTTGGTCTGATTTTTAGATAATGTTTTAATTTTATTCGACTGCTGTTGAATAGTTATACAGTAGTTAATTATGCAAATCTAATAAATTGCTAGATGTTTCTTAAATACACTTGAGTAATCTGTTACGATTATCAACATTTATTCTTTACTTTTCATATGATAATGTTAGGGATGTTGGCAAGCATTAATGTTAATTATTTTAGGAGTATCATTGTCAAGTAACATGAAGTTGAAGCTCCAAATTGTTTTTATGCCATATGACATACTTAGAAAGTTGCAGTTGGAACAAATGATGGAATTATTGATGTACCACCATGTCTTGGATCAATTTCCAAATTGCCTCACTATTAAGTTCACCATTTTTTGAAAATAGCCATTCATGTCCACAGTAGACAGCTATATTCTTGTATGTTTGACAGTTATTCTTGTTGGATTAAAGATAGCATTTTTTCCTTCATGTCAGATAGCTAATGGCATTCAGGCATTGTATTTTGAAACTAACACTGGTGGCAGTGTTACATCAAAATAGTTCTCAGTATTGATTGATAGCACTCTTATTATGATTAAATCATGTTTTGCATGTGATAGAAGAGTCGGTGTAAAAGTGGACATATTTGATGCCATCTTTATATTCATCATCCACTATAAAATGTGAACTGCATATGTCAAAATTCATAAGTAACAGTAATAATGATGTTTTCTATTATTGGTGTTTGTACTGTTCCACAGTGCTATAGATTGAGTCTAAACCTATGGCCTCCATAAATGTGATAGAGCTAGGCTGTTTTGTTTTTGTAGAAAAATCAAAATCATCAAGCTAAAAGGGCAGTTATCTTGGTTTTTGCAACCATATCATATACTCAGTACTTAGATACTGGTAATTTCCCTTGAATTGCAAACTGCAATTTTAATAATTGAAAGCTTGGTCACCAAAATATAAATATAATAAATAATTTAACTGAGAAATTGTACCATGGTTCAGTTTGTTTTGGTTAGTACTGTGCAGTGTATTTACTAACTTGTTGCCTTTTCAAGTTAGCATTGTACAATGTACTGTGTTTACTAATTTGATACCATTCTAGTTATGATAGCACAATGAGTCTACTAACTTAAAGCCTTTCTGATTTTGTGTTTTAATCATTACAAATTCATTTTGTATATATCACTTGGCAGAATATGCATCAAGGATACTGTACAGGCATAATATGTGCATAATGGAAATCAAATGTCTTATAATTAATGTAATTTGTAAACCAGAATTTTATGCAATGAATATAACACATGATCCATTTGAGGTTGAAATTGTGCATTGCCAAATGCACATTCAGTACATTGCAGCATTAGCTTTATTTGGCTGCAAAAGCTTCCTTAGTGAAGAGTACGACTGCAATTATATCGCTTCCACCTAGACTTGTATTGGTATTAAACCAGCCCGTTCTCACAAGCGTTCCCAACGTCAAGAAACTGTCGAGCTAAAGTGCCCTAACCTAACCAAATAGAGGACTTGTGAACAGAAAATGGGACATTGTCAATTTCATGAGCAGCCACTATTTTCTTAAGTTTTTGGCCTCAGGTAAGGTATACGTCAAAATACGGCATGCTATAATGAGAACAGGTTGATTAAACAATACTTTCCATGTTTCATGTGGCTGAGTTTCAAAGGAAATATCCTGACCCTTGACCATGTTTTGTAGGTCATGAAATAATTGTGAATACTGTAATTGGTTATTTTGGTCAGCCACTTGCTGCATAATATCTACATTTTATTGTAATTTATTTAATGAATGTTCATCAGTAATGTACCATCTGTTGGGTAATTAGTTAGAAAGTAGGTGAGTAATTGATTCATATATAATTTTTAGGTGTGCTAGAGTTTAAGTGGGTCAATTCTAAATGTATTGATGCATTAATGTAGACCAGCTTGGTAACACTGGAGATACAGAGGAGTCATTGTCTGTGACAAATATCTTGTGAATCTCTCTTGAAAATATTTAGTGTATATTGTGCATCTGTTACAATTATGTGATAATCTCAATGTTGGTCCGTCATCATCACCACCACTCGCACCTTTTCTAGCACATTCATATTTCTCTGCTCATCCAAAATGGCCTATTAGTATTAATTCCAGTTCATACTCTTTAGTGGTATTAAGTCCAGGTTAGCCTGTTGATCATTGGTTAAAAACCACTTTGTCCTGTTAACTGGAAATAGCACCAGATTGATCCTTTGATAATAGCATTAAATCTGGTCACATTGTGTATAGCTTTAGGCTGTTCTTTTGACTGTGGCATTACTACTGGTTTGGTCCATTGATCATATTCTCATCTTCAAGGTTTTCTGCCGATCATGGCATGATAATTGGTATGTCCTGGTGACTGGGATTAATAGCAGGAAATCATGCTGTTCATGTTATCATCATTGGGTTTTCCTATTGATCATGTCATTATTGCCAGATTCTTCTGTTGATCATGGCTTATTGGTAATCATCCGGTTTCTTGTTAAAGATATTATAACCAGGCTGTTTTTAGAACATGACATTATCAGATTGTCTTATTAAATGTAATATTATCTGTATTTTGTTTATCATTAATGAGAAGTGAATTAACTGTCTTATTAAATAGGAAAATTAATATGTAAAGAGATATTTAGTAAACTTTGGATGTAAAAGTTGCAACATAATATTTTTTTTTTTTAGACATTTGAGAATGTAAATACATATGGGGGGGGACACTACCTGACATCAAGACATCAGATTTTTCCTCAGGTAAAATGCTCAGTATGGTTACTCAGCTGGTAGGGAAATTAGTATAAATAGTTTATTGGCAGCTTTGTCATACAGTATCTACAGCAGTATTAGTAAAGCAGGATTTATTATTCATATATTGTCCACAATCTAAAAGGGTTCATTGTTATGACAATGACTGCTTAAAATTTATTCCTTGTCTCTTTTTATTTTAAAATTTATAGAGGTATTACAAAATTAAAGCAGCATTTTGAGAAAGCCTTTTAGGCTGTACTTCAAGTTTAGCAAGCTGTTATAGGGCATGCAGTGTCAAGTGGCAAATTAGCATAATTGAAAAACAATGTCACGGGAGAAATGTCCTATATTTGTCACCCTTAAGACAAAGGTTCCTACCTACTGCTTGGCATGGCTGAGAGGATACAGTATATTTAAATAGTTTGTTAAGTCAACAACTTGTTAAAAGTTCCTGTACAAAGCTACTCTTTCTTGAATGAGACAATGCCAATTTTTGAGGTCATTTAAAAATCGGATCTTTGCTGATGTAAGTATCAAGTTTGTAACTGTTTATGCATTTCACATCCATATAGCTTAAATTTTTTCACCCATTTGGAAGGTAACTTTGCACATATTCTGTAACAGTAGATCCTGTAATGTTGACTAATTCTACATGTGTGTGAAGACACACACACTGTTCATTCTTTGGTAATATCTCTCTAAATGATGGATCACTGAAGATTGGGTTCCATATTTCTATATTGTAAGTAATTAGTCTCAGCTGAAGTGTCATTGAGGTTAGCTTGCTGTGTTCAGTCATCATGTACCCTAGAAGTGGTGCAGAACCTTTGTCTTCATAGAAACATGCATTACCTATGGCCATTTCATTTGCATAACAAAATATAAATTAAGCATTGGAATTTAGATGACTATACAGTACAGTATCACATTAGTTAATTTGGCACCAATTTACATAAGTGGAAAGCTGTTGCCTTGTTGGGGCCCCTGGCTGAAATGTCTGGCTCAGTATTGTTAATATCCCCACTTAGAATTTTGACTAGAAACCATGATAGGTGTGTTAGTCCAAAGTAATTAGTGTTCATGTCAATCGGCTTGCTTACTATTCACACAGGCCTATGCTTAAATTGGAACTAGTTAAGGTTGCATGAAACCCAAAATTTGTGGGGAAATAAGATAATAGTTTATTTGCTCCCATTCAGAGCAAAATTGCAGGACAAGCCAATGTCCTGCAATTTTGTACATCTGAAGTCCTTAGGACTTTAGATATGATACATCATCATTGGCTTCACACAAGTCTGCAAGCACTTGGTTTTACACGAGGTCCAGCATCAACCTGATCTAAGATGTATGGTTCTTGATCGTAGTTTCAAAGTACAGTACAGTATATGTAAATGACGTAACATTTTGTACTGAAAAAGCATTAAACAACAAGTTTTTTTTGTTCTAATCAGGGGAAAGCTTATCTTTAAATTTGATTATGTTCCTGGGTAACATATTTGGCTTGAACCATAGGTGATGCATCAGCCTTCGTAACAAAACTGTAAACTTCACAGAACTTTACACTTAATAAGTGGTGGACCATATTTTTAATTGTTGTCTGATTCATCTGTAAACATCTCTTCAATAGAATAATTTTCCACTCCAGGTTCATCAAATAAATAATTACATTGATCTAGGGATGAGAGTAAAGTTTGTCTTGTTCTATTCCCAAAAACTGTCCATTAAAAGACATTATTAATTTTTTTGTATGCACAAGCTGTATTACATCAAATTATTCTTTAAATACATATTGCACAAAGATGTTTGTGTTTAAATACTGATTTTATACCTCTGGCTGTCATGTTTTGTAAGGACAGGCATATACAGTACAGTAAAAAACATAGTGTAAGATAGCTATAAGCTCCCAACCACTTGGGCTGGACGGTAGAGCAACGGTCTCTCGTCATGCAGGTTGACGTTCAATCCCCGACCGACCAAGTGGTTGGGCACCATTCCTTTTCCTTGTCCCACCCCAAATCCTTATCCTGACCTCTTCCCAGTGCTATATAGTCGTAATGGCTTGGTGCGTTCCCCCTCTAATTCTTTCCTTTCTTGCTATACACAGCCAACCACTATAATAGATAAGATGGTAATGCACCATAGAGCATTTGAGAGAGTGGCAATGACACATTTTCATTCTGTGGACTGAACTTAACATTCTAACCAATATCGAGTGGAAGAAAATTAAAGGGTTTTAGCTCACGAGTTCTCAACACATTCAACTCTTGAATGGTGCCTTTTCATGGCTGTGGGAGTGTGACTAGTAATTTAATGGCTGATATATAGGGTTGGTGTCGTCTTTTAATAATTATTTTGTAATTTAATGATATGAAAGGTAGTAGAGATTTGTCTTTCAATTCCAGTTGTCAAGGACAGGAAACCTGTACTCAATCCTATCAAGTTCCCCCTAGGTCAACTTATCTTCTCCAGGATGCATCTCTCCTTAACAGTTGATTAACTCATTGTTACATAATTACTGTTAGGTGAAAGGGAATATGATTTCTGTCTGTCATCCATTTCTGTCCCACCCAGGATCCATGATTGTGAGTCAAAGATGTAGACAACATACTACTACTGTACTTGCCTGAAGCAAAAGGAGATTAAGCTTATGCTAGTGATGTTTTTTTAACACTCCCGTCACTTGTGCTACGTAGTCTTTCCGGTTTTGGGTCTTCTTTTCATAATTACTTGCTTCCTCCTCACTTGTGTGAGAGGAAGCCAGTAATATATGGGGTAAGTATATATGGAAACCCATATATTTCCTGTTTTCCTTCCAGTGAAAGTTAAATTTTCAGGTTAGTGTGCTACTCTTCCTTCAAAGTGTATTAATCTGCTTCTATTTTCCTAGTTGCTCTTAATGGTCTCCTCTCTCAACTGGGGTTTACTTAGCTTTTTATGTGGACAACCTCACAAATTTCTGTTTGGTAATTATTTTTGTTATTCTGTATTTGGCACTGGTTGCAGCTTGCAATCATTAGTGTCATCCTGTGCTACCAGACAGATTTAAGTTTTTTACTATGAAAACTTGTGCTATATAAAATTTTTACTAGGAGACATACCATCCAGCAACTACTATTTCTGTCCCACCCGGGATTCGAGCCCAGAATTAACAATTGTGAGTCATGAATGAATCCAACTGTAGGTTATTTCCATTCAAAAAATTGTTCGTGACATACTGCAATTATAAATAAACATCAGAAAGCATGTGATCTGTCCAAGAAACAGTATTTAGGGGAGAAAAATTTAAAATTTCCATTTTTCAACGCTGGTGTGAACAGGAACAAGCGACTTGTGACTTGTTAGTGTGCCGAGAGCTTTCCCTTCCTATACTTCATGGTAAACTTTACCTGCTACTCTTTCCCTGGAACACCTGAATTTACCTGAGGGTCACTAACACACTAGTGGCCTCTATCAGTACAGGAAGCTCGCAGCTTGTCAAAGATACTACCATTTGCCCTTATAACTTTTCTCAGCTTGATTTTAAAATTTAACAGTTTTGGCATTTATAGTTTTGGCAGGTATGTGGTTCCATGGGTTTATAACCCTGTGGGTGAAAAAGCCTCTCCTGTTTTCAGTCCTACATTGTGGTTTGTTGAGCTAGAAACCGTTGCTTCTTGAGTGTGTTACATCTGGCCTTTTGAAGAAATTGTCTGGATCAACAATCCTTCAAGTTGTTTAGTATTTTAAACGTTTCAATGAGATCTACCCTGTCATGTCTGGTTTGCAGTGTTGTTATTCGTTCCTGGTTCCTGGTAGTCAATCATTCCTGGTACAAAAGTTGACTTAGTTCTGCGAGTGATTTTTGTCGCCTGGTGTTGTACTTTCTCCAAAGCAGCAATGTCCTTCTGAAGATGAGGTCTTCATGCTTGAAAATGATATTACAACATTATATCTGTAACTCATCTTTTATGTATGTACATTTACCTGAATAAACATTTGAATTGGAATTGGAATATAATAATCTAAGTGGATTATTGGCACCAGATATTTATACAATTGAATCACCACCACCATCTCCATAAAGTCAAAGATATACTTGATTATTCCTCGGGATTGGTTAGCTTTTTTAACTGCTGCTTTGAGGGGCCAGATTCACGAAGGTACTTACGAATGTTTTTCTTCTTAGCACCTTCGTAGCAGCTCTTCGGTATTCAGGTAGCCACACTAAGAAGAAAAACCTTCGTAAGTTTGGTCCGTCAGCTAAGTGTGCTGTCGACCACTCGTAGCTTTACGTAAACTGGATAAAATAACTCAATTTTTCTCTACTACACAACACTGGGATCGATTTTAATATAAACGAAAGATTATTAGTTGGCGAATCTCGCGAAGAGGAGTCCTTTGTGTTATACTGTAGTATATGCATTCTCTGCTTGAAACTTGAAGTAAATATGTCTTTTATGATAGTAGAATTAGTTTTATAATAGCAAGATATTATACCAGTAGTTATTAAGTAAATACACTGGTGAACATGAAATATGAGAGAAGGTTATGAGCCCTGCCTGATGGGAGCATTTACTATCACCAAGTTCAACTAGCAATAAGTTTAGATGGGTATGTATAGCTACGGTACACCCCCTATTTTTAATTTATTTTGTTTGGTTTTATTTTGAAATTAAATCTGGGTGAGACATAAAATAAAAATATGCTGCACAAATGATGTTAGGTTAGGGTAAAAACTTTAAAAAAAATTTCATCGAATACTTGAACCTATAATTATGACTATATGGACTAGGTAAAAGAGAGAGGGAAGTAGGGGTTCAAGACCTCTTCCTTCAATTTCAATTTCTTTCTTTATTATGCACCCCATGCCCATCCCGTGGACGGTGGTGTAAAGGATTGCAGAGGCACATAATCGGTTCAGGAACTGAACCCTCTAGTTCGTTTAGCTAAGCAAATAACAATGCCTCTTCCTGTTACACAATTTGGGTGTGTGGAACCAGTAATTATCAAAAGAGGGCACCATGCGGGGAAGACTATGTAGCAGTAAGGCAGTGAGGTGAGGCAGCTGCTTATTTGAGGAATGCTTATTTTATTTATCTTAAAAGCTAAGGCAGCCTATTTTACTTGAGGAATGCTCAGCTGAGTCCTCTACATTTAGCATGGAACAAATTTGTGTCCAAGACCTATTCCTGTTACACAATTTGGCTGTAACAATCAGTATAATTATCAAAAGAAGGCACCAAGCTGGGAGAGCCATGTAGCACCATTGTGTGTAACAATAAGCCAAATTTTTTTTAACAATGCACCTGTGAGAAACAAATCCTGTCAGCTGTAAAAATAGAGATGCAGTTATTTAAATAAAAAATATAATGAAAGAAATATTACTGGTTTATATTTATCCTATCTTTTTGTATACAGTATATCCAAAGAAGTGAAAAATTGAGACATAATGCACAATTTAATAAATGATTCAAAAGAAATATGACTATTACATATCAACATGAGATCGTAATGATCCATGGTTAACATGATTTAATAAGGATAATATTAGTAATAACACAAACTATAATTTAAAATCTTTATTACTGACATTTTTGTATTAAGAAGCTTAGGTATACACAGCAATGTGCTGCTACCCTATTCTATATGGAAGATTACAGTGTAGATAAAAAAACTAGCTATAAGTTCACCTAATACTCCCATCTCACAGGATGGTTAGGCATACATGGAATCGGGGGAGAAAATACCTGCCTCAATTCAAAATACAAATCAACTCTGACTAAACAACAACTTCACGATTTTCACAAGAGGTAAGCACTGAATCATGGAAACATTATATTATAACTACTCTTACTAGTTTCTACAAGACTCCTCTCAAACAATGTATTTTTTTAACATGTTAAGGTATACGCAGCAATGTGCTGCTTCCCTATTCTGAATGAAGGACCATATAGTCCATTCTCTGAAACTCTCCCTGGACAGATGTAATAGGACCCATTATCACCACACCAGAAATAAATATCTCCTTGATATCCCCAGAGTCAAACTTAATCTGTGTAAACACTCTATGCAAATAAAGGGACCTGGTCTGTGGAACTCACTCCCTAATGAATTGAAAAGCTGTCAAACTTTTGCCTCATTCAAAACCAAAAAGTACCTAATTTCATCTTCATAGTTTCCTACACTGTGCTTTAAATTTGCTCTGTATCTAGTGTTACCCAATCTCCCAATCTTTATGTACTTAATCCAAATAACTTTACCATTGTTGTCTTCTTTTCAGTGCTAGCAATATGCTGAATTGTGCCTTTTAATTTTTGTTAAAGTACCATTCAAGCTTTCAATGCAATCAATCTGAGCTATCTATGTGCTTTAATATACCTACTAATTTATCTCATCTTTTTTTCTTTGTTTTCTTGCCATGTACCTGTTATTATTTTTATAAATTTTACTAGTATTTACCTACTTAATATTTTCTGTTAGATTAAGGACCTCCCGAAGTGCTGCGCGTACTAGTGTTTTTGTTGTTGTTAAAGATTTGCTACCTGGACCAAGAATTCTCAAGTAGCACGGGCTATGGTGAGCCCGTACGCGTACTAGTGAATTGGAGTCCGTCTAATTNCCAAAAGTCCATTTAATTTGTTTTTTCTGTTGGTTACTCCCCATTCTCTACTCTTCTCTTTTATAAGAGTGGAAGGCTTCCTGGGTATTGGAGGGCAGCAGGCATGACTTTTCAGCTGCAGTGTCATAGTTTTTTGGCTGCAGTCACTGCCTCTGGTTCCAGCTTCAAGCTGATCCATTGCCTGCTTTCTCTTGGACAGCTGGATGAAGTAAAGATTCTGGAGCAATGGTTGCCCCAATCCCATACAAGTCCAATTGTTTGCCCTGTGGGGGCCATTCTTAGCACCCACCCAGTTCATGAAGTCAACAAGGTTCCTAGCTCCTTTGTTTTATACACCAAAGAAATCATAATGGGGGGAATGTCTGAGCACTTTCTGACATGCTTCAGTCCTGGTCTAATTTTTTCCTCAATTTCACCTTCTTCATTTTTGGCTAAGAATGATATGTTTGCATTTTAGAGAGCCCATTGGTCATTAAACGTTGGTCTGTCTGTCACAGGCCCTCTTGTTTTCCTAATCTTCTCCCACAGATCAGGCCATTCTGTCTTTCTTATTTATTAATCTTTTTTTCCTTTCAGATAAAGCATCCTGGCTGTTGTGGCATTGTGAATTATAGCTTTAGGGCTAATATGGGGTTGGGGATCCCTCCCAGATTAAGTGTTTAGTGCAATGATATGAATTTTTCTGGTATCCCATTCAGTAGCTTCCTGTCCCTACCCTGTATCCTTCTTCCCCATTAGTATTAGGAGGGTTCTGTTCAGGCAGCTTGTGAATGAAGTGGTCCTGGTGCATTTCCCCAAGGCCTGGCATCTCGATGCTATATCTAGAGGGAACTACTGAATGACAAAACGAAAGTGTGTTTAGTTAATTAAATGCTTACCATTATATATGTTATTTAAATAATATTTATATGATGATATTTTTTTTTTTCTAAAAAAAATTCTTAATGTATTTAATGATTTTTCATTATACAGTATACTATACAGTATCTGGAATGAGCCTCTTTTTTTTTTTTAGATGGACCATATTTTTTTACTATTATTACTTACATACCATATTTTCTCTAAGAAAATGATGACTCAAATAAAAACTAAATCTTGCCAATAATACCAATAATAATTAATATTAGTTATTTTATTATTTTATTTTTTAATGGCTCAGTTGGGAAGACAGGTATTTTTTTAATACAGTAGCTCTGTTATAAAATGTTAGTTTTAAAATTAATGTTTTTGTCTGCATTTTGACCTTTGGTAGGGATAGGGCCAAAAGTGTGATTTTAAGATTAAAGTGACTTGTGTAGTTTTTGATTTAACTATATTTCTGTAGGGAGCCCCTCCAACTCCCTGGAGATAATGGACGATATATGCTATATTAGTCTGGGGCAGCAGTCAATTTGAGTTCTGCCTACCGGGGACCATGAGCCAGAACCTGTCCCCTCAGAGAGGCAAAGGAGCCATGGCCTATAGAGTGCAGTATAGCCTGGACACCACCCCACCCCCCCCCTCACCCCAGAGCAGCACATGAACTAAAGGTGCGGTAAGCTCGGTGCGGGGGGGGGGGGATCTAGGGCTCCTCTTCCCCCTCCCGGGGAGGGGAGGGCTGCACGGACAAGCAGCACAGTGGCAGTGAATGATGTTTGCTCGTTTCCTTAATTTTTTTTTTTTTTTTTGAGGGGGAGGGGGGAAAAGTTCTGTCTCTGTTCAGTCTTTGGTTGCAATTTCTTACCAGGTGGGGTATGTTTTTTTATGGTTACCTTTCTGGGTGCATAACCCCGGTCAATAGCAGACACAGAATGCTCATAGGTCATTGCTCCCTGTTCCTCTCCGAAGGGGCCAGGTCCTGGCTTGTGGTCCCCAGTAGACAGAACTCCAATTGACTGATGCCCCGGACTAAGATAGCATGTTAGTCTGGGGGCATCATCATATATCAGTCTGATAGCTCCAGGGAGCCTTCGGGGCTCGCCCAAATAATGACATTTCATTACATTTGACGTTGTTTTGTTTTTTTTCTTTTTTTCAGAAATGTAACCCTCGTACAAATGAACTAGCGTATACATTCGTAAACTTCATGTTGCGTTTTGAGTGACATCATTCCAATTTGGCAAAAGTTTTTTTTTTTTTTTTTTTTTACTATTGGGTTTCAGTATTGCCTTGTACAAAATTTAATGTGAACTTTTCACCCTACAATACATTATGTACTAACTTGTCATTTGTAACAAAATTCATATCGAGGACACTTGCTTCCTAAGTAGGCTTGGCATATCCACATTTTTAAACAGTTGCTAACAAGTTACAGTATTATACAAACTTTGTCCAGAGTGTGAGTGAGTGACTTGCTCCATTTTGGTATTAGCAAGTTAAAATCTCCTCTTATGATTACTATGGATAAGGATTTTCAGCATCATCACAGCAATATATCAGATGATGATAATGATAATTAATAATTTATAACATTTCTATAGAGGGTTTGATTAAAAAAATTTACATAGTAGATAGTATTTTTATAAAGCCAATAATTATGTTAGGTGTTTTAGGCAAACTTTAAAATTAATGTTCATTTCAGTCGCATGTTTCAGGGTAATTCTGTACTTTATACTATGATGTACTGTACAGTATTTGTGTATCATAGTATAAAGATATACTGTATGTGTATGCAAACAATAGGCAGTTTTATAGTTATATTTCATATTATAGAGTCTAGACTATTTTATTCACACTTCAGATATTTGTTTGATATAATATCCATCAAATTTTGTTAATTTTTCAAATTTGCCTACTGTATTTACAGTTGGTAATGTACATAAAGATTGTAAGCATTAAGTATATTATTTATCTCATATTTGCACCATGGCTATTATTTATATATTTTAGCTATAAATTAGAAATACTGTATATTACTGTAGTGCATAGTCTTTTGTTTGATAACAAAAATCTGTTCAGGTTATTAATAGAGCTAATTTTTATTACAATTTATAATATTAGCATTTATTCCATTCTGCTGTCAAGAAAGGTCATCCAACATTGAAATAGAACTTGCACTTGATCAATCCATTGTATTGTCAGCAGGCCATGTGATGTATAGGACAAATATGCAAGAATGAAAAGGGTCTGTACTTGAAAATTATTTTAGACAAATGAAGCCACCCTGTTGTATAGCGAGAGAGGTATATAGGTTACAAGATTAAGAGCAATTAATAGTTTAAGAGGAGACTTGACCTTAGTTTGGTATTGACAGATGGACTGAGCCAGGTGCCAGAGTGGTGCATGTACTCTGGCAGCACATTGAAGGAGCCAGACATGGTAGATCCTGTGGAACTGGAAGGTAAGCTGAACATACATAAGCATTTTTCAGCATTAAGGCATATTTATATGTCCCACGTTTATCTGCAGTGTTGTGGCAAAGAGTAAAATGAAGATCTACTGTACTAATGAATTCTTAAACCCATCAAGAGCAGCTATAATTACCTCAAAAAAAGTTTTGCAGTGTTTAGAAAGACACTCAAATTTAATTCATATCAAGTATTATACATGATATGAAGTATGGTACATATGTTTGATAATTAATCAGTCTAAGGGTTAATCTTATCTTCCAGCATCTCAGTTGGCATTGCTTTTTGCATTTTTAAATATACTGTGTTGTATATAAAAAATATAACTTTGTATATTTGGCTATATAATGATTATAATGCTACAAAATACGTAGATGGAGTAGTGAGAGACGTGAAGGCATAGGTGGGAGGAAATTAGCATCAAGTTATAACTGGATAATAAAATGTCAACCCATTATGAAAAAAATTATTTTTTTGCCAATTATTCATTAGTGTTAGCAAAATGTTAGAATAATAACAATGTGAGAAATGAGCTAGTTGTATACTGATATAACACAAGGCTAAAATTATATGTTCTTAAGAGCAAGTCCTAAAACCAGAGACAGTGAAATGCTCGATTTTTCTTTGCTTTATGTAATAAATGGGATTACATATGACTTTGATCAAGAGTGATGTATTGGAGACAGTCTGGGGATTGGGTTTTGATATCAGTTTTATGTAAACATGGCACAATTGAAAAATAAATACGGAAGGAATCATTACACAGAAGAAGGGAATTTATGTACTTTATTAGGATTTAGAAAGAGCAAACTATATCCATAATCTCAATAAGCAAGAGAGAGGAATGCATGTGGAATAGAATATAGAGGGCAAGAATAAAACTAGAGGAAATTAATTTCTGTACAGTATTTAGAAGTGCCAGTAGTATACAGAAAATCACAGAATGGCAATATAAACTGTGTGAATGAGTGGAGTGTAAAATGCAACAGAAAGTGAAAGAAATAAGGTTGGGAAGGATAGAAGTATTACATGGGGAATTCAGAAAAGATGAAGATTGAACTGGAGAAGGTATGCAAATACTGAATGAATCTGTGGTGGAAAGATCGCTAGTATCATGGAAAGGGAAAATGGAAGAGCATCAAAGGTTTCCTGGTAAAAGAAATGGAACAGGTTGAAAGAGCATTTTTAGGTAAGAGGACATAGATGAAATGAGGCATCAGAGCAATAGATATATATAACTATATGTAACCCTTAATGGATAAGACATAGTTGAGGAAAAGTATCATCTTTTTGGAAAATAATGTACATTATTCTTATTTCATTTTGTAGATTATTTCTGAAAATAAGTAACATTTACAGGAGGGAGTCCATCATTGGAGGAGCTGTGGGATGGTGATGAAGAACTTAAGTGGAGAACCTTCCTCGACTGTGTCCATCCAGTTCTCTGTGAAACGAAGATCCGCACTTTTCCTCAGCACCTCATTGTGCCAGTTGCCATTCTCTTCTATTTGCAGGTTAGCTTAAATATCTACATAAAGGTAATGCATACCTTGCCTGAAGCTATGCAGTCAGTCATAACATACACAATCTGAATCTGTCGGGTAATATTTTGAGGTTAACTGAATTTGAGAGCTCAGTATTGGAACAAATGGGAGCTTGCCTAGTGATACAAACCACAAGTATATTAATGCATCTTGCTTTCTTCCTCACTTTTTTATTAATACTGCTTTACTGTATTGTAGAGGTCTGACAGTAACAACATACAGATTCCAGTTTGGCAGCAGGGTGCTGCTTCTGGAACTTTCCTTTATAAGACTGCTCATAGTTGAGTTGATAGAGCTACAACCTCACTTTCCTTTATAAGACTGCTCATAGTTGAGTTGATAGAGCTACAACCTCACATGCTGGGGTCCACGTTTCGAGACCCATACAGTGTCAGGTATAAACCTGGGTCAGGGGTCATGTAAGGTCAAATCAAATCAATGGTAAAGTACTCTTTAACCCATGATGCAACTTGCACTCGCTTGAGTTCACATTTATTGTTTGATGTTTGTGTTTGTCTGATTGTATGGTTTGGTTTGATTTTCCCTTGTTGGGAACAGGAAGCCTGTTGGGCTTACTAGGTTCCCACAACTAATGACCTATCCCAGGCTGCAACTCACAATTGTTGCTTTACTCTTGGTCATTGTATTTACTGCTAGGTGAACTTCAAGTGAATGGAAACTTCTCCAAATGTGTCTGCCCTGCCACAGTAATCAAACCCAGTTTGATTTTATAAATCAAACTTTATATTTTTTGTAATAATTTTTCTAGGTGGTACATCAAGTTGTCTTTTGAGCTTAGCTCTGGTACCACCAAGTCTTGGCCTAATACACCAGGCCTCTGAGCTCCATCTGTTGTTTAGGACCAGAATCTGGCT
>WNGS01169498.1:43838162-43850095 GCA_020271785.1 Procambarus virginalis
ATTCTTATCCTTCCTATTATCTTAGCATCATCAGCAAACATGTTCATATAATTCTGTATACCAACTGGTAGATCATTTATGTAGACAATAACATCACTGTGCAAGACTGAACCCTGTGGTACTCCACTTGTGACATTTCTCCAGTCCGATACATGCCTCTGATTCACAGCCCTCATTTTTCTATCAGTCAAAAATTTTTCATCCATGTTAGAAGCGTACCTGTCACTCCTCCAATATTTTCCAGTTTCCAGAACAACCTCTTATGTGGAACTCTGTCGAAAGCCTTTTTAGGTCCAGATGTGCAGTCAGCCCAACCATCTCTTTCCTGTAATATCTCTTTGCTCGATCATAAAAACTGAGTAATAATTCATACACAGGATCTACCAGATCGAAAACCATACTGTCTGTCTGATATATATCATTTCTCTCCAGGTGTGCTACCCATTTAGTTTTATTATTTTTTCCAATATTTTGACTATTAAACTTGTCAATGATACGGTCTATAATTAGGGGGTCTTCCTGCTTCCACTCTTGTAAATTGGAACTATGTTAGCCTTTACTTGCCTAATTGTGCTTGCAGGGGTTGAGCTTCAGTTCTTTGGTCCCCCACCTCTCGACTGTCATCAATTGGTGTTTTAGTTTGGGTTCTTGAGCCTATTGGGTTCTATCATATCTGCTTTTGAAACTGTGTACAGAATCTGCCACCACCACATCATTTCATAATGCATTCCACTTATTAATTACTCTGACATTGAAAAAACTCATTCTAATCATTGAAATAAGTTTGCTAAAGTACATTGTACAGTGGACCCTCCAAAATCTATATCATATCTCTCTAGATTTGAAAATAATCAGGATTTCCAAATGTAATTTTTTTTAGCTATTTATCACAAAATTTTCAGGGTTTTTCTACAGCAAATGATAAATGTTATTGCACATATAGAAATACAGCATACAGTATATAAAATTATTTTGTGCTTATAAATAATATTGAAGAGTAAGCTAAACAAAATACTTGATAAAATAATTTTTTTTTTTATGAAATGCTAGATTGCTATTTATTTTTGTTTAAATACACAAAGAATTATATCTACCCATGTTTTGGCCTGGGTAGTGGCCAACATTACATCTGACATTTGTTGTATTATGTTGTGAGAGGAGCTTTGGCCAAACAATATTTTTGTTGTATGAAATATATTTAAAAGTAGGGAACTGTATGTAAAAAAAAAAAAAACAGGTATATACCGTTATGATCTTTATATTGGCTCAGGTAAGTGTTACAATCTTTATATTGGCTCGGGTAAGTGCTACGATCTTTATATTGGTTCGGGTAAGTGCTACGATCTTTATATTGGTTCGGGTAAGTGCTACAATCTTTATATTGGCTCCGGTAAGTGCTACAATCTTTATATTGGTTCGGGTAAGTGCTACAATCTTTATATTGGCTCGGGTAAGTGCTACGATCTTTATATTGGCTCGGGTAAGTGCTACGATCTTTATATTGGCTCGGGTAAGTGCTACGATCTTTATATTGGCTCGAGTAAGTGCTACGATCTTTATATTGGCTCGGGTAAGTGCTACAATCTTTATATTGGTTCGGGTAAGTGCTACAATCTTTATATTGGCTCGGGTAAGTGCTACAATCTTTATATTGGCTCGGGTAAGTGCTACGATCTTTATATTGGCTCGGGTAAGTGCTACAATCTTTATATTGGTCGGGTAAGTGCTACAATCTTTATATTGGTTCGGGTAAGTGCTACAATCTTTATATTGGTTCGGGTAAGTGCTACAATCTTTATATTGGCTCGGGTAAGTGCTACAATCTTTATATTGGCTCGGGTAAGTGCTACGATCTTTATATTGGCTCAGGTAAGTGCTACAATCTTTATATTGGCTCGGGTAAGTGCTACGATCTTTATATTGGTTCGGGTAAGTGCTACGATCATCCATCTGACTAAATTATTTTTATCTTGCATGACTGTTGGGTCAGAGAATTACGGTATTAGAACTGTATGGGCAATGGCGGTTTTGAATATTGACACAGCGCAAATCATCATATGATGATGGCCGCATCGCACTAGATGATCACCACGTGACAATGACTGCTCTTTGAGCATTAATGAACAGGTAGAGAGTATTTTTTTATGCATATATATACTAATTGAGTTTAGGTGGTGACATTAAATCTGGAAAGGTTTGTTCGAGACTCAAAATATATGGCAAATGGGCTCTAATGGGTATCTCATAATTAGGGATTTCATTTCAGACATCCTAGAACTTCATTCAATAAAGCCCATGAACCCAGAGATTAGGGTCATCAAAAGAGGCCAACTAAGGAAGATGTGGATTTTGATCCTTAAGAAGCTAATTAAACAGGGTGACTAAAACTCAAATGGAATGCTTGTCCAATTTTCAGGGATAACTGAAAAAGATGCTGTATATCCCAGTTTTGAGACTTTTCAGAAAGTTTTTGGCTTTGATTTTTGTAGACATTTAAAAAAGTACTGTATGTGTATATTTTAATGGCACAATACTTGCTAAAATTCCTGTGGGACTTCAGAGTATGACAATATGAAGCTTGATGACCTTCATTAGCTTGTTCAATATTTTGGAGATTAATGAAGCCACTTGCTTAGTTATGTCTAAACTGGACTTTGGATGCCTTTCATATTTGTCAAAATCACCCTCAACCCTTCATCATCTTGGTACTTTATAGCTTAGAGACTTTCGTCTCGGTTCAAGACCCTTTCGTTTTTTCGAATCTATAGGTTATATGTAGAAACAAGAAGTCCAAAATTACAAACTGCCAAGATCGATATTATCTTTAGTAATTTGTGCAGTCCCTACAAAAGTCTCCATTCATGCTTGAACAACACCTTGAAGGCTGCCCATATTGAAAATCATGCTTACTCAACTTGGCAGTCATTTTACTACATGAATGGTCTGCTTGCAGGCTTCTCTATGCACAACCATAATGTGTCCCCTGGTATTGTACCTACTTTACCCCCTGTGGAAGGTTCAACTTGTTAAAAAAATTTTTTTTTTAAAGCCTAACAACATGACTAAATGAAATGACTATTCCTTGACTATAACTATAAATGACTATAACATTTTCAATGGCATTCCTGCGTTACTGCTCTGTTTACTGTTTTGTCAAAGTGTGCGGCCATTGCTGACTACTCCACAGATTTTCTGGATCAAATATTTTTGTGCCACTTTCCCCAGAGACCTGTGTTTTTTTTACAGTGGTGCCTTGTGCATTTTTATATGCTCTAAGACGGTTACTCTTCACGCATTAACATTCATTTATTGAAGTTAATTCTCGCAATGAACTCGATGCTCTTACAATGCAATGGTCAATGCTCTTCCTGTGTGTATCTTACTTTTTTATAAATTTCAATGAATAATTTGAGCTTATGAAATTCTAGAGAAAACGTGTGGGGAAAATAAGCAAAAAATTCTAGAGGTATTATTTGGCAATATACTGTATAGACTGCTAAAGATGGGTTTACCCCCCAAGGTGCCATGAATATTAGTTTTTCTTTTTAAGTTGGAAAACCAAAGATATAACATAAAAAATTCTAGTTGTCATAATGTGGGTATTGGAGGGGCTGAAAAAGAGGTTTTGCTCTTCAAAATCCCCCAAACAAAAGAATAATAATGAATCTAAACAAAAAAATTCTAACAGTTATTAGAAAATAGATGGAGTTTATGGGGGAATAAAGTACCAATTCCTATTTGCTAAACGTTGGCGTGTTGCCCTTATATCAGAACCCCCCGTCCCAATACAAAAGTGTATTTTCCTATTAAAAGATAGCAGGATGTATGTAGATTATGGGAAATAAAAACAATTGGCTACCATACTTGAAACTTTTGTTCACAGAGATTTGCGTGAGGGAACAGGCCTTGCCCCACAAGGCCTGTTCTTGCTCATGTAATTCTGCTCGCAAAAATATATTTCCCATCATTTAATTATATCCACTATTTACACGAGTTCATTCAATGAGGCCTTATTGTCATTACAAATAATAATTAAATTGTCATTAATATCATTGAATTCACATGAACAGCCTGCCTCATAGCAGCCGAGCTGTGGCAGAGCAAGGCAGACGAGTATGCCATGTTGAATATAAAGAATTATGATTTGTTAAAGCAAATTAACAAATATCAATGCCTAGAGTCCTCTACCAAGAGCTATTAATTCTGGCCTAAACTTAAAATTAGTTAAAATACTTGACAAAATTTCCTCTTGGTAAAGTATACTTTATTTAGCTCGGGTGAAATTTTTACTTTGTTGCCATAACATTAGTTGCAAGTATCATTGTCTGCTTCCCAATTCAACACTGTCAAATTTTATATTAATAGATTAAGGTTTCATACAAGGCATTTCTCACATGATTATTGGATTAGTGAAGATTGTAACCCAGATTCACTTCATGTGCACATGGAGAAGTTTTGCTTGTATATTTACCTTTCTTCAATGTAAAGGTCTCCAATTTCAGATATGCAGCCAGTTGGCTTTCTATTTTTATCAATGGGACTACATAAGCCGATTCTTTGAGTGGTCTAGGATTTCAGGTGTGATCCGTAACACTCAACCCGTAAAGAGTGACTTTGCTTATAAAAATCCTATTTTGTGGTTGGGAAAAGGTGGAAGATATGACTAATACTTACCCTTTACCTCATCTGTTCTTTACTTACCTTTTGGAATGAGATTGGAACTTGGTTTGACTATAGAAATAGGGATTTGAAGCATGTTGAGGGATTATGACCCCTAAACCTTTCTGATGGCTAAAACTACTAGCCTAAATCAAATAATTTGTTTATACCTTGTGTTGTGAGGCTTAGTGCATACTGCCAACATTTTGGTGTTTTGTGGTTTATAGAGCCACCTTAAAGCCAAAAATGCACACTTATGGACAATGTGTGTCATCAGTTGTTAAATGTAATTCACAACTTCAGTTCCTCTTTTGGTTTTGGTTTTTAAGGTAATTTTTCAGAATGCTGTTTATCATATGGTTTTTGATAAATTGGTTTTTATATGTTTTATCACCAAAAGTAGGTCAACATTTATTAGAATTAGGATATTTTTGGGGGAGGGATCCCTCAGTAGCTCCCCGAGCTTAACTCTGGTTGCACCAAGCTTTAGCCCAATACACCATGCCTCAAACCCAACCATTGCATACCAGGAGCCAGGACCAAAATCTGGCTCACTCTGAGGCAAGGGGAGCAGAGGATCAACCACAAAAACTGGGGTAAGCCCACCCGAAAGCATAGACATGACAATTGAGCAGTGCTTGAAAAAATTAAACCCACAATAAACTGAAAGCAAATGATCATTGCTGCAGAGTACTACCCTAGTACTATCCTGATGCGCTCAACTGCCACCAGATGGCAGTCAGTTATTTGAGAGCCAGCCAGCCCACCACCTTGCTTTCCTGCTTGGTAACACCGGCTCAGTATCTATAATATCTACTGGGCTCATAGTCTGCTACTTTCAGCTAAGTGATGTTAGCATTTCCCTGGAACATTAGTTCTGTTGGAGGCTATTGCTTTATTTTCCTTTTACCATTTCATGATTGTATTTCGCCTTCCAATTTACTCCGGCCATGGCCAGGGTTATCTTCCATGATGTTGGCTTGCATTCCCTATATCCAACCTGTTTTGAGAGTTGCTTTGGTCCTCCCACAAGTTTCCTCATTATTTGGGCAATGCATGCGAGAATCCTATGCATGGTCTGTTGATGGGAGTATGTCTTTAGACTGTGTACAGGGCTGTTCATCACCTGTTTATCATGTCTGTCTGTATAGCTGTCCCAGTGGCCAGTGGCCCTCGTCTCTATGGAGTTTGTCTTGCTTGGTTTTGGCCAGGTTGTTATGGCTTTCCCATCTGATTGTGATACAGATTCTGATACAGGGCTTGCAATTTCTCTAGATATGTTTGCATTTCTTGACTGAGGTGGTCTATCCTTTTGCCTCTTTCATGCCGTGTTCTGTGTTTATGGGTCCTTTTGAAGTGTGGATGTTTGCCGTTTATTGGTGCTGAATTTTGATATTGATGAAGCCACCTTGCAGGATTAGGCTTTATAACATTAGAGGGGTTGCCCCTGAACTGTCTTTAGTGCTTGGTTTCTGGTTCTGAGGGTTTGTCATGCCATACAGACATGCTTTCTTATTCTACTTTTCAGCATCACAATATGAGTATCTATGTTCAAGGGGCCTCCCAATGCAAGTTTCCATTATGTTGCTGTAGATTGAGGTTCCATCTTCATCCTGGCAAGCAGACAAACTTTGTTTTCTTTGAGAAAGTGGTAGCAGTGCTGCAAGCACTTAACTGGATAGAGCGAGCCACTGATTTTCAGGTCTTTCTCCAGTGCCTTTACTGCATAACTGGGCTGGAGGGGTTGCATCTGCTTGACTGAAATTCTTCATTCTTGTGGGGGCAAGATATTTTTTGTTAGTTCCAGACAAGTCTTGATTCCCTTTCTGAGCTCCCTTCTTTCCCTGCCTTGTCTACTGCTAAGGCTGCAGATGCCATTCCCAGATTGTTCCCTCCTCTCACATGGGATTGCAGATATTGTGGCTCATCCTACCTGCTGGTTTTACATTTTGAGTTTGCTCCAAAAGTCCATTTAATTTGTTTTTTCTGTTGGTTACTCCCATTCTCTACTCTTCTCTTTTAAGAGGGGAAGGCTTCCTGGGTATTGGAGGCAGCAGGCATGTCTTTTCAGCTGCAGTGTCATATGTTTTGGCTGCAGTCACTGGCTCTGGTTCCAGCTTCAAGCTGATCCATTGCCTGCTTTTCTTGGACAGCTGGATGAAGTAAAGATTCTGGAGCAATGGTTGCCCAAATCCATACAAGTCCAATTGTTTGCCCTGTGGGGGCCATTCTTAGCACCCACCCAGTTCATGAAGTCAACAAGGTTCCTAGCTCCTTTGTTTTATACACCAAAGAAATCATAATGGGGGGGAATGTCTGAGCACTTTCTGACATGCTTCAGTCCTGGTCTAAATTTTTTCTCAATTTCAGCCTTCTTCATTTTTGGCTAAGAATGATATGTTTGCATTTTGGAGAGCCCATTGGTCATTAACGTTGGTCTGTCTGTCACAGGCCCTCTTGTTTTCCTGCTATCTTTTCCCACAGATCAGGCCATTCTGTCTTTCTTATTTATTAATCTTTTTTTCCTTTCAGATAAAGCATCCTTGGCTGTTGTGGCATTGTGAATTATAGCTTTAAGGAGCTAATATGGGGTTGGGGATCCCTCCCAGAAATTAAGTGTTTAGTGCAATGATATGAATTTTTCTGGTACGCCATTCAGTAGCTTCCTGTCCCTACCCTGTATCCTTCTTCCCCATTAGTATTAGGAGGGTTTCTGTTCAGGCAGCTTGTGAATGAAGTGGTCCTGGTGCATTTCCCCAAGGCCTGGCATCTCGATGCTATATCTAGAGGGAACTACTGAATGACAAAACAGAAAAGTGTGTTTAGTTATATTAAATGCTTACCATTATATTATATAATGGTATTTTAAATAATATTTATATGATATTTTATTTTTTCTAAAAAAAATTCTTAATGTATTTAATGATTTTTCATTATACAGTATACTATACAGTATCTGGAATGAGCCTTTTTTTTTTTTAGATGGACCATATTTATTACTATTATTACTTACATACCATATTTTCTCTAAGAAAATGATGACTCAAATAAAAACTAAATCTTGCCAATAATAATTAATATTAGTTATTTTTATTATTTTATTTTTAATGGCTCAGTTGGGAAGAGCAGGTATTTTTTTAATACAGTAGCTCTGTTATAAAATGTTAGTTTTAAAATTAATGTTTTTGTCTGCATTTTGACCTTTGGTAGGGATAGGGCCAAAAATGTGATTTTAAGATTAAAGTGACTTGTGTAGTTTTTGATTTAACTATATTTCTGTAGGGAGCCCCTCCAACTCCCTGGAGATAATGGACTGATATATGCTATATTAGTCTGGGGCAGCAGTCAATTTGAGTTCTGCCTACCGGGGACCACAAGCCAGAACCTGTCCCCCTCAGAGAGGCAAAGGGAGCCATGGCCTATAGAGTGCAGTATAGCCTGGACACCACCCCCCCCTCACCGCCAGAGCATCAAACTATGAACTAAAGGTGCGGGGAGGGGGGGGATCTAGGGCTCCTCTTCCCCCTCCTGGGGAGGGGAGGGCTGCACGGACAAGCAGCACAGTGGCAGTGAATGATGTTTGCTCGTTTCCTTAATTTTTTTTTTTTTTTTGAGGGGGAGGGGGGAAAAGTTCTGTCTCTGTTCAGTCTTTGGTTGCAATTTCTTACCAGGTGGGGTATGTTTTTTTATGGTTACCTTTCTGGGTGCATAACCCCGGTCAATAGCAGACACAGAATGCTCATAGGTCATTGCTCCCTGTTCCTCTCCGAAGGGGCCAGGTCCTGGCTTGTGGTCCCCAGTAGACAGAACTCCAATTGACTGATGCCCCGGACTAAGATAGCATGTTAGTCTGGGGCATCATCATATATCAGTCTGATAGCTCCAGGGAGCCTTCGGGGCTCGCCCAAATAATGACATTTCATTACATTTGACGTTTTTTTTTTTTTTTTTTTTTTTTCAGAAATGTAACCCTCGTACAAATGAACTAGCGTATACATTCGTAAACTTCATGTTGCGTTTTGAGTGACATCATTCCAATTTGGCAAAAGTTTTTTTTTTTTTTTTTTTTTACTATTGGGTTTCAGTATTGCCTTGTACAAAATTTAATGTGAACTTTTCACCCTACAATACATTATGTACTAACTTGTCATTTGTAACAAAATTCATATCGAGGACACTTGCTTCCTAAGTAGGCTTGGCATATCCACATTTTTAAACAGTTGCTAACAAGTTACAGTATTATACAAACTTTGTCCAGAGTGTGAGTGAGTGACTTGCTCCATTTTGGTATTAGCAAGTTAAAATCTCCTCTTATGATTACTATGGATAAGGATTTTCAGCATCATCACAGCAATATATCAGATGATGATAATGATAATTAATAATTTATAACATTTCTATAGAGGGTTTGATTAAAAAAATTTACATAGTAGATAGTATTTTTATAAAGCCAATAATTATGTTAGGTGTTTTAGGCAAACTTTAAAATTAATGTTCATTTCAGTCGCATGTTTCAGGGTAATTCTGTACTTTATACTATGATGTACTGTACAGTATTTGTGTATCATAGTATAAAGATATACTGTATGTGTATGCAAACAATAGGCAGTTTTATAGTTATATTTCATATTATAGAGTCTAGACTATTTTATTCACACTTCAGATATTTGTTTGATATAATATCCATCAAATTTTGTTAATTTTTCAAATTTGCCTACTGTATTTACAGTTGGTAATGTACATAAAGATTGTAAGCATTAAGTAAGTATATTATTTATCTCATATTTGCACCATGGCTATTATTTATATATTTTAGCTATAAATTAGAAATACTGTATATTACTGTAGTGCATAGTCTTTTGTTTGATAACAAAAATCTGTTCAGGTTATTAATAGAGCTAATTTTTATTACAATTTATAATATTAGCATTTATTCCATTCTGCTGTCAAGAAAGGTCATCCAACATTGAAATAGAACTTGCACTTGATCAATCCATTGTATTGTCAGCAGGCCATGTGATGTATAGGACAAATATGCAAGAATGAAAAGGGTCTGTACTTGGAAATTATTTTAGACAAATGAAGCCACCCTGTTGTATAGCGAGAGAGGTATATAGGTTACAAGATTAAGAGCAATTAATAGTTTAAGAGGAGACTTGACCTTAGTTTGGTATTGACAGATGGACTGAGCCAGGTGCCAGAGTGGTGCATGTACTCTGGCAGCACATTGAAGGAGCCAGACATGGTAGATCCTGTGGAACTGGAAGGTAAGCTGAACATACATAAGCATTTTTCAGCATTAAGGCATATTTTATGTCCCACGTTTATCTGCAGTGTTGTGGCAATGAGTAAAATGAAGATCTACTGTACTAATGAATTCTTAAACCCATCAAGAGCAGCTATAATTACCTCAAAAAAAGTTTTGCAGTGTTTAGAAAGACACTCAAATTTAATTCATATCAAGTATTATACATGATATGAAGTATGGTATATATGTTTGATAATTAATCAGTCTAAGGGTTAATCTTATCTTCCAGCATCTCAGTTGGCATTGCTTTTTGCATTTTTAAATATACTGTGTTGTATATAAAAAATATAACTTTGTATATTTGGCTATATAATGATTATAATGCTACAAAATACGTAGATGGAGTAGTGAGAGACGTGAAGGCATAGGTGGGAGGAAATTAGCATCAAGTTATAACTGGATAATAAAATGTCAACCCATTATGAAAAAAATTATTTTTTTGCCAATTATTCATTAGTGTTAGCAAAATGTTAGAATAATAACAATGTGAGAAATGAGCTAGTTGTATACTGATATAACACAAGGCTAAAATTATATGTTCTTAAGAGCAAGTCCTAAAACCAGAGACAGTGAAATGCTCGATTTTTCTTTGCTTTATGTAATAAATGGGATTACATATGACTTTGATCAAGAGTGATGTATTGGAGACAGTCTGGGGATTGGGTTTTGATATCAGTTTTATGTAAACATGGCACAATTGAAAAATAAATACGGAAGGAATCATTACACAGAAGAAGGGAATTTATGTACTTTATTAGGATTTAGAAAGAGCAAACTATATCCATAATCTCAATAAGCAAGAGAGAGGAATGCATGTGGAATAGAATATAGAGGGCAAGAATAAAACTAGAGGAAATTAATTTTCTGTACAGTATTTAGAAGTGCCAGTAGTATACAGAAAATATCACAGAATGGCAATATAAACTGTGTGAATGAGTGGAGTGTAAAATGCAACAGAAAGTGAAAGAAATAAGGTTGGGAAGGATAGAAGTATTACATGGGGAATTCAGAAAAGATGAAGATTGAACTGGAGAAGGTATGCAAATACTGAATGAATCTGTGGTGGAAAGATCGCTAGTATCATGGAAAGGGAAAATGGAAGAGCATCAAAGGTTTCCTGGTAAAAGAAATGGAACAGGTTGAAAGAGCATTTTTAGGTAAGAGGACATAGATGAAATGAGGCATCAGAGCAATAGATATATATAACTATATGTAACCCTTAATGGATAAGACATAGTTGAGGAAAAGTATCATCTTTTTGGAAAATAATGTACATTATTCTTATTTCATTTTGTAGATTATTTCTGAAAATAAGTAACATTTACAGGAGGGAGTCCATCATTGGAGGAGCTGTGGGATGGTGATGAAGAACTTAAGTGGAGAACCTTCCTCGACTGTGTCCATCCAGTTCTCTGTGAAACGAAGATCCGCACTTTTCCTCAGCACCTCATTGTGCCAGTTGCCATTCTCTTCTATTTGCAGGTTAGCTTAAATATCTACATAATGGTAATGCATACCTTGCCTGAAGCTATGCAGTCAGTCATAACATACACAATCTGAATCTGTCGGGTAAATATTTTGAGGTTAACTGAATTTGAGAGCTCAGTATTGGAACAAATGGGAGCTTGCCTAGTGATACAAACCACAAGTATATTAATGCATCTTGCTTTCTTCCTCACTTTTTTATTAAATACTGCTTTACTGTATTGTAGAGGTCTGACAGTAACAACATACAGATTCCAGTTTGGCAGCAGGGTGCTGCTTCTGGAAACTTTCCTTTATAAGACTGCTCATAGTTGAGTTGATAGAGCTACAACCTCACTTTCCTTTATAAGACTGCTCATAGTTGAGTTGATAGAGCTACAACCTCACTTTCCTTTATAAGACTGCTCATAGTTGAGTTGATAGAGCTACAACCTCACTTTCCTTTATAAGACTGCTCATAGTTGAGTTGATAGAGCTACAA
>WNGS01169498.1:43857081-43875300 GCA_020271785.1 Procambarus virginalis
AACTATTATAACTGGTATTAACTATTGACCAAATTCTGGATTACCAAGACTGTTAGACCTCCAAAATCTCCAAGCCTGAATATTGGCCATGACATTTTAAAGAAAACAGCAGGCAACACAGCATTTGTATGAACATCGTGGGGTCTGAGAGTAGACTGCAGGCTGGCTAGCTTTGATGACACTGCAGACAACCTGAGAAGAGAGGGATAAGGGTGGTGTTAGTGTCACTCACATTTACACTAGGTTCAAACCCTTGTGTGTTTTTTTGCATTACTGTATTAAATTTGCATCTTTTATCATAGCTATTTCTGTTTTATGGTGAAAAATCTAGAATAGGGTTTCTTAATGCAATATTTGATGATATGACTACAGTATTTGACATAGATTAGTTCAGATTACTCATGTCAATCTGTTCTAAATCCATTTAACTATAAAAGTTCATCCCCACACCTTAAAATTTGGTATGAAGTGCTATTAATTTGTAGAAAAGTTTGATTATGTACTTGAGAGAAGTTTGCTGAAGTACAGTACTTGTGATGTGAGAGAAGTGAGGAATAACTGAAGGTTTGTTCATATGCTGATGCTGAGTAAAATAATAAAAGCAGGGAAACCGAGTGAGAGAGTAATTTGACGAGTACAGAAGAACTGTGATCTTGGGGCAAGAGACTGCATAAATAAACATTAGTTACCTGTGGGTAACATACAAGGAATGTTCAGTTAAGAATGGCAAGCATGCATGTGGAGTTGCACTAATGGGTAGTAGAACATATTGGACCCGATATTGTATATACAAATATCTTCTGTAGTCTTTGTTTTTCTGCATCATCATCATCATAAGTACTTGTGCTCTAGGGTCAAATGTCATAGGTCATAGCTGAAAACATGTATCATCTAGAATATAAGTACATCCTACAATACTGAATTACCACATCTGTTTTTTTTTTATTTTAATGTTTGAAATTGAAGGGAATGATGTGATACGTCAAGAGGATTTACTACTGTTCCACCAGCAGTCACTAAAGATGGCCAGTCATCACCACCACCGTCATCATAACCGACCCCCACCAGAAATTCTCATTCCCAAGGTTGCCGCCTTTATCAACACACAGCCCCCCATGGATGTTCTTCAGCAGCAGCTTCCCCTCCTTGCCAGGTCAGAACTTGTTTATAATCTCAGCCTTGAATAAAAAGGATAAAAGTACATGTATACAAAGAAGAAAATAGGCCATTCTTTGGTATTTGTAAAGCCACTGAAGGAGGAGATTTCTAAAGAGAAGGTGGTAGCAGAGAAGGAAGGAGTGCGTGCATAAGGTCAGCAGATAATAAACATGCCGCCCATGTGTGTACAGTGCTCCCTCCAAAATACAGATTGTTCCAGACCAAATCTGAATTTGTGTGCAATCAAGATTTTAATATGCTACCCTTTTTTTTGGCTATCACCAAAGTTTCTAGATTTTTCTTACAGTAAATAATAAAATATATGGTTCAGCATATTCAGACATAAAAATATGTAAATAATGAATTTGTGTGGATATATATGATTATTGTGCAGAAAATATTTATTTGTTCACTTTTTTTTTAAGAACAGTCTGCTCTAAATAACCCAGATGCAGCAAAATGCAGTTATAGTACCATGGCATGCCATCTTTTAAATAAATGTATTCACTCTGAAATGGTCTTGAAGCCCTCAATGCACCTGATTTATGCCATTCTCTCGGCTACAGACTAACTGTTGATTACCAACAGCTGGCACCAGGCTACAGTACTGTGTAAATTATTGGTATAGAGCATCATTTAAATCCTCAAGTTTAAAAGGTTACAATGTTTTATGTCTTTTTTTTTTTTCCACTACTGCTCTTTGTAATTAAAATAAACAACTGTATATGATCGGCTTCCTTTACATTTTGTCGGAAACAACACTAACGGTGGTGCTATTTGTAATACATGCTCCTCTGCCAGCTATTTGCATTTCTAACCTCATTCACCTACCTTTAATAACTTCATCTTATTCAAAGTAAGGAAGTTCCTCTTGCCTTGCCTGATGTTCCAATGATACTCTTGCTACACAACCTATCTTCAACTTCGAAATAATGATACACGTATATATATAGTATCAGAAGACAGTCTATTGAAAATATTTAAGTAATGAGAGGTCAGACTGCACACGCAAAAAGAACACACGCAGATGTTACACATGCCCTCGTTTTGTTAAATGTTTAGAGATAAAAAAAAACAAGATTAGCAAAAACAAGATAAGATTGAAATTACTATGTGATGAGAACAAGTGATCTAGGTTTCATCTCATTTCCCTCTGAAATTCTGGATTTTGTTAGAAATCTATATATATCAGAGTTAGTTAGTTGTTGGGTTTGATCAGTTGTTTAGAAGGAATCTGCTATACTGTATAGATATGGTTTTGTTTAATCTTTTTTTCTGTTATATTAAAATAACATACCTAACCTAACCTACAGGGGCCTGATGGCTGAGTGGACAGCGCTCTGAATTCGTAGTCCTATGGTTCCAGGTTCGATCCCCGGTGAAGGCAGAAACAAATGGGCAGAGTTTCTTTCACCCTGATGCATCTGTTCACCTAGCAGTATATAGGTACCTGGGAGTTAGACAGCTCCTATAGCTTGCTTCCTGGGGGTGTGTAACAAAAAAAAGAGGCCTGGTCAAGGACCGGGTCGTGGGGACGCTAAGCCCCGAAATCATCTGAAGATAACCTCGAGATAGTCAAATGGTGAAAAAAGTTAGTTCACTGCGATTCAGGATTTTTGTCAAATGGATTAGAAATGTAGTTTCATCATCCTGAAACATTTGTCCAAACACGACCATTCAGTACAATAGTTTGTGCCTGGTAGCTGCAGATGCTTGGTGGTTGTAGAGGAAAGCTCCACCTTATGAAGTAATTCTAAGCCTGTTAGCAGTAATTAGTTTCTCTTCAAGATTCCTTTACTAATATGAGTGCTATAATGATTAATGGTAAATATAAAATCATTGCTTTTCTGATTAGAGTAAAGGAGATGACACATATCAACAAAAAATCAATGTTGTCGAAAATGCAGCTCAATTTTCTATTGTATTTCTTAACTAAAATACATAGAATTCCTTGGTGAGTAGGCCTATGCTTATTTTTTGTATTTAAATGATGTTCAGTACATTGAAAACATTTATAGCCTGACAGAGTTACTTCAATCATGTTTTTTTTTTCTTGGAAAATACTAGGGGTGCTGTGTTTTATAAGAACCACCACCCTCAAGCATAACTTTTCAAATTCAAAGCAGAGATAATAGCCACAGCTAATAGTAGATGCATTTATATAAGGGTTCTCTCTAACCAGTGAAAAATATATATTGCCATTACAATGTCAGAATTGTGCTTGGTCCCTGGACTTTCTCTCGGATTTAGGAGTGGCTGCCAAAAGTTTACCCGAGATGGATTTATGGTTGTCATTTGATTTGGGTTTGTTTCTGTTCTGAAGGATCTTTATCTGTGATTGGAGGATGTGTGTTATGCTTCTTTGTTCAAGATTGATAATTAAACAGGCCTCCTTTGGGAGGCCTCCCATTTCCTTGTCCCAGTTAGGGATTTTGATTCGCTACCATTAATTACACAGGTTTCCAAATTTTCACTTTTGCAGGGTAGGCAGGACTTTCTTCATCTCTTGCTGCTAAGTTAGACTTTGCTGAAATTTAAATATTCCATGCCAGATGTATAATTCCATATCTAAATGCGATAGTTTAAACTTTTTTTGTTTTTTATATTTACAAGAGTTCTTACATTCTTGTAAAGCCACAAACACGCATAGCATTTCGAGCAAGTCCTTAATCCCAGTTTTTCCCTAGAATACAAGCCGCCAAATTGTTTAACAACTAGGTACCCATTCACTGCTGGGTGAACAGAGGCGTACTGTTCAGGATTGGCGCCCAGTCAATCCTCCCTGGCCAGGATATGAACCCAGGCCACAGTGCTCATGAAGCGCCGGGCGAGTGCTTTACCACTGCGCCATGATGACTACACAATTTGTATAATTGTGTGTACTGTGTACTTTGTGTATTCATGTAATATATTATTTTTGTGTTTGGTATATATTTGTGTTCTATAAGGTTTTCTGCTCTTATCTGATATTATTATTGGCACAGGGTAGTGTTCCGAGATGAAGGTCGGGCACATCTCCTGGCAGAGGGCATAAAGATGTATCAGTTGGATATTGATGGGCCTGATGAGTTCACCGAGAGAAGCGAAGACACATCGGTAATTAATTATGCTACTGTAATTTTAATGGCTAAATTTTAGGGCAAAATTCAATAATTAATTACGTTTTTGTTATACATTAGAGCTTCATAACGGTACATTTTTCATTAACTTGGCCATGGAACTTGACTCCTGTACCTTTTTCAAGTGTTATATTTTCTTTATTTCTGATCATTATTATAGTACTGTAACTTGGTGATTGAACCCACTTTTGTAATTAATTTTGCTGTTGGAAAATAAATAAATAAAACTGAGAAATTGTATTCTCTTTTCCATTGTTTGGAATGTATGATATATTGTACTAGGTGACACCCTAATTATGTTTGTGTACTAGAGTACACAATGTACTTGTAATACATTGGCCTTACTCTGGTTCTGTATGCAAAGAGCCTAAATGATTGACTCTTGTTGTTGCCTAATCTAATGATTAATATTTAATGCTGCACGAGTGTGTATTTGAATACGTAAATATCTGAATAATTTTTACTGAAGCGAGATAAATCATTATAGCAGTAGAATTTAAAAACTTAACTGGGCTAAAATTATGATGTCATAGTTACGTCGCACATTGTTTTCATACAATATATAAAATTTATTTATTATTTGGGTTAGGTTAGTTTAGTTTAGGTGAGGGTAGGTAGGTTAGTTTATGGTAGGTTAGTTTAGGTTAGGGTAGGTAGGTTTAGTTTAGGGTAGGTATGTTGGCATGGGTTGGGTTAATTTAAGTTAGATTTACTTGTTGAGAAGTAATGATGTGTAGTGAAAATTACTCAGGGCTTTGACCCTTCTCCATAATTGTGGCTCCACCTAACAGCCATTATAACTTTCATCTCATTTCCATCCATATTTATTGTCATGTATATCTGCCATTTAAATTTGTGTTCATGTGGCATATTTAATTATTAGAGTGGGCAATGTAATACTGTTGTGTAGCTAAAAGGAAAAAATACTGACCTTGAGTTAAGCACAATTTTTTTCTTGCACACACTCGCCTGAATATTGCCGTTAAACTACATTAGACTTGAAATGCTAATTTATATTATACATGTTCGAATATTGTGTTTAATTTTGTATTTTTCCTTTACATCTATCATTAATACTGATCCATTTTAGGGATTGGATATCATGGAAAGAGTTCGTTTACGCCACATAGATTCTGAACTGGGCCGTCATTTATATACAATATTGAGGGGGGAGGCATATGAATCATCAACCACCCTGGAAGACTATTCTTCTAACCTGCCATCTGGTGCCATAGCCTTCCAGCCACTACGGGCCAAGATCTACAGAATATTGCAGAAGTCAGTTAAAGGTAAAAGTAATGTGGAGATTCAGGTAGTCGTATCATTAATCCCTTCTCATAATAGGGGGTCACCCATCATTTATTCCTAATAGAAACAGTTCCCCCTGTTTGTAGTGTTTGCAGTTAGTTATACATGTATATAATTCTGGATTTTCCCACCGTTTTGTTCCTTTTTCATGGAAGTTAATTTGTAAGGTCTTTTAAAACTCCATTCACCTGTTTAATGGGGTCTTAGACAGCCCTGTGCTTTCCATGGGCAGTGATTTTCTGTAAATTGAGGCATGTTAGAATTTAATTTCCTTTTTATTGTGTGATTTTAATAACATGTCTGTTTTTATATATTTTTGTCTTGTGATATGTAGTAGTCTTTGTATCCTCATTCGTGCTGTAGTGTTTTATACGTGAGCTCCCTCATCTTGACTTGTTATATCGGTGCGTGAACAGTGTAGTGTGAAAGTTAAGCAGTTATATAGATGGCAATATTCAAATTCTATAATTAGAAAAATTGTAGTTTAATTTGGTGATTTTTGCATTCCTTATGACCCTGTGTATGCTTGCCATAAAAGCAGATAATGCGCTAAAGATCATACGGTACTTATTGTTAATGAAAATTTTTGTGGCCCAGAATTTCTTGCACAACTCCTGAGACAGTAAACCTGGTTAGCCTGTGTTCTTCCAATGAAACCTGACAAGCTGTTAACCATTGTAAGTGGAAAATTAATTAAAATTAATTTAAATTGCTATTCATTTTTGGAGTACAGTATTCAGTTTAAATACAGTAATTCCATGCAAAATCTTCTAGTCTGCTGGCATAGTTTGGTACCACGTTCACTACCATTGGTGCCTTCATTCAAACTATCCTATATGTTGTGCTAGCACTAGTGGCTATAGTAGAATGGTTGAGAGCTCCCAGTTTTTTTTTTTTTTTTTTTAGTGACATATGACCGAGAGGTTACATAATTACATTTTATGGGAACTGCCACTGGGAGAGTATCGCGTGTAGCTTTTGTTAACTAATTTTTTGTCCAAGCCAAAAGCGGTGTTGAAAAAGAACTTCTTGTAACTAGCAAATTGGCAGTAGGTGGAATCTGGTATAAATCTTGTGGCTCCTATATTGCTGACACAGCTCCAAATAAATCGGTGTGATAAAAGCCAATGAAACATATTTAATCTAGGAAATCTTTTACTTGAGAACACTGGAAAAGGTATATGTTTTAGGTTACAGAATTATTAACTACAACCTCCCTTGAAGTATTTGTTACAGTACTAACACATTACTCTTAGAATGTGCAGGTGATGAGTCACAATAACGTGGCTAAAGTATGTTGACCAGACCACACACTAGAAGGTGAAGGGACGACATTTCGGTCCGTCTTGGACCATTCTCAAGTCCAGGACAAGAGTCTGGTCAACTCTTAGAATGTATTGGATGATCACAGGCTAATCTCTCAGAATACCTGGTTTCTCTCAAAAACATTTTCTACTAAGGAATGGTATAAGGTTTTAAAAGATCAGCCCAATTTTATTTTAATAAATAATATTTGAAGCCTACAGTATGGTAAAGTGAATTAATGATTAGCAAAAGATTTGCTGGCAGTAATGTAGAGTTTTCTAATGATTATACCAAAGTGTTGGGGTAATACCATGACCATCTGTTTTGATACAGACAGGTACAGACGGTACCTTTTTAAAGGTGTAGATTTGATACTATCTGATACAGAAAGGAAGTGCTTTCTGTGGTAGGCAGAGAGTTGGCAAGGTGTTACACCTCTACATATGTGGTATTCTTAGGACTGGTCACACACACACTTGTGGGCTCAAACAGCTAACACCTTGCCGGATATGGAGTTTGCTGTTTCACTATAAAATCTTGCCTATTGAGTGTAAGCTTTCATTTATGTAAAGGAAAAATGTTCTTTTCTTTAACATAAATTGTAACAAAAGTTACCCATTTTCTAATTTTCTGAGTGAGGGGTCATTTGTGTGTGTGTGTGAGAATGGTGATAAGTCAAGTCTGCACATCAGTAGTTTGTGTAACCTTAACTCAGCGGTTTTTGTTTTGCTTTAGACGAGTAGTGGGTGATGTAGCGAAATCATCTAGTGATGGATATGCTTTTTCATTAACCAATTGAAGTATTTCCTCTTTTATTGATTTTAATAAATAATTCACTTATAAATGCATTTAATCAATCGGTGGATTTATTTAATAATTCTTTGCCTTCTCGGTTTTTGATTTGTGTTCAGGGATTGGTATGCACATTCAGTAAATTATATGTTCATTCAGACAGTTGCCGTTATTATTCATTATTGATTAATTGTCGTTTTTAGTTATTTGGTAACTAATGTGCCTAATTGTCTAGTAAAGTAAGCTCTTACAGTCATCAAAGAACTACATAGTTACCTGAACAAAAGTTATAGCTTATTATTTTAGCTATACAGTATTTGTGCATAATGTAGCATTTCTCAAGGTTTCACATATAAAATCATTTTTACTAGTCAGGTTATTGCATCAAATATTCATATTTTCATTATCACCCTATTTCCTACTTCTATAGGGTGGCAAGGCATCAGCTAAGAATAGTATAGTATAGCAATATGGGAAAAGACTAATGACAAAGGGGGTCCCCAAGTTAACCTTCATATATTTAGCTTTGGCCAATATACATTCTCCATATTTCCATGGTATGAACAGGACTGATGTTATCCTTTAGGAATAACTAACTAATGCTAAGTAACTATCATATATAAGGAACAGGATGAGCCAGAGGCCAGTTGTGTGCCAGAACCTTCATACAGTTGGTTAACTTGATATCCCATTTATCAATGTGTTGAACAAGTAAGTTCCAGGTGTGAGTCGGTCTAGGAATGAACGATCACTGATGGAGTGATTCTCTAGAGAAAGGCACTACCAACATGAGGCTGTTGATGGACAGCTTCGAGGCATTTTGAGAATGTTGGCCTTGTACATAACAATAAGTCCACCAACATCTCGTCAGTAATGAAGACTTATGTTCAGTCAGTCTCTAATTCTTGTAGGTCATCAAGCATGCTGCTTCAGGGTTTTTCCATTCAGCTTAAATCTGGCTACCTGTTGACTACCCGTTGATGATTCTAGGGATAAAAATCCTTGCGGACAGGTCTCTAACCAGGCCTCCTGGTTCCTGGTCTGATCAACCAGGCTGTTCGATACAGCTGCTCACAACCCGATTTAAGAGTCGCAGCCTGGTTGACTAGGTATCCTTTGAAGGTGCTTGTCGAGTTCTTTTGAACACTGCGAGAGGTCGGCCAGTTATGCCCTGTATGTAAAGGGGTTGAAAAGCCATGGGCCTTTGATGTTTATAGGGTCAGCAATTTCTCCAGCTTTGAATGGGGTTGTTAGTGTGCAACAATATTCCACTCTAGAGGCCACTAATGTCTTAAAAAGTATTTTATTGGCATGACATCTCGTGTTTGGAAAGTTCTTGTTATTCAACCTGTCATTTTTCTTGCATTTGTCACAACAACTTTGTTGTGTTCTTTAAAAGTAAGGTCTGTTGACATAACTCCTAAATCTTTTACATTGCATTTTCTTTCAATTGCATTGTTTGACTGTGTTTTATATGTAGTTTCTGCTTTGATATTTTAATTTTTTCTATAGTACAGTAATTAGAACTTTCCTGACTAAACATTATATTATTTTCTGTGGCAATTTGAGAGACTTGATTAACATCAGATTCGAGGTTTGCTCTGTCTTCTCTATTATCTACTCCCGTGAAAATTCTAGTGTCATCTGCGGAGGATGATACAGTACTATAGTTTGTATCCTTGTCAATGTCTGACATAAGGATGAGGAAAAGTAACAGAGCAAGCACAGTACCCTTTGGGACTGAGCTATTCACAGTAGATGAATTCAGATTTTACTTTGTTGACTATTACACTCTGGGTTCTCTTTGTTAGGACGTTAAAGATCCATTGCCCCACTTTGCCAGTAATTCCTTTTGTATGCATTTTATGTGCCATAACATCATGATCACATTTGTCGAAAGCATTTGCAAAATCTTTATACAAAGATTTATACAAATTTATACAAACATTAGCATTTTGTTTGTCTTCTATGGCATCTAAGGCCATGTAATAGTGGTGTAGTGGCAGGAGCACCTTGTTCTGATCCCATATTGGCACGGGTGGTTACCAGGTATATCTCTTGGGGATTCGTGTTTAACACTATCGGTCACCGGACAGGCGCGCGGTCAACTTAGGGTCATGCACCCGACGTGCGGGCGAGTGAGCGGGTAAGCGTGCGGTGACACCTAAATGTGTATACTCGTTTCAGCTTTCTCACCTTAATTCTCGTGCTACGTCGCTCATTTTGGTATCATTGTGTTCGCAATTAAATTCCCTACAGGTGTGTATAAATATAATGTCCAAAAGCCTGGCGTGACTCCCAACAGCAAAGCCTAAAGTGGGCAAAAGTTACCCGTGAGTGCACAAAATCAGTAAAATGTGCATACTCGTTCCATTTTTCTCACCTTAATTCTCGTGCTACGTCGCTTGTTTTGGTATCATTGTGTTTGTAATTAAATTCCCTACAGATGTGTATGAATATAATGTACAAAAGTTTGGAGTGCCTCCCCGCAGAAAAGCCTAAAGTTACCAGTGAACGAGCACCAATTTGAACACTGCAACCTAATGTGTATACTCGTTCAGTTTGATAACATCAATTTTCGTGTTACGTCTTTCATTTTGGTATCAAATTGTTCGCAATAAAAAGGCGCGTATTTTAAAACTCGTCCCATAATAATAGAGCAATAACTGGAATTTTAACAAATATTTTAATTCTGGAAGCTCATCATCACAAAATTTTTTATGTCTTTCCAGTGTTCTGATATAAATTTTTGTGTTACATCTTTCATTTTGGTATCAAATTGTTTGCGACGTAAAGGTGCGCATTTTAAAACTAGTCCCAACATAATAGCACAATAAATAGAATTTTAACAAATATTTTAAAATTTTGACCAAAAACCTATTTATAATCATATAAGTGTTTGGACATCAAGTTTCATGTTACATCTTTCATTTTGGTATCAATTTGTACGCATTCTAAAGGCGCTTATTTTGATACTATCCCGAGGTCGATTGGATAAAAAATGAATTTTATACAAATATTTTTGTAGTGGACGCAAGTCCGGTCCAAAGTTAGGATTCAAGAGAAAAATAGTGGACGCGAGTCAGGTCCAAAGTGACCGATAGTGTTAACTGCTTTGACGACTGGCTGGTTTGAGCTCCCAGCCAGTCTGTGTGACTGCAAGCTAGGGATTTAGTTCTTTCCTTGCTTGCCGGGTTCAGGTTCCTGGTGAAGTGGAGGAAGTCCCAGTAATTTTATTGCAGGTTTGGAATTGGTTGGTCTGATTTGGGATTCTTGGTTGGCTTCCCTTTACCTGCCACCTGCAGCTCTGCTCTGCCTGCGGTACTGCCTCCGTCTGGTGTTGAACTGGCCCCCAGATTATTAGGTGGTTGGTCAGAGTTATGTGGGAACCTGAACTTTGCCTGCATGGTTTTTCCTTTGGGCAGAGTTTGGCTCTGGGTGTTGTTCTGGTTCTTTTTTTTAATTTATTTTACACATGACATTTCATGGGCATTTCCTCAATTTTGAATTGATCTTTGATCTACAAGCTTCCCTCGCCAAAATCTAATGAGAACTAGATTTTGGTTCTGGTTCTTTGTAGGCTTTTTTTTTTTTTTAAATCACAGGGATTTGGTATGATTGAAAGATCTTATGGTACTAGTTCCTTGAGCTTTGGGAAGCTACTGAGGGTTGCCAAAAAAGGGGCGTTTTCATTACATTCACTGTAGTCATCGGCTCATTACAGAGGGTCTGGGTATACCAAGCAATAAATATTGGTTTGGGGACCTTGATAAGCCTAACATTTTCCTTGTCCCTGACACTGGAAGGTTATCTTATCTTGAGATTATCTTGAGATGATTTTGGGGCTTTTTAGTGTCCCCGCGGCCCGGTCCTCGACCAGGCCTTCACCCCCAGGAAGCAGCCCGTGACACCTGGCTAACACCCAGGTACCTATTTTACTGCTAGGTAACAGGGGCATAGGGTGAAAGAAACACTGCCCATTGTTTCTCGCCGGCGCCTGGGATCGAACCCGGGACCACAGGATCACAAGTCCAGCATGCTGTCCGCTCGGCAGACCAGCTCCCTTAATTTGGGTCTTCCATTAATGTAATAATGACCATGAAAATGGGTGTTATCACAACTGTATATTTTCTTTTTTCTGCATTTTTCTTCGGTATGTTGTATAGACCACATGGCAAATGGATAGGGTGTCATTTTAGGAAATCTTTTAATCTTTGTGTCTTATTTCTTCTGGCTGATGCTTTTCCCGTCCCATTAACGTAAGAAGCGTTGTAGTGATGGTGATGATTACATATTCTGAGTTTGATACCCTGGCTGTGTGAGACTTGGCCTTTTTTTTTTTTTTTTTTTTTTTTTTACATATATATATACTAAGTGCCTCTGTTCTAGCAGTAAACAGGTACTTGGAAGTTGGCCAACTGTTGTGGTTGCATCCTAGATAAGGTTGGAAGTTAACTTGAGGGACCTCGCTAAGCCAAACAAGTTTCTTTGCAACAGTGAGAAAACAACATCTTGTACTGTATAGAAATTGAGATAATCTATAGGGAAAGCTTGAGATATTCTGCATTTGAGCTGAGCAAGGTTTCACATGTATGATAATGCCTTACTTGTTGTGTATTGTATTACTCCAGCTTTGCATATAAAAGCCAACCAGACTCTGTTTTGTTCGAAATATGCTTCATTCCAGTAACTGTAAATCTGATGCTTACTAAGTGTTTAGTATAGATCTTGACAAAAAGCTTAAATACTGCCAGAATTTCATGCCTTGTTTTTATGAAATCTCGATATATGAAATGATGACCTAAAGTTTGTCAAACAATTGGTGAGAATAAAATAGTAAGAAACTGAACAGGTCTGAGTGAGCTTCTACTATGTCCACAATGTCTGCCTTGTTTTTTGGTAGGCCCATAATGCTCATGTTGATCTATCAAGTTCCTTATGCTTTACAGATGACTCTAAATCCCATATGGTAGGTGTTCTTTGTGGGTTTCCTTCTGTGTATAAATGGGTAATATTTTGTCAGTGTTTTTATGCCTTGTTCACTTTTTCTTGCCTTGACTTAATTTGCACCTTTAAGTTTCCCAGCTGCACAACCTTAAGCAGCCAGGCAACTGGCATGCTTCAACTTGGCCACACACTATTTGTAAAATTAATATGTTTATACAGTATTAATCTTTTTCTTTGAAGGTAACCTAATAAATGAGATGATTTATTTTCAGTGAAAGGTTCAGGACAAGCCTTTTGTAATTTATTCTTTAATTCCATTTTAATCTTTGTATGGTATTGCTTGAGGCAGAATGGCTGAACACAAGCCAGCTGCAGTTGAGCATTTTTAAATGTAACCAGTGTTCCATGGCTTAGAATAGCCCCTCTTCAGTGCCACGTTACAGTAATTTCCTGTGAATATTTTCCAGAATGTACACGCCCTCATAGCACGAGAGGCCATAGGAGGAAATTTCGTAAGAATACTCCTCATTTTCTTAGACTATGTGGATTAAGAAACACCGTGAAATTGCTTTTATTAACAACCACCTTTGGCACCACCACCTTTTTTTTTAGTGATTATTTTTATTTCTCTCTCTGCTAGACACCAGAATAATAACATGTGAATGTATGCTTTGTGCACATCTCAATTGATTAGTGTTACTTGATATCAGCCAGTCAGTATGATAACTTTTTTCCCTTTGTTCCAATATTTTTGGCTCTAGGTTGTGCACTCGGTGCTAAGGGTCTGGTCTTTGAATATAGAATGCATAGCGATTCATCAGTCACTTGGTTATCGCAACCTGCTTAGTATTTTTTTTTTTTGGTGGAAATCATTGACACTAAATGCTGGAAAGATTTAGAGGCCATTCTCTTATTGTCAGACGATAGTTTGCCTATCTTTCGGTGCAGTTTACCAAAAGTACAGGTGTGTCCGAACTGTGCACGATTTGGTATCTTTTTTTTTTTTTTTTTAAAGAAAAAATGGCATGGATATTTTTTTGTGCCATTAATAGATGTAAGTAATGCTTGAATTCTAAACATTTTTGTCTAAAGCAGCAATACCATTGCAGTCCACCTGATAATAAAACAACTTTCCTCTAAACAAATTCCATATAAAGTATAATGTTGATTCTTTTTTCTGTTATGTACAACAGATTATTTTTTTTATGGAAACTCAAATGTAATACAGTACATTGATTTTATTTTATTTTTTAAATATTATACACAATACAAATTTGTTCTAAAGAATTATTAACTATTTTTAAACATTAACATTATTTATATTGTTATAATTTTTAAATGTATAAGTACCATTTGTTCTGGTTGCTTTCATCAGTATAACCCTCTTTATTTTTTTTAGTTAATATTTTTATTATAACTTTTTTTTCTGCCCTATTTAGATTGAAGGTTTGTTAATTTTAAGAATAATTAAATGGTGTATACTAAATATAAATGTGTTCATGTAATATACCATTTCCTGCAGTGCAGCAGGGTGGCATATGTAGGTTTTCCTCCACACACATTCATGACATTTTAAAAACATCAACTGTATTTATCTTTCTCGTTGTCATATACCTGCAGTAGAATCCTGACTCTACATGCTGGAATTTAATTAATATGGTCAGCATCTATTCAGGTGGAAATTTAACTATTTTTTGGTTTAATACAGTCAGTTCCTAGATTTGCATGAGCATGTGTGCTGATGCAAGTCATCAGCCACGTGGCACAATTTAGCACCAGTCTAAGAATATCCTTAAAAATGCCGCTTTCGGTAATATTAAAGAGTATTTATACCGACTTGTTTCCCAAGTTCTGGGGTACACTTGCTGAGCAAAACCATAATTTCACCCTCTTGATGATGGATATCCTCCAAAAGAACTTCGGTAAACAAAGTTTTCAATCTTGCCTCGGATCTTTCCCCATGGCTCAACCTAAAATAAAGACTTAGACTTCTTATAAAAGATTAAAGTGTTCTGTTATTAAACTCAAATTATACAGAGAAATGGTACATTTATTTGAGTTGTACTATGTAATACTCCTTAACATTTGGCAGTCTCTATATTTTTTTAAATAAAAATGTAATCAAAGTATCAGTCATTGGAGAAATAGGATGCATTCCATAGGACATTGAAAAGAATACTATGTGATTCAGTTTTACCCGTGGCCTCGAGAAACACATCACTGCGTTAAATTGCGAGTATCCTGCAATCTTTTTTGCTTGTCTTTAGTGTCTTCTCATTATGCTTTCTCTAAATTACTGTCTTGGAAGCTTGGGTTGGTTTTGCAAACGATGAGTCACAGCGTGGCTGAAGATATGATGACCAAACCACACACCAGAAGATAAGGAGATGACAACGATTCGGTCCATCCTGGACCATTATCGCAATAGACTTAATAATGGTCCAAGATGGACTGAAACATCGTCATCTCATCTTTTGGTGTGTGGTTGGTTATCACGGTGATGGTTTTCATGTGTGACTTATGAGAGGGCCATTTTAGTTTCATGATAGTGTCTGTGAAGAGGCCATCTAAAAGGCAGTAAACAGTGCATTAATTTGAATAAGCTGTTTAAGTGTTGTTAAAGATTATTACAGTAGTTTCAAGGAAGAAAAAGTACCAGAATCTCCTCATTCGCTGTAAACCCAAAGTCATGACTCGCTAGTCCTAAACATCAGTTCTTTAGTCACTGTCAAAACTTTGGTTACATCAACCATATATCCTAATTTCTGGTGGCTAATGTATTAAGAAAAAATACCATGCGAGATTGTAAAATTCATTGTGGGTAATGTTTTGCTCAAGCAAGCTTTCTCAAATTTGGCTTCAAAGTGCCTCCATGGTTATTTTCAGGTGTTAAGATGTAGTCATAAAATAGTAACTGTTAATAATATATGGAAACAAGATAAAGGAACAGGAATATCATAGTGGAATTTAAATCTCTTGAGAGAGATATTTCATCTATAATAAGTTTAGGTTCCTTCATGATATTTAAAATAAATAAACTTCTCTGCAATGTTATTTATTTAATAACACTGCAGAGCATTGTTAATGCTCTGCAACTAATTTTCTCTTCATATAATAAGACTTCAATAAGTATTGTTCATACCTCGGCATCATTTTTCATTGGTAATAATTTAGAATAATAGATATATCACTGTGTATTGTGAGAATTTAAAGGCAATGGCTTACTCGTTCTTAATGCTTATGTGACTGAGCGTGTAGGACATTCATTTATCGCTTTTACTGACTTAATATTATGTACCTACTAATCTATGGGTTCTAATTATTTTATTCTACTGCCACATTGATTCACCTGGGGTTGACTTCCAGTCAGGAGCTGTTACACTAGCAAACTGCTATTGAACAAATTCACATGGGCCGTGACGAGGATTCGAACCTACGTCTGTGAGCATCCCAGACGTTGCCTTAATCAACTGAGCTACAACATGGTAAAAAGAGTTGAAACTGAAGTTCTACCGAACTTCAGTTGTGATTTCTATGTGATTTCATTACACACAGAAATCATAATTGTGATTTCTGTGCGTAATGAAGGAAGGGCGAAGAGGTAGAACGGCCTATTGACATAGCTCGAGTGCATGGGGGAGTTGTGTAAAACCCTGGTTTGTGTCTCGGAGAGGCTGCAGGATCCAGTAAGTTCAGTAGAACTTCGGTTTCAACTCTTTTTACCATGTCGTAGCTCGGTTGACTAAGGCAACGTCTGGGATGCTCACAGACGTAGGTTCGAATCCTCGTCACGGCCCTTGTGAATTTGTTCATTGATGCATCACGTTATTGTGATTCCTGTGTGTAAACTGCTATTATTTAGGTTATTTATATTATGACAAAGCTGTAGTAAACTCTAGTTCACCTTTGTGTTTCAGATAGGTTTAATCAATTCATATACAGAATTAGTGAAAAGTGTAAAATAAGATGAATGGATGTGTTGGCCATGCAGACTCCCAATGTTGTGCCTCGGCCAATCATTCCCTGCATTTTAAGGGTTGGGCGATGGCTGCGGACCCATCTTACCAAACTTCTTCCCACTAAATGTGAAAGTGACCTTGGATCTGAGTCTCACACCTGCTTGGGCAGGTGCGAGACTCAGTTTTACAAATACAAGTAAAATTGATTCATATTGATGTCTGCAATGTAGAAAAATGAGAAACATAAAGCTGGAAGTTGTGGAAGTTTTTAAAGCAGGAAAGTTTGATGCGTGATAGGTTTATGCGAGATAAAGATAAAAGGACACAAGATAGTAGAGTGTGGGAAAGTAGTGTTAAAAGAATAGAAGTGAAAAAATTAATAAGAAAGGAGTAAGTAATTGTATATGGCAATGAATAATTTCTTACATTGCAGTTCAAGGTGTTTGTGCATGAAATTAAAATTTGAGTGAAGGTGGCAGTTCTGATCACATGTGCACAGTGATAAAGTGAAAAATAAAAGAATGAAAATGGTGTCGCAGGAATATATTACAGTATATAAATATACTGTACATAGTATTCTGTTGATGAAAACTTTTTGCAATGAAAGTTATTTGCAGTATTATTAAATTGTTAAAAATGAGTCTAATTTACTGTATTTTTTTTTTTAATTACCTAAGTGTAGTTACAGGATGAGAGCTACGCTCGTGGTGTCCCGTCTTCCCAGCACTCTTTGTTATATAACGCTTTGAAACTACTGACGGTCTTGGCCTCCACCACCTTCTCCCCCAACTTGTTCCAACCGTCTACCACTCTGTTTGCGAAAGTGAATTTTCTTATATTTCTTCGGCATCTGTGTTTAGCCAGTTTATATCTATGACCTCTTGTTCTTGAAGTTCCAGGTCTCAGGAAATCTTTCCTGTCAATTTTATCAATTCCTGTTACTATTTTGTATGTAGTGATCATATCACCTCTTTTTCTTCTGTCTTCTAGTTTTGGCATATTTAATGCTTCTAACCTTTCCTCGTAGCTCTTACCCTTCAGTTCTGGGAGCCACTTAGTAGCATGTCTTTGCACCTTTTCCAGTTTGCTGATGTGCTTCTTAAGATATGGGCACCAAACAACAGCTGCATATTCTAGCTTTGGCCTAACAAAAGTCATGAACAATTTCTTTAGTATATCGCCATCCATGTATTTAAAAGCAATTCTGAAGTTAGAAAGCATAGCATAGGCTCCTTGCACAATATTCTTTATGTGGTCTTCAGGTGATAGTTTTCTATCTAGAACCACCCCTAGATCTCTTTCTTTATCAGAGTTCTTTAAAGATTTCTCACATAATATATAGGTTGTGTGGGGTCTATGTTCTCCTATTCCACATTCCATAACATGACATTTATTAACATTAAATTCCATTTGCCAAGTGGTGCTCCATATACTTATTTTATCCAGGTCTTCTTGAAGGGCATGACAATCATCTAAATTTCTTATCCTTCCTATTATCTTAGCATCATCAGCAAACATGTTCATATAATTCTGTATACCAACTGGTAGATCATTTATGTAGACAATAAACATCACTGGTGCAAGAACTGAACCCTGTGGTACTCCACTTGTGACATTTCTCAGTCCGATAA
>WNGS01169498.1:43890604-43911706 GCA_020271785.1 Procambarus virginalis
CATTGCCTCTGATCACAGCCCTCATTTTTCTATCAGTCAGAAAAATTTTTCATCCATGTTAGAAGCGTACGTGTCACTCCTCCAATATGAGGAGTAGTGTTAGGAGGAAGGAACTTTACTTTGAGAAAATTACTGTATCTGCAACAATTCATCTTCCAAGCCTGGAGGATGAGCAGGAGCATTGTTGAGGAGAAGCAGGGCCTTGAGTGGCAAATGTTTCTCTTGCAGATATTTTTCTATGGCAGGGCACACCACTTCATTCACCCACTCCGAAAAAAAATCCTAGTCACCCATGCCTTATTATTAGCCCTCCACATCACACACATTTGGTTTTTCTGCACTTTATACTGTTTGAAAGCCCTTGGATTTTCAGAATGAGACACAAGTAAGGGTTTAATTTTCAAATCGCCACTCACATTTGAACACAGCACAAGCGTAAACCTATCTTTCATAGGCTTGTGTCCTGGCAATGATTTTTCCTCCTTGGTAATGTACGTACTCGTAGACAATCTTTTCCAGAACAGTCCTGTTTCATCACAATTAAACACTTGTTGTGGTAGGTATCCCTCAGGCTCTGCAAACTCTTTAAATTCTTTAATAAATCTTTCAGCCGCTGGTTTGTCTGAGCTGGCAGCCTCCTCATGTCTCACACCACTATGAATACCACTTCTTTTTCTAAATTTTTCAAACCATCCCCTGCTTGCCTTAAAGTCTATCGTATCTGCACTCATTCTAGGGGTTTTCTTTACAAGGTCTAGCTTTCTTTAATACCCAGGCTTTCTCACTATGATGGCCTCTGAAACACTATCACCCCTTTAACTCCTTGTCGTGTATCCAAATTAATAACAACTTCTCCGCATCCTCAAGTATTTGTGGTCTTTGTTTCGTGATTGTTGATACGCCTTTTGCCACTTAAGCACTCATAATGTCCTTTTCCTTGGCAAGTATAGTACAGGGGTACCTCGGTTTAAGAATTTAATCCGTTCCTGGAGACGGCTCGTATTGCGAAAACTCGTATTCCGAAGCTAATTTCCCCATAAGAAATAATGGGAAATGAATTAATCCGTTCCTGACTACCCCAAAAACCCCACATCAAAATAAATTTTTGTACCTAATTCATCTAAATAAACCTACAAAACTATGTTCAAGTTATTACTTACCTTGCTGTTGAATACTGTAGGCGTATGGAAGATGGTGAGGAGGGGGGAGGAGGAGAGGAGTTACTGTTTGGAAGGGAAGTCCCCTTCCATTATCACATCAGGCAGTGAGGACCTTTCTGGTATGCACTCCCTGGCACGTTTTATCTGAGTGCCACTAGGTCCTGGTTGTGGCTCACTGCTCGATTTTCTCACCACAAATCTGTCCATGGAAGCTTGCTTTTTCCCTTCTTCGCAAGCTGTCTCTGTAGTAAGGCATCACATTGTCATTGAAAAGATTAAGGCAACGGCCTACTACAGCTTTCCCTGGGTGAGTCTTTTCAATAATTGTTTGAATCTCTTTCCACATCTGACACACCTTCCTAATTTCTGCAGAAGGGACATTCGCTACTGCCTCATCCTCCTCCACTGTAGACTCATCAGCTGCGTTGTCTTGCTGTTCCTGTTGAAAGGCTTGGAGTTCTTCGTTGGTCAGTTCTTCGTTGTGTTCTTCCACCAACTCCTCCACATCATCATCATCCAATTCCAAGCCCATTTGCCGGCCCAGAGTAACAATTTCCACAACAATAGGCACATCATTTACAGGCTCAAACCCCTCAAAGTCTAGTTCTGTCACACATTCAGGCCACAATTTTCTCCAGCCAGAGATCAGGGTTCTTTGAGTCCCTTCTTGCCAAGCTTTGTCAATGAGTTTTAAAGCATTACAAATGTTAAAATGGTGTTTCCAGAACTCTTTGAGGGTGAGGTTTGTGGCTTCAGTCACTTCAAAACATTTCCGGAAAAGTGCCCTTTCATAAAGTTTCTTAAAATTCGCTATGATTTTCTGGTCCATAGGCTGAGTTAGAGGAGTGGTGTTAGGAGGAAGGAATTTAACTGTGAGGAATTTATTGTATCTGGGCAACAAATCATCTTCCAAGCCTGGAGGATGAGCAGGAGCATTGTCGAGGAGAAGCACGGCTTTGAGTGGCAATTGTTTCTCCTGCAGATATTTTTCTATGGCAGGGCACACCACTTCATTCACCCACTCCAAAAAACAAATCCTAGTCACCCATGCCTTATTATTAGCCCTCCACATCACACACATTTGGTTTTTCTGTACTTTATACTGTTTGAAAACCTTTGATTTTCAGAATGATACACAAGCAAGGGTTTAATTTTCAAATCACCACTCGCATTTGAACACAGCACAAGCGTTTGCACAAGCCTATCTTTCATAGGCTTGTGTCCGGGCAAGGATTTTTCCTCCTTGGTGATGTATGTCCTCTTAGGCATTCTTTTCCAAAACAGTCCTGTTTCATTACAATTAAACACTTGTTGCGGTAGGTATCCCTCAGCCTCTGCAAATTCTTTAAGTTCCTCAATAAATCGCCCAGCGGCTGGTTTGTCTGAGCTGGCTGTCTCCCCATACCTTGTAACACTATGGATACCACTTCTTTTTCTAAATTTTTCAAACCAGCCCCTGCTTGCCTTAAACTCTCTCGTATCTGCATCACTCGTTGCAGGGGTTTTCTTTAGAAGGTCTTCGTGCAATATCCTGGCTTTCTCACAAATAATGGCCTCCGAAACACTATCACCCCTTAATTCCTTGTCGTGTATCCAAATTAATAACAACTTTTCCACTTCTTCAAGTATTTGTGGTCTTTGTTTTGTTATTGTTCTTACTCCTTTTGCCACTTTAGCACTCATAATCTCATTTTTCTTCTTAAGTATAGTGCATATTGTTGATGTGGCTTTGTTGTACTGCCTACAAAGTTCAACAACACGTGCACCATTTTCATGCTTTCGAATGATCTCTTGTTTTACTTCTATTGTCATCCTCACATGCGATTTCTTGCCTCGAACCTTACCATTGGCTTTCTTGGGACCCATGGTGAGATATATAATAACAACTTTTATGGTCAAAGGGCCAAAAATCCAACAAAACACTGAAAATCCTGGTGAAGAATTCAGGCGGGATAGTCACTGGGCAAGACACTGGTAAACTGAGGGGCGATTGCCGTGCCACCACACGCTAGGTCGGCCTGTACGCATATCAACACCCTCGTATTCCAAGGCAACGCTCGTATCCCGATGTAAATTTTCCGAGCAAATCCTGCTCGTAACGTAAAAAACTCGTAACCAGGAATGCTCATAATCCGAGGTACCACTGTATACAGTACTGTATTTTTATTCCTTAATTTTATTTTTTATACCTTTTATTTGCATTGTTTATTTTTATTTATTCAGGGGCAGTGTCAAATACATGAAATTTGTACCAATGATAGCTTACAGTGGGGTTGACATACATACATACATATATATATATATATATATATATATATATATATATATATATATATATATATATATATATATATATATATATAAAATTTTGTGTGTAATAATTTTTTTTACCTAAGTGTAGTTGCAGGATGAGAGCTACGCTCGTGGTGTCCCGTCTTCACCAGCACTCTTTGTCATATAACGCTTTGAAACTAATGATGGTCTTGGCCTCTACCACCTTCTCCCCTAACTTGTTCCAACCGTCTACCACTCTGTTGCGAAAGTGAATTTTCTTACATTTCTTCGGCATCTGTGTTTAGCTACTTTATATCTATGACCTCTTGTTCTTAAAGTTCCAGGTCTCAGGAAATCTTCCCTATCGATTTTATCAATTCCTGTTACTATTTTGTATGTAGTGATCATATCACCTCTTTTCTTCTGTCTTCCAGTTTTGTGCATATTTAATGCCTCTAACCTCTCCTCGTAGCTCTTGCCCTTCAGTTCTGAGAGCCACTTAGTAGCATGTCTTTGCACATTTTCCAGTTTGTTGATGTGCTTCTTAAGATATGGGCACCACACAACCGCTGCATATTCTAGCTTTGGCCTAACAATAGTCGTGAACAATTTCTTTAGTATATCGCCATTCCATGCATTTAAAAGCATTCTGAAGTAGAAAGCGTGGCATAGGCTCCTCGCACAGTATTCTTTGTGGTCCTCAGGTGATAGTTTTCTATCTAGAACCACCCCTAGAATCTTTCTTATCAGAATTCTTTAAAGATTCTCACATAATATATAGGTTGTGTGGGGTCTANGTGGGTACCTCTCACGTGGAATTCCGGACACTGAAGATTGTAGCATTTTTTGTCCCTAATTGAAAATGACATAATTTGGGGTGGAAGTATCTACACCCTGTTCCAAAACGGCATGTACCCCTCGCCAACATGTTCCTGCATTTTCGAGGATGCAGAAAATGGCATTTTGTTCCTAATTTTCCATATTTGCATATTCCTTTAGCGTAGAATTTGCAAATGTGTTCCGGTTTTGCGTTTTTCAAGGTATTTATATCTGTGTCTGTCTTGTCTACCTCTTTATTGGAGCCATCTCCGCTTTTCGTCCCAATTCCTTCATTTATGCACTCTGTCTCACTGTTGCTCACATCGTTTATATTACCTGACTCTGCAATATTGCTGCTTATGTACTACAATACCCTCTTCCTCCACATTACTGCTGCGGTTCTCTAAACTATCTGTTCCTGGGTTTTGGTCGTTAACCAATGTTGTCTTATCCCAGTCTGCATATACCACTGGTAGCTTGTCTGTGAATGGTAATCTCTGTGACTCGGGAATGTTTTTCATCAGTTTAGTTATGTTCTCTAACATTAATCTGTCATCTTTGCAGACCCAGTAAATTCCTTGCCTTTTTGTGCATCCTGGAGATACTTCTGTACAGCCCAGGTGAAATCTCATGTTACAGATGCAACACGTTACGCCTACATTACGTTTTCCCGAGATAGTTATGATTAACAGTATCAAAGGCTTTTCTTAGGTCAATTAAGAGTCCAATCGGAAACTCATTTTTGTCAAGGGCTGAGTAGATTACGTCAAGGAGATTAATGATTGCATCATTGGTACTCTTTTGGGACCGGAAGCCAAACTGGCAGGGGCTGAGTATGTCGAATTTTACGAGGTAGAAATAGAGCTGTTTGTAGATAATTTTTTCAAATATTTTGATAGAATGGGTAATGATTAGATTTGATATTGGTCTATAATTGTTTATGTCCGCCGGATTACCTCCTTTATGGACTGGCGTTACTCTTGCTATTTAAGGATATCAGGGAAGGTGTGACACTCTATAGATAAAGCTTATGGGTATTATTCCGCCCATATTGTCATCAAGGCGTGGGAAGGCCTTAATTCCCTCAATTCTGAATTTTGTTCTCGTACTCACCTGGGTGTGGTTGTGGGAGGTTGAGTTCGGCTCTTTGGTCCCGAGCTCAGGTGTTTATATCATTGAGGTTTTATTTACTTGCCAAACAGACTTTGCAGGGCCGAGCTTCAGCACATGCATTGCAAGCGAGATTTATTTATTTATAGCAACTCTCAGTGTCCGTAGGATGGCTGGTATGGTCTTCTAATATGTTAATGGGAAGGAAAACTTCGGAACCAACATTATCCAACCACTTGAGCTGGACGGTAGAGCGACGGCTAGCTCGCTTCATGCAGGTCGGCGTTCAATCCCCGACCATCCAAGTGGTTGGGCACATTCCTTCTCCCGTCCCATCCCAAATCCTTATCCTGACCCCTTCCCAGTGCTATATAGTTGCAATAGCTTGGTGCTTTCCCCTGATAGTTTATTATATGTTTATTCGGAACCAAAACCCTAGACTTGTTCCGGTTCCAACACTGGAACCAACACGCTTCTTTATTACACACACAAATCACAATAACGTGATGCATCAAATGAACAAATCTTTATTGCTTATATTATTGGACTACATCTCAGCTTCCTCCAATAGGATGGAAGGAATGTTACCTGTAATTAGGGAAAAAATTTGATTGATGTTATTAGTGCTAATGAGAGGTTTGCTTCTCTCATTTAGCTAATGAGTTTGGAGCGAATAAATTGTTTACATAATTTACTCGCTACAACAGCTTAGAATTTAATGCACTATTCTCACCTATTACAAGAAGAGTCAGCGCTGACGCTTATATCGTAATGTGTACGATGGTGTAAATGTTTGCTCAAGGCCGCAGGGAAGCTTACTTGAGTGTACATTTCAGTCTGGTATTCTTGGAATTGTTGAGCATGAAATAGTTGCCAGGAAGACCGTGAGAGGCGGCACCGGCAGGAGGCAATAACACAGGTACATTACTAGGGAGCAGGTGATCAAGATAACATCAATGGCACACAAGGAAGTACTCTCACAAGAAATAATTAACATCAAAACGGCAAGGAAATAAGACAAGATCGATCAAGAGATACGAACTGAATACACACACACACACACACGGTTGCTGGAGTTCAATTCCAACAAGTGTAAGGTAATGAAGATAGGAACGGGAGAATGGAGATACCTGGTTGATACCTGGTTGATGGGGTTCTGGGAGTTCTTCTACTCCCCAAGCCCAGCCCGAGGCCAGGCTTGACTTGTGAGAGTTTGGTCCACCAGGCTGTTGCTTGGAGCGGCCCACAGGCCCACATACCCACCACAGCCCGGTTGGTCTGGCACTCCTTGAAGGAAACAATCTAGTTTCCTCTTGAAGATGTCCATGGTTGTTCCTGTTATATTTCTGATGCTCGCTGGTAGGACGTTGAACAACCGTGGGCCTCTGATGTTCATACATTGTTCTCTGATTGTGCCCATGGTACCTCTGCTCTTCACTGGTTCTTCAATAAATAAATTTCTTCGGAAATTTATTTATTTATTTATTTATATATTTGCGGAAAAACCACATGTGAAAAATGGAGAATGCTTAATGGGTTTTCAGCTAAGTCGCCTTCATCAGAGTAATCTACCTTGATATGATGAAGGCAAATTAGCCGAAAACGCGTTAAGCAGTCTCTATTTTTACCAGGAGACACCACACCCACCAGGAGACTTGAATCATGGCCATCAAGATGGCAGGTATGCACTTAAATCCACTACACCATACTCAGAGCCCTAAAAGAGGTGGGAGTTTGGGGTATTTAACCCCCAGATACCCACCCGCTCCCAGGCTAGAGACAGAGTGTTAAATACCCCAGAACTCCCACCTTTTTTAGGGCTCTGAGTATGGTGTAGTGGATTTAAGTGGGTACCTGCCATCTTGATGGCCAGGGTCAAGTCTCCTGGTGGGTGGGTGTATCTAAAAGTTGTATACTTCAAACTTGTGGTTTAAACAAGTCAATGCATTATATTTTCTGATCAGGGGGAAGGAAGACACCAACAGTATGGGGGCTTAATTATTACGTAGAAGTACAGGATAATAATTCTGCAGAAGTAAACAGGCGTCTAATTAAGTCTAACAAATGTATAACATAGCCGTGGCTAACTCAAAGTACACGAAACAACTTAAATTGTACACCCGTAGTAAAATAAAAATAATCTTATAGCCTAGTAACAACCTCTGAAAATAATGGTATATATACAGTATATATTATACTGTATATATATATTATATATATATATATATATATATATATATATATATAATATATATATATATATATATATATATTATATATATATATAATATATATGTCGTACCTAGTAGCCAGAACTCACTTTTTGGCCTACTATGCAAGGCCAGATTTGCCTAATAAGCCAAGTTTTCCTGAATTAATATATTTCTCTATTTTTTTCTTATGAAATGATAAAGCTATCCATTTCCTTATGTATGAGGTCAATTTATTTTTATTGGAGTAAAATTAACGTAGATATATGACCGAACCTAACCAACCCTACCTAACCTAACCTAACCTATCTTTATAGGTTAGGTTAGGTTAGGTAGCCGAAAAAGTTAGGTTAGGTTTGGTTAGGTAGGTTAGGTAGTCGAAAAACACATTAATTCATGAAAACTTGGCCTATTAGGCAAATCGGGCCTTGCATAGTAGGCTGAGAAGTGCGTTCTGGCTACTAGGTACGACATAATATTATATATATAATATATATATATATATATATATATATATATATATATATATATATATATATATATATATATAACTGAAAACTCACACCCAGAAGTGACTCGAACCCATACTGCACCGATTATGTGCCTCTGTATCCTTTACACCACCGCCCACGGGATGGGTATGGGGTGCATAATAAAGAAAGAAATTGAATTGAGGAGCAACGCAACTGGTATGTACAGGGACGCCTTAATCACTTTACTTCTGGGGGTGAGTTTTCAGTTGCATATAGTCCTGGGGACCATTCAGGCTTGTTCGCATATATATATATATATATATAATATATTATATATATATATATATATATAGGTATATATATAGATAGTTATAGATATATTAATTATATATAGTTAATTATTAATTAATTATAATTATTAATTATAATAATATAATATAATAATATATAATAATATAATATAATAATATTATATTATTAATTATATAGTTATATATATTAATTATATATTAAATATATTAGTATATTTTGATAGCAGTCTTTCTTGTACTCACCAAGTTGTAAACGTATGTTATTGAATATGACTGAAAGAGTAAGATTAATGATTCTAACATGAATCTTCTCAATATTTCTTATGTTTTTCTTCACTGTCGAGGGAAGTTGAAAAATTAATTTTCCAAAGTTCATTTTCATAATTGATTTTCTTAGGTCTGACGCCTAAGAATGCGTTTCGCAAGGCACTCCTTACAATATATATATATAATTATACATAATTATTTTGACCTAGCCGAGAGTAAGAATGTTGAAGGGAAGGCGAGGATGACGTAAGGCGGGTCAGGCCAGGTTGACGGGTCGCCCGAGACATAGTGGGAACCAGCAACAATTACCATCTGGGTCACGCAAGGCCATTGTACTATAACGAAATTCAGGAAAAAACACTAACCTTCCCCTATCTTTGTCTCTCTTTATCTTAAAATAGTCACTACTGGATTAAATTTTATATGTAATGTTGGTAAAGTTGTATAAAAAATATGTGTTTATACAAAAGTTAATTTTGGAGTTTACTGTACCAGTTGACTTTGATTTGACCTAGCAAGACGCCTTAGTCCTGGAAAATAGCTCCAGGACTTTGAAATTCCTATATATTTTTATGTTGTAGCGATGTTGGAAATTACACGGTATTTATGTGGAACATAAACATTTTTCACTGCGGGTAAATGCTAATATGAGCTAAAGTTAATATTCAAATTATGGCTGCAAGAACACCAGTCCCGTTTGAGAATGACGCAGATCAATATCTGGAACCGCGCCCTCTGCATTCCCACGTACGATACTAACAACCACAACACTTCTTTTAAAGTGCATGCCTTGATTACAGTAATTATATGGCATCTAATATTATATGCATGCCTTTTGTTATATTAAATAATAAATATGACTTTAGTCAAATGTATAACTGGATATGCATATGGTACGACATCCTAATTTTTTGGTCCCGGCAACAATGCAACATTAGTGTTCACCGGTCATGAGAGGGAGAGGATGTTCTGCTGAGGAGGCAACTGTGCCTCTTGTTCCTCACGCATATTCATTTGGAAGGTAAAGACCATTGCAGCGTGTTCTGCTGTTTGTCTGCACGTATTCTTGCAAGCCTGGTCTTTAGTGATTTGCTAGGCTTGGCCAATTTTGTTGACTTGAAAATAGTATTTAACGGTTTTGTGTTATTCAGATATATGAATTGGTCAAACTATTGATTAATTAACTTACGCTTGACATATATGCCAAAATCAAGTGCCAATGCAGGTTATTGTTAGATAATAGTGGCTGTCAGTAGCCGTATTATTGTACGGATAAGGCCAAATTGGTTTTTGGGATTCGAGCTTGAATCTGTTTATGAGAAACTGTGTTTGGTGTCATTGTAACGTGTTTGTAAAGCAGCTTAGTGGAGGAGAGTGTACCTTCACCACCCCCCCCCTGAACCAGTGCCCAAGTCTGGCCACACATTCCTGCACGACTTGTAGTGCCGCAACTGATGTCAGTGGCACCCTGGTCAGTGGCACCATAGACAGTGTCACCCCTGGTCAGTGTCACCCTGGTCAGTGGCACCCTGGTCAGTGGCACCATAGTCAGTGTCACCCTGGTCAGTGGCACCCTGGTCAGTGGCACCATAGTCAGTGTCACCCCTGGTCAGTGGCACCCTTGGTCAGTGGCACCCTGGTCAGTGGCACCATAGTCGGTGGCACCCTGGTCAGTGGCACCCTGGTCAGTGGCACCCTGGTCAGTGGCACCATAGTCAGTGGCACCCTAGTCAGTGGCACCCTAGTCAGTGTCACCCTGGTCAGTGTCACCCTGGTCAGTGTCACCCTGGTCAGTGTCACCCTGGTCAGTGTCACCCTGGTCAGTGTCACCCTGGTCAGTGTCACCCTGGGCAGTGTCACCCTGGTCAGTGGCACCCTGGTCAGTGTCACCCTGGTCATTGGCACCCTGGCCACTGCCACCATAGTCAATGGCACCCTGGTCACTGCACCCTGGTCAATGGCACCCTGGTCACTGCCACCATAGTCAATGGCACCCTGGTCACTGCCACCATAATCAATGGCACCCTGGTCACTGCCACCATAGTCAATGGCACCCTGGTCACTGCCACCATAGTCAATGGCACCCTGGTCACTGCCACCATAGTCAATCGCACCCTGGTCACTGCCACCATAGTCAATGGCACCCTGGTCACTGCCACCATAGTCAATGGCACCCTGGTCACTGCCACCATAGTCAATGGCACCCTGGTCACTGCCACCATAGTCAATGGCACCCTGGTCACTGCCACCATAGTCAATGGCACCCTGGTCACTGCCACCATAGTCAATGGCACCCTGGTCACTGCCACCATAGTCAATGGCACCCTGGTCACTGCCACCATAGTCAATGGCACCCTGGTCACTGCCACCATAGTCAATGGCACCCTGGTCACTGCCACCATAGTCAATGGCACCCTGGTCACTGCCACCATAGTCAATGGCACCCTGGTCACTGCCACCATAGTCAATGCTAAATAGGATATTGCAAAAAGCCTATTGGTCCATGTGAAGGAGTTCTTGATTTATTCCCAGCTGTACTCATTGATATACGAGTACAGGTACTGTATATGTTAAACCTTCACCCTGAAGGAATATAGTGATACCATGTGTCTTATGTTAACTGGTAATTTGTTCCAGTAATCAGCATCCCTCTTCCAAAACCCTGTATTTACTCAGGTCTTTGCTAAATCTGAACAAGATACAGTCAAATCGTGCTCATAAACGATTAGACAGTTCAGTTTCTGATTGTCAGAACCATATGCTGTACCTTGTTAGGTTAGGATGTATTAGGTCAGGCTCTGTTGGTTGGGTTAGGTAGGTTTTAGAGTCCATTGGTGAACCTTCTTGTGTATGATGTGATTTGTGTACATCTAAACGTATCTAATTTGTTTCCATTATTTTGTTATATTGTGTGTTAGTATTTTTAACACCTTAGTAATATTATACCCTTTCATCCATTTGTACAGTAAATTTACCTGAATTTATCTGAGGGTACTAACACACTAATGGCCTCGACAAGGACAGGAAGCCGGTGGCAGCTTATCAAAGGTCCCCCCCCCCCATTTGCCCTGATGATTTTTTCCAGCTAGATCACATGGAGGAAAGTGTTATTACGTATGCCAAAATGCATAAGGTTTGGCATTTATGGGTTTGGCGGGTAGGCAGTTCCATGTGTTTATAACGTTGTTTGTGAAAAGCATCTGCTGTCGGTCCTATGTTGTGGTTTGAACTTGAAACTGTTGCTCCTTGTTTGTTTTACATCTGATCTTTTGAAGAAATTGCTTCAATCATCATCCTCTAACTTCAGTATTTTAAAGGTTTCGATGAGATCTGCCCTGTTATGTCTGGTTTGCAGTGTTGTTAGCCCTGTGGCCTTCAACCGTTCCTCGTACGAGAATTGACTTGGTTCTAGAATGATTTTTGTTTCCCAGTGCTGCACTTTTTCCAAAGCAGCTATGTCCTTCTGAAGTTGAAGTCTGTGCTTTGATACAATAATCCAAGTGATTATTGTATCAAAGCACCAGGCATTTATACAATTGAGTCACTACTGTAGTGATTCAGTTGTGCCTATACCTATTCAAAATATAGTGCCTTTTAGAATGAATTGAATTGTGTGAATAATAAAATACTGCATTGTATACATCCCTATGAGTCACTACACGACTCACATACAAGATTAGGCAAATACTGTATCACTCTATTTGTATAATAATTATACATTTAGCAGTCCCTGTGGTGCAGTAATAAGACACTCGCTTGGCATTTCACGAGTGCTTTGGCTTGGGTTCGAATCCTGGCTGGGGAGGATTGACCGGGCACCAATCCTTAACTGTAGCCTCTGTTCACCCAGCAGTGAATGGGTACCTGGTTGTTAAACGATTCGGCGGGGTCGTATTCCGGGGAAAATTAGGATTAAGGACCTGCCTGAAACGCTACGCGTACTAGTGGCTTTACAAGAATGTAAACTCTTGTATGTAAAATAATGCCTTTTGATGCCTTTATGACTTTTTTTTTTAATTAAAAAAGTGCAGCACCCATGGTTTTGTAATAAACTTGTGCACAATCCCAAGGTTAGGATTCACAATTCATAAATTTGTTTAATATTGTAGTGCTGTATTTTTTTGCAGGTTTTAAAAAGTACCAAAAGTTATGACAATTGACACTACTGTGTCACCATTCTATAAACCAACCTATTCTATCCTAACATAATGAAAATAATATAAATTTAGGTTTAGTTTTTTGTATAAACTATGTGTAACATCACTGTGCCATCACAGTTAACCCCAGGGACTCTTTTTAACACTACATATGGAAATAATTGTGCTTTACAAAATGTACAGAAAGCATTTTGTACATTTCATACTAGAAAATATGGTTTACAAATTCCTAATATAGATCGTGGGTTATGTTAGGTACTGTTAGACCTGAAAGTCTGCATGTAAAGGATCTGTATAAGGTGATCTGTACCTATCAGTCCTTTGGATTTCACCAGACAATAATTTGGAAGATTTTAGATCAGACTACCACCTGGGCCACATTGTTCACGTCAGTTTTATCATTTGGGACAATTTGCTGGTTTTGCTGCTGCTGCTGCACAGTGGTCTAAATTCTTGGCTTACAACCTGAGTTCAGTTCCTGAGTAGGACAACGATGCTTGGACACATTTCTTTTCACTTGATGCAGTAAATACTTTTCACTTAGCAGTAAATAGATACTCAGTAGTTAGACAATTATTGTGGGTTTGATTCTGGGGAAGATCCATGGGTTTGCCAAGGAGGACCTTAATAATCCCAAAGCTGTGAGTGCATTTGGAGAATGTTTAAATTTCATAGATATTTAAATTTGTTAAGTCCTTAAGTGATCTGTGAGGGGTAACGAGACGAGGAATATCTCGTTTGGTTATCTTCCATTGTATTACCAGTACATATATTGTCTAAAGTTTGAAGGTAGAGCAGGCATTGTATGTTGTTGTTGTTATAGATTCAGCTACTCGGAACAAGTTCCAAGTAGCACGGGCTATGGTGAGCCCGTAACTTACCTGGCACAGGAGCTGGGCAAGAAGCACGGGCTATGGTTAGCCTCGTGGACAGGAGATGTCTCCCGTGGGGCATTGTAGTCAACACTTAATTGTACCAATAGTCTGTGGCTTAGTGGTAAGACGCTCGCCTGGCGTTTTGCGAGCGCTTTGTCCTCGGTTTGTATCCTGGCCGGGGAGGATTTACTGGGTGCAAATCCTTAACTGTAGCCTCTGTTTAACTCAACAGTAAAAATGAGTACCTGGTTGTTGAGCGATTCTTCGTGGGGGTCGTATTTTGGAAACATAGGATTAAGGACTTGCCCGAAACGCTGTGTGTACTAGTAGTAGTAGTAGGCATCCATCAGTCTCGGGAGACTATGGAGTTGCGCTCTGGTTGTCGGTCTGGAGTGGCCTCACCAGGGCGCAAAGCCAGGGTAGGTTGAATCGGGGGAGAAGCTGTTACCCAGGCAGCAGGTCCCCCCTCTCCACGGCGCTGAAAGTCTCCAATGGAAAGGCATACGCCAATACGATTGGTTCCAACGCCGTCGCAGGAACTGTGAGTTCCGGGGTTGACCTCGAAGGTGATGAAGAAGGGCACAGGGACCTCCAACCCCGGAGACCGCCGTGGTCGGGGCCGGAGAAGAACCGGTACAGTACATTCTGGCAGTACAGTACATAATGTACTGTATACAGTACTGTACTGCACAGTACAGTACTACAGTACAGTATACAGTACAGTATACAGTACTGTACAGTAATGTACTGCATACAGTACATAATGTAAAGAAGTACATTCTGGCTGTACAAGAATGTAACAACTCTTGTATATATACAGTAAATAAAAAAAATAAATGTTTAGCAACATGGAGACTGCAAGCTGATATAGTCAGTAAAGACAGAAGCTATAGGTGTCTCCTTAGAGGGTGAGGTGTTGAAGGCCTTGTTGCCAGAAGAGGAGTTGATGGAACAGCTTGTAGGTAGGTTGTGTGCCATTTTGCTTAGATTGATACTTTCTCCAGCAATTCTATAGCTCCCTGTCACACTTGCATTCATGTACCCTGCATGTCTAGTTTTCCAAACTCGTCCACCCCTCTCAACCACTCGTCAAGTGGTGTGTAAGATCTGTATACTATCCTGTATAATAATTTTGTGTTTTCTACATGAAATTAAAAATGTAGTAATGTGAGCCATGTTTTAATATACTGTATATACATGGTGATACAGCCTGACTAGTTTCATGAGCAGTGAGTGGTCTCGCAACTCCTTGAGAGATCGGCTCGTCTTTTGTGTGTTACAGTATTCAAATACTGCTGCTTCAAGATGATGCAAAAAAAAAAAAAAGTTTAGAAAGCAGTTTTAGTTTAATGTTCTTGTATTAAAATGTGTAGTAGTGGTTTGGTGATCTCATAAAATCATAGTACTGTAGATGTATTGGAGGCAGGACAGGAATGTTTTTTTTTTTTTCCCACCATGAATTGATAATATAGGCATGATGGAAGTGAGAAGGATGTATGTTCTCCAATTAAGAGTGAAATGACAAGTGATGGTTGGCTAGTTAATGGGCAAGTCAGTTTTTTAACCCCCAAGCTGCTAAGGGGCTATTTGGCATTTGTCACCCACAGGCGCATAAAAAATTCTCCTAACGAACCACTAAGTTGATATTGCAAGTCAAAAAGCAACAAGGAGTGGCCGTGTTATCTGCCAGCCAGCCTCTCGCTGCCACTCCTTCCCTCAATGACTCCTCACTCACCCACATCCTCCTCCTACCATACTGTTTTTGCTTTTATTCACTATATGCATGCATTATATATAAGTATCTATGTGTTCTGTTCACCATAACTGTTCATCTAGGCTGGTACAGTGGGGCCTCGACTTAAGATGGTAATCTGTTCCCAGAGATGGATCGTAAGTTGAAATATTGTAAGTTGAAATATCGTAAGTTGAAGCAATTTTTCCCATAAGAAATAAAGGGAATTGAATTAATCCATTCCCCACCCTCCAAAATATTAACTTACAAATACATTTTATACTGAATACAATTTTGTTCTCTAACTACAATACAGTACATATGTTTATCTTACCTTTATGGAGGACTCTTGATGGCGTATGGAAGATGGTGATGAGGGGTGGAGGAGAAGTGTTAATGTTTGGAAGGGGAGTCCCCTTCCATTATAACACCAGGCAGTGATGACTTTTCTGGGATACACTCTCTGGCATGTTTTGCCTGCTTACCACTAGGACCTGCTTGTGGCTCAATGCTTGCTTGTCTTACTAAGAATCTGTCTAAAAACACTTGTTTTTTCCCTACATTTTAACACTTGTCTGTAGTAAGACATCACATTGTCATTTAAAAGGTCAATGCAACGGCCTGCTACAGCTTTTCAGGGTGAGTTTTTTCAACAAAACTTTGCAGTTCTTCCCATACTTAACACATTTTCTTAATGAGGAAGGGAAATCCTCTACTGCCGCAACTCACAACTATTTTCTTAGGTTGAATCTTACCACTGACTTTCTGGGACCCATGGTGTGATATATAATAATCAGTTTTATGTTCAAAAAGCAAAAAATCACCACAAAAAACTGAATTTCTTATAGACGTGATCGTCACTAAGCGGGCAGCTCTAGTAAACTGAGGCAGGTTGGCCCGCGTGACCGAGAACCACGCGCTCGGTCGACCCAAACGTGTACCAACAAATATCGTTAGTCGACGACATTATCGTAAGTCGAGTCGCATTTTTTTATCAAATTTACATCGTAACTCGAAATTATCGTAAGTTGAAGTGCCACTGTATATTGCACAAAGAGTATTGTGGCCACCCTTACCAGCATGACAAGTCATGCAGATGTCGCCTCCTCCCTCACCAAAATGGCTTCTCCCAACTCTCCTCTTGCTGTTATTACACTATATATACACGTTATATATAAGTATCTTCATTTGTGTTCACCATAACGAACCACTAAGTTGGTATGCTGAATGGCAGTGGCGGTGGCAGTGGCAGCCAGTGGCATCCTGCCTCTGGCTGCCACTCCCTCCCTCACCTCACCTGACTCGCCAACATTCTCCTCCCACCATACTGTTTTTGCTTTTATTCACTATATACAGATGTTATATGTAAGTATCTGCATGTTTTGTTCACTATAGTGAACCACTAAGCTGGTATAGCGAGTCCAGACAGTAAAAGGTGGTCACACACAGAGTCAGCAGATAACGCTACCTCCCTCCCCACCAAAATTATTCCTCCCACTACAGCGCTAATTATCACAACAATCCTTCTATTATCAGAGTCCTGGTTATTTTTATCACAGTCAGGGGTCTTCTGTAATTCTATCATCGCTAAATAATAGCATGTACATATATATTTTGACATTTTTAGGCGATGCTGGGGTTATAAGCTGAGCAGTAGTGCTGCGAGCTCATGCTGTGTGCGCCAGCCTTAGTGGCTCACTCAGTACTGAGGCCTTGACACCTGGGAATGTTGCCCACGATTTAAAGCAACGATTCAATTTTTAAATTGCTTCTGTTTACAAGAGCACTGATGAAGGTGATGTGAACCCCATGTATCCATGGGCCATTTAAATCTTGCGTAGCACTCCAACACATATGACGTGATGTGCACTTCTGGGTAAGTTACTCAACACATCATATGACGTGTTAAGCAGTTTAAGGGTTAATTTGGGCCCAAATTTTTTTTGGGGGCCTCAAAGTCTTTAGGCTATAAATTTGGTAAAGAGACGAAAGAAATTACTGTAGTTGGATGTGGCAAGGAATTTCGTGTAGTCTTTTTGCAGTGGATGGAGAGACCAACTTGGGTCAAGATGGGTTACAAGACTCAAAGGGTCAGTGTGTCTTTAGTGATTTACTTAGGTCAACTGTGACTTTGAGGAGAAATAACTATACAGTAGAAAAATTCATCTGGAGGTTAGACCTAGTCAGTGGAGGCAGTGGTGACCATGTTGGTGTTATATGATGACCTGAATGGGAGGACAAGGACAATACCTGATGCCTGATGCCTAGGGAGCTGGTCGGCCGAGCGGACAGCACGCTGGACTTGTGATCCTGTGGTCCTGGGTTCGATCCCAGGTGCCGACGAGAAACAATGGGCAGAGTTTCTTTCACCCTATGCCCCTGTTACCTAACAGTAAAATAGGTACCTGGGTGTTAGTCAGCTGTCACGGGCTGCTTCCTGGGGGTGGAGGCCTGGTTGAGGACTGGGCCGTGGGGACACTAAAGCCCCGAAATCATCTCGAGATAACCTCAAGAAGATGCTGTGGAGATGCGGTGTCATATGGCAGGGGGCACTGATGTTTGTTGTGAAGAGACGGTGTGACTTTAGGCAATTGTAAAAAATAAATATACAGGGGTACCTCGGTTTAAGGGTTTAACACTTTCGTGCCCCGTGGACCAGCGTTATAGTCCAATCTTTTTCTCCCCATTATGCCCTGCCCCCGCACCCTCGAGTCCAACGATAAAATATTTGTATAAATTCCATTTTCTATTCGATTTTGGTGGGGATAGTTTAGAAATGTTCGCCATGAAATTTACGTTTTTTCTAATAACCGAAGAGCTTATTAAAGAAAACGGCATGGCAGTGAATCATCTTGGTATGTATAACAATTGTATTATTGACACGACGAGTACGATCGACGTACTTTTTATGTTTGTTGCAAGTCGAACGCATCCTTATGTGATGGTTTATACTTATGTTCTTATAGAACATTCTATTGCGAACACATTGGTACAAAAATTAAATACATACATCCAAAAATCATGTCAGGGCAGTAAATTGAATATACACATTTCGCCAATATGGCGCCGATATGCCGCCGCGGGTAACACTTAAGCCACTTCCCACCGTCTTGTGGGTCGGTTGCGACATTGATTCTATATTTATATGCATATGTCCGTATAGAGAATTTTATTGCGGTTCCAATGATACCATAATCAACGATGTAGGATAAATGTGATCTTCGCAATCATTAAGAGAGTGGAAACATTTTGCTGCTGTTTGGCGCTCTCGGCAAGTGATGTCAATAGATTTTTATTTTGTGTTGATATTCCTTATGCTTTGGCAGCATTTTATATGTATGTTCTTATAGACAATTCTATTGCGAACACAGTGATACCAAATTTAAATACGTAGGCCTACAAATAGTGTCAGGACAGTAAAAAGAGTATACACTTTTAGGTCTTACCGCTTAGGCGCGCGTAAAGCCCAAAGCAAATATGGAAGTTTTTTTTTCGCTTCGCCCAAGGCAGAAAAGTGTTAAGATATGGGCACCATACAACCGCTGCATATTCCAGCTTTGGTCTAATAAAAGTCGTGAACAATTTCTTTAGTATTTCGCCATCCATGTAATTAAAAGCAATTCTGAGGTTAGAAAGTGTAGCATAGGCTCCTTGCACAATGTTCTTAATGTGGTCCTCAGGTGACAGTTTTCTATCTAGAACCACCCCTAGATACCTTTCTTTGTCAGAATTACTATAAAGATTTCTCACATAATTTATAGGTTGTGTGGGGTCTATGTTCTCCAATTCCACAACATGGCATTTATTCACATTAAATTCCATTTGCCAAGTATTGTTCCATATACTTATTTTGTCCAGGTCTTCTTGAAGGGCATGACAATCTAGGTTTCTTATCTTCCCTATTATCTTAGCATCATCAGCAAACATGTTCATGTAATTCTGTATTCCCACTGGTAGATCGTTTATGTAGACAATGAACATTACCGGTGCAAGAACTGATCCCTGTGGTACTCCACTCGTGACATTCCTCCAATCCGATACCTTGCCTCTGTTTACGGCCCTCATTTTTCTGTCGGTTAGGAAATTTTTCATTCGTGTTAGTAGCTTACCTGTCACCCCTCCAATATGTTCCAGTTTCCAGAACAACCTCTTGGGGGAACTCTGTCGAAAGCCTTTTTTAGGTCCAGATAGATGCAGTCAACCCAACCATCTCTTTCCTGTAAAATCTCTGTGGCTCGATCATAAAAATTTAGTAAGTTCGTTACACAGGATCTTCCAGATCGAAAACCATACTGTCTGTCTGATATTATATCGTTTTCCTCCAGGTGTTCTACTCATTTAGTTTTAATTATTTTTTCAAATATTTTGACTATTACACTTGTCAATGATGCAGGTCTATAATTAAGGGGGTCTTCCCTGCTTCCACTTTTGTAGATTTGAACTATGTTAGCCTTTTTCCACACATCAGCTACAACTCCTGTACACAGGGATGCCTGAAAAATCAGTTGAAGTGGAATGCTCAGCTCAGGTGCACATTCTCTCAGAACCCATGGTGAAACTCCATCTGGATCAACTGCTTTGTTCTGACTTAGCTCCTTGAGCATTTTTTCCAATTCGTCTTATTGTGTCTGGTTCCCTAAAGATTTCATTTTGTACAAACACACTTTGGAACTTTTTGTTTAGTGATTCACACATTTCCTTTTCCGTGAATCTATTTGCCATTTTCAACCTCTGAATATTATCCTTTACCTGCAATTTGTTGTTTATGAATTTATAGAATAGACCTGGTTCTGTTTTACATTTGTCTGCAATCCCTTTTTCAAAATTTCTTTCTGCCTCTCTCCTCACTGCCGTGTAGTTGTTTCTTGCATCTTTGTATCGCTGGTATGTTTGGGGGTTTGGCCTCTTCCTGTATTGATTCCATTTTTGTGTCTTTTGGTCTCTGGCCCTCTCGCAATTTCTATTGAACCAATCCTGTTTCCTAGTTCTGCATTTCTGTTTTGGTATAAATTTTTTTGTGCCTTTATCATATATTTCACAAAACTTGATATACATCTCATTCACTTCCTTGCCTAGCAACAAGTCTGTCCAATTATACTCACTAAAAAAATTTCTAAGGTCGCCATAATGTCCTCTCCTGAAGTCAGGTTTTTCAACTGCTTCAACCTTCTTATTTTCTTCCAGATTATAATGCATTGCATACTTTATTCCCAAAAAGACATGGTCACTTTTACCCAAGGGAGGAAGGTACTGAATGTCAAATATCTCTTCCTCCTTCCTGGTAAATATCAAATCTAGCATGGAGGGAACGTCCCCTTCCCTCATCCTTGTAGCTTGTTTAACATGTTGACACAAGAATGTTTCCAGGATGAGGTCTACAAATCTACAGGTCCAAGAATTATTCTGTTTTAGCTTCATATGCTTCCCAGTCTATGGATTTCAAGTTGAAGTCACCGACTATCAACAGTCGTGATCTATCGTTATCCGCTCTCGCTATAATCTCTCTCATTATTGTTATAAGACCTTCTCGTTTACTATCTAGCTCCTCCTTTGACCATGTATGTTCCTTTGGCGGTGGACTATAGGTATGATCATTGTATGATCATTAGTTTATCAGTCCTCATGGCAGATCTTAGTGCTATATGTCAACTTCAATTGTGGATTGGCAGTCATTATTTCTTTACTTTAGCTGTTTTTTCACCAGCACAGCAACG
>WNGS01169498.1:43941063-43952298 GCA_020271785.1 Procambarus virginalis
AGAAACTCATACCCTGTACAGGTGGTCAACAGTGGAATGCAATGAAAGAAGTATTTGTGGAAGCCACAAATAAATTGAACACCAGAATAATTAAACTATAATTGCAACATGAACAACAAAGCTAGTAGGCAGGGCACTAAGAACTAAACCTCACTTCTCCGTACTCCGTAGGTCAGCACTGATAAGAAGCTCTTGAACTGTTATACTGTATATTATCCCATACAGCTTTTAATTAATAATGTTTCTTGTACTGTATTGTCTTAATATTTTCTCTGCTTTACAGGTAGAGAAGCCATTGTAACAGCCCTCAGTCATGGGAGTACGTGGATTACAGTCATTCCTGGAGTCCCATTGTGGACAGGCATGCTACTCTGTTAACATAGGCAAGGTTAGTCACCCAGGCCACATCAGACTCCTAATTCTACTTGTAGGGATTTTATTTCGTCTAATTCTTCATGGGGTCTAAATTTATATATTTTGTTGGTAATAATATGATTCTTTTTTTCTTTTTTTTGTGCTTTGTTGTTGGTAATAGTCTTTTTTTCTATGGTGGCCATCTATGTGGTTCCCTAGAACTATAAGCTGGTGCTAGAATGACATAAGAGTAATGGAAAGGTGCATTATTAGGAAACAAATATGCAACTAATGTTCAGTGCCATTTATGTATTTCCATTCAACCCATTCTCCTGTTTAGATACTACTTTCTGGGGGGAGCCCCATCGACTCTCCGGAGCTATCCAGGCTCAATGGATATTTATAACTTTCTGGCATCAAAGCCAGAAGGCACCTGACAGCTGGGTGGACAGCGCTTCGGATTGTAGTCCTAGGTTCCGGGTTCGATCCCTGGTGGAGGCGGAGACAAATGGGCGAAATATTTCTTTCACCCTGATTCCCTGTTATCTAGCAGTAAATAGGTACCTGGGAGTTAGACAGCTTCTACGGGCTGCTTCCTGGGGGTGGAGGCCTGGTCGAGGACCAGGCCGCGGGGACACTAAACCCCAAATCATCTCTTGATAACCTCAAGAAGATCAATCAATGCATGGAGTTCTTGCCTACTGGGGACCAGATTGCCAGAAACCTGGCCCCCTCTAGTGATTGACGCTTTCGAGCGCGCCAGTGGCCTATAGAGACATTCCACCTTATTGTGGGATTGCATTCCTATGTCTGCCTCTCAACACGAGGAATAGGCCACCCAGAAAGGTGGGCTCTTTCTTTATTTTGGTTAACTAATTTATGTCTCCAACTTCCATTTATGTTCTCTTATCTTACTTACAATTTAAAAGGTTGATCTTGTCCACCTAGTCTTCTCTCAGTATCTTGTAAGTTTTGATCATATCGCCTATTTTTCTGTCCTCCAGGCTGTGAGGTCCAATTCCCTCAACCTATCCTCATAGCTTGACTCCTCTTAACTCTGGTACTAATCTTGTTGCAACATCTGTAATTTGCAGATGATGAGTCACATTAACGTGGCTGAAGAATGTTGACCAAACTACACACTAGAAGATGAAAAGACGACATTGTCTTTTTTTTTTTATTAACCCTATTTTTCGCCTTTCGTTTTTTACCTTCCTCCAAGATTTCCTCCTCCTCACCTCTTTCTTGCCTTACTTATGCCTGTGCCTTTCTCGTCTCTTCTCAACTGACTTGATAATGGTCCAGGACGGACCAAAACATTGTCGTCTTTTCATCTTTTAGCGTGTGGTTTGGTCAATATCCGTAATTTTTCAATTTTAGTTTTATTCTTCACGAGATACAGTTAAACGTTGGTGATGCATATTCCAGTACGGGTCTGACAAAAGCTGAATAGATTGCCCTTGAAAGAGATGATTTAGGTCTCTAAACGATTCAATATTTTTTGCCAGTGTCCCATATGCTGCTGATGTTACTGCCTTTGTGTGCCTCTGTTACTAATGTTAGAATTTTAACCACTCCCAAATCTATTTCTCTCTTGCTGTATTATAATTCCTTTCTCCTTATGTGTATATATCTTCTGGTCTCTATTCTCCATTCCCCACCTTCATTACCTTACATTTGCTGGAATTGAACTCCAGCAACTATTTGTTTGCCCACTCCTGGGGTTTGTCAAGCTTTTCCTACAACATTGTCCTATTTTTACATTTCTCATTATCTTTGCATCACCTGCAAACATTGACATGTATGAACTCACTCAATAGGGCAGACAATTCACATAAATTAGAAACAACAGTGGTTCCAGGACAATGCCTTGAACAATTTTCTCATTACGATTCCTCCAGCTCAAAACCTCAACTCTGACTATGTCTCTCTGCTTTCTGTCCTTCAGGTACTCCCTTGGCCAGTTCAGTCTCTTTCCAATTATAGCCACTTGTTTCTCCATCTTTTACACCAGCCTTTCAAGGAGAACAATATCAAATGCTTTTAGACAGTCTAGAAAAATATAATCTACCCAGCCTCTTTCCCACCCCCCATCATATTTTAGTAGCCGTGTAATAGTTTGTCAATAGTTTGGACATCGAGTTTGTCCAGCAGGAGTTTCTCCTATATCCAAACTGCCCACTTGCTATGAAGATTATACTCTCCAAGTGCTCCACTATCCTCAACCCAATTACTCTCTCCAGTACTTTTGCATTTAATACTTGCCAGTAACACTGTTTTGTAATTTAGTGCAAACTGTCAAGTCCCCCATTTTTTAATGAATGGACTGTGCCTTTGTTCAGAATTCTGAGAGCTTTCTTGTCTTAACTGTTTTACTGAAAACAACAGTTAGTGGGCGACAAAATTATCTCTACACCGTCATTCAGCAGCCCTGGAGATATTAAGTGAGGCCCTATTGATTTTGCTGCACCTAGTTGCTTCCGTTTTGCTTTTTACCTTTTCCACAGTGACTTACTGTGTCATCCAGCATTTTCTTCGTCCTTTCATCTTGCAACTCTGGTCTCCACACTGGTTCCTTTGTAAAGACATCCTGAAATCCTTTGTCAAGTGATAGTACAGCTTTAATATAGTATAGAGCAGCTAGAACTGTTAATATAAAACATTGCAACTGACAGGTTTTTTTTTTAAGTGAATTTATCTGAGGGACATTGTCTCCCAAGTGGCATTAACAGGGAAAGGAAGCAATGAGTCACAATAGCATGGCTAAAGTATGTTGACCAGACCACACACTAGAAGGTGAAGGGACGACGACGTTTCGGTCGGCCTGGACCATTCTCAATCGAGTTGAGAATGGTCCAGGACGGACCGAAACGTCGTCGTCCCTTCACCTTCTAGTGTGTGGTCTGGTCAACAGGGAAAGGAAGATGGTGGCTTCTCAAAAGCTTGTCAAACACGTTAAGCTACACTTGAGTCCAACTAACTCCAAGTATGTACAGGACTAAGCAACCCCGAGTCAGCAAATGAACCACTGGGGAGCAATCGGAATTGAGCCTGCCTGCCACCTGTTGGCAGTTATGGGGTTCGAGCTAGTTTCTAGTGAAACATTTGGGCATGAATAAACCACTGTGGAGATGTTCGGCTGTATCGTGCATCATTTTCTTTGAACCTTGCAGTTGTATGTATTGCTTCACTGACTCTCTGGGAGTTTTCTAGGCGAGGGTGATCGTAACAATCCACTGCTCATTGTGCCTCTATGAGGGGAAAGATATCAGGCCAGGTTTTGGCTCTGGTCCTTGTAAGACCATACAAGGCTCCTATGAGTGATGCAACTCAGTAAGTGGGAAGCTATATAAGAAAGTTGGTTTCATGGAGCCACAGAGCCACCAAGGAACTTTTAGAAAATCTTTCACAAAAACATTTGTCAACATCTTTTGTTCAAAGTTAAGCATTTTCTCATGTTTATTAATAAAATATATTATACCACAATAACATTTTATCTTTTCACTGAAAAAAACCAGCGTTGAATGTAATGAAACGCCATTTTCTGGGTGAGTCCCGGAGGCTCCCCGGAGCTATCCATGGCTGATATGGATACCCAACTATTTTGCATCAGTCGATGTGGGTGGAGTTCTAGGCCTACCGGGGACCACGAGCCAGAACCTGGCCCCCTCAGAGAGGCACGGGGAGCAATGGCCCATAGAAATGCACATGTGATTTGGAGCATTCTATATCTGCCATCGACCGGGACAGGCACCCAGAAAGGTAAGCGCCACAAAACAAACCCCTATTCTGGTTAACCACAAAAATTGACAAACGAGTGGACAGAACTCCCCCAGGAAAACGAACTAACAAGCATGACGTCACACGAGCCGCGCCGCATGTCTGCGCAGCTCCCCCCTCCCGGGAGGGGGAAGGGGGAGCCCCAGACCCCGCGCCGGCTATCCACACCCAGTTCCGAGGCTGGATATCAAAACCACGAAAAACCGCCGACCGGAGGGCGGGAGGGATGCCGGGGAGCCTCCGGGACTCACCCAGAAAATGGCGTTTCATTACATTCAACGCTGGTTTTCTGGGGGGAGCCCCTACGGCTCCCCGGAGCTACCTCACCAAAGACTACCTAAGAAAACAAGGGGACATACCCGGGAGGCGGTCGGTGAACCACTCCTCAACACGAAGTCAAGACAACAACCAAAATGGCCCCTCCGGAAAGCAGCAGGCACAACATTCGCCAGAAAAAGGGAGAACGGCCACAGACGAAGAAAACTATGACCAAGATCATAGGAGCCAAGAAACCACTGCGCTGAGAAGAGCATGAAGCACTGCCACACGACCCCAGAGGCCAATGCCAAAAGATAGCCGAGGCAAAGCAAACCTGGCCCCGAGGAGCCACAACCACCAAGGAGAAGAAAAACAGGAGAGCACCCTGTCCAAAGACCTGGACGGCACAGGCAGTGCAGAAACAGGCCGGAGGTGAAACAATGCACGATACAGCCTGCGAAACGGCACAGAAGGAACATCGATACCGAAAGCTAGCAGCAGAAACCAAGGTGCAAGACCCAGGAACAGTCCCAAGCGCCTCTACACCTTCTGCAAGCCAATCCTATGACAGCCCCAGGAGGGAAAAGAAAACGCAGGACCAAAACCAAAATGCCACAAGCGTGCAAGGCCACCACCACAAGTGCAGCCGACAGGGAAGGAACCTGCATAAGGAGCCGCCCCGCACCAACCCCCGGCAGAAGGGCAGGAGCGAAGACTCAGGAAAAGGAGCAAAATCGCCCACAGGAAAACGAGGAGCGCCGAGACAGCGCGAAGAGGAGATATATGCACAAAAGAACCAGAAGGCCAAACATCCAGAAACTGCCGGGAAGAGGACCCACAAGCCCTAGAAAGGACCGGAGGGAAGCTCAACCGAATGACGACAGACGTACCAGAAAATGGGAAAGAGCTGACTGGGGTTAGAAGACACAGAATTGCACTTTCCACTCTCTCTCATTATCCTGCCCTTTCATTCTCCGCCGCACACGTACATGTACGTTTACAGGAGAGTGAAGGAGGAGGGGCCCACTGGGAAGTGTGTCAAGGAAAACCCAGCACAAGACGCCGCCAGAGTAGCAGGCGCCGGCCCCGTCAACGAGAGGAGCAGCAGTGTCATCGCCGGCTGCATTCTCTCTATGGTGTGGGTGCCAGAAGCCACGGAGCGACCGGGGACAAGGAAGAAAGATGTCGTTGACGGGTGTCACGAGCCCCAACAGATGACCAATGCAGTATACGGCGCTAGGACTGACCTGCGCTGGTCGGACTGACTGACATGTCAACGTCACACAGTGGGTGTTGAACTCCCCTCTGTTTATCCGCTTTCTCCTTTCCCACGGCAATTGGGTGCAGCTACCAAGGCTACCCCAAAACAGTCCCAAACCTTCGAAAACAAAAGCAGCAAACAAAGAACGAAGGCACAAAAACTCCGTCGCACCGAGACCAAAAGTCATGCAGAACCCCAAGAAGAGGGGGACATGACTGAGAAGGCCCGTCCTGGAAAAAGGTGCGAAGACTGTAGAAAAACACCCACCGACAGGACGGAAACAACGGGCACGCTGGACAAGGAAAACGAGCCCAGGGAGGGACCGATGCCCACAAAGCACGTGCGGAGCGGGGGGACGGAAAAACCCCACACCACAAAACCGTAAGCCTGGCCCAGAGGGGTAGAAAGACCCCGGCGGGGACCAACGGGCCGAAGGCCCCTTACGTTAGCACCACCCCAGCCCCGGGAACCCACCCTGCAGGCCCCGGGGCCGAGCTGTCCCCTCAAAGCCCCAGCGTCAAGAAAACCCCGGGGCAGCCGTGAAAAACACCAAGGAAGGGAGCCCACTAGGCTCCGGAACTTGAACGGAAACCGGAGGAAAAGCGAGGGGCGAGACGAAGACCCCAAGCTCATCCCCAACCAGCACAATGAGGCAAGGACAAAACAGAATCCAAGGAACCTGGAAAACCAGGCCCAGCACAGCAAGACCGACAAGGAAGGAGGGCCCCAAAGGAGCACGGAAGGGCCGAACATAATGCCACAACCAACCCCGACACACAGCTGCAGTACAAAAACGCAGCAAAACGTCCCCACACTCCCCGAGGGAGCGACAGAGAAGATAGATAAATCGTACACGAGCGGCACACAAGGGGACACAGGCGGAAACCGAGCACCCAACCGAGCCACAGGGACGGTAGGAGAAACGTGTGCAGTGTAACAGGCAACGAAGGAACACATTGGGCAGCCCAACATGGGCTGATCCCATACACAGCCCCAAGAGCAGAGACGAGAGCGCCCATGAAGCACAGAAACCGCTCAACAGGCAAACGACAGGGGAGAGGCGGAACTAAAGAGCCAGAACCCAACCCCGCAAGCACACAACACCCTCGACACAGGAAACGTACCACCACACAGGCACCCCCACCGTTGCACCGTGGAACAAGGTGGAGGCGGGGCCCCGAACTCAAGCCAGGTGAGACAAGCAAAGGAGAGGGGCAGGAGTACAGGCAGGGGTCGCCTCGAAAAGGCCAAGAGGCCACCCGCAGACACCCGTGAACCGAGGAAGGAATCAGGTGGAGAGAACAAGAGCAGCCCAATATGGGCTAATAGCCCAGCAGCAGGCACCTCGGGCGATACGGACCACTGTCACAAGTACGTACGTACACCCATGCCTACGCCAAAAACAGCGTCAGGACGAAGNGAGGGCCCCAAAGGCACGGAAGGGCCGAACAGAATGCCAAAACCAACCTGACACCAGCTGCAGTACCAAAACGGAGCAAAACGTCCCCACCCCCCCGAGGGAGCGACAGAGAAGATAGATAAATCGTACACGAGCGGCACACAAGGGGACACAGGCGGAAACGAGCACCCAACCGAGCCACAGGGACGGTAGGAGAAACGTGTGCAGTGTAACAGGCAACCGAAGGAACACATTGGGCAGCCCAACATGGGCTGATCCCATACACAGCCCCAAGAGCAGAGACGAGAGCGCCCATGAAGCACAGAAACCGCTCAACAGGCAAACGACAGGGGAGAGGCGGAACTAAAGAGCCAGAACCAACCCCGCAAGCACACAACACCCTCGACACAGGAAACGTACCACCACACAGGCACCCCCACCGTTGCACCGTGGAACAAGGTGGAGGCGGGGCCCCGAACTCAAGCCAGGTGAGACAAGCAAAGGAGAGGGCAGGAGTACAGGCAGGGGTCGCCTCGAAAAGGCCAAGAGGCCACCCGCAGACACCCGTGAACCGAGGAAGGAATCAGGTGGAGAGAACAAGAGCAGCCCAATATGGGCTAATAGCCCAGCAGCAGGCACCTCGGGCGATACGGACCACTGTCACAAGTACGTACGTACACCCATGCCTACGCCCAAAAACAGCGTCAGGACGAAGGAAACGCCAAACCGCACCAACTCACCTGCAGAACTGTTTTAGTGTCAGAGTGGTTGACAAACGGAATGCATGAGGAAGGGATGAGGTGGAGGCTGACTCCATACACAGAGTCAAGTGTAGAGATGATAGAGCCCAATAGGCTCAGGAATCGGTACACATGTTGATTGACTGTGGAGAGGCAGGACCAGAGAGCCAGAGCACAACCCCCGCAAACACAACTAGGAGAGTACAGCAGCACCCCAGACAACCCCCAAGCAACGGGGCACGGATGGGATGAAGAGCGAGAGGCGAAGCCCCCCCGAGAAATGGAAGCACAACACATGTGCACACCGCCCGGAACCAAAACAAACTCACGGTGCATGCGCAGGACGCGAAAGAAAAGTAGCCCAACAGGGCGAGAAGTAGCCCAATACCGCTACAAGTAGCCCATACTGCTACAAGTAGCCCAATACTGCTACCAGTAGCCCAATACTGCTACCAGTAGCCCAATACTGCTACCAGTAGCCCAATACTGCTACAAGTAGCCCAATACTGCTACAAGTAGCCCAATACTGCTACAAGTAGCCCAATACTGCTACAAGTAGCCCAATACTGCTACAAGTAGCCTAAAACTGCTACAAGCAGCCTAAAACTGCTACAAGTTCCGGACACGCAGGAGGTAAGCCGCAAAGGCCAACGGCACCGCAGACGAAGAGATGCGGTTAGCCGAAAAACTCCGGAAGACGGAACCGAAGGAACCACAGGGACACGGAACCGAACCCGGGGAGGAGCAGAACCCAAGCCCAAGTCGTACGCAGAGGGGGGAAAGAAAAACCCCACTCCTCGCAACAGTAAGCCCCGCTCAGAAGGACGGAATCCAGGCGGGGCGCAATGGAGCACAAAGCCCCCCAAGGTCGCTCCTCCCCAACCCCAGGAGCCTCTACACTAGGCCCCGGGGCCGAGTCGACCTCCAAAGCCCCGGCCCCACAAGAAAAAGCCGGGGCAGCCGAGAGAGCTGGAAGAGAAGGGGCCCACTGGTCAGACCCCGGAGCATCGGCAGGAGGAACAGACTCGAATGCCTCCGTAGCCCCCCCGGACGGGGCAACCCCCGAAACTGCCCGAGTCTCAGAAACCTCTAATCCCCACCCCGACCCCGAAGCCCTCAGACGCTTGGGGGCCGGAAGTAGGGGGGGGGGGCAGAATGAACCACTAAAGGGGAAGAACAAGGGGGTGCGGGCGGAACCAAGGCCGAAGCGACCAACACCCCCAAGTCCGGGTCCCTATACACAAAGCGGGGCAGCCGCGGGGCGTCCGGGGAAGCAAGAGTCCGCTCGCGTTGCAATAACCTAAACCTACCTTGCAACGCACGAGCTGCCTGCACCCGAATTGATTCAGCAGCAGACTGGGTGAATTGAGTCACAAACAAGCAACATAGCTCGCAGGACTCAGGGTCGAATGTGTCACCGACCCAACAGGCAGCATGACGGAGGCAAAAACAATGAGAGTCACCCTGAGACAAGGGGACAGAGCAACCCTCAAACTCGCACACAGCGAGAGGGGACGCAAGGGACTCCTCCATCGGACCCGAGAGCCCCCGCGGGGTTTTCCAGGGCCCCTAGACTGGGTCTGCTAAGGGTTATCCCAGGCAGGGCACTGCTAACCGGCTACCCAAACTACCAAACAATCTGCTAAAAGCTGAACCCACGGGACGTGTCCACTCGCGAGGGCGAAGCAGGGGGTGCCACCACACAAACGATCCTAATCTAAGGGGAACAAGGCAGACCCCCCTACCAGGCAAAAACAAAAAGAAAGAAAAACCACCCAAGTGGACAACGGACCCAGAGGGAACAGAGCCGGCCGCTGTAATAGGTGAAAACTAGCAACGCAGTGCCCCGCGCCCCACCAGTGCTATAACTACCACTTACCCCAAGGTAACAAGGGAGTAAAACCCCCAAACCCTCAGGGCGGCCAAACGCCAAGCAGCGAAAAGCCAACAGAGGTAGACCCAAGGCGACTTGTGGAAGGTAACCCCAAGCCCCAAGGGGGGTACTTACAGGGCACTCAGGGAAGGTGACCCTAAGCACATGCAGCCCGAGTACCTGAGAATACTACTCCCAGCTCACACGACCACCGTAAGAGCAGCACTGAAAAACAATTCACAGCGCTGAGACAAGACTGGAGCTGGAGCCACACGACCATGCACGATCCCATCAGCCGAGGAACTGAGGTGTGGATAGCCGGCGCGGGGGTCTGGGGCTCCCCCTTCCCCCTCCCGGGGAGGGGGGAGCTGCGCAGACATGCGGCGCGGCTGGTGTGACGTCATGCTAGTTTACTCGTTTTTCTTTTGGGGAGTTCTGTCCACTCGTTTGTTAATTTTTGTTGTTAACCAGAATAGGGGTTTGTTTTGTGGCGCTTACCTTTCTGGGTGCCTGTCCCGGTCGATGGCAGATATAGAATGCTCCAAATCACATGTGCATTCTATGGGCCATTGCTCCCCGTGCCTCTCTGAGGGGGCCAGGTTCTGGCTCGTGGTCCCCGGTAGGCTAGAACTCCACCCACATCGACTAATGCAAAGTAGTTAGAATATCCATATCAGCCATGGATAGCTCCGGGGAGCCGTAGGGGCTCCCCCCAGAAAAATTGGCTACTGAAGCCGAACGAGTGGACAGAACTCCACAACGAAAATTAGAAACGAGCTTAATGTCATCATGTTGTCGCACTGCTGTCTGCGCAACCCCTCACCCCCCTCCCCGGGAGGGGGAAGGGAGCCTCAGACCCCTTGCGCTGGCAATCCAACCGGCAGTTCTTGGATGATGTGATAATGGCTAGTCGGGTGCCTCTGGCTCCAGTTTCTGTTTTCAGTTTCTGTGCCTTGTGGCGTGGTCCATCTCTACAGGTGGTGTGGGAGCAAGGAGTAATATTCTATGGTACTCGGGCTGCATGCGCCTAGGGTTTCCTTCCCTAGGTGCCCTGTAAGTACTACCCTTGGGGCTTGGGGCCACTTTCCACACATCACCTTGGAACCTACCTACGCTGTTTCTTTTATTGCTCGGTACTTAGCCGCCCATGGAGTCAGCTGGGGTTTTTTGTTGCCCATGTTTGCCTCTGGGTACGAGGTAGTTTTGCATGACTGGTAAGGGCACCGGGTACTGCACAGCTAGTTTTCACCTATTGTTGTGGCCGGCTCTGTTCTGCCCGAGTACATTGTCCTCTTGTGGGGTTTTTCTTTTGTTTTTATTTCCCCTACCTGGTGTGGGTTCTGCCTTTGGTTGGTTGCCTCCTATCTATACTTGGGGGTCTTTCTCTAGACATCTCTGTGTTCTTGGTGATACCCCCTGTTTGGCCTCTATGAATGGACATGCCCCGGGGTTCAGCTTCAGAAGTTTGCTTGGTAGTTTTGGCCGCCGGTTCACAGAACCCTGCCTGGGCTTCTCTTAGCGTGACACCAAGGCTAAGGGGCCTGGGAAATCCCACAGGGAAGGGGGGGGG
>WNGS01169498.1:43980022-44038034 GCA_020271785.1 Procambarus virginalis
GGTCTCGGTATTGAGTGAGCAACCAAGCCTGACGCACGCAGCATGAGCTAACAGCACTGCTGTTCAGCTTGTGACCACAGCATCGCATAAAAATGCTAAAATATACTTGTTCATGCTATATGTAGCGATGAATTATTACAGAAGACCCCTGACTGTGATAAAACTGACCAGGGTTCTGATAATAGCAGGATTGCGATGATATTTAGCGCTGTGCGCCATGAGGGGGAGTAATGCTGTGGAGGGAGGGTGGTGGCGATGTTTTCTGACTGTGTGTGGCCACCTTCTATTGACTGCCCTCAGCATACCAGCTTAGTGGTTCGCTATAGTGAACCAAATGTAGATACTATATATAACGGTGTATAGAGGGTATAAACAGCAAGAGAAGGTTTGGAGCCCATTTGGTGAGGGCGGTGGCGTCATCTGCACGACGCCACGTGCAGACGACGGTGTTGTTTACTGGTTACCACGATGGTCTATGGGCACCATACCAGTTTATTTGTACAAGTATGGTGAATAAAACAGGTAGATATTTATTTATAATGTGTGTATATAGCGTAATAACACACCACAGTATTGTTGGAGGAGAAATATTAGTGCGTCTGGCCTTGAGGGCAGCAGCCATCAGCTGACTGTGTTGGGTCCTATGGCTTTGTGCCTTTACTCACCATACAAGCTTAGATGTACAGTTATGGTGAACAAAACATGTAGATACTTATATATAATGTCTGTATATAGTGAATTATAGCAAAAACAGTATTGTGGGAGGAGAATGTGGGCGAGTCAGATGACTGGAGGGAGGGCGGGAGTGGCTGGCTGGTACACGGCGGTCACTCCTCGTTACTTTTTGACTCATAATAGCTACTTAGTGGTTCGTTATAGTGAACAAAACATGCAGATACTTATATATAACCTGTGCTTATAGTGTAATAACCGACAAAGTATTCGTTCACTGATTGATGAACATAACTGAATCAACAATATGCACACCATATTTTTGAGTACAGCAATGATTCACTCATTTTATATATAAATATATCAAACTACGCACTATTGAATAATATTACAGCAAAAAACTATGAAAAATCAATCAGAGACATTGAAATAATTGGGTAATTATCTCTTTGTGGCAACTCTGGCCTGACAGCTGGCGAGCAACAGACCGCCTGGGACGCATGCTGAGTCAGCGCCTATAATTTGCTAGACTTCCCCGCCCTATAGCGGGCAATATATGGCACTTACGATTTTTTATTTTTTCCCGTGATCAGTGAACACAAATTAACAGGTTAGGAAGAAAAAATAATTTTTTTTTTTTTCAAAATGACATGCGCCTGAGGGGATGACAGGATATTAAACCCCGAGCATGTTAAGGGTTAAGGAGGAAGGTACACATTCCCTTGATGGTGTGCAGGTGGAACTAACGAGAACTTCTTCGCAACTAGGTGGTTCATTCGTCTCGGAGGGTCACTGCCTCATTTTTCTATGCCTTATTTACCTTGCTGTTTGTATATTTCTGCTCTTTCACCTTTCTGGTGGTGTTTTCTTGGTATGAGTGATTTTGGATCCCCTGCTCCTTGTACCTCTGTAGAGGTAGGCCAAGTTTTGGCATCTGGTCTCTGGTAGGCTTACTTCCAAAAGCCTGGCTTGAATAGAATTAGATGGAGTACCTAACAACAAGAAACTCCCAAGAATTCACCAGAAAGTTGGCATTTCATTACATTCACTGCTAGTTTTTTATGTGGATTGGACCTATTCATTAAAGCTTAAAACCAAACATTACCAACTCACAATCTTTGAACCAATGACATTTATTCTACTACTATATACAGGCAGTTCCCCAGTTATGAACGAGTTACATTCTGAGATTGTGTTTGTAAACCATTTGTTCGGAGTGTGGATCGAGATTTTCCATAGGCGCAGTGTTATAAGTGGTTGATGCATTCCCAGGCCACCAAAAATCCACATAAATCCAATATTTTTGTGATATATAATATTAAATAATATAAATAAAACCACAACATTATTTACCTTAAATGATGGCGTTATCCTGCTTGTCAAAGTTAGCTGTTTTTGAAGAGTGAAGTGGTATAATTACATGAATAAATAAATTAAAATACATGTGTACTGTATTGGTGGTCTGCCATTTTGTAATTGGCCTCAGGAGTAAATACCTCCCACCCTCCTATTTCCAGCGCGGGACCCCACCCCACCAACAGAGTAAACACGATCAAATCATGTGAGTGTAGGTCATTGAAGACTTGAGGCCACTGGATATCACACAACAGCTTCCGCTCCCATGCACCCAACCCCCACCCCACCCATACAGTACTGTACTGTGGCTGCTACACAGACGTTCGTGGTGCCGTGAAATTCAAAGGATTTGAATGAGTACAATGATTTTATGCATTGTATTCGTGCATAAAATCATAAAAAGGGGGTACGTGGGGACCCGGGAGAATGTTTGTATGGACGAATGTTTGTAAGGCAAATGTTTTTAAAACAGGAACTCCCCGTATATTAACCCTTAAACCGCACAATACATATACTGTATAGATGATTTCAGTAACAAATCCGAAACCGCACAATACATTAATAGCTGTTTTAGTGTCTAGCGCCTTAATTTAAACACCCCCTGTGGGATAGGGGCAGCTATACTGCAGCCACGACTGATAGTTGACAGACGCCACCAAGAAAAAAAATAACGACCAACATTCCTGGGTGTGAGAGCTTCAGTATTGAGTGAGCCACCAAGGCTGATGCACGCACCATGAGCGCACAGCACTGCTGTTCAGCTTGTGACCACAGCATCGCTAAAATGTCAAAATATATATGTTCATGCTATTATTTAGCGATGATAGTATTATAGAAGACCCCTGTGATAAAACTGACCAGGATTCTGATAATACAAGTAGCAGGATTGTGGTGATATTTAGCGCTGTGCTCCATGGAGGGAGGAGTAATGCTGTGGGAGGGAGGGTGGTGGCGTCATTTTCTGACTGTGTGTGGCCACCTTTTATTGACTGTACTCACCATACCAGCTTAGTGGTTCGCTATGGTGAACACAAATGTAGATACTTATATATAACGTGTGTATAGAGTGTAATAACAGCAATAGGAGTAGGTTGAGAGCCGCCATTTTGGTGAGGGAGGTGCGTTGTCTGCACGACTTATCATGTTGTTTACTCGTGGCCACTATGGTCTTTGGGCACCATACCAGCTTATTTGTACAAGTATGGTGAATAAAACAGGCAGATACTTATATATAATGTGTGTGTATATAGCGTAATAACACCACAAACACTATTGTTGGAGGAGAAACTTACCTTTACTCACCATACAAGCTTAGATGTACAGTTATGGTGAACAAAACATGTAAATACTTATATATAATGTCTGTGTATAGTGAATAAATGCAAAAACGGTATTGTGAGAGGAGAATGAGGGCGAGTGAGGTGTTGTTGAGGGAGTGGCAGCGAGTGGCTGGCTGGTGTGTGCTGGTTACTCCTCATTGCTTTTTGACTCGCAATACCAACTTAGTGGTTCGTTATGGTGAGCAAAACATGCAGATACTTATATATAATCTGTGTATATAGTGTAATAACAAGAAAACTATTTGTTTGTTTTATGAGCATAATAATTGAATCACTAATATGCACACCATAATTTTGAGTACATCGATGGTTCTCACATTTTATTACAGTATATAAATATATCACAATACACACTATTGAATAATATTTCTGCAAAAAACTAAGAAAAAATCAGAGAAATTGAAATAATTAGGTAATAATATATTTGTGGCAACTGCTGCCGAGAGCTTGGGCGGAGTAGACCTCGTCTGGCGAAGGATCTGTCAATGCCCCTTTTTTGTCAGGCTTCCCTACCCTATTGCGGCTAATATATGCCACCTACGATTTTTTGGTTATTTTTTCTGTGATCAGGGAACACAAATGAACACTTCTATAAGACGAAAGAATATTTTTTTTTTTTTTTTGTGCCTGTGAGTGTTGAAGCCATTTGGACCCCTCGTGGTTTGAGGGTTAAATAACTTAATTATCAATAGAGAATAAACATAAAGCTTATCTTGAGATATTGTCTGTATTTTCCCCCTTGCAATACTATCACAATACATTGCAATTTCTAGTTTTGTTTAGTTCACTTATTATGTACCTGATACCCATCTTGTGGGGCAGTAGTGGACAAAGGAATGCAGGGGCACAAAATGGGTTTGGTAACTGAAGCACAAAATTAATTTGGCTTAGCAAGTTAAGTCTTGATAAGCTAGTTACACAATTCAATGTATTTTGACAATGGGTTTGAGAACGACCACAAGTGTAGTCTTTAAGCCAAGCTAAGGTAAGCTTAGGCATAAGCAAATCAAATATGAAACTTGTTCATCACAAATATAAGTGTAATTTTGAATGGTAATATTTGAATAAAATGTCCTTATATCTAATAAGCATATCATTATTACATATTGACACTTTTATGCAGTGTAAATACCTTCAGTCCTGCCATTATACATTTGCTTTTAAAGTTTATAAGCTGCTACAAGTTCTTAACACTTTTGTTCAGTGGCGACATAGTCTGCATCAATAAGTAAATTGAAGGATGTCCACTGGTGATGCATGTTGCATCAAAATTTAAAATATTTGTTAAAATTATACTTTTTATCCAATCATTATGTGACTGTGTAGTTTTAAAATGCGCGCCTTTAGATTGCAAACAATTTGATACCAAAATGGACGATGTAGCATGACAATTAAGGTTAGAACACTGGAAAGATTATAAATACTTGTGTGATGATGAGCGTCCAAAATTAAAAATATTTGTTAAAAATTCTATCATTTAATTATTATGGGACTAGTTGTAAAATGCGTGCCTTTAGATTGCAAACAATTTTATACCGTAATGAATAACGTAGCATGACAGTTGAGGTCAGAACACTGGAAAGATTATAAATACTTGGGGTGATGATCGTCCAAAATTAATATACTGTACTGTATTTGTTAAAATTGCATTTATTGTTCAATTATAATGGGACTAGTTTTAAGATGTGCGCCTTTAGATTGTGAAAATTTGATACCAAAATGAATGATGTAGCTCAAAAATTGAGGTCAGAACACTGGAAAGAGTACATAAGTTAGTGTGGGTGCACGCTCCCAGGAAACGCCTTGGGGCGCGCGCCGGGTGCGCCCCAGTTGTTAATGGTCAAAGTAGTTTTAATTGTTTTGACTTGTAATGTACTTTTTTGTATAGACTGAATACAAATAAGGCACAATCAGTTCTCAGATCTAGCAAATTCTGCATGTGTATCTCTTTGCTTTCAGGAAATGTAACTCATTTTTTCTTCTCTTAACATGCAGATTCTACCAACTGCATCCGCATGCACCACATTCAACTTCTTGAACCAGGAACATCGGTGCGTGGCCGGGGCATTCATACCTCCAATGAGTATATCTGTGAATGAGGATGAAATGGTGCAAACTGAGAGGAGAAGAAAACAATTATATATCTCCCAGCAAGAAGATGTAGTGTTTTAATATAGCCATGTTGAAAAAATCTTGTCAGTTTTAGTAAGTTCCCTGCAGTGCAAAGCTATTAGTAATCCTGACCATTGTTAAATGCTGCTTTAATTTTTAATGTGATCTAACATGGAAACAAAATAACAGTGTTCATGTATCTTTCATATTTATGTAAAACTATAAACATTGAACATATTCTGTACAGTATGTATTATATGTAAATAACAGACATTCATTGAGTACTCTTTAAGATTAATGACCTATTCCCTCCATCATTGAATAAAAGTTGTTTCATCTCCATTGAAAAGGTTTTTAATATAAAAGAATAAATTAAGCCTTGGCTTTGTACGACTGATGATTACAGAAAAGTCTTGAGATTAACAAATTTATGTAGCCACCTTTGTCAATGCTGATATAATTTAGACAAAAAATTATTATTATTTATAAATACAAGAGTTTTTACATTCTTGTACAGCCACTGGCATGCATAGCATTTTGAGAAAATCCTTAATACTAATATTCCCTGGAATATGACCCGCTAAATTGTTTAACAACCAGGTACCCATTTTACTGTTGAGTAACAGACTACAGTTAAGGATAGGATTAAAACTAACCTAACCTTACCATTCCTTCTGGCACTAGTGATATCATTAGCATAAAATAGTGAAAGCAGCAAACTGCACAGACCCCTTTAAAAAACTTTCTGGCAAAAATAATATATAAATTTTACTACACAAAATATACATACACCATTGTACTGAGTTGACAGACTAAGATATACACGGTACAGCTGGATCATGGTATGGTAAGCTATACCATTGTTTGGACTTGAAACCAAATAAGTTCATCCAAGTCTGTTAGCCAAGAAACATGGCTGCCCATATAGTCATTCAACCACCGTTTCCCTTGATTTATCAGGTGATGTACACATCACTGCATCACACACAAATATTTAACTATTATATATTACAGTACTGTACTCTGAAAAATATTTTTTCTGGGAGGCCATTTCAGTAGCTCTTTGGGAGCTTATATGACACGTTTCAAGAAGTGCACCAGGCTTTTGAGACCCACACTAACCAACTAGGAGTCCATAAAGCGTCAGCTGTCTGGTAAACTTACAACAAGATGCAGGCTCAGAGAATGGAGACCTGTTGTGTGCATATATCATAGGACTCCAGGCTGCAGTTGTCATTGACTCGACATGCAGCATGTTGAAGGTAAAGAGAGTGATCGTCAGCTAGTAGCAGGGCTCATGAGCATATTCGCACAAAGTGAGTGCAGACTCAGCAAGTCACTCCAACATAAGCCACACTGTAGACCCACAGGGGAATTGCCAGAGCTTGAAGGTAGCTAGCCACCCAGGACACCCAGGCGCTAGGGATGCACACTAAAAACACACAGATTGCAGCCTGTAACAACACAGTTACAAAGGAAATCCACAGCGTGCTATGTAAACCACCACATGTACCCTAATGCACCCCCCTTCACAACCATACAGGATGCCTCCAACCTGGAGCCTACCCAGAGGAGTCAGCAACTTGTATGCCACCCCTACGTAAAGCTCCTCACCCAAGTGATCAGACCTACAGAGAGGCGGGACCAAAGAGCCAAAGCTCAACCCCCGCAAGCACAATTAGGTGAGTGCCTCTCGGGGACAAACTCCCGAACACACCAGAGAAAGAACTTTGTCAGTTGAAATGCTAGATGAGTACCCAAGGCAGGGTCATCCTGAGCATATGCAGTTCAAAGAGTAAAATTTGTCAGGTCCATGCAAAATTACCATGGGCCCACATGCATGAGTAAAGTAAGTAATTATCAAAAGAAGGCACCAAACCGGGATGGCTATATAGCACCGTTAAATGTGCAGAATAATCAGAGGGCGCTAAATAACATCAAGGATGTCAATACGAGAACAGAAATGCATAAGGCGTACAATATCAAAAGTATCTGATTCACCAAGAATTCTATCAAGGGACAAGTGACCGCGAGGGACAGTCGGAAAGAATGACATGCTCGTCCTGGAAGTCAGGACATTCAACAAGGATATGCACGACTGTAAGAGGGACAATATAATTTGAACAATAAGGTGAAGAGCGGCGCTCCATTAAGTGACCGTGAGTTAAGCATGTATGGCCAATACGCAACCTCGCCAGAGCCATTTCCCATCAACTGTTATGGTGGTAGGAGTAAGGCCATGAGGACACACTACCCTTAAGAGTACGCAATTTGTTACCGGTAACAGAAGACCAACAATCCTGCCAACGGGTAAGGATGAAGGAATGAATAACTGGGTAAAAGTCAGAATAAGGAATACCTTTACGGGAGAGGGGACAAGAGCGGATAGCTTCCCTAGCGGCAGTGTCCACACGCTCATTTAAAGAAATAACAATATGTCTGGGAACCCAGCAAAACTCAACCGACTTATATTTACTGGAAATAAGAAACAGCCAATGTTGAATCTCGACAACCACTGGATGGACCGGATTGAAGGACCTGAGAGCCATGAGGGCACTACGAGAGTCAACGACAACCACAAAGGAAGATTGACAACGAGAAGGCAGGAGACGAAGAGCATAGAGAATAGCATAAAGTTCTGCTGTGAAGATGTTAGTCTCCAGAAGTAGGCGACACATATAAGTGCGGTCAAGAAAAACAACAGAGTAGCCTACACAGTCCGCAGACTTAGACCCATTGGTGAAGATGGAAACGGAGCGGGAGTGTGAAGAAAAGTGCTCAAGGATAAGGTGTTTCAGAACCTTAGGAGGGGTAAAAGCTTTAGTGATGCGGGTCAAGGAAGAACAAAATTTTGGAAGGGGGGACTCGCCAAGGGGGCAAGGAAGGAACAATACGAGGAGAAATATGAGAAAGACGAGCTGAAAGAGAATCCTGTAGGTGACATAACCGGACAGAAAGAGGGAGATGATGGTGAGGAACAGGAACTACAGGAGGGGTAAAAGTCAAAGCACGACAGAGGCGAGAGGAAGGATGTTGCAAGGACCGCGCAAAATAAGACAGTAGCGATCACGGCGGTCCCGGAGAGATAGGAAGCCAGTGTCAACATACAAGCTGAGGGTGGGAGAGGAATGTACGGCAAGGAGAGCGCGCTCTCTGCTCCCCAAGAAGTACAGGATAAAACCTTAAGGAGGGTAAGGGCCTTAGAGCATTCAACTCTGAGGTAAGAGATATGGGGCGACCAAGACAAATGAGTGTCAAAGATTAACTCCAAAAGCTTAGTGGAATCCTTGTACTCAAGGGGATGACCATAGAGCGACAGAGGGACGAAGAACATGCTTCCGAGTAAAGGTCACAGCACAAGTCTTAGACATAGAGAATCGGAAGCCATGACCGGTGGCCCAAGACGACACGGCATCAATCACAAGTTGAAGTCACCGTTGAAGGAGAGGCGAATCATCATCCCAACAGCAAAGGGTAAGATCGTCGACATAGAGAGCGAAGAAGACGCCAGAAGGAAGGGAGGAAAGAAGACCATTGAGGGCAACTAGAAAAATAGTAGTGCTCAGAGCACTACCTTGGGATACACCCTCATATTGCCAAAAAGGCACAGAGAGAGTAGTACCAAGCCTCACTTGAAAGGAACAATGAGAGAGGAAACTTTGAGAGAGAGAGAGAGGGAGATTTCCACGAAGACCAATAGAATGAAGTTGGAACACAATATGATATCTCCAGGTGGTGTCGTAAGCCTTTTCCAGGTCAAAAAAGATGGCAATAACGGAGGTCTTCACAGCAAAAGCAGTACTAATATAAACCTCCACGTTCACCAAGACACCTGTTGTGCTGCAGCACTTGCAAAAACCAAATTGAGAAGGGGAGAGGGGGTGATAGTGTTCTAAGAACCACATCAGACGAACGTTAACCATACGTTCAAAGAGTTTGCATACACAACTCGTGAAGGCAATAGTGCGAAAGTCCTTAGGGGACGTCCCAAGAGACCCTGGTTTCTGAACAGGGAGGACAATAGCATCAAGCCAGTCCTCAGGGACTGACGACGACTCCCAGACCTGATTATACAGACTTGGTAAATATTGAGACGTGCGCGGAGGGAGACGGCGAAGCATCTCATAACGAATGCCATTAGAGCCCGCCGCCATAGCATCGCAGAGGGCCAGGGCAGACTGAAGTTCAGAGAGAGAAGGGATCAATATAGGGAAGTCTGAGATGGGTGCAGAAATCTAAAGGACTAGATTTAAGAACAGGCTTATGAAGAAGGAAAGATTGAGGAAGATGAGAACCAGAGCTAACTGAAGAAAAGTGGGAACCCAATTCGGTTGCAACCTGCAACGGGTTTGCCACAAGAGTACCATGGAGGTGAAGGATCGGCGAGACATCTGGAACGAACTTACCCATAATTTTACGGATATGCTTCCAGATCTGCGGCAGAGTTGTTTCGGACATAATAGTGGAAACATAAGACTTCCAACACTCGCGCTTAACTGTACAGGTGGTCCTACGGGCCACAGCACTTGCCTTCCGAAACAAAAGAAAAGAAAAGTATCAGCTGTCTGCCGACGACGCTCTCTCTTCCAGGCTGCACACTTACAGCGGACAGTCCGAGCACAATCTTCATTCCACTAGGGAACGCACTTCCACATTACCCGAGAGGAAGAGCGGAGGGCAGCATCGAAGATGGTGTCATGAGAAAGGAGGAGGGCGCGAGGCAGAGACAGAATGGAAAGGTTGGAGAGAGTAGCACGAAGGGTAAATAGGTTCCAGTCTGCCTTGGCAAACTGCCACCTAGGGAAGGAGAGGGGAGGGTGAAAAGAGAAAAAGGTAACAAGGATGGGGAAATGGTCACTGCCATGGAGGTCATCAAGAACCCACCACGTGAAATCCAAGTACAGAGACGACGAGCAGGGAGAAAGATCAAGACAGGAAAGGGAGCGAGTCCGAGAGTCCAAATGAGTGGGCTCACCAGAATTCAGAAGAGACGGGGAAGAAGAGAGGATGAATGGTTCGAGAAGGCGACCCCGTGTGTTGTCAGAACATCACCCCAGAGGGTATGTCGACAATTGAAATCACCCAGCAAGAGCACAGGCTCTGGCAAGGAGTCCAGGTGTTTAAGATTAGGAAGAGAAAGTGGGACATTTGTGGGGAGACAAACCGTGTACCATTTATGCACAAAGACACGTGCAGCAGAACATTGGAGAGGTGACAGAAATGCAGGGGGGCGAAGGGACATCAGAACGAATCAAGAGAGCAGAGAGTTATGGTCCCAGCAAACGTTGGGGGGGGGGGGGGGGGGGGAGAAAGGAATAGCCACGGAAGTGACCAGGATGAGCAAAGCATCGACTCCTGGAGACAGACACAAAGGGGGCAAAACTGCAAAAATCAGAAGTAGGAGTTCATGGAAATTGGCGTAATAACCACGAACATTCCACTGAAGAATAGACACATCGACAAAAAGAGAAAGGACAGCAACAGAGAACAATAAGGAACACAGCACGTCAAAGAAGCGCAGGATCAGGGTCAGCAAAGTAAGGGTTAGGGGGTATGGGCATACTGAGTAAGGATGGAGGGAAGGGAGCAGGAGGACAGACTAGGGGTGGACGGGCAGGGTCCGGAGGAGGAGGGGCAGAAACCGGGGAGCGCACCTCAGCAAGGGCAGCAACCGTTAGGGAAGCGAGAGCCAAAGAAACCTCCATAACAGGAACAGGGGACTCGACCACCGAAACGGGAGGGGATGGAGCGATAGAGGCAGAGGTGGGGGACGAGGAAGAAAGCGAAGTCTTCTTGCCCATCGGGGAGGAGGCAGGGGATGAGCCAAGCTTTCGCTTCTGATTCAAAGAAACAGGTGTTTCAGCAACAACGTACTGGGCAACAGACTCAAACGTCTCAACAGGAGGAGAAGAACGAGAGCAAACAACAAAATGATTGCTAGAAGAGTGATGGACATTAGCCCGCACAGACAGGCGGCGTGGAGAGCTAAGAGACAGAGGAGAAGAGCGGGAAGGAGGATCGGAGGGAGATGAGAAAGAAGTAACAGGAGACATGACAGACTGGGTAGAAAGAAGGGAAACCCCAGACAGAGAACTAGGAGCTAGGAATTTATAGATTTGTGACAGAATGTAAAGGAACTGGGGAGGAAGCGGTGGGTGTGTCTGGATCTAAGGCCTGGAAACGGTTGTGAGACCGAGGAAGGTGGGAAGGACGAGGAGATGAAGAGCACAACACGTGAGCATAAGAGACGCCAGCGAAAGGGGGGAAGACGGCGAACTTGGCGCCTCGCCTCAGGAAAAGACAATGTTCCTGGTGCTTCAAGTTGAGGACAGCTGCCTCAAGCTTGTGTTGTATAAACACGTGGGAGAAAGTAGGGTGGGCCTCACCACATTGAGGCAGCGAGCCTGGGGAGAAGTGCACTCTGCGACTTAAAAGTGACCTTCATCTCCACACAAGGGACAGAGACACAGTATTGGATTACCGGAGGGCACCATGCCCAAACTTCCAGCACCTATTACAGAGCCGAGGGGAGGGAATGTACTCCTGAACAGAGCACCTGGCACCAGCAAGAATGACAGAGGGCGGAAGGGTCCGACCATCAAAATGTAATTTTCACAACCAGAAGGGGCTGACGGCGACGACCACAAGGGGGACGAGTAAACGTGTTCACCTGGAGGACAGAATGGCCTGGGCTTCAAGAATATGCTTGATATCTTTGTGGCAGTCCTTTAGATTCCTAACACCGGTCACAACATGGTGCGGGAGGAGTAGCGGGTAGCTGCATCCTGAGAAGGCGCAGCAACGACACGTGAACCGAGATGGGTGGGGTTGAAAATAACAGAGGCATCCACAGAATCAACAAGGTGCCTATGGAGGGAAAAATCGTCAGGAGTAGAATCTAAATGATGGAGGTCAAAGTACTTAGTCTACGTAGGAGGACCAAACAAGGCGTGGTACGAATAGGGACCGTGTGAGTGCGGCTACGGCGGGGACAGCGTTGAGAACCTCCAGAGAGAGAGAGGGGTTAATTTTATTTACTATTTGTACTATTTTAGTATTTTTACAGATACATACCTTACTTTTGAATATTTTTTAAAATGTAAAATAAAAAATAAATGTTTTTGGTTTTGTCCTGTCTCCCATCACAATACTGTATAATGTTGACAAAAGACAGAAGGAAAGCTTATCACTGCCCAGGCCAAAATAAGGGTAAATACATAATTTAATTTTTTGCACTTACAATATTTTAACTCGTTGTGTTAAGGGACAGGAAACCAGAGTGTATTCATTTCATACACATTTGGCTTTTATCAAGGTCCCCCCCCCCTCCAGGTCGAATTACTGACCCCTCCCAGGATACAACCCCACAACAAGCTGACCTACTCATACGTGAGCAGACATTTGGTGAAAGGAAATGTGCCCAACCCCTTCCGTCCCACCTGGGATTCAAACCCAGAATTCTCGATTGTGCTTGAACAAATCCGACTGTACTACCAGGACCTCCGGTAAAATGTATTTTATACATTTGAATTGAATACAGATCTACCATTTCATATTTTTATTCCAGTCAAGATAACAATTTTAATGATACCCATTGTTGAGGTTCAAGCACACCACCAAGTATGGATAAGGAGGAGAAATTTTATACTTTCAAAGAATTTTTCATCTTACTCAAAACAATTAAGGTAGAGGATTGGAAAAAGCATGATTAAATAAGTTATATTTATAACATACATCTTTGGCATTACATTATATAAAAATTAGTTAATTTTAGCATACTTATATTTTTTAAGTCTCCTTTAAGTATTAGTACAAGGTACACATTAATCTAGAACTAGTCTGTCTGGTTATTCAGTTAAATTTATAGATTGACAATTATAATTTTTCAGTGTAAAGTTGTTTCGTGAATTTTTGGAATGACAGTCAAACTGCTGACAAATTGGGAAAACTTATGAAAGTGAGCCTTGACTGGAACAAAATGTCACCAATAAAGGCTCCCCTAGCTGTCATTTTACATAATTTACTGGTATACTAGAATTTAAGAGTATGGGCTTGAATTTTATACCCTTGGTGTTACAAAATGCAATTATAATTTAATTTGTATAGAATAATGCATACCAGACAATGCTGGAATAATAATTTTAGCAGTTCCTACTTACTGCAGCCCACCTTTGCCTACTTCTCATCTTTTCAAAATCATTGAGATGTGCTCTATTAGAGTAAACTCTCAATTATCAAGACAGCTCGGGACCCAATCATTGCTATACATGAACCCACTATTTGTCTTAACATCCACTTGTAAATATATATTAAGACAATGTTTTGGAGGTTGCCCATTGGGTCACAAACAATTTAGATATTCATGACAGTTCAATATACCTTGTCATAAGACCATGGAGCCAGCTGCTTCACCTGTTTTCATTTTATATTACAGTATAGTACAGTATGTATCTCCTAAAATGTTCACACACACTGCAGTCATCACTGATGCGTGCTGCATTTCAAAGTTTCTGGAAAACAACCCTTATGCATTAATGTTCATACATTCATTACACCAAACTGCAGCAGCTTCAAGTAGCAAAAGGAAGACAAAGCTTACAGACATAATGAAATGTACTGTTCTTACTAATATGAGACATCAATCCTCATAACATCAAAATGCTTGACAACATATTACACAAACAACTTCTGGTCCACATTTATCATAAAGAACTTATGTATAAATGCAAAATATAATTACAGTACAGTACTTTAAACCTACTACAGTACAGAGAAATACAAAACACACATTACTAAACTAAAATATTACACATGTACACTGTGAAGACATTTTTTAAATAATTGTGTGTAATTGTGTAATTTGATACTGTATTGTATCTTTTTGTAACATGATGAGTGCAGATAATATACACTTATTATGTTACTGTAACCACACACACTACAAGAATACTCCATATACAGTACTGAACTACATATAAAAATATTGCTTATTTATATAGATCATTTTAAGTACTATGTATATACTGTGCATGATGCAATGAGATATGTAGATTCTGTTTGAACACGTTATTTAAATAAAAAGTTAACACAATAAAATACATACCATCATATTAAAATTTAAATGCAGTATGCTACCATGTCTGTATATATAATTGCCAAAACACTGAGCCAAGGCTTTGAAAGCATTATCTAGCTAGTGGGGAGGGTTTATACTGAGGAGAACACCGAGGAGAGTATGATGGTCGAGTACTAGTAACTCTGCCCACAGTCACTCTCTCTTTTGGGATTTTCCCCGATTGATCACATGTAAAAGACAAAGGTCTTCGCTGCGTCACGTGAATGTTAACTCTTGCCTTTGGTAAGTCAAGTACAGGCAAAGGGCTCTTAAATTTTTCTGCCTTTCTTCGATCAGTCTTGTTTTCTGGTGTAGCCTTGTGCTTCTTACTGGGTGACAGCCATGACTTGGGTGGTGTCAGACAGTCTTGTGCTTGAAGCAACTGCGTCATTAGAGAACCAGGAGAATCATGTGTTCTTTTGAATGCCGCCTTACCTTTCATGACCTTAGGGGATTCAGGTACAGGTAATCTTGATGGGCTAAGTACTTCTTCTCGGTTCTCATCTCGATGACTTGTAACCTAATACAGAGATTTGCATTAAAATACTGTACCTGATCAAATAAATTCATTTCAAGCCAATGTTAATCTTTTAATTCCAAAGTAAATTAAACATATTAGATATACCAATACTGTAGTAAACAAGTACAGTATACTGTATTATAATTCAATATACTGTACTTTCATTTTCAGTTAAACAGATACAAAAATAATTCATTCAAATTTATTTATTCTCTTCATTATTACAGTTTTTTCTGTAATAATTCTTCTAACTCTGGCAAGTCTGGATTTATCTAGTTGACTATTGCACATTCCCAGATGCCAAGCACAAAACAAGCATGGCTGGAAAGTAGTTAAAGGAATGGCTACTTAAATTGGAAAATAACATGAAAGGAAAATATCTTGCACTACATCTAATTAAGCATCAGAAATCTCTAAGCATTTTACTAAAATGATGTAACACTTAAGAGAGAGATTAGGAGAGAAGACAAATGGTTGAAAGTCAATTAATTTACCAATTGATAAATTTGAATTACTGTATATTATAAATGACTGCACAATGAAATCACATTAACGTGATATATCAATGAGAAAATCAGTAGAAGTCATGATGAGGATTTGAACCAGCACACTGAGTACTTCCAAGTATACAACCTAACCAACTCAGCCACGACATGCTAAAAGGAATGCAACCTGGGGGTTCAACTGAATCCTCTAGGGGTCCTGAGGGTTCCACTGAAGCCCTGTGTGCAGATTCAATTCCTCATCATTGCTTCTACTGATTTTCTCACTAATACATCATATTAATGTATTAATCAAATGTCTTTGTGCATTTGAAGAGAAGCATTGTAGATAGAATTCCTAGATTACAGGCAGTGTATGCAGGCAGTGCTTCGAACACTGGTTGGTCTTCAGTGAAAGCTTCAGGACCCATAGAGGACTCTGTTGAATACCAGGTTGCAGTGCTTTTAGCATGTCATGGCTGAGTTGGTTAGAGCATATACTTGAAGCCAGTGTTTAGGTTCAAATCCTCATCAAGGCTTCTATTGTTTTTCTCATAAATGATTATCAAATAATATACTGGTTATGTTTTTTATACTGGATAATTGGTATTAACTTGATGGAATTAAATAGGCAAGCTAATTAAAAACACAGGCACTAGATTATGAAATAGAAATTATATGGTGCCAAATTATTTATCTGATAATAGTTCAATGGCTCCTTAGATAAATTACAACAGTATTGAGAGAAGTTGAAGGTCAGCAGTTAAGAGCAAGATAAATAACTTGGGCTCTACAAGTGGACAAGAAAATAAATAGTAATTCCTACAATAAAAATTTCTTGAAATATGCTTGAGTGTGTGTGAAGATGCAGTAGTCATATATGGCACCTCTGTTGGAGTACACCGAGATAATGATGAGCAAGCCAAAACAAAAATTAAAATTGCATACTAAATTGGAGAAGAATTCCAGAAATAAATTGGAGATTCAACTCACACTATAATGTAAAAATTTCATTCTAATGAAGATAGCAGGATGTGTGTGGCAAACAGTTACAACACACAATATAATTGTTTGCTCTAAGAAAGAGGAAGATGATCAACAATAATTGAGTGCCATGTAAATAATATAGTATTTTTTAAAATAGAAAATATAGTTTTATATAATTGATAATTTAAATTTGAGTGTCATACCTATATACAAATTATCATAAAATACTTACCTTAAGAGCAATTAGCTGTTCTGGATCTCCCTTAATGGTAAGCTTCCGCAATGCTGGCCTACGCAGAGGCTTTCTGGAGCTGGAGTCCTTACGCAGAGTTTTCCTCTTGTCGACTGCTTCTTGCACGGCTTCTATCAATGTAGAAACCCATTTGCTGCCTCCTGTGTTATCACTGCTATACAACAGCATATCTTCCGATTCACACTTGAGCTAAGAAAGGCAGAATGTATTATGGGATTAATGAATACTACATGTGAAAGTACTTTCTAGTTTTCGGTGTAGTGTCAAACTCTTAGGAAAACTGTTTCCCAACCAAAATAACAGCATATTATGAAATCAAGTTGGCTGGAAATGCTACATTAAAATTACAGAAAAATATGAGTCTTAATTACAAGGAGGATGAACAGTTTTGTTTCAATCAAGCACACAACAATAAGTAAAATATATTTAGACTATCCTGTTTTGATACAGATAAATTCAAGACCTCTGAAGAATGAGAATTATTTTATCCCATAAAATTAAATACTGTAATATATTTTCTTTTCACACATAGGCAGAGTGTGGCCTTTGATGATAGCTGCACTGGCCTGAACAGGACACAAACTTCATGCAAGGCAATGAGTGGTCTTAAACACATGATGACCAAGACCCTGTCAAATATCCTGGCCCACCATCTAAAGGGGACGGGTTTATGTGATGTCTCACCCACCTGCTCATGGTCATAAGGGTCATCAAATCAAACCATCTGACACAGATGTAGGTAGTGCTTCGAGAAATAAGTCAATACTGTATAGCATATCTAAGAATGGTACAGAAGCCAAACCTAGATCAAGTATGTATGAAGCCCATGATCAGTCTCTCTTAATACAAAATAATGATCATCATAATACTTTGACAGAACATGACAGTGAATGTCATAATACTGTGACAGATGACTGTGAAGGTCATAATACTGTGCTGGAAGATGACATAGGTCAGAATGTTAGCAATAGACTTGAGGTTGTGCTTGCTGGGTTACTTCAACTTCTTAGTCAACCTCTTAATTTTTTTTTAATTATCAGGAGAAAGCCCCAAGCCATTACGACTTTATAGCACTTGGTGGAGGTCAGGATTAGGATTTAGGATGGGATGGTGGGGGAGGGTAATGGTGCCCAACCACTTGGACGGTTGGGGATTGAACGCCAACCTGCATGAAGCGAGACCATCGCTTTACCGTCCAGTCAAAGTAGTCAACCTCTTAAAATTTCACTTCTCACCTCCTCAGTAATGTCAGTGAACTTGATTAGGTCTGGGATATCAGAACAAACTCCTTCACTGTTGAAGACTGCACTGCACAAATGTGTCGTGCATCTCTGACTGATGTCATTTTGGCCTGGTTCATACACCTTGTCATTCTTCACACTCCCTGTCCAGTCAATGAAGTGTCAATATATTTGGATAATATACATGCCATCAGTTACCACTAAGTTTCTCAGCCCACAGTCCATGGCACATCTGTCCAAGCTTATCCACTGGGTGATTAAGTCAAATCATCCACAGACTTATGATTGGGTGTATGAACTCAGAATGTATGACACATTCATTGCTTATTTTTTCTCTGCCATGTCCTCCTCTGGCATTAAGGCCCATGGTTTCTGAAGATCATATAGGAATTTTAGAGAAAGCAACTGGCATAATATTAACCCCGAGCGCATGGTTCCTGGTCGCGCAGGCTGACCTGCCTCAGTTTAATAGAGCTGCCCGCTGACGATCACGCTTATAAGAAATTCCATTTTTTGTGGTGATTTTTTGCTTTTTGAACATAAAACTGATTATTATATATCACGCCATGGGTCCTAAGAAAGTCCGTGGTAAGGTTCAACATATGAAAACACATGTAAGAATGACCATAGAGGAAAAACAAGAGATCATTCATAAACATGAAAATGGTACTCGTGTTGTTGAACGAGCTAGGCAGTACAATAAATCTTCAGGGGAGGAGGAGGAGGCGGCAGTTGAGGATGTCCCTTCCTCATTAATTAAGAAAATGTGTGCAGTATGGGAAGGACTGCAAAGTTTTGCTGAAAAGAATCACCCAGATAAAGCTGTAGTAGGCCGTTGCATTGATCTTTTTAATGACAATGTGATGTCTCACTACAGACAAGTGTTGCAAAGAAGGGAAAAACAATCTTCAATGGAATGATTTCTAGTGAGAAAATCAAACAGTGAGCCAGAAGCAGGCCCTAGTGTTAAGCAGGCAAAACGTGCCAGAATGTGTACCCCAGAGAAGTCCTCATTGACTGATGTCATAATAGAAGCGGACTCCTCTTCCAAACAGTAACACTCCTCCTTCCCCCTCATCACCATCTTCCATACACCATCAAGAGTCCTCCATAAAGGTAAGATAAACATATGTACTGTATTGTAGTTCGAGAAAAAAATTGTATTCAGTATAGAATGTTTTTTAAGTTAATATTTTGAGGGTGTGGAACGGATTAATTCAATTCCCTTTATTTCTTATAGGAAAAATTGTTTCGACTTACGATATTTCGACACAGTGGGGCCTCGACTTACGATAGTAATCCGTTCCCAGAGACGGATCGTAAATCAAAATATCGTAAGTCGAAGCGATTTTTCCCATAAGAAATAAAGGAATTGAATTAATCTGTTCCCCACCCTCCAAAATATTAACTTACAAATACATTTTATACTGAATACAATGTTTTTTTCTAACTACAATACAGTACATATCTTTATCTTACCTTTATGGAGGACTTATGATGCGTATGGAAGATGGTGAGGAGGGGGGGGAGGAGGAGGAGAGGTGTTACTGTTTGGAAGTAGAGTCCTCTTCCATTATAACATCAGGCAGTGATGACTTCTCTGGGGTACACTCTCTCTTATGTTTTGCCTGCATACCACTAGGACCTGGTTGTAATTCACTGCTTGTATGTCTCACTAAAAACCTTTCCAGAGATTTTTGTTTTTCCATGTTTTAATTTTTGTCTGTAGTGAGGCATCACAATGTCATTAAAAAGGTTAAGGCAACGGCCTACTGCACCGTGATTTGGGCGAGTTATTTCAGCAAAAGTTTGCAATTCTTCCCATGCTGCACACATTTTCTTAAATAATGAGGGACATTCTGTACTATCTCCTCCTCCCCTGAAGAAATTTCCTCAGCTGTCTCTTGTTGCTGCTCCTTGTGAAGTTCTTTGATGGTCAGTTCTTCGCTGTGTTCCTCCACCAGCTCGCAACACACAACACTCAGAACACTATGAATGCCACCTATTTTTCTAAATTTCTCAAACCATCCCCTGCTCGCCTTTAACTCTTTCGCATTTGCATCACTCGTTCCAGGGTTTTTCTTTAAAAGATCTTCATGCAATTTCCTTGCTTTTTCACAAATAATGGCCTCTGAAACTCTATCACCCGCTAACTCCTTGCTGTGTATCCAAATTAATAATAACTGTTCAACATCCTCAAGTGTGTGTGTTCCATTTTCGTGATTATTGATACGCCTTTTGCCACTTTAGCACTCATAATGTCCTTTTTCTTAGCCAGTATGGTGGATATTGTTGACCAAGATTTGTTGTACTGCCTAGCTAGTTCAACAACCCGCACACCATCTTCATATTTACGAATGATCTCTTGTTTTTGCTCTATGGTCATCCTTACATGGGTTTTCATATGTTGAACCTCACCACTGACTTTCTTGGGACCCATGGCGTGATATATAATAATTACTTTTATGTTTAAAAAGCAAAAAATCATCACAAAAATGGAATTTCATATAGGTGTAATCGTCACCAAGCGGGCAGCTGTAGTAAACTGAGGCAGGTCGATCCCCGTGACTGGGAATCACGAGCTCGGTCGACCCAAACGTGTACTGTACCAACAAATATTGTTAGTCGACAACACCATCGTATGTTGAGTCGCATTTTTTGATCAAACTTCTATCATAACTTGAAATTATCTTAAGTCGGGGCAATCGTAAGTCGAGGTGCCACTGTACGATATATTTCGACTACAATACATCTCTGGGAACGGATTACCATCATAAATCGAGGCCCCACTGTATTTTGTTTTATTTTATTGCTATGCTACAGTTTACAGAAAACACACACATTTATATAACAATATAACAATCAGTGTTCGAAGACCTCGTCCAGCTCCTCAGAGGTTGGGTGCGTACCCAGGATACAGCACGCATTTCCCTTCTGAACTGCGACACTGGGGCGCTGGAACAGGAAACTGGCCGCTCGTGAATCTTTAGTTTTCCCAACGAGTTCCTCGCCCACCTCCTTTAAGAACTTATGTGCACATTTACCCTAGGCGCCAAGTCTCGGAGCCTATCGGCACGAACCTGTAACAACGTTCTAGGTCTCTGTACTTGTTGGTTTTCTGGGTCTCCCTGAAGGTGGCTGCCCCACCTCCTTCAACTGTGCTGTAAGGTAGATAAGTATCAGCCATTGTAGATGCATATGTGTAATCCCATACGATCTGTTTACCTTCCCTCCATGGCTGCAGGGTGACTCCATCTGGGCATTTCTGGCTGTTGTCAGGTCTGCACGACTGAGTTTCCCTTTGTGCTGGACACTCAGCTGTAGCTAAACTTCTCTTCATGATGTCACTGACTGCTTCATGTCTGGCAATCTTTCCCTGTGTCTTACGACAGATGAGACCATGGCTGCCGTATTGGTCCACCCGTGCATAGCCGCAAATATACCAGTGTTCGGTGGTGATAGGGACGGCAAGGCACAGGGCAACACCAATACTTAGGACCCGATGGTCCAGGCGGGTGCCCAAAGCGGAATTAGGGACTGTCAACAGGAAGTCCCAGCATGGGGGGGTTGCACAGCTAGGAGACGCGCGCTGTCCTTCTCAGTAGCTGCCTCAAGCAAAGCTTTGGCGATGTTCTCCAATATGGGGCTATCCCATTTGGCCTGTCTGCCGTCATTTGGAAAAGTTGGTCGAGGGTGTGAATTGGCAAGTGTCCCACTGACCAGCTCCTTCTGCAAATTTGGAATCATGAATCTCAATGGAGTTCCTTAGGTATTCTGGTAGTATTTTATTCACCAATTCACTTGTAGTACTGGTCGAGGATAAGAATGCCAGCAATGCTAACTGTGACGCCTTGCGAATACCTATACCCCTGAGTCTAACTAGGAGCGTTGCTTGGTCCCACTGGTCATCTAGCAGGGAGAGGTTTAACACTTTCATAGTTATTGACTTTAGGAGCAAGTCATATTCCGTTAATTTTGGACTGTCGAAGGAGGGAGCACACCTGAGGAAATAGGTACGTCTGGGCAAAGCCAGGCACTTTGTGAGAAGGTACAAAGCATCGTGAGCATCCAAAGCCTCTATTCTTCCCTCCATCCTCCTCAGGTCGCTCAGCTTTTCTTCGAGGACTACCTCAATGGCGGTCGAGCCCAGAGGTGCCCCTAGCAGCGCACTGTTGGTGGGAGCAATCACTGGTGCTCCTGGCAATAAGATTCGTACTGCATCTATGATTGGGTGGCTGGATGAGATGACTTCACACTTTGATGGGTTTAGGGTAAAACCTAATGCCTCTCCCTTAGATTTCACTAGCTGTAGATCTCCTAGCAGGGATTCCTGTGTCCCTTCCAGGGTGCCATCATCCAGGAACCAGATGTTGAATTCGCTGGACAACCTGCTTGTGACCTCTTTAGCTGCCATGCAGAGAAGGAAAGGGGCAAGTTGGTATATGTGTGTGTGTGTGTGTATATATTATATATATATATATATATATATTATATATATATATATATATATATATATATATATATATATATATATATATATATATATATCTATATATATATATATATATATATATATATATTTTTTTAACTGTAGGAAGTAAGAAAAATTATTTTATGCTTTAGCTCCTCTTCAACTGATCAAAACTTTTTCATGCACTATACAGTACTTATTTCTTCAATGCTGATGTAATTTTATCATGACATGCATACAGCATCTGTAAATTCCAATTGTGAAATCTGCACAACACTTACCCTGAAGAGGCCTTGCTGACCATTGCCCAGCACAGAAACAACAGAACAATGGCGTAGTGGAAGCAAACAGCAGCACTCCAGTGAATTTGGTTTGTATTCCACATCCAAAACATCTCCTGAACTATTAAACAAATATCAAGTTATTCAATTCCAGTTTAAATATGAACATATTAGCCAATTACAACTAAAACAAAGTAGATAAACATACTATACACAGTTCAATCACAAAGGACAGGTAAGAAGTGTATTCCCAGGCTGGTATGTATGGAATGCAACAAACAAAGGCTGTACTCATTATATTATACTGTATTTTTGTTTTACATATAAGGGAGGAAAAGTACAGTATACAGTAGGATAAAAAATTTAAACAAATTCCTGTACATATTAGGAAATATAAATGATAAATGAGTACAGTACGGGTACTGATTAAAAGAAGATATTTCTCAAAACTCCATACAAATAATAACAAATTTCTTGAAAAACAAAAACTTTCCTTCCTCTCTTGCATGCATTTGGTCCACTGTTACGAACACTAAAGGCAACTTGGGAACTTGGACATACTGCAAAGCCAAGCTCTGATATTGCTGGTAGGGGCACTAATGTATAATGGACTGTTAACAGGGTAGACTTCAAGTGAAACATCTGATAAACATATCTAGGGAGGACCCATGGAGTATCTAGCTAAAACTGAGAAGTATTGTAGTATACAGTACAGTACAAGGTATCTCCCACCAGGTAACAGGTCGCTTCCAGCCAGATTCTAAAGTCTAGAAAGGATCAAAGTGAAACCAGACATCCTCCTTGGATGACACTGCAGACCTAACCCTTCTGTCTACGGATGAAGAGGCACCAGAATCAAAACCTAATCCAGGAACTACCTGCCAAAATGGAGCAGAAAGGAAAGACAGAACACTAACCAGACAAAAGTTGGAATTGGGTTCAAGCTCTGGGTTGAACCTCATGAGCTGAAACTGATTCTGAAACCACCTCTGCCAACCACATCCCCACTTGTGCCTGTACAGCTGAGAACCGAAGTCCAGGTTCCACCAGGACTACCGGTGGAACCAGGACGAGGAGCAGTGTCCTGAAAGGACTTGACACAAAGTGGCAATGAACAGAGAATCTCAATGTCCTCTTAAATGATGAAATAAATAAATAAATAAAAGAGGAAGCTGCTCGGACTCCATGACAGCTAAAGGAAAAGATCACAAAGTGCCTATACTGAAGTGCAAAAATATGCCAGTGAACTGTAACCCCATAAACTGCACAGCAGGAAGATGCCTCTGCCAAGATTGCAGTCTATAGTATAGGCACAAGTCACACACCCAGTAATGAAAAAGACCCTTTGACCCAAGTTTGAAGAGGAATGCCATAAATGGCAATACCAGGCAAAACCCAGAAAAAAATTAATGCAAACAATTCAGGCTTCATACAGGACAGGCTCTCTATAACCAGCATAGAAAACAAGGTAAAGTACCTCCCTGAAGCATGGCAATTAATCAACCAAATGTCTAGACAACACTCCATGGTGACAGTCCAGCCAAGAACAAGCTATACTTGGCACATGTTTACCAAAACCTACATACAATATACAGTAAACAAAAACAGGTTGCCTCTACACTTCTAGAGCAAACACCAAAAAAATATTGGCACATAAACCTCAACAGGAATTTGATGACACTATAGGTTACCATACAGCCTCAGATATTTCTGGTAGCTCTTGGTCTTTGCAATCAGCAACTTGGAAGACTGCAATGAAACAAAGCTGAAACTGATTGCAACGTTCAGGCATACAAAATGACTGGATACCATGCTGTGAAGTGAACACTAAATCATGGAACCCTCTGCACAAAAACTAACTAACCAGTTAATCTTGATAATAAACATCTGCAGAGCAGCATTCTTCATTGGTGAGTGCCAAGCACAAATTAAAGGAAGCTACCTTTCCTAAACTAGTTGTACTAGCTAGTGCTGTCACATAGTGGTGGTTGGTGTAAGAGTTATTGCCAGTTATGCAGTTTAATATGATTACTAATTATCTTCAGAGGTCTCGATGATCATTTCACATAAGTATTGAGCAGCCTGATGTGTTTTTTTTTTTTGGAGTCGGTGAGTGGTTTTCATTAATGGTAGATTCAGTTTATTCTTTCTATTGTGCTCCTCACCCATGGACTATGGGACAAGACCACTTAAAAGGTTATGTTTCTCCACAGGGCTCCAAGTTACTCCAGAGTCTAGCAATGATCTTGGTGGACCTATGGTTATATCTCAGGTTAGTAACTGAAAGGATATTGCTAAAAATCCCTATCATCTAGCTATCCAGCAGTGGATAGGGGTGGAAGGGGCAGGGGGCAATACACTGTGCTATATATAAAAAGCTGACAACTATATGACATACTGTACCTGCTGGTGGAGTTATTAGCAATATTTGCTGTTGGTAACTTAGTGTACAACAGTATGTCTGTGAAAAGGAAAAACAATCGTGGCTGAGAGCTGCTACCATTGCGGGAAACCTGCAGAGTAAATAGAACATAATTATTAAAATGATAGTCGACTGATCATAAATTGCTACAAAGTCATGATAAAAATTAGCAAGTAGCAGAGAACACAAGGCTAAGTGCACGGATGGGGTGTTATTTGGTAAGCCAACTAAAGGTACAGTATTTCTGTGAAATATTCTACAATCTAAGTGATCATTTTTGCTCACAATGACCTACTGACAGGATTATAATTCACTCCCTCACCAACAGAACCGATTCACAGTTGGATAACTGGTTTTTCCAGCTAAAGATATCGGCTCTTTTTTTTTTTTAAGAATTATCTTACCATATTAATCACAATCTGACCATACTGATCACTATCCTACCTAGAAAGAATCAGCATGATAGTCAAGAAAATATGTAAGTATCATATAGCTTCAAGTTATAAAATACATTTCATTATATAATTAGTTTGCAGATAAAAGTAAAGATTTCAGATTCCAATACCGACTGAAAATTGTATACAGTGGTACCTCAGCTTACGAATTTAATCCGTTCCCAGAGACGGCTCATAACCTGAAAATTCGTAAACCAAAGCAAATTTTCCCATAAGAAAATAATGGAAAATGAATTAATCCGTTCCAGACTCCCAAAAAAATTAACTTCAAAGTAAATTTTATACCTAATTCACCCAAATCTTAAGTACAAAAGTATGTACAAGTTATTACTTACCTTTACTGATGACTCCTGTTGGCGTATGGAAGACAGTGAGAAGAGGAGGGAGGAGGAGAGGTGTTACTGTTTGGAAGGGGAGTCCCCTTCCATTGTAACATCAGGCAGTGGTGACTTCTCTGGGGTACACACACTGGCACATTTTGCCTGCATACCACCATGACCTGCTTGTGGCTCACTGCTTGATTTTCTCACTAGAAATCTTTCCATTGAAGATTGTTTTTCCCTTCTTTGTAACACTTGTCTGTAGTGAGATCACATTGTCATTAATAAGATCAATGCAATGGCCTGCTAAAGCTTTATCTGGGCAATTCTTTTCTGCAAAACTTTGCAGTTCCCATACTGCACACATTTTCTAAATTAATGAAGAAGGGACATCCTCTACTGCCTCCTCCTCCTCCTCCTCCCCTGAAGATTTGTTGTACTGCCTAGCTAGTTCAACATGTGTACCATTTTCATGTTTACAAATGATCTCTTTTTTCCTCTATGGTCATTCTCACATGTGCTTTCTTGCTTTGAACCTTACCACTGGCTTTCTTGGGACCCATGGCGGGATATATAATAAATTTTATGTTCAAATAGTAAAAAATCCGAAAAAAACTGTAAATCCTTGCAAAGAATTCAGGCGCTATTGTCACTAAGCGGGAAGCACTGGTAAACTGAAGCTCAATCGCCATGCCATCATGCACTAGGTCGACCATACGCGTATCAACAAACTCGTTTCCCGAGGGAAAGTTCATAACCCGATTCAAGTTTTCCAAAGAAATCGGGCTTGTAACCCGAAAAGTTCGTAAAGAGGGGTATTCACTGTGTTATTAGACCACATTCCTGCCCCCAGCAACAATTCCTGGATCAACCCTGACATCCAATTCCCTTTAAAATTAATAAACAAATTAATGATTATTAGTATTATATGAATGTCATTGTTGTGTATAAATCATGTGTACCGAATAAAAAGTACTGTACTGTACCAGTATTTGAATAAATCACCAACAACTAAAAATAATGACCCTCAATATACAATGAAAAAGAAAAAAAAACAGCATTGAATATAATGAAACGCCTCGTTCTGGTAGGACCTCGGTGACTCCCTGAAGCTAGCTCGCTAAGATAGCTCTCCTTCCTACTAAATCACATCAACCTTAGAAGCCTTGAACCAGAGCCAGAACCTGGCACATCCTCCTCACAGGAAGTAGGGAACTGTCACAATCAATTTCACTTTGAAAACACCCAAAAAGGTAGCAATGCAATACAGACAAATGCAAGGTTCAAAGAAAGCAAAGCAATGAAACAGCTTACCTGGATGGGGGGTCTGAGAGTTCTACTCCCCAAGTCCAGCCTGGGGCCAGGCTTGACTCTTGAGAGTCATTTTCAACAGACTATTGCTTGGAATGGTCATATTCACTACAACCCAAGTGGTCTGGCACTTCTTACAGGAAATTGTCAGAGTTCTGAATGGAACATGGAAGCACACCCAGGGGAAGGGGGAATCAGCCTAAGAATCCAGCTCGAACACAGAAGAAGAAGGAAAACCCTCCGCCCTAAGTGAAAGAACCTCAGCAGATGAAAACAAAGACCAGGAAGTGTTGAAGGGCATCCAGGGACTCCTGCATTTCCCTTCCCCAGGCCTAGGAAGTCCAAAATGAGGACCCTGGGGCAGAGCTGAGAACAATGCCTGAACAGGAAGGCATAACCAACACCTAAAGGATCTAAGTCAAAGATACCCCTCAGAAGAAGATGGTCCAGATTGCCAACAGGAAGCAATAGCTCAATTATCTCTGGCATTGAAGTGGCAATCCCCAGAAAAAGACTCTGAAGGCCTTACTCTCTCCAGAGCCCAGAGCATTGGGGAGTGAACAAGGACTCGGCACAATGAAGCCAGATGGACAATGGAAGTAGCAGCAGTGAAAAGCACACCCACCAATCCAACCCCAAAAACAAAACGGTCCAATTCTGGGGCCACCACATGAGCACCGAACCATATAAAAATTAGGCAAATGACTAAAAATGGCTGCCATCTGTAGAGTCTTTTCAATACAAAAACAATAAACTAAACACAAAAGGCATAGGTTTGAAATAAAATAGCAGATCCAAATGTTACAGGCCAAGGGGTAGAGGCTAATTCCCTTCCAACAGGCAGTAAAAGCATACAGTAAAATGACCATCAGTTTGTAGCAAAGCCTGGCAGACAACTCTCAGACTCACACGTAGTGAGTGTGGGCTAGGTGGGTCAAACAATAACATGCCACACCAAAGACCCGTAGGGTTTACCAGGACCTGAAGTTAAGGACCAAGCAGGCCAGCCCAGGCACTGGGTACACTCGCTGAGAGACTTAACACTGCACACAGCCTACAGGATAAACATGGTTACAATGGGCACCAACAGCATGCTGTATAGACAGAGGAAAGTTAAAGACCTGTGCATTTCCCAAGACGAGACACCCTACACACCAGTATGGCCTCTCATAGGGTGATCTACTGAACCCCATTAGAGAAGTCACTGTCATGGCAGAGACAATGCCAAAACAAGCACTTAGGGTAGGGCTGTCATAAACACATGCAGTTCGAGGTGGAGAAGAGATCAAGTCCATGCAATAAGTTACCCTTGAAATGCACACTCGTGAATAAAATACCAAAATCAGGAACAACACACAAAGCAAATTGCAGGACAGTCCAATTGCTAGCATACAGTTATATTGGAAAAACCAGGACCCACCAAGTCCAGAGACTTGGGGAGGTCTACATTTGTGAATATTAGTAACAAGACTGAGGCCAAGATGGTGTTGAAACCAGGAGTTCCAAGTGGTGCTGCCACCTGTTGGTGGCTAGCTGTAAGTAGGGGATTAAATCTAGTTTCTGAGTGAATGGTTCGCAGAGTTGTTTGGCTGTTTCATTGCTTTGCTTTGTTTCAACCTTGCCATTGTCTTATTGCTTTGCTGACTTTCTGGATGTTTTCTTGGCGAGGTTGATCATACCATTCCCCTCCTACTCGTTCCTCTGTGAGAGGGGGGCCACGTTCTGGGTGTAGTCTCCAATAGGACATTAAGGTGTCCTAAGTCTGATGTGATTCAATAGGGGAATGCTATCTTATCAACGAGGCACAATCCAGCCCCTCTCAAGATAAGTGCCCACACTTTAGTTAGGTTAGCAAAATACCTTGAAAATATTAGTATATATAATTTAATACATAATACTGCACATAATATAATTTAAAGACCATGTGTGTGTACAGGATCTGAAACATACCTTGTGGAGGATGCCCTCTTTGAGGAGGTGTCGTCCTGGGGCAATAATGTTAGGCTGACTACGCTTAAAGGCTCGCTGAATCATCAACATACGCTGAAGGTTCTCTGCTTTACTAATGCTACGGTTGATGTGCTCTGCTACCTCACCCACCTCTTCTACAGCCTCTACAAGTAATTACTCCTTTTACCGATATACAAAATCCACCAAGCATACAGTACTTTTTATTTCAATAAATGTAGTAACACTAGAACTAGATATAAATACAGTATACTCTGGTCATTAAGGGATATCAGTGCTAAACACTGCAATCTGTAAAGTGCATTAGTAGTGTGTCACATGCTGTTAGACATGGTATTTCTGAATGACACATCTAGAATGGTTGGAACTTACTTGCTATGCTACTATAATGTGGGTGGTCCTCTGATGTGCGCTTGAGCAGCTCACCCAGCAGTAGACGGTACCGTGGAACCCGTTGCACAGGAGTGATGAGCAGCGAGGGTAGCTTGGTTTGAACCTCAGGTCGGGATTCTGTCACCGTGATCCATGACCTTAACTTATCACTCCGTCTTTCCCACTCCTACCATACCAGTGACCATAATTTCACGTAATTATTAAAATAATAACTGAATAGTGATTGTAAAAAATAAATAGCTGTCTGTCCTTACATTCAGTAAGTAGGCAAAAGTACAGTACAAGTACTAACAAAGATTGTCATATATAATTCATTTACATACAGGCACCGTATTTCCAGCAAACAAATTTACAAACTAGAGCACCGGTCATATAAAAAAAAGTACACAAAGCTCTGTCAAGACACTAGTCTGAGAAGACCAACTGTTACAACGGCTTCATCACTGTGCCTTTTACCTTGGGCCCTTGTTAAAATTTATAATATTAAGTTCCCTCCATAATTCTTATTGCAACTATACTTGTTGCACAGCGCACTGCTGGTTTGAGATCCATTCATTCTCACTTTGCTACAGCATTTAACTGGGAGGACAAAATTATTTCTCTAACAACCAGACAATGTCCCAGAATTTGAAAAAGGTCAGGAATTGGAACAACCAATTAATTAGTTATCCTTAAAACACTACACAAGTTTTTCCTTAATTAAATCGCTGCTTGTCAGAATGATTAAATCTTTTGTGACGATAAGCTGGTTTGCTCACAATGAAATGATACATCAAGTGAATAGCATGATACTTCTGCTATTCTGTGTACTATGTAATTTAGCCATCAATATATTAACCGGTTCAGGTTTTTGCCCCCTTACTTTTGGTGCTATCAGCATCTTGCGCCAAGCTCAAATTCACTTAGCAATATTTTACATCCAATGCATACTGCAAAATTACCATGCATGGCAAAGTGTTAAATTTTTTATAATTTTTAAGCTAAAGTGTTGTACTTCATGAGGCTATTTTCAAAAATGCAATAAAAGTAAAATAAAATAATATAAAGGTCAGTTAAATTTAACCGACAAGAGGTTGAAAATGACAACTACAGTCGTCATCAGAACATTGACATTTTGAGCAAATGACGACTGTAGGCATCACAAAAATGTTAAAGAGTTTATTTGCAACATAAAACAAATAGCACACTTACCAGCAAAAGATTGATAGACTTCTGATAGTTCTTTGCATAAGAAGAGTACACCTTTAAAAAAGGGGCAAGGTGAAGGAAGGCAGACCCCACATTTTCATTTTCAGACACCAGAGCCTTATACAGCTCCTCATTCATGTGTCGTAGAGCTGGCAGCTCACCAAATATGGCTGCATGGATGCCTTCAGGCAAGAGACCTTTCTCCAAACAAGGCCTTGCAAAGAACTGAAAGTCAAATATGGAGTCCCCTTTAGCATTCACACACTATAACGAATACGGTAAAGTTGTAAACTGTCGACTGAGCCTAGTCCTGGGCTACTCCCAGAAACAAAATTCTAGCACCTAAAGTGAAACATAAAACTAGCATCCCACAAAAAGAGTAAACACACATTTCAGATACTCTTCATATATATTAGTTTTGCATGTACAAATATGAATGCATATCTAAAAAAAAAAAAAAAAAATAGTTGAAAATTTGTGTAAACCCAATTATGAGAAATTAGAGCAGAACCTCGTATACTGTGTGTAGATTGGGTAATTTTAATAGAAATAGGCAGTTCCAACCATTATTATTCAACCTTAGTGACTTGTAGGAAGTATGATGTTGCTGAGCTTAATACAGGATACCTTTAGTCTTTAAATATTAACCAATAGTTACCGATATTAGATACAATAGCCTGAAACTAGATTCTAACGTAGTTGAATATTATAGCATGTTTAAAGGTATTACACGAGAACTGGGAATTATTTTCCTGCAAAAAACTACATGGTTCAAATTTAAAGTTACTCTATGGCATGCAGCACTGGAAAATGTGTTTTGTCACTTCTTTTTCCTCTAGTATTCTCCATTTAATTCACAAACTATCTGTAAATAGTTTCCCATAGTTGGGGATAAGAACCCTGTTAGTCTGATTGTAACCCCTAAACCAGTTACCTTCCCAAGGATTCAACCCACAACAGTTCCCTCACTCCTTGGTACCTATTTACTGATAGATGAATAGTGCATCAGTTGAAAGGAAACGTTACCAAAATGCTTAAGTCCTGTCATGAGAATTGAGCCTGACCCCTTTGTTTTGTTTTTATGTTAGGAACAGCATTACTGTAGCACCAATGAAATGATCCTCTGCAGCCACTTGCCTACCCAGAAACAAATTATGTTTCTCTAATAACTCTGCCTTTTTATCTATGGTAGGAAAGTTCCTCTTACTCTTGTCTAATGTCCCAATACTACTCCTCTTACTGCACAACATGGCTTTATCCAGCAAATAATGATACAGAACTGTATATCTGAATAAAAATGTTGAGTTAACAGGTCAGACATCACCACCACACAAGGAAAATAGTATGTCTGGAAGACTCGGAGAGAAATGTCTCATGAACAAACATATTTGTACAATTTAGAGCACAACCTTAGTAAAACATGTCTGAAGATATATATATATATATATATATATATATATATATATATATATATATATATATATATATATATATATATATATATATATATATATATATATATATATATATATATATATATATATATATATATAGTTCAGAGTATATGTATATTCAGAGTTAAATGACAAGTTTTTCCCTGAATGCTCTGTGTTCCCTTCTCTGAGGCTGTGGGTCCCTATAATTGCACCAGAGGTGGTACCCCCCTTATTTTATATATATATATATATATATATATATATATATATATATACTGTATATATACATACATATACACACACACATACACAGTACTGTATATATATACTGTATATATGAACACAATGTACTCTACGGGGTGAGAATAGCTTGAGCTACCTCATCCCTTTGTGTGTATTTATACCTCACACTTATTTCAATTTCAATTTGGAATGTCTAAAGAATATATCTATTAATCTGAATAATATTTATAAATAAAAATGCAAGGTCAGCAAAACTAGGAAAATAGATATGATTTGGTGGAAATTACTCTATGTAATACACCAAAGTCTTGGGATTTCACTGCATTCCCATCTGGAATTCCGATAAAAATATTTTTATTTTTTGAGAAATAAAAATTTTGGAAAGGAAATCAGATGGGCAGATTTGATCCACTGTTTTCAGAGGCATCCATTATATAGAGGTCCATATTTTTGAGGAAGTAAAGTACATTGTGTGTACTGTATCGTTATTGTGAGATTAACATAAAAGGATAAAAATAATCAACATTGGTTCAGTAAAGAGCCAACACATAAATCTTCAGCCATAGCATGACACTTACTTTATCCAGCGTGTGAAGCTGCTTGAGATAAGACTCCTCCGTTAAAATTATTTCTTTTAAAACCTTGTCGCGTAATGGCATGTTCAATATAATCTTTAAGTAACCAAAATAACTGTCAACTGCCAGATGTGGAAAGCAATTCTAACTGTTTCAAGCTAACACGAGTAGAGAGCCTCCATCTCATACCACCTGGAAGAGTAAAAAATACATGTTAAAAGAACATGGAGACAAACTTGTGTGAACTTTGTTTTGAAAACAAATAAAAGTGGTGCTCTTAAACTAATTTTGCTGAACAAATTCCATTATGTAAAGTGCAATTTTGTTGGTGGAACCCGAAAGAATTCATGTAACATACCCTAGCTAAGGTTGGTGCATCCAAGTTGAACTGATTTACCAGTCTCTGTGGTGCAGTGGCAAGACACTCGCCTGGCATTCCGCGAGTGCTTTGGCATGGGTTCATATCCTGGCCGGGGAGGGTTTACTGGGTGCAAATCCTTAACTGTAGCCTCTGTTTAACTCAACAGTAAAATGGGTACTTGGTTGTAAAACCGATTCTTCGTGGCGGGGATCGTATTCCAGGGACCTGCCCGAAACGCTACGCGTACTAGTGGCTGTACAAGAATGTAACAACTCTTGTATATATACCTAACAATAAAAAAAAAAAAAATCTCACAACTAGGGTAAAGTTACCCTTTTTCAAGTACCATACTGTACTTAAAAGTTACTGATGTTCTCAGTGGAATAAAAAATACAGTAGTTTTATTAGGTTTATTGCAAAATTTATAGTATTGAATATCTTAAAAAGAAAAGTTATACAAAATGGAACTAGAATGGATGTTGTACATGCAATATTCATAGTGATATACAGTAGTATTAAAAAATGTAGGTATGCAAAAGTTCATTATGAAACCAAGTCTCCAGACACCCAAATGCAGCCTCCAGATGGCAAGTCATATTACCCATTTGTGTGGTGGCATTTTTCCCCTGCTACTTCCCATACAAAAATGCTATTGGCATACATTTACGATCGACATCCAATAGCTGTATGTCCGAACCAATGTCCACAGTGGAGTGGCCATCATCATGTGACCTGCCCACCAACACATTTATTGGCACTGCATAACCTATCATTACTTTTATGATGCTCCAGGTAAGAGCTGTGTACATTCCATTTTAAATGCCTTTTTGTTCCAATATGTAATTTGAGTACATTCAAAGAGTTCCTGGCATTTTTGTGGTTACACTATTGCAGTGTTAGTTTTTTGTTGTCTTGCAACCAATGACCATTCACATAGAGGTTACTTAACCTTAAACAAAATATACTAGAAATGCAAGTATGTCATATACACATCAAGATGTTATTTTTAGCTTAAGTGTTATAGATGAATAGTACTAGTTAATAGAAGCCGGTGATATATATACATACACAGTTTTAAAGGTACATATAACAAGAGGTTAGAACTAACAATACTACAAGCCAGACAACATGGATCTCATTGAGATTTTTTAAATACTGAACAAATTGGAAGACGGCAATCCAGACCACTTCTTCCAAAGGTCCAATGTAATGCACACAAGGGACAAGAGTGCAACAAGCTGCAGTGTTGGACAGAAAACAGGATGCATTTTTACCCAAAGTGCAATAAGCTCATTGAATCACCGACCTGCTGAAGCCATAATTGCCAATACAGAACTCCAGTTCAAAACTTAACTGAGAATAAATTAATTATGCAGTTAATTTTCTGGGAGGAGAAAAACCTGTGAGTACACATCTGCTCTCACATTCCCACACCACACTCATCTGCACTCACGTTCCCCATGTGAATTCGTAACCTATTTCTTATATTTTTAAAAAAATTTTGTTTTTCAAAATATAATATGGTTTTTTTGTATGTCAGCAAACGTATTACCCCCCCCATAATTGCCAATTCTTAGCATTTATGATTTTCTCAACTTCAAAAGTGTCAAACATTTATGCTGTAAATTGCAAGGATCTGCACACTGGATTGGATTGTTATCATTTCATTGACTGGTCATTTCATTCAAAAATTACCAAACTGTTTTGTAACCCCCAACACTACAGAACATACATCACAAAATTCTTAATGTATATCATGGGTGGAGTCAGGTTTTAAAGGGTTAGGTAAGGTTTTCAAACTCGCATGTAGAGCAACTGCTGTATGAAGTGAAATGTACAATACCTACATTACACAAAACAGGCATCATTATGTACGATAAAGTTAAAGACACGGCCTTCACCCCTTGATAATTCATTTTGTCTGGGGCAAGGGGGGAGCAGGCAGACAGTGGACATATATATGTTAGACCTTGTGGGAACCTCAATATCATCCTAACTACTAACGCTCCCCAGGATTCAGCTCCATGACAATTAACTCCCAGGTACGTATTTAATGCCAGGTGAGCAGGTCCATTAGGTGAAAGGAAACGTGCCCAACCATTACTGTCCCAACCAGGATTTGAACCCAGGATTCCAGATTAAAAGTAAGAGTATGAACCTAACTGCTCTACCGAGACAACTGTACCAACTGTAACACAGTAATGAGTCTGGTGTACATTACAGGAAGCAAAAATATATTATTATTTAATAACCACACCCCAACTACCCATACTTAGTCTCGAGAAACACCTCAAATCTGAAACCTGCGTAAACAGCAAAGACCATTACATCAGCTGTGTAAAATTTCCTAAAACACTCTCAACTCTTCTAGAAACCCCCCTAACTAAATTAGAACAAGCTGATTATCACTAATTTACTTCACAAATAAATTTCTTCACACGAACCCTGACAGAACTCTTGAAGAACCACATCTAAACACTTTAAGCCGGTTCTGTAGTGTTCACAGCCTCGCCACAACTGCCATAACACAACACAGGGTAATAACTCACCACTACTGCACGGACATTTCCATATTAGTGCCTCTAGTCGTGCAATTATGGCGTAATTTAGTAGTGGAGCGAGAGATTGACCTTCAAACTGGTGCGTGTTGTGAGACGTCCAGAGGGTGGTCGTCACTTCGTACACCACACTCTTAACCTAACTTAATGTGACTCAACACATCATGTACAGTAAGAAAGATATATGGTAATAAGTTAGAAAATAACATATATATATATATATATATATATATATATATATATATATATATATATATAATATATATATATATATATATATATATATATATATATATATAGTTTCTACAAAATTAGAAAGGCATTATAAGAGCAAATCACTAAGGTACGAAATATAGTGGCCAAAGTCAACTAAGGGATAATGAATATATATATAAGGGTGGTGAATATATATAAAGATGGCCTCTGGTGCAAGTGTAGGGACCCATAGCCTCGGAGAAGAATATACTGTAAAGAGTACCCAGAGAAGACCTTGTGGATCCTCACTGAACACTTTGATATTTTCTTCTCCAACCACCCCTATTCTATATATCTAACTTTATTTTAAAATTTCATGACGAAAAGAGGGTTACAATATTGGTTACATGCAAGGTACAAGGCTACTTGTCGCAAGTTAAGCTTTAGGCTGCACAATGAAACTGCTATAGGCAATTTTATAACTGCTGCTGATAATGTCAACTGGGAGTCCGAATTAGGTAACATAGGGGACATCAACCTAGCAGTGAAATCTTTTCTTCAAAAAACTCTCAGCCTTTATAACACCCACTGTCCTATGCTAACGAAACAAGTCACAACTAAAAGGCTAAACAATCCTTGGCTTACAAAGCGAATACTTAAATCCATTAATAAAAATCATGACCTTGAGAAGAAGTATAGGTTAGGAATCGTCTCCAAAGAATTTTCAAAGAATTACTCATCATTGCTATCTAAAATAATTAGAAGAGCCAAAATTAAATACTACGAAGATAAATTTACCCAAAGGGCAACATTAAGAAAACATGCAGCCCAATTTCATAAATATTGGGATCAAAGAAGATTTTAATTAACAAACCAATACTCCTGTCCAATAACGATGGTCAGCTTGCAGCCTCTGATACTGCTATTGAGTTCAATAGGTTCTTCTCTTCCATTGGGTCATCCCTTGCAAATGATATTCCATCTTCCAGTACTGATGTTCAGGACTATTTTACAGGTAACTATCCACAGTCTCTGTACCTAACGCCTGCAAATTCCACTCATGTTAATGAGATAATCCATTCCCTTAAAACCAAGTCTAGTGCCCTTGAGGAGATACCAACTTTAATTTACAAAAAAAGCCTCCAGATCTTTAGCTCCTGCTATTGCATTGATCTTCAACAAGTCACTTGAACTCCAAACCTTTCCAGATATTCTAAAAAAGCGAGAGCAACCCTTGCCCACAAATGTGGTGATCTCACTGATGTCAACAACTTCAGACCTATATCAATTCTGCCAAACTTGTCAAAAAGATTTGAAAAACTAATCTACAAGCAGCTTTACTCTTATCTACTTAGCTCTTGTCAATATGACTTCAGACCCAAAAAAGCACTAACGATGCACTTATTAGTATGATTAACTTGATACATGCAGCTCTTGATAAAAATGAGTTCCCTGTTAGGTTATTTGTGGACCTGCGTAAGGCTTTTGACACTGTCAACCACCAAAACCTTCCTCTTAAATTACATCATCATGGAGTCAGAGGTCACTCCCTGCAATACCTTAAGTCTTACCTTACTGACAGGCTCCAGTATGTTTCTGTGAATAATTCAATTTCTCCCACCGTACCCATCAACATTGGTGTTCCTCAGGGCAGCATACTTGGCCCTCTCCTCTTTCTCATCTACATTAATGACCTTCCAAATGCTTCCCAACACCTCAAACCAATTCTATTTGCTGACGACACGATCTTCATTTACTCCAGTCCTGACACCCTTGCTCTAAATGTCACAGTGAATACTGAGCTAAATAAAGTCCATCTTTTGCTCACTGCCAACAAACTCGCCCTCAACATTGACAAAACTTTCTATATTTTGTTTGGCAATAAATCCTCAAATCAAATAAATCTCAGGATAAACAATACCAAATTTGTAACAAAGTAGATGGCAAATTCCTTGGCGTTCTCATTGACCTCAAGCTGAATTTCAGGGACACATTCTAAATATATATAAAAAAGTTTTAAAAACTGTTGGCATTCTTTCTAAGATCAGCTATTATGTACCTCGCCCTGCCCTGGTGACGCTCTATTACTCACTCATCTATCCTTTTCTCAACTATGGTATTTATGCTTGGGGTTCTACTACCCAAAATCATTTACGTCCTCTAATTACTCAACACAAAACTGCTATTAGAACAATATCTAAGTCTGGCCCCAGACATCACTCGGTACCCCTACTCAAATCTCTGAATATGTTAGATATTAAGTCACTGCACATCCTCACATATATATTTTATATATATAAAACGCTGAACTATAATGTCAATCCTGATCTTAAGAACTTCCTAGAAGGTTGTAACAGAACTTTTTTTTTTTTTCTTTTTTTTTTAAATATACAAGAGTTGTTACATTCTTGTACAGCCACTAGTACGCGTAGCGTTTCGGGCAGGTCCCTGGAATACGATCCCCGCCGCGAAGAATCGTTTTTTCATCCAAGTACACATTTTACTGTTGCGTTAAACAGATGCTACAGTTAAGAAATTGCGCCCAGTAAATCCTCCCCGGCCAGGATACGAACCCATGACATAGCGCTCGCGGAACGCCAGGCGAGTGTCTTACCACTACACCACGAGACTGTGGTGTAGCTCCACAACTCATGAGCACCACACCGGAAGCAAATACCTATTTGATATTCCAAGAGTACGACTTAATCAAACTTGAAATGCTCTACAAATCAAGGGACCCAGAATGTGGAATGACCTTCCCAATCATGTTAAAGACTGTACCTCTCCCAACCAGTTTAAGATAAAAACTAAGCACTACCTAATTAACTCCATGTAACCTACTTTACCCCTAAATGTCAACCCATGTCTGCTATTTAAACAATGCTGTTTGTCGACCAAATTGTATATTTGCTATTTTTCTGCCATGTTCCCCCCTTTTTTATATTTTCTTAACACAATTTATACTTTAATCTCAATTAGTATTAAGTTTTAGTTTTAGTGTTTTTCCTGCCCGAAACGCTTTGCGTAATAGTGGCTTTAGGCATTGTATGTACGAACTCTATGTATAATGATAATGATAATGTTTATTCAGGTAAGGTACATACATACAAGAGATTTTACAAAATTGGATTGATTTATAGATAGGGCTAGTACATACAATGCCTAAAGCCACTATTACGCAAAGCGTTTCGGGCAGGAAAAACATTAATGACTAAAACTTAATACTATTTGAGTATAAAGAATAAAATGTGTTGAGAACAAATAAAAATAAAAATAAAAAAGGGGGGAACATGGCTGAAAAAGCAGCACAATTACAATTAGGTCGACAAACAGCGTTGATTAAAAAAAACAGACATGGGTTGACAATAGAGGGATAAGGAAGGTTACAGGGAATTTATTAGGTAGTGCTTCGTTTTTATCTTAAACTGGTTGAGAGAGGTACAGTCTTTAACATGATTGGGAAGGTCATTCCACATTCTGGGTCCCTTGATCTGTAGAGCATTTCTAGTTTGATTAAGTCGTACTCTTGGAATATCAAAACTGTATTTGTTTCTGGTGTGGTGCTCATGGGTTCTGTTACAACCTTCAATGAAGCTTTTGAGGTCAGGATTTGCATTACAGTTCAGCGTTTTATATATGTATAATACACATGAGAGAATGTGCAGTGACTTAATATCTAACATATTCAGAGATTTGAGTAGGAGTACCGAGTGATGTCTGGGGCCAGAGTTGGATATTGTCCTAATAGCAGCTTTGTGTTGAGTAATTAGAGGACGTAAATGATTTTGGGTAGTAGAACCCCAAGCACAAATACCATAGTTGAGATATGGATAGATGAGGGAGTAATAGAGCGTCACCAGGGCAGGGCGGGGTACATAATATCTGATCTTAGAAAGAATGCCAACAGTTTTTGAAACTTTTTTTGATATATTTAGAATGTGTCCCTGCAAATTCAGCTTGTGGTCAATGAGAACGCCAAGGAATTTAGTTAGTTTAGTTCATTTATTATGCACCCCATACCCATCTTGTGGGCGGTAGTGGAAGGGTTACAGAGGCACATAATGGGCTCAGGGACTGAACCCCACAATTCATTTAGCTAAGCAAGTTACAATCTTGATGAGCTAGTTACAAATTCAATATAAGTCGTCACATCAACAATGGGTTCGAGATCGACCTCAAGTACAGGTTCTAAATTAAGCAACTGACATATGTGGAGAGCTAGTGTCAAAATTTATATGTTTGTCCTGCACACCGCCTCCCATCCAGTGGGCAGCGGTGGATAGGTTACAATCACTCAGTTACTACCTACACTTAGCAAACTGGGGATATTTGGCTAAAATTTCTGGTAGCAGATCATTTTGAATGAAATATTTACACATCGCTGGAACATTGGTTNGAGAGAGAGAGAGAGAGAGAGAGATATGACTTGAGTGGCAAGTCATGCAAGAATACTAGGGATGACATTGCAGATGAAGCTGCAACAACTTACAAAACAAGATGGAATGTAAACATTTACATACCACAAAGTATAGCACTTGTTAAGAAAATAATTAGAGATTGATCATTTTAATATGTGTAACTAGCTTATGAGAATTGCTGTGTTTCCTGCCCGAAATGTTTTGCGTAATAGTGGCTTTAGGCATTGTATATACTATCTCTATCTAAAATCTATCAATTTTTGTAAAATCTCTTGTATGTATGTACCTTACCTGAATAAACATTTATTTATTTATTTATTTATTTATTTATTTATTTATTTATTTATTGTAACTTACAAAGCTATATGTGAATTTTGGGACTCAATTCCTGAGACTATTATCTTCCTCCGACGTTTTTCCAATATTACCCACGGGATGGGTATATGGGGTACATAATAAATGAAGAAAATCAATTACATGTCTTAATTAAAACACACGTAAGCTTCCACAACTAATATTTTAAACATGTGTGAATGAAAATACACCAGTTCGGCATTTTCAATGATATTTAACTCAGGAAAGAATGTGTACAAGTTCCAATTGACTTTCTCCGCCACTATACGACGGAATATTGCAACAGGAATAAGGATACTGTAACAGGAATAGGGAATATTAAGCAGAAATAGGGGATATTGTAGCAGGAATAGGAGATACTGTAGCAGGAAAAGAGGATATTAAGCAAAAATAGGGGAGGGGATATTGTTAAAAATACGAATAATTTACAGGTAGAACAGCAGTCAGAAAAGCTAACTAAATCCTTGGAATAATCAAGCATACGTTTGACTTTAATGAAAAGAAGGTAATGATTCAACTGTATCAATCTCTGACCTCGCGCCACCGACACCCAAACACGGAAAGTAACCGCCTCGCCCCACCAACCAGCGACCAGCTGATGCCATAAACACAACAACCCGCTCTACAGTGTGGCCAGGCTCCTCTGTCACACGTGCACGTGTTTAGTTGCCGCTCCTCTATCTCCAGCACACGACAACACACGCTCTTAATACCTTGTTATTCTTAACACTGACGCATCTACCAACATTTGTACTAGTGCAGTCATCTACCAAGAGGAAGCATTTAAACTAGAGAGAGGAAGATGCTCCGTCGCGCCTTGATGAAATCTAAACCAATTCTCATGCCTAGGTAGTGCTACAGTCTTCTGAACTTTATGCCTTTTGATAATTACTACTTACTCATGCCTAGCTACGGTCAGAGTAGACTATGGCTGTTGACTCGCAGGGTACAGGTCCCACAATAACTTTAGAAAGCAGGTGCAATAGGTACGGGAGAACTATGAATTTCAAGGGCCAAAGACTTTTCCACTCGTTACACATAAAGGACTTAATGGACTAAACCCCTCACATGATCAAGAGAGACTTGACAGACACTTTCAAGGGATACCTAATCAACCAGCCTGTGATTCACGTCCGGCTGCGAGCAGTTTAGTTCAACAATCCGGTTGATGAGACAACCAACCAGGTCGTGGAGACGTTGATCCTGAGAACAATCACAAGATAACTGCAAGATGTTGGAGTTACAAGATGTTACTGCATCTTAAATTTTAAGTATATAGTAATTTGGATAGTCAAGTTAATCACCAATTGGTATGGCACAACTGGATGGGTGGTCACACACTTGTCACCTAAAACTCGCCTAATCTTGTAGTATGCATTAGTGCCCTCTTTCCCCCTGCTAAATAAAAGTTTCTGATGAACAAAGAATTTAAAGCCATAATCACCATGTGGCATTTCAAACAGATCACTTCATCTTAAATTCTAATTTTGAATAATTAAAATTTTTGTTTAACTATTTTGCACACCAAAACTAGAAATAACATACAGAACATTATATGAGAGCAAGTGCCACATGGTCATTATGGCTTTAAATTCTTTGTTCATCAGAAACTTTTATTTAGCAAGGGAAAGAGGGCACTAATGCATATTATGAGATAGGCGAGTTTAAGTGAATGCAAATCACGTGCACAGCCTTGATTTCTAGCACGTCTTGCTTGGTGTTTGAACCTGGGCATTTTCCTGCAGCTCTGCCTGTTTCAGCCGATTAGCCGACAATGTGTTTCGCTAGTTCAACCTACTCTGCTCTTCGCATCTCGAGTATCTGACACATCTATTGTCACTTATATGATGAGCAGGTAACTGAACTGTTGGTGTCCCACCAATGTCTTTCTTTGTGGCAGCATTATGAAGTTGCCTGGTGCTTGTTTTACCGCTATATGTGTCTTCATTGTCTTTCATTGCTTTCAGTCAGGGTTGTCCTGACTGTTTCGTCTTGGTCGTTTCGTGATCAGCATCTCTTGCATAATACTGTTGCCTGTTATCATTTGGCATTAACAGAACTGCTGTTGCTTGCATTCAGCATCGACACTTCCACATCACCATTCCACAAGTTCTTTTTTTTTTTTTTAACCTCTGGCTGGCTCATGCTTCTCCTGAACTGTCTTGAACAGGTTTTGAGTTTTCTCTCCTCGCCTCAGTTTATGGTTTACCCTATCAGTGCCTTCCTTAAGGTGATGTTCTTGTTGGAACTCGGCACCAGTTGTAAGGTTGGGGAGCTTCAGGTTCTCAGGTGGCAGGGGTTCTGATCTTTTGGCCCTGGTGGGCAGTTTGTTTGCAGCCTTCTCCTTAATTTCTGGTGACTTTGAAAACAGAAGATTCATTGGCTCCATTTATAGGATGCAAGGTTCTAGTTTTTTTTACTTCGGAGATTATTAAACTACATTCAACATTTCTAGTAACAAGAATCAAATAGAGCTGCTCTAACTCATCTTAGGGCTTCTCAGGGTCTCATTGATATTAGTTTGACAAACTGTGTCATTGATAATATCAAACTCATTGATAATTTTTTGACAAAAATTATCTTCAACATAATAAATTATGGACCTGTAAACACTTTTACAGGTAAAAGTGTTTAAAGGTAAATTAACTAAATTGAATAAGAATAGCTTGCAGCAAATTGTAGGATGTAAACAAAGTTGTCTGAAGTTAGATTGTACATATTGTCTCAAGGAACATATCCTTACATAGAATATGGGGACCTACGATGTGTTACATACATAATCTATCGCCCTCATTTCCTTGCTCTTATCTCCAAACTTGCATAATTATCACAGAATTTGCTGTAAACAATATTCATATGAGGAGGAATGATGTTTGTTTTAATTACCTACATACAGTTTGTTGTATCCATTTAAGAGATACTACAGTGTCTGTTTTTAACAATTTGATTACTACTAGTTTACTGAACTATTTTCTGCAGCTATAATTAGGCTTTTAAGTTTTTTACCAGTTAATTATGCACAATATCTTCCCAGCTCGGATCTCTTCAACTCAACTCGGGCATACTAGATATCTGGAATCATTACTCACTCCTCACTACAATTCATTATAATGCATCAAAGTAAGCAAACCTAATGTTAGTTCACATAAAACTTCTTTATGATAGCAATTTGCTTCAAAGGTGGCTGATCTGTTCAACTTTATTTTTGTCTATAAACCTTGTGGAATTGTGGTTGTAATTTTGTTATACCAACAGGCCTAAGATCTGCACATCACAGCAACAGTGTTTACAGTCATCTGATAGAGATCCTGGAAGTATTGTGAAAGTGTTGAACCTAGATGTGACTGCTGGACTTATGGTGGATGCCTACAGCCAGGTCAGTTGTTAGTGCCCAGCATCTTGAATATGGGAACCCAATAATAGAATTAATCATCATGACTGTTCTGGCTATCCATTTACAGTATCTGTCAACAATTATATTGGGCACTCATTAAAATGTCTAATTTATAATTTGCTACTGCAGTTGTATTTGTGACCCCTTTAGCTTTCTTAATACGTACAGGTACTATACAGTATAGGAAAAACATGTATTTATGAAAATAATTTTTTACAATTAAGTACTGCCTTGACATCCTCTTGCTCTAATACCATACTGACAATTCCAGCTTGGTTTTCGACTCAACAACGGGATGTCTGTGATTGGGCCTATTGCGATTTTCCCCAAGACTGTGCTAAGTTGGAAGGTCGTATCTTCAAAAGACATCAATGAAAATTCACTTTCCCTTTTTTATTTATTGGAGCCAAAAATAGGTAAGTTATATTTTTGCTTCATGTTTGTATAGAATGAGGGAATGTCATGTGCCTGAAGAAAGCTAGAATTATGAAAGCCAAACTGAGCAAATATAGAGTAATAATATAATAAGTAATTAGGAATTGCATGTTTAAGATAATGCAATTGGCAAAATGGCACCATACAGTAATTTACCTTGTATCTAGATACCTCAGGACAGAGATGGCATGTATAACCCATTGTTTTAGTAACCCCCGTCACCCATCTTGAAATATGTACGTGTACAGAGAGATGGCTTGAATAACCATTGTTTGAGTAATTCAGTCACCCATCTTGAAATATGCACTGTATATGTTTAATAGTAATAAACAAACGTGTTATGAATTCAAGTTGAAACATGATGCTCCACTTAGCTTTAAAATGTTTGAAAAGTGGTATACATATAGTAGATACAGTAGATTCCAAATTACAGCACCTGGATTCCCATTTATTCTAATTCCCAGATTAGCTGAGCATATAAATTTCCAGTTCTCTACCCCTGTTATATATGAAATCTGAACAGCATTCAGTGGTAGGTTTGCAAGGGGGGGGAGGGAGGGGGGAAAGTGAATGGATTTGGTATGAAAAAGATCATATTGTTAGTTTTACCAGTATTTTTAATAGTCTGAGGTGTGGGAATGTCACTTGGTTATTTTTTTAAAAATTCAATCCATCATACAAAAATGATAGTACAGTATGTACAGTGGAACTCGCCTAAATTAACTACATGGGGTGAGGAAGATTTGTAGTACTGTATAAGGGATTTCATTAGACCTGTCAGACCCTAGGCAACACCAAGTTGATAACAAGAAAATATTCTGAAAGGGCCTACATCCATTGTACTACATATACAGATTTGTCACTTAGTGTAGTGAAATATCTTCATAATATTTAACTCTGAGACACATTTAGGTATCTGTCATAAGTCCTCTTTCTCCAACACTAAAATAAACAAAAAAGTTACAAAATTTGTTTATTATGCATTCTTCATTTTGACCATGGCATATGATAGAACAGACATTGGCAAACAATTCCATTTATTTATGGGTACACACATGTAATCAACAGGATTTGAAAACTCAGTCAACCAATTGTTGACTACCCGTACAGTGTATGAATATTTCCTTGCATTCCTTCGGCTCATTTGCATTTCCAGCATCCACCTGTGTCCTCTTCTATTTTCTCGCAATTTGAAGAAGCTGTCCTTGTCCCACCTTGTTTATTCCCCTCAATATGTTATGATTCTATCCACTCCGTTTCTTCTATCATCTAGAGGTTATGAGATTTTGTTCCATTAGCAAATATTGTTATGCCAGAGAGAATCCCAGGAAGCAATGTAAATGAACAATTACACACAAATGACCTCTTGCAGATCTGTCACAGATTTGCTTTAAACCAACAAACAGTAGAACCAGCTAGAAAGAAAAACACCCAAGTTCTTATTTTTACAAACAATGATGAACCGATTAAGGACATAATGATTGCAAATATACGTTACTTAGATTACAACCTAATTGAAGTTCAGACAAGCATGACCTTAGCAGCCAGTCTCAAATCCAAGAGGAGGAAGGAGAATTTAGCAAATTCAATTTCAATAACTGATTAACTGGGAACGAATAAACCCAGATCTCGCATAAATATGCTGAGAAAAACGGGTAGATAATGCAACCTTAAACCAGTGCTTTGAGAAACTAGGCACAGTAGCATTCAAACATGAGATGTCATACCAATGATGATACTTTTCAAGAATAGTGCTGTCTAGGATGGAATATTGTTATACAATAACAGCCCCATTCAAAGCTGGAGAAAGTCTGGCCCCTGTATAGAACTACTCCGAGAACCCCATCCAGGTACAAACCGGTACAAACCAGGTACACACCAGGCCCCCCTGAAACCCACCAGTCATGCCTCGTAGCCTGGTGGATAGCGCGCAGGACTCGTAATTCTGTGGCGCGGGTTCGATTCCCGCACGAGGCAGAAACAAATGGGCAAAGTTTCTTTCACCCTGAATGCCCCTGTTACCTAGCAGTAAATAGGTACCTGGGTGTTAGTCAGCTGTCACGGGCTGCTTCCTGGGGGTGGAGGCCTGGTCGAGGACCGGGCCGCGGGGACACTAAAGCCTCGAAATCATCTCAAGATAACCTCAAGATCTACCAGAATCCAGAACGAACATGTTCCAACTGGTTGGGATGAGTTAAGTGAGAAGGCAGTCGATGCCAAAACTATCAGTAGTTTCAAAGCATCATTTGACAGATTATGGGGAAGACATGACAGCAGGAACATAGCTCTAATCCTGTAACTACACTAAGTTACAGGATTAGTGCTATTTGTTTATTAGCTATTAGAGCTTATTTGTTACTATTACAAATTCTTCCAACTGTGTTGTATGATTTTTAGGCCAGGTTAAGTACTGTATTTTTGATTAGCAGTGTATGTACTACTAAAAATAAAACATAGTAGTAATAAAAATGTTGAAAACAATATGATTGGCGAGCATTAATGATGCCAAGTTGAATTGGATTTTTTTACACTGAAATTATTGTACAGTGCTGTAAGAGCTTGGTAACCCAAATTTTGATAACCCAAATGAATTTGTGTTCATTATATTCAAGTAAACAGCGGGAATAACCAGGTACACTGTGGGAGTTGCTGGATAAACAGAAGGAATAAGTGGGTTGTGGTACACAAATTTGTGAAATTTTTAATTTTTTGGGGGGACACACTGTACTTGTTAAGAAATTCAGCCAAGTTAAATGGGGTGGGTACCATATACAGTATTTTGGGTTACTGAGCATAGACAGTACATAAAATCCTGGAACTTTTTTTTTTTATAGTAACAAAATCTTACCAGATTTCTTTCAGATGTACTGTGTTGAGTTTAAAAAAAAAAAACATAATTATAGTCTTCTGTATTGGAATAAGAGAAGGGTATTTTCACTTGTTTGACATGATGCCTCATCTACTATATATGACTCGGTTATTGAGTTATGTCTTTCCTTTCAGATCTTCTTGTAATTGGTGTTGGAGATGCAGGAAACTATGTGGATACACGAATTATCCAGTTTTTGAGGAATAAGGGCATCGCTACTGAGGTATTTAGGCATGCCAAGTTGTATACTTCAAATCTTAATTTGTTTATTATCTAACAAAATATTTTAATGCTGTTTTTCTGGGAGGGTTTCTATTGATGCCTTCTTGGTGCTAGCGACCTATAAGCTCCACCCAATTCAGCCCATGCCAGGTCTTTGTGAGGCATTGTAAGTCTTCCAGGAACCAAAAGCTAAAACCTGGCCCCTTCTTAAAGAGGCACAAGGAGCAAGGGATTCTAGTTCACCCTTACCAAGAAAAACCCACCAGAATGATTGGCGAGCCAAAATATACAAACAGCAAGGTAAACAAACCATAAAAAATGAGACAAATTAATTTTAAAATATGAAAATTAAATCCTCCCCCCTCTCCTCCCCCCACAAGATGAGTTTCGTGTCATCTTGAAAGTGGAAGGAAGGAAGTCATGTTGTTTCACGACTTCATCCAGTCGTGAAACTTTTCTCTTGGTAGTTCCACCTGTGCACTTTCCTCTTCAATACCCTCGAGCTTGAACCTGAGTCGTTTAGACTGGCACAGTCATCTATGACATTGTGGTTGCTCTGCATTCCTGTTATCTCTTCAAATCCCAGAATTCAGGTAAGTGTTGGCTGTTCTGGACACTGTTTTATCTTGCAGGGGGCCATTTGTTTGTGTTTTTGTTCTATATTTTAGTGTTTGCTTCACAATACTGTACTTGTTTGTTTATGCCTCACTTCTTGTGAGGCATAAACAAACAAGTATTGTGTAAGTGAGGCATAAACAAACAAGTATTGTGAATACTTCTTCTCATTAAGTGTTCTTACATTAAGTGTAAACTTCTTACTTTCTATGGCACACCATTCCTGGTGAGCACTCCTTTTGTTTTTTCTTGGTGGTGACAGCACCAAGGTGCCACCAATAGGAGTCCACACAGAAAACCAATTTTGAATGTTATGAAACACCTNCTAGGGAAGGGAAGAACGGCGATTGGGATGGAAAAGGGTGGTGGTAAGAGAGAAGGGAATGGTAGGACCTATAAAAATGCAAACAAGGATTATAAATGGAATGTGGAAAAAAATGGAAACTGTACTGTAGTTTTGAGATAGAAAAATGGGATTGTTAAATTGAGAATGTGGTGAAAGAGATGAGAGAGAAAGAAGTCAAAAGAGAGAGAGCATCAGGATGACAGATAGTGAGAGGTGTTAGCCAGTCAGAAGAGGAGGAGCAGGGGGAAGAGAGAATCAAATTAAGTAATGTGGAATTTGGGAAAGATCTGAAAATAGAGGCAAGAGTGGAAACTGAATGAGAGATATGAAAAAAAACAGCATGAAAGTAATGAAATGTCATTTTCTGGGCGAGACCCGGACTCACTGGAGCTATACCAGGTTGATGTGTATGTACAGTATTAGACCATGGAAAGAGTCAATCGATGGAGTTCTTAAGTCTACTGGGGACCACGAACCAGAACCTGCCCCCCTCAGAGAGGCACGAGGAGCAATGGCTTATAGCCCCCAATGTAGTTGGAAGCAGTCTGTGTCTGCCATCTACCAGGTCAGGCACCCAGAAAAGTAGGATTCCCAAACAAACTACAGCTGGTTAAAAATTTGCAAACCGAAAGCCGAACGAGCAGGCAGAAGTTCCCAATCAGAAAACAAGCAAACAAGCTTGACATCACCACAGTCGCTGTGCTGCTGTCTGCGCAGCTCCCCCCTCCTGAGGAGGGGGAGTAATGAACCACCGAAAGCAGTCCAAATGTAGCCGAATCATCGCTCAGCGAGCGACACAAACCCTCTGAAGCGAAACTACACTGCCACAAACTCCACCATGTGCTGCGAGTCCGCCGCAAGACGGGCCCCACCGATCCTGGCCAGCCTGGTGAGCACTGGTCACAAAGCCCCAGCCGAAAGACGACATGTCCGTGAACACATCGAGGCGACTAACGCCCCCCATATTCGGGTTTCCCAAAATCAAAGCAGGGCAGCCTCGGGCATCCAGAATGCAACCAACCTAGCACGTTGCAGCAACCTAAACTTTGCATGCAATGCTGAAGCTGCCTACACCCCGAATATCAATAGCAGTGGACTGGGTGAACTGGAGTACAAGCATGGAATACAACTCGCAGGACTCTGGGTCAAAATTGTCATTGATGCAACAGGCAGCATGGTGGAGCAAAGACTGTTATTGTCACCCTAAGACAAGCGGACTGAGCAACCTTCAAACTCGAGTGGAGGTGAGATGGGACTCAGAGGACGCATCCATTGGACCAATGAGCCATAATGGGGGTTTCCAGGGCCCTTAGGCTGACTGTTAAAGGAATCCCAGGCAAGGTACATGTACTGCTAATCGGTTATCCCAGAACTACCAAACAAACAAAATGCTGAACCCCCTGTGACATGTGCAATCACGGGGACCTAGTAAACAACCACCCAAATAATACAAGTGGTCCTACAGCCACACAAGGCAGACTCCCACCAGGCATATCAAAAGAAAATAAACACCCCGCAAAAGCACAATGTCTCCAGGAGGAACAGAACTGGCCGCTATGCATATTAAAAGACAGCTGCACACTACCTTGCCCCCCTGCCAGCGACGATATTACCTCCTACCCAAGGCCAAACAGTGGTAGGAAAAACCCCAGCTGACCCCAAGGGCAGGCAATCACCAAGCAGCAAAAGAACCCTGCAGAGGCAGTCCCCAAACAGTTTATGGAAGATAACTCATAACTGCAAGGGCAGTACTTACAAGGCACTTAGGAAGGTGACCCATAACTGCAAGGGCAGTACTTACAGGGCACTTAGGGAAGGTGACCCATGACTGCAAGGGCAGTACTTACAGGGCACTTAGGGAAGGTGACCCATGACTGCAAGGGCAGTACATACTTACAGGGCACTTAGGGAAGGTGACCCAAGGTGCATGCAGCTCCAGTACTTCTGGAATTACTCCTGGATCGCACACCACCACACCGCAGCACAACACCACAAGGCACAGCACTGATCAAGGCTTGGAGCCAGTGTCAATCGACCACCACCCAACACAATAGTTTCAGAACTGGGGTTGGGTAGCTGGCACGGGAGGTCTGGGGGGGCACCCCCTTCCCCTCCTGGGAAGGGGGGAGCTGCGCAGATAGCGGCATGGTGGCTGTGGTGACATTATGCTTGTTTGCTTGTTTTCCGATTGGGGACTTCTGCCTGCTCGTTCGGCTTTTTGTTTGCAATTTTTAACCAGCTGGAGTTTGTTTTGGGATTCCTACTTATCTGGGTGCCTGACCTGGTAGATGGCAGACAGACTGCTTCCAACTACACGAGGGTGTCTATAGGCCATTGCTCCTCGTGCCTCTCTGAGGAGGCGGTTCTGGCTCGTGGTCCCCGGTAGGGCAAGAACTCCATCAATTGACTGTTGCTACTGTCTAATATACATATACTAAATATACATATAATATAATATATAATATATAATATATAATATATAATATATAATATATAATATATAATATTATATATATAATACTGGCTAATATAATATATAATATATAAATATACATATAATATACATGATATGTATACACATCAGCCCAGTATAGCTCCGAGGAGCCGAAGGGGTTCTCCACAGAAAATACATAAACATTTTAAATAGAAGTACAGTAGTAGTAAATGTGGATACGAGAAGAAACGAGAAAAGAATGCAATAAAAAAATAAGTAAATACAGGAGAAAAGGGAAAGGTTGATTTTGCAATTACAGTGGTACCTCGGAACACGAGTGTCCCTGAATGCGAGTTTTTCGGAATACGAGCAGGATTTCCTCGGAAAATATGTCTCAGAAGGCGAGGGTTACCTCGGAACGTGAGTTTGTCGATACGTGTACAGGCCGACTGGTGCGTGGTGGCATGGCGATCGCGCCTCAGTTTATCAGTGTCTCGTGTCCAGTGACTATCCCACCTGAATTCTTCACAAGGATTTGCAGTTTTTTGTCGTTTTTTTGGCCATTTGAGCATAAAAGTTGTCATTATATATCTTGCCATGGGTCTCAAGAAAGCCATTGGTAAGGTTCAACCTAAGAAAATAGCTGTGAATAGAGGCAGTAGAGGATGTCCCTTCTTGATTAAGAAAATGTGTGAAGTATGGGAAGAACTGCAAAGTTTTGTTGAAAAAACTCACCCAGATAAAGCTGTAGCAGGCCGTTGCATTGACGTTTTAAATGATAATGTGATGTCTTACTACAGACAAGTGTTAAAATGTAGGGAAAAACAAGTGTCATTAGACAAATTCTTAGTAAGACAAGCAAGGCCTAGTGGTATGCAGGCAAAATGTGCCAGAGTGTGCATACCAGTGAAGTCCTCACTGCCTGATGTGATAATGGAAGGGGACTCCCCTTCCAAACAGTAACTCCTCTCTTCCTCCCCCTCCTCACTATCTTCCATACGCCTACAGCATTCAACAGCAAGGTAAGTAATAACTTGAACATATTTTTGTAGGTTTATTTAGATGAATTAGGTATAAAAATTTAGTTTGATGTGGGGTTTTTGGGGTAGTCAGGAACGGACTAATTCATTTCCCATTATTTCTTATGGGGAAATTAGCTTCGGAATACGAGTTTTTCGGAATAAGAGCTGTCTCCAGGAACAAATTAAACTCTTAAACTGAGGTACCCCTGTATTCACCTTCCACCAACTCTAATTACCTAAAGAGATTTACATAAAAAATGACTAAGAACTTACTGACAACAGCAAATCATACGAGGTGCCATATTTTGGAGAAGACTCAAACAGATAGAATTCATTTGGATCTTCTGGCTTCTTTCCATAGTGGGTGGCTAGTAACTGAAAATCATCGATTATTTTAGATCAAAGTGAATACAGTACCGAGTTATATAAAATCAACTACTGTAGTAACTCTTAGGTAGATGATGAGTCACAATAACATGGCTGAAGATAAGATGACCAAACCACACACCAGATGAAGAAATGATGATGTTTCGGTCCGTCCTGGACCAAATAGGACGATACGACTTGATAATGATCCAGGAGGGACCAAGTGTCATCGTTTCTTGATCTTCTGGTGTGTGGTTTGGTCATCATAGTAACTATTATACAGTACATTTACCTAAAACAGCTGATACATCAAACACTCCCCATACATATTCATTACAAATCACAAGTCCTATACATGCATAGTTACTAAAGAGTTGAAAGTTACCAATGTTCTGGCAGATTAGCATACACTAAACCAATGCTAATTACATCAGAACAAAAATCTAAATAATATAGTGAGAAAAATAGTATCAAGCTGTAACAAAACAAAACAAAATTTAAAATTAAACAGGCTGAAAATTCAACTTTTAATCTCCAGGAAGGATTATTGTTTCTTTTCCATGACAAAAGGCATAAAATGCAAATTGAAACTTTAAAATATTATGGTACTACAGTGTAAACGATGAGTCACAATACTGTGGCTGAAGATATGATGACCAAACCACACATCAGAAGACGGAGAACGACATGTTTCAGTTCGTCCTGGGCCATTATCAGGTCATGTGTGAGACGACTCGCACACAACTTGATAATGGTTCAGTGCGGACCAAAACATCATCATTTCTCCATCTTCTGATGTGTGGTTTGGTCATCATGGTGCTACAGTACCTTACTGGAAAACATAGGGGGTAGTACCTTACTGGAAAACATAGGGGGTAGTACCTTACTGGAAAACATAGGGGGTAGTACCTTACTGGAAAACATAGGGGGTAGACAAAATGGTATGCAACTATAACAGGTATATTTTGATCATACCCAATCAGGTGATAACATGAGATGCCATATTTCAGAATACACAAAACGTGGTATAATGACTACAAAGAGTACAATTATGAGTAGAGGGAATATGAGTACAAGGAGTATAATCTACCACTACAGAAGAAAATAGTATGAGCTGAGTCTACAACTTCAGAATTAGATATGATACTCAGAAATAGGTGATTGTAGTACTTGCTTAAGATACTTGAAAGTAGAAGCAGGTCCAAGACCCACAATTCCTGATAACTAAGAACTAGTCACACATTCTTTCTTCTTGAAACAAAATACAATGGTTTTCTCAATTCTTATTCAGCAGGAGCCAGGAACCTCATCTGCTTTGCCACACTTGAGTACATTACCAGCCACAATAATGATATTACATAGAATATCAAGTAAAAACATAACACATCAAAACAAATTTAAAGTTATGCACTGTAAATATAAAACACACATTTATGATTTATAACATTTATTTTAAATGAAAACATTTCTGCATTTCTTCTAAATAAGGTGGAACATACCTTAAGAAAGTCCTGAAGCAAACCTCGCTGCTCTATACTCTTGGCAGAAGTAGTGACAATTGCACTGGAGGGCACTGATCCCCAATTACATTGCTCATATTCGGTGATGGGACGACGGGTGCCATCTTTACACAGGAGCTCAAACTCGTCTTCTCTGTAGCAAGAATATAACTCAAATTAACCTTATTTATAACCAATTCCCATTTAATATCTCTAAACATATGAGAAATATATGTTACACAAAAGAGAAAGCAAGAAGCTCCCATGTATGAAATAGAAATGACAAAAGAGCTTCCCCTTCCAGACAGTGCTATCCTTATATGCATCTCAAGCCTGTAACATTCTTGGAAGCCTTCAAGAGATCTCTCTTTATGTCTACTTCCAAAATGCTACCTATCTGCTCATCACTGTAACAAGTCAAGCACATTAGAACACTGCTAGTGACAAGAAGGAAAATGTATTATTAAATAGCATTCCTGACAAATGTATGAGTAATATCACACAAACTGTAAAGTACACTGAAGCAGCCACAGTAAAGCCTCATTTTAAAAATAACTCAAGATGAGGTCTATTGCAAAAGGGAGACTTTTTGCTATACAGTGGTACCTCAGCTTACGAATTTAATACTTTGGTGAAACTGGCCGTACACTGAATGACAGACTTAAAGAACACAAGAGAAGTTTTAAGTCTGCAGACACTAACAATGCTCTCTTCTGTCATGTGAGGGATTCCAATCATCCTATTGATTGGTCTTCCTCCAAAATAATCTTTCCTGCCTCTACTCTACATAGACGCCGTCTTGTTGAATCGGCTCTAATACACAATGTACCCAACATGAACTTGAGTCTTGGCTTTGTTGCTGTGGACTCTTCCCTTTCACAGTATATACTTAAATGCTCTAATCTTTCTAACAAACGTGACCTAACATAGCTTACCCTTCCATTTATCTTTCTTTCTCTTTCCTTTTCTTTCTCTCTTCTCTCTTTTCTGTTCTTTGTTTTCTTTACATTCCCTTACTATCCTCTTCTTATTCCTATTACTATCTCCTTCTCATTCGGTGGTTATAATAGAAGCTGCCTCGTATGGGCCAAGAGGCCCTCTGCAGTTCCTACTACTATCTCCTCTACTACACTATGATCCTCACCTCTCTCTAACCTATTTATTGCCTGCATATACTTCCTCATCACAATCGACTCGAGAATGGTCCAGAACGGACCGAAACGTCGTTGTCCCTTCACCTTCTAGTGTATGGTCTGGTCAAATTACTTTAGCCACATTATTGTGACTCATCGCCTGCCCATAGAGAATTATTTTCCCTTCGTTGTAACACTTGTCTGTAGTGAGGCATCACATTGTCATTAAATAGTTAATGCAATGGCCTATTACAGCTTGCTCTGGGTGAGTCGTTTCAACAAAAGTTTGCATTTCTTCCAACAGCCTACACCACTTCCTAATTGTTGAGGAAGGGACATTCTCTACTGCCTCCTCTTCCCCTCAAGACATTTCCTCGGTTGCCTTTTGTTGCAGCTCCTTGTGGTCATTCTCATGTGTTTTCTTAGCTTGAACCTTACCACTGGCTTTCTTGGGACCCATGGCGAGATATATAATAAAAAAATTATGTTCAAATAGCCAAAAATCCGAAAAAACTAATTCTTTACAAAGAATTTAGGTACGATTGTCATTACGCGGGAGGCACTGGTAAACTGAGGCACGATCACTGTGCCGCCAGGTCAGCCATACGTGTATCAGCAAACTCGTTTCCAGAGGTAAAGTTCATAACCCGATTCAAATTTTCCAAAGAAATTGGACTCGTAACACGAAAAGTTCGTAAATAGGGGCATTCAGTAGCCGAGGTGTCACTGTACGTACTGTACTAATATCCTTTTCCCTGTGCATATCTAATGCAATGTTGTTATAAGATAATTTATAAGGAAAATTAAAAATGTTTTTAGAACAGTACTGCCTATTTCTGGGATGCTGGTTAATGCTTGATAAGGCATGAAAGTTTTCTGAATTTCCTAACAAAGGTTTCTTTACCATAAACTGAATATTCAGTTTATTCAGGCCATAGCAAGTTTTTTTGTATTCACCAAAAGAATAGTCTTAAGTGTACATAACAGGACTCATCATTGAAATTAATTTGTAGTCCTCCAACAACATTGACATGTCCATGCTTGATCCTTATGGATTTTCTCCCTCTGGTTAAATGGAGACGGCACTAAAGGTACCACATTTGAAGGAGGCACCATTTTATACACTAGTAATCATCATTATACAAATCTCTCTCCATTCAGCCATTTCCCTGAAAAGAACACCAGAATATGTGGAATAGTGAGGGATGGAATGACAAATGCTGTTAACTCGGTAAAGATACAAAACAAACTAATTAAAGTAAAAGTACAAGAGATTATAAACTTACGTTTTTGTTATCCCTCTTGCTGCCAGTGCTCTCCTGATGGTAGTGTGCTTGACAAAAGCTATGTCTCCTCTATCAAGCAAGCAATTGAAAGCACCTTGGTAACCAGAATAAATGTCCCGACTCGTGCAGTGCTGCCCTGGAAGGTCACTGCCACAAGCACTACACAGAATTTGATTGTTGTCACCTAAGGAGGAAGGATACAATAAAACAAAATAAATATTCTAGGTCAATCTTTTTCCAGATGTAAAACACTGTTAATGCCACACTGTGGCAGTGATGTGGTGGAGGCTGACTCCATACACAGTTTCAAATGTAGACATGATAGAGCCCAGTAGGTTCACGAATCTATACGACAGTTGAGAGGCGGGACCAAAAAGCCAGAGTTCAACTCCCGCAAGCACAATTAGGTGAGTACTTAAAAAAAAAAAATCCTGTTTGGTGCTATCTTCAATGACATGCTTCAAGTCAAGTACTCAATGGTTTGATCTTGCTTTTTAGTCTCTTGGTGTGGCAAAGTATTACAAAAGTTTATGAACGAGCACAAAAAAATGTACAAAAACTGACAAGAGTTAAAGCACCTTTTTGAACAGATTACCAAGCTGCTCTTTAAGTCAAGATATGTTGAGTCCATAGGAAAGGATCAGACACATTCAGAAAGAATAACATTCTGGCACAAGTACCACAGTGAACTAGGGTGCCATAGGAAAAGGTTGGATGGATTGCACTTTCTGAAGTGCCAATAAACCTTTGACATGGTTCCCCACACAATGTGAATACACAAAATCTAAGTTGGAAAAGCAGACTGGGTTAACTGGGAAGACAGTGGACTGAATTAAAGAGTATCTGATAAATATGAAAGTGTGTTGTAATGAGAGAGGAAGAGTCAGGGTGGAGAGAAGTGGTAAGTAGTGTCATGCAGGGTTTGGTACTTGGGCCCCATTCTATTTCTGGGAGAGATGAGCCTTGGATCAAGAAACATGGAAGACAGGGTTGATAAACAAGATGTCAACCCACAATGCACAAGGAGCTTACAATTAATGCCACACCCCAATCACAGGACATAATGCACCTCCAGCCAGATAAACCAGACCTTTTTAACTAAAGGACTACTCCAGTAGGGAGACATCTTATTCTTATCCTAGAAGGAAAAGGTTGGAGCAGCAGAAAATATAACCTATGCTCAAATGCACAAAATCATACTTCCAGAGAAGAGGACGACACTCCCCAACCCCTACAGCCAGAAGCAAAAGCCACGAAGAAAGCAGTTTTCAAAAACGGATTCTCAACCGAGGGAGAAACCTAAAAGTGGGAAAACAAAAAACAAAATCTTATTTAGTGACCACGAAGGCTTCAGAGGGTTGTGA
>WNGS01169498.1:44038496-44059800 GCA_020271785.1 Procambarus virginalis
ATTTTATTTTGATTTACATGTGATTACCCATCTGTTGATTAACATATAATATTGATAATTAACTGAAGAATATTTATAATATAGATTTATTTTTATTTGAGTGATTACTTAGTCCTAAGGTGGTGATTAATTTTAATTTTTGCCTGTACAAACCATGGGATTGTACTGGCGACCCACCTTGAGATTGCAGCATCGGTAACTGTCCCTAGACTACAATATTTTGTTGCTGTATGGGTCACAAGCATTAATGAACGGTTTGTAACAAGTATGGATGAGGATTTACGATAGGACAGAAGAAAGAAAAGGTGCCCAACTACTTGGACTGTCAAGGATTGAAAACCAACGTGCAAAAGCGAGACCGTCGAAGACAGAAGTGTAAGGCGAAACATGATAACCACCTACAAAATTCTCAGGGGAATTGACATGGTGGATAAAGACAAACTATTTAGCACTGGAGGAACTCGCACAAGGGGACACAGGTAGAAGCTGAGTACGCAAATGAGTCGCAGAGACATTAGAAAGAACTTTTTCAGTGTCAGAGTGGTTAGTAAATGGAATGCACTAGGAAGTGATGTGGTGGAGGCTGACTCCATACACATTTTCAAATGTAGATATGATTGAGCTCGAGAAGCTCAGGAATCTGTACACCAGTAGATTGACGGTTGAGATTCGGGACCAAAGAGCCAAAGCTCAACCCCTGCAAGCACAACTAGGCGAGTACAGGTGATTCTTATTGTACAAAGTGTACTGTCAGCCAGTTCCTCACCTTGTGTGTGTATTGATTTCAAACTGATTTATGTTATCTCAGGTCAAACTTTAGAAGAGAAGAGTGATTGCATATTCAAAGCCACCCACAATGGTCCTTGATCAAAACAGTCATACACTTTAAGATCCATAAAGACAGCATACAACTTTCTTCCCTTTGCTAGAAACTTTTCAACAACCATAGTAAAACTCTGATGTGCAGCCTTTCCCTTCGTGAATCCACCCTGTTCCTCCTCGATCCTATTTTCTGTTACTTATCTTGCTTTACAGTTTTGTACCCTTACCTGCACCTATCCTGGAATGTCAAGTAACTAATCTTTCCATTGTGTCCCACATTCTTGTTTACCATTCGCTTCCTAACATATTAGTACAACAGTGGCCTTAATCCAAGCACCCTCCTATTGCACCACCTGACATACATTTAACATTATGTGTACTATTACCTCAACATACCCACAATTATTCCATCTAACAGAGGAGCCTCTTCCCTCTTTAATCAATGCATAGTTTCTCTAATTTCTTCCTTTCTATCCCCAACCCTAAAACACAGTTGATGCTAGGTTGATTGCACAACATAGGACTGGGCAATGAGTTGGCACATCCTAATGCCTATAATGTTTTGAAGGATGAAATAAGTCGCTTAACTTCAGTCCTTAACTTAACTTGGGAGGGAGCTGGTCGGCCGAGCGGACAGCACGCTGGACTTGTGATCCTGTGGTCCCGGGTTCGATCCCGGGCGCCGGCGAGAAACAACGGGCAGAGTTTCTTTCACCCTATGCCCCCGTTACCTAGCAGTAAAATAGGTACCTGGGTGTTAGTCAGCTGTCACGGGCTGCTTCCTGGGGGTGGAGGCCTGGTCGAGGACCGGGCCGCGAGGACACTAAAGCCCCGAAATCATCTCACGATAACTCAGGACAACCTCAAGAAGTCCCCTGCCTACTTAACTGACAAGGCAGTTATCAGGAAGACTGTGTGGGATCTCACCTTTTAGATAGAGAACATCAGTGTCAGGATCATCCTCCTTTGACACAGCCACAACATAATACTCTAGAGAGTCCAGATTGTACTGTTCCCCCATTATGGGTACTAGCTCGTGTGTGAGGCCTGCACTATAGATGTCCCCTGCCTCAAATACAGCCACATCTGCTTCCCTGGAGGAATATAACAAAAATATTATTTTTGGACTTTACATTTTATATAAATTTGAATTATAAAAAGAGTTATTTATCAATAAACTACAACAAATTAAAACATACAACATAACATTGATACACATTTGTCTCACTAATTCATTGTAAATATTTACTATCTTATGCTATTATTATCCATGTGTGGACCTATTGGTGGGTACAAATAGGAGCTGCATTGTATGGGGCCAATAGGCCTTCTGCAGTTCTTATGCAGCTCATATTTGAATCCACCTAATTCCCATTCATTTTTCATTGTACCTCACCTCATTTCACCTTTCTCTCCTGCCTATATTTGTCCAATACTTGACCTGTAAATCATTCCTTCTGAAAATGTACTAATATACGAAAGTACTTAAGGAATTCCTGTTTCAATTCTTCCTCCGTGGTCCGACACTCACATTTTTCCTCACGTGTTAATTTTCGTGATTTATACACACAACATAACTAATATATATACTGTACAGTATTTTACAGAATATTTCAGAACAACTTTAATAAATAAAGCTTACTCCCAGGTTTATACACAGATTAATCTTCATGGACTGGTTAACATAAGGTATAAAATGATACTCATTAAAACACCCTGTATAGTTAACAATCACGAACAAAATAATAAATGAAACTGCAGGACTATGGGTCCATACAAGGTCCTCCAACTACCAACCAAAACTAGTCAAACCTTATGACTCCACTACAGCTAAACCATGGCACACAGAGGATATATTTCATAATAAATATATTTCCAAGATGCTTTTTAAAAATTTCAAGTTTTTTTTTTACATGCATGGGAACAGCAAGTACATAATATTAGCGTGTGGTTTGAGGGCTAATGCAAAAATATATTTTTTTCACGTTTAGAAGTTTTTGTGGAGAAGCCTGAAACTGCCACATTCCCTGCCTTACCCTAACCCCCTGCTTTAATTAACCTCATTTCCAATTTATTTATCAGGTACCGACTGATAGTTAATTGGGGTCATACTATACAGTATGTTCATTCTGGTATGTGTGTAATTAAGTATAAACAGGTATAAATAGCTAGGAGACTGGATATAAAGAGCTGGATCACACTCCCCCATAGTTACTGATAGGTAAGCACCCTACTGCTTCATTTCTGCCTAAATCCACAAACAAAATTTGTACATCATCCCTAGACTATGTGCTTTGAAAGCCTCTCTTTGAAATTGTTTATATAGAGTTGCATTATCCATGTGTTGAAGTTTCCTTCCTTCCTCCCTTCTCAATGCCATGTAGTGGTTTTTGGTTTACTTTTACAGTATTTCTGTTGCATTTGCAAGTTAGGTCTCTTCCTATATTGGTTAAATGTCTATTTTTAATCTCTGCAATTTCTGTTGTATCAGTCCTGTTTTTTATTCCTGTTACTTTTTTATTAAAAAAGATTGGGTGACCCCCTTGAACCACCAAAAGGAAGCCTGTGAGTGTCAGTGTGCACTTAAACAGAAACTGGAGTCTCACTGCTCAAGTACACACAAAAGCAAGAATGTAAATACTGTACATATACTGTACTCCTTCACCCTTCTACTGTACTGTACCTGTTGATACCTGGTTGATACCTGGTTGATGGGGTTCTGGGAGTTCTTCTACTCCCCAAGCCCGGCCCGAGGCCAGGCTTGACTTGTGAGAGTTTGGTCCACTAGGCTGTTGCTTGGAGCGGCCCGCAGGCCCACATACCCACCACAGCCCGGCTGGTCCGGAACTCCTTGGAGGAATAAATCTAGTTTCCTCTTGAAGATGTCCACGGTTGTTCCGGCAATATGTTCCGGCCTGTAATTCTATATCTATCGGACATATCCTGCTCCTGTGAATGCTTCCAAGTACTGTACCTAAATTTATTTTAAACTACACAGCTTACCGTTTCTTAATAGCAGCCATGCAGTCAAAGTTGGAGTCTCCTTTGAGGCATTGCATCTTAGGCTGGAGCAGTTGAGCGTGCAAAGCAGTCTGTATGATAAATTCTTAATGAAACCAAATCAAACAAATTACATTGACATCATGCACTAAAAAACTCCTAATATGGAGCATTGCACTTAGTTCTGTTGCACATCAAAATGCAATATATAGCCAACATAATACTTTTTCCCTACAAACAGGACAAACCAACAAGTCAAAAAGAATTCTGTAAAGATCACTCAACATAGCACAAACATTTCTTCCAAAATGTGCATGCACAATTGAACATTAAAAATTTTCATTACAAACAAGTACTTTATTAGTAATTATTAGTAAACTATATAAAATCTCGTATTAGCTAGGATAAGTGTAAAAACTTGTCATACATTTTCCATGCTCCATGTATAATGGGTAAAACTATTGGTAAACTTAGTATAAACATATAACAGAATTTTTAATATGGGCATGAAGAGAAATACCTTCTATCTTCTGTGTAGTCAATATTAATACTGTTCTGTAAAAATTTTACATAAACTCTAAATGCCTATTTAAACATATCATAATATTCCAATAACTAGTCTATAAATATTATTTATTAATCCTCAAGAGTCATCATATTAATAAGAAGCTCATTTAACATCCAAGGTTTCATGCAATTTTTATTAAATAATGTATTATTCATGTGAAATAGTTTTCTAAATAGTTGCATTAGCTACTCACCTGCATCTTGCGGCACTTGGAGAACTCGGCCTGAGAGGTCACACACAGAGTCATGGTAGAAACGGGACACGAGTGCACAGAATGAATGTGGCTGATGGTGTCCCCCATAAGATACTTTTCAAAGTTTTGATTACTGATGGCCAGCTCCACTAGCATCTCTGTGTCATCCTGCACACAAAAATTATAAAGCCATTCAAAATGCCGCTGCAATTTCTCTTTACAGTATTGTACAATAAGTTCAGCAAATATCATTGCAGAAACACTGTCTTAACATTTACAATTAAAGCTTTTTATTACTTTAGTATTAAACACTCGAGTTCCAGGGTTAGTTCGTTCATGAAAGTTTTCCCTTTCTCATGATTTGTGTAGCTGTTTATTGTAATACAATATTATATTTTGTACTAACGATACATTATGTACGATAACAGATAAAGGAAAAATATTAGAGTGTAGACATTGCATCTGAAAGTGAATCAGACAGTAGCTGTGATTATCAAGTTAATTCTAAAGGATTGAGCAATGAATTTGCAGTCGACACATAGCTTTTTGAAGCTGCTTCGGTTGTTCACCTATGATTATATATTATGTCTGTCATTTAGTGAATGCTATTATTGGTTGTGCACCAGCCAGATATCACAAGTAGAAAGGTCAATACCTTGACTTCAATTACAAGTAAAGAGCCAACACCTAGGTACTGGCACTGAGATCAGCTAGCATGAAAGTCCACCTAAACACGAACAAAACGTTAATCAATGTTCATCACAGTCAAACTAGGTGGGAATGATATAAAGAACAAAATACAGGACGGTTGGGATAGAAAGAAACGAGTGTGGGTACAGAAAGTGAAGAGCAGGGTGGGAATAGAAAGAGAAGAGAAGGATGGGAATGGGAAGAGAAGAGGAGGGTGAGGATAGAAATGAAAGATGTTGTTGGGTAGAGTGAGAGGGCGTTTACCGATCAGCGGTGTCTATGATGCACAAGATCTGGCTCTTTGAGACCCATCTTCTAGATATTGGTAACTGAAACCTTTAAATCACTTAATGTTCTAGTTGGGGATGGGGGTACCTAGGGAAGGGAAGAACGGCGATTGGGATGGAAAAGGGTGGTGGTAATAGAGAAGGGAATGGTAGGACCTATAGATAAAATGCAAACAAGGATAATATAAATGGGAATGTGGAAAAAAATGGAATACTGTACTGTAGTTTGGAGATAGAAAAATGGGATTGTTAAAATGGAGAATGTGGTGAAAGAGATGAGAGAGAAAAGAAGTCAAAAGAGAGAGAGAGCAAGGATGACAGATAGTGAGAGGTGTTAGCCAATCAGAAGAGGAGGAGGGCAGGGGGAAGAGAGAATCAAATTAAGTAAATGTGGAATTTGGGAAAGATCTGAAAATAGAGGCAAGAGTGGAAACTGAAATGAGAGATATGAAAAAAAACAGCATTGAAAGTAATGAAATGTCATTTTCTGGGCGAGACCCGGAGGCTCACTGGAGCTATACCAGGTTGATGTGTATGTACAGTATTAGACCATGGAAAGAGTCAATCGATGGAGTTCTTAAGTCTACTGGGGACCACGAACCAGAACCTGCCCCCCTCAGAGAGGCACGAGGAGCAATGGCTTATAGACCCCAATGTAGTTGGAAGCAGTCTGTGTCTGCCATCTACCAGGTCAGGCACCCAGAAAAGTAGGATTCCCAAAACAAACTACAGCTGGTTAAAAATTGCAAACCGAAAGCCGAACGAGCAGGCAGAAGTTCCCAATCAGAAAACAAGCAAACAAGCTTGACATCACCACAGTCGCTGTGCTGCTGTCTGCGCAGCTCCCCCCCTCCTGAGGAGGGGGAGCAATGAACCACCGGAAAGCAGTCCAAATGTAGCCGAATCATCGCTCAGCGAGCGACACAAACCCTCTGAAGCGAAAACTACACTGCCACAAACTCCCACCATGTGCTGCGAGTCCGCCGCAAGGACGGGCCCCACCGATCCTGGCCAGCCTGGTGAGCACTGGTCACAAAGCCCCAGCCGAAAGACGACATGTCCGTGAACACATCGAGGCGACTAACGCCCCCATATTCGGGTTCCCCAAAATCAAAGCAGGGCAGCCTCGGGGCATCCAGAATGGCAACCAACCTAGCACGTTGCAGCAACCTAAACTTTGCATGCAATGCTGAAGCTGCCTACACCCCGAATATCAATAGCAGTGGACTGGGTGAACTGGAGTACAAGCAAGGAATACAACTCGCAGGACTCTGGGTCAAAATTGTCATTGATGCAACAGGCAGCATGGTGGAGGCAAAGACTGTTATTGTCACCCTAAGACAAGCGGACTGAGTAACCTTCAAACTCGAGTGGAGGTGAGATGGGACTCAGAGGACGCATCCATTGGACCAATGAGCCATAATGGGGGTTTCCAGGGCCCTTAGGCTGACTGTTAAGGGAATCCCAGGCAAGGTACATGTACTGCTAATCGGTTATCCCAGAACTACCAAACAAACAAAATGCTGAACCCCCTGTGACATGTGCAATCACGGGGACCTAGTAAACAACCACCCAAATAATACAAGTGGTCCTACAGCCACACAAGGCAGACTCCCACCAGGCATAACAAAAGAAAATAAACACCCCGCAAAAGCACAATGTCTCCAGGAGGAACAGAACTGGCTGCTATGCATATTAAAAGACAGCTGCACACTACCTTGCCCCCCCCCCCCTGCCAGCGACGATATTACCTCCTACCCAAGGCCAAACAGTGGTAGGAAAAACCCCAGCTGACCCCAAGGGCAGGCAATCACCAAGCAGCAAAAGAACCCTGCAGAGGCAGTCCCCCAACAGTTTATGGAAGATAACTCATAACTGCAAGGGCAGTACTTACAAGGCACTTAGGGAAGGTGACCCATAACTGCAAGGGCAGTACTTACAGGGCACTTAGGGAAGGTGACCCATGACTGCAAGGGCAGTACTTACAGGGCACTTAGGGAAGGTGACCCAAGGTGCATGCAGCTCCAGTACTTCTGGAATTACTCCTGGATCGCACACCACCACACCGCAGCACAACACCACAAGGCACAGCACTGATCAAGGCTTGGAACCAGTGTCAATCGACCACCACCCAACACAATAGTTTCAGAACTGGGGTTGGGTAGCTGGCACGGGAGGTCTGGGGGGGCACCCCTTCCCCCTCCTGGGAAGGGGGGAGCTGCGCAGATACAGAGCACCACTTGGTTCCGAACCCCTTGGGGACGAGACCCGTCGGTTAACATGTAAGTTCGTATACGAGAAATAGAGGGGAAAAAATAAACTAGAAATGTAAAAACAAATTTTTCCGAAAAATGTATGAAAAAACTCTAGGGAAAAAAATCGACAGGTTCATAGCGTAAATGCGACCGTATTTTGTTTGTACTCACCAATAAGTAAAGTCCTGATCCGCTTTATAAAAGTCCTTAATTGTTCCTAACTGATTATTAAGACGTCTGGCAAACATCCTCTGGATGTTCCTGTCAGCCTGCAGGAACATCCTGCCAGCCAGCCTGCCTGCCTGCCAGCCTGCCTGCCTGCCAGCCTGCCTGCCAGCCTGCCTGCCAGCCTGCCTGGCAGCCTGCAGGAACATCCTGCCAGCTTGCCTGCCAGCCTGCCTGCCAGCTTGCCTGCCAGCCTGCCTGCCAGCTTGCCTGCCAGCTTGCCTGCCAGCCTGCCTGCCAGCTTGCCTGCCAGCTTGCCTGCCAGCTTGCCTGCCAGCCTGCCTGCCAGCTTGCCTGCCAGCCTGCCTGCCAGCTTGCCTGCCAGCTTGCCTGCCAGCCTGCAGGCACATCCTGCCAAAATATATGATGTACTGTACATTTAAGAAACAAATCTGGGTCACAGGTCTGTGGAGTGTGGCTAGGCTTACGGAGTCAGCCGGTCCCTCCCCACCACCGACACACCTCCCCCACCACCCACCCCAAACCCATACACACACACACACACTCTCAAAGGTCACGTGATTCACTGTTCACTTCAACACCCATATATCGCTTCCTGCCTGCCTCCTTCCCAGCCTGCCTGCCTCCCTCCTTCCCAGCCTGCCTGCCTGCCTGCCTGCCTCCCTCCTTCCCAGCCTGCCTGCCTCCCTCCTTCCCAGCCTGCCTGCCTGCCTGCCTGCCTCCCTCCTTCCCAGCCTGCCTGCCTGCCTGCCTGCCTGCCTGCCTCCTTCCCAGCCTGCCTGCCTCCTTCCCAGCCTGCCTGCCTGCCTGCCTCCTCCCAGCCTGCCTGCCTCCCTCCTTCCCAGCCTGCCTGCCTCCCTCCTTCCCAGCCTGCCTGCCTGCCTGCCTGCCTGCCTCCCTCCTTCCCAGCCTGCCTGCCTGCCTGCCTGCCTCCTTCCCAGCCTGCCTGCCTGCCTCCTTCCCAGCCTGCCTGCCTGCCTGCCTCCCTCCCTCCCTGCCATCATGCTAACGGTAGTGTGTGTTAGGCTTATCTTCGGGAATGAGCCGGTCTCGCCCCCACCACCCCCACCACCGACAAACCACCCGCCCCTACATCCCATACTCTCAAGGTCACGCGGTTCAACCGCGTGACTACCACTCACTCCCTGCCTGCCAGCTAGCCTGCCTGTGCCTGCCAGCCTTCCTTTCCCTCCCTAATTCTCACTACTTCCGTCCCTTCCTGCCTACCTCCTAGCATCTCTCCCTACCTCCCCCTCCCTCTTAGCATCTCTCCCTACCTCCTAACATCTCTCCCTACCTCCCCCTCCCTCCTAGCATCTCTCTCCCTCCCTTTCTGACTAATTCTCCCCCTCTCTCACTGATTCTCCCCCCCTCTCTCATACTGCCTCCCACCTAAGCTCTCCCATCCATCCACCCACCGGTCAGCCATCACTGACGCAATGTGTGCATTTGGAGCCAACATGGTGCACAGATGTTTCTTGATTGTGCAGATATGTAAAACAAAAGCACAGAATGAACATTCCAGCCTTATGGCAATTCAAAATAATAGGAATAATAGGCCGTGATCTGTGAAGTCACAGTGGGCAAACTGGACCATCTCCCACCCACCACCACAAGCCAGCGTGACGCTTGGCGGACCCCTTCCTACCCGAACTTTGTTCGGGTAGCATGACTGCCCAACCCCAATCGGGAAACTGGAAGTTTCGGATAACTAAAGTTCGGAAACCAAGTGGTGCTCTGTAGCGGCATGGTGGCTGTGGTGACATTATACTTGTTTGCTTGTTTTCCGATTGGGGACTTCTGCCTGCTCGTTCGGCTTTTTGTTTGCAATTTTTAACCAGCTGGAGTTTGTTTTGGGATTCCTACTTATCTGGGTGCCTGACCTGGTAGATGGCAGACAGACTGCTTCCAACTACACGAGGGTGTCTATAGGCCATTGCTCCTCGTGCCTCTCTGAGGAGGCGGGTTCTGGCTCGTGGTCCCCGGTAGGGCAAGAACTCCATCAATTGACTGTTGCTACTGTCTAATATACATATACTAAATATACATATAATATATAATATATAATATATAATATTATATATTATATATATAATACTGGCTAATATAATATATAATATATAAATATACATATAATATACATGATATGTATACACATCAGCCCAGTATAGCTCCGAGGAGCCGAAGGGGTTCTCCACAGAAAATACATAAACATTTTAAATAGAAGTACAGTAGTAGTAAATGTGGATATGAGAAGAAACGAGAAAAGAATGCAATAAAAAAATAAGTAAATATAGGAGAAAAGGGAAAGGTTGATTTTGCAATTATTCACCTTCCACCAACTCTAATTACCTAAAGAGATTTACATAAAAAATGACTAAGAACTTACTGACAACAGCAAATCATACGAGGTGCCATATTTTGGAGAAGACTCAAACAGATAGAATTCATTTGGATCTTCTGGCTTCTTTCCATAGTGGGTGGCTAGTAACTGAAAATCATCGATTAATTTAGATCAAAGTGAATACAGTACCGAGTTATATAAAATCAACTACTGTAGTAACTCTTAGGTAGATGATGAGTCACAATAACATGGCTGAAGATAGGATGACCAAACCACACACCAGATGAAGAAATGATGATGTTTCGGTCCGTCCTGGACCAAATAGGACGATACGACTTGATAATGATCCAGGAGGGACCAAGTGTCATCGTTTCTTGATCTTCTGGTGTGTGGTTTGGTCATCATAGTAACTCTTATACAGTACATTTACCTAAAACAGCTGATACATCAAACACTCCCCATACATATTCATTACAAATTACAAGTCCTATACATGCATAGTTACTAAAGAGTTGAAAGTTACCAATGTTCTGGCAGATTAGCATACACTAAACCAATGCTAATTACATCAGAACAAAAATCTAAATAATATAGTGAGAAAAATAGTATCAAGCTGTAACAAAACAAAACAAAATTTAAAATTAAACAGGCTGAAAATTCAACTTTTAATCTCCAGGAAGGATTATTGTTTCTTTTCCATGACAAAAGGCATAAAATGCAAATTGAAACTTTAAAATATTATGGTACTACAGTGTAGACGATGAGTCACAATACTGTGGCTGAAGATATGATGACCAAACCACACATCAGAAGACGGAGAACGACATGTTTCAGTTCGTCCTGGGCCATTATCAGGTCATGTGTGAGACGAATCGCACACAACTTGATAATGGTTCAGTGCGGACCAAAACATCATCATTTCTCCATCTTCTGATGTGTGGTTTGGTCATCATGGTGCTACAGTACCTTACTGGAAAACATAGGGGGTAGTACCTTACTGGAAAACATAGGGGGTAGTACCTTACTGGAAAACATAGGGGGTAGTACCTTACTGGAAAACATAGGGGGTAGTACCTTACTGGAAAACATACGGGGTAGACAAAATGGTATGCAACTATAACAGGTATATTTTGATCATACCCAATCAGGTGATAACATGAGATGCCATATTTCAGAATACACAAAACGTGGTATAATGACTACAAAGAGTACAATTATGAGTAGAGGGAATATGAGTACAAGGAGTATAATCTACCACTACAGAAGAAAATAGTATGAGCTGAGTCTACAACTTCAGAATTAGATATGATACTCAGAAATAGGTGATTGTAGTACTTGCTTAAGATACTTGAAAGTAGAAGCAGGTCCAAGACCCACAATTCCTGATAACTAAGAACTAGTCACACATTCTTTCTTCTTGAAACAAAATACAATGGTTTTCTCAATTCTTATTCAGCAGGAGCCAGGAACCTGATCTGCTTTGCCACACTTGAGCACATTACGAGCCACAATAATGATATTAGATAGAATATCAAGTAAAAACATAACACATCAAAACAAATTTAAAGTTATGCACTGTAAATATAAAACACACATTTATGATTTATAACATTTATTTTAAATGAAAACATTTCTGCATTTCTTCTAAATAAGGTGGAACATACCTTAAGAAAGTCCTGAAGCAAACCTCGCTGCTCTATACTCTTGGCAGAAGTAGTGACAATTGCACTGGAGGGCACTGATCCCCAATTACATTGCTCATATTCGGTGATGGGACGACGGGTGCCATCTTTACACAGGAGCTCAAACTCGTCTTCTCTGTAGCAAGAATATAACTCAAATTAACCTTATTTATAACCAATTCCCATTTAATATCTCTAAACATATGAGAAATATATGTTACACAAAAGAGAAAGCAAGAAGCTCCCATGTATGAAATAGAAATGACAAAAGAGCTTCCCCTTCCAGACAGTGCTATCCTTATATGCATCTCAAGCCTGTAACATTCTTGGAAGCCTTCAAGAGATCTCTCTTTATGTCTACTTCCAAAATGCTACCTATCTGCTCATCACTGTAACAAGTCAAGCACATTAGAACACTGCTAGTGACAAGAAGGAAAATGTATTATTAAATAGCATTCCTGACAAATGTATGAGTAATATCACACAAACTGTAAAGTACACTGAAGCAGCCACAGTAAAGCCTCATTTTAAAAATAACTCAAGATGAGGTCTATTGCAAAAGGGAGACTTTTTGCTATACAGTGGTACCTCAGCTTACGAATTTAATACTTTGGTGAAACTGGCCGTACACTGAATGACAGACTTAAAGAACACAAGAGAAGTTTTAAGTCTGCAGACACTAACAATGCTCTCTTCTGTCATGTGAGGGATTCCAATCATCCTATTGATTGGTCTTCCTCCAAAATAATCTTTCCTGCCTCTACTCTACATAGACGCCGTCTTGTTGAATCGGCTCTAATACACAATGTACCCAACATGAACTTGAGTCTTGGCTTTGTTGCTGTGGACTCTTCCCTTTCACAGTATATACTTAAATGCTCTAATCTTTCTAACAAACGTGACCTAACATAGCTTACCCTTCCATTTATCTTTCTTTCTCTTTCCTTTTCTTTCTCTCTTCTCTCTTTTCTGTTCTTTGTTTTCTTTACATTCCCTTACTATCCTCTTCTTATTCCTATTACTATCTCCTTCTCATTCGGTGGTTATAATAGAAGCTGCCTCGTATGGGCCAAGAGGCCCTCTGCAGTTCCTACTACTATCTTCTCTACTACACTATGCTCCTCACCTCTCTCTAACCTATTTATTGCCTGCATATACTTCCTCATCACAATCGACTCGAGAATGGTCCAGAACGGACCGAAACGTCGTTGTCCCTTCACCTTCTAGTGTATGGTCTGGTCAAATTACTTTAGCCACATTATTGTGACTCATCGCCTGCCCATAGAGAATTATTTTCCCTTCGTTGTAACACTTGTCTGTAGTGAGGCATCACATTGTCATTAAATAGTTAATGCAATGGCCTATTACAGCTTGCTCTGGGTGAGTCGTTTCAACAAAAGTTTGCATTTCTTCCAACAGCCTACACCACTTCCTAATTGTTGAGGAAGGGACATTCTCTACTGCCTCCTCTTCCCCTCAAGACATTTCCTCGGTTGCCTTTTGTTGCAGCTCCTTGTGGTCATTCTCATGTGTTTTCTTAGCTTGAACCTTACCACTGGCTTTCTTGGGACCCATGGCGAGATATATAATAAAAAAATTATGTTCAAATAGCCAAAAATCCGAAAAAACTAATTCTTTACAAAGAATTTAGGTACGATTGTCATTACGCGGGAGGCACTGGTAAACTGAGGCACGATCACTGTGCCGCCAGGTCAGCCATACGTGTATCAACAAACTCGTTTCCAGAGGTAAAGTTCATAACCCGATTCAAATTTTCCAAAGAAATTGGACTCGTAACACGAAAAGTTCGTAAATAGGGGCATTCAGTAGCCGAGGTGTCACTGTACGTACTGTACTAATATCCTTTTCCCTGTGCATATCTAATGCAATGTTGTTATAAGATAATTTATAAGGAAAATTAAAAATGTTTTTAGAACAGTACTGCCTATTTCTGGGATGCTGGTTAATGCTTGATAAGGCATGAAAGTTTTCTGAATTTCCTAACAAAGGTTTCTTTACCATAAACTGAATATTCAGTTTATTCAGGCCATAGCAAGTTTTTTTGTATTCACCAAAAGAATAGTCTAAGTGTACATAACAGGACTCATCATTGAAATTAATTTGTAGTCCTCCAACAACATTGACATGTCCATGCTTGATCCTTATGGATTTTCTCCCTCTGGTTAAATGGAGACGGCACTAAAGGTACCACATTTGAAGGAGGCACCATTTTATACACTAGTAATCATCATTATACAAATCTCTCTCCATTCAGCCATTTCCCTGAAAAGAACACCAGAATATGTGGAATAGTGAGGGATGGAATGACAAATGCTGTTAACTCGGTAAAGATACAAAACAAACTAATTAAAGTAAAAGTACAAGAGATTATAAACTTACGTTTTTGTGATCCCTCTTGCTGCCAGTGCTCTCCTGATGGTAGTGTGCTTGACAAAAGCTATGTCTCCTCTATCAAGCAAGCAATTGAAAGCACCTTGGTAACCAGAATAAATGTCCCGACTCGTGCAGTGCTGCCCTGGAAGGTCACTGCCACAAGCACTACACAGAATTTGATTGTTGTCACCTAAGGAGGAAGGATACAATAAAACAAAATAAATATTCTAGGTCAATCTTTTTCCAGATGTAAAACACTGTTAATGCCACACTGTGGCAGTGATGTGGTGGAGGCTGACTCCATACACAGTTTCAAATGTAGACATGATAGAGCCCAGTAGGCTCACGAATCTATACGACAGTTGAGAGGCGGGACCAAAAAGCCAGAGTTCAACTCCCGCAAGCACAATTAGGAGAGTACTTGAAAAAAAAAATCCTGTTTGGTGCTATCTTCAATGACATGCTTAAAGTCAAGTACTCAATGGTTTGATCTTGCTTTTTAGTTTCTTGGTGTGGCAAAGTATTACAAAAGTTTATGAATGAGCACAAAAAAATGTACAAAAAACTGACAAGAGTTAAAGCACTTTTTTTAACAGATTACCGAGCTGCTCTTTAGGTCAAGATATGTTGAGTCCATAGGAAAGAATCAGACACATTCAGAAAGAATAACATTCTGGCACAAGTACCACAGTGAACTAGGGTGCCATAGGAAAAGGTTGGATGGATTGCACTTTCCTGAAGTGCCAATAAACCTTTGACATGGTTCCCCACACAATGTGAATACACAAAATCTAAGTTGGAAAAGCAGACTGGGTTAACTGGGAAGACAGTGGACTGAATTAAAGAGTATCTGATAAATATGAAAGTGTGTTGTAATGAGAGAGGAAGAGTCAGGGTGGAGAGAAGTGGTAAGTAGTGTCATGCAGGGTTTGGTACTTGGGCCCATTCTATTTCTGGGAGAGATGAGCCTTGGATCAAGAAACATGGAAGACAGGGTTGATAAACAAGATGTCAACCCACAATGCACAAGGAGCTTACAATTAATGCCACACCCCAATCACAGGACATAATGCACCTCTAGCCAGATAAACCAGACCTTTTTAACTAAAGGACTACTCTAGTAGGGAGACATCTTATTCTTATCATAAAATGAAGGAAAAGGTTGGAGCAGCAGAAAATAAACCTATGCTCAAATGAACAAAAATTATACTTCCAGAGAAGAGGACAACACTCCCCCAACCCCTACAGCCAGAAGCAAAAGCCACGAAGAAAGCAGTTTTCAAGAACCGGATTCTCAACCGAGGGAGAAACCTAAAAGTGAGAAAACAAAAAACAAAATCTTATTTAGTGACCACGAAGGCTTCAGAGGGTTGTGAGTGAGCCAGGAAAAAGAATGTCACAGACAACTGGAAAGGGAGACAAAGAAACATCAACTGCAAAAACTATAGAGGCTCCACCAAGGTTGAACAATATGAGGTGACAGAATTAGGCATCAACTGGCAATCCAAGAAGAGCTAGGAAATGAAAGTGCATCACAACATCAGCTGACAAAGATGGCATATGCCAATGGCTTGCTAAGCCACCTCATACTGCAGCAGTAAACCATCCATCAGCTCCTGCAAACACTCGGCTCAAATCTGTTTAGGAGCTCGCAAAAGAAGTTGGAACTCTGAAAAACCTTATTCTCCTCATAAAGCAACTGGCAATCAGTGGCCACACAAACAAGCTCAATCAAGGGTCAGAAGCCAAAACCACAAAGAGCAACCCCAAAAGTTGACCAGACTGACAAGCCACTGCATAAGAAGACAGCTTAGCAAAAACAGCATTACTCAAGAAGATTGCTAAGCCAAAAACAGCAATTAATAAACAGCAGACACCCAAGGGTGAAAGGACTCTTTAACCCAGACATGTCAAACTGAGGGTCCCCCGATTGGCATATGGGTCACATTTGTGTTGTCATGAGGGCCACACACCACAACTAATAGAAGTCATTTAATAAAAACATTATTGCAGAATATTTTTACTACTTAAACTTAGAAACATACAATGCACATACAAATGGTTCAGCAGCTAGCAACATTCATGAATGCAAAGTAATAAAGTACTGGTAATTCAACAAAAGCGTTGAATGTAATGAAACAACATTTTCTGGGAGAGTCTGGGAGGTTCCCCGGAGCTATCCAGGCTGATAGGGATAGTCCTAACTTTTAGCTTCAGTCGATGCGGGTGGAGTTCTAGGCCTACGGGGGACCACGGCCAGAATCTTTACCCTTCAGAGAGGCACGAGTAGCAATGGCCAATTGAAACACACGTGATTTTGAAGCATTCTATATCTGCCATCGACCGGGACAGGTACCCAGAAAGGTAAGCTCCTCAAAAAAACCCCTATCTGGTAAAACCAATGAAAATAACTTAACAAATGAACAGAACTCCCCAAGGGAAAACGAGCAAACAAGCATGACGTCACACGAGCCGCGCCGCATGTCTGCGCAGCTCCACCCCTCCCCATGAGAGGGAAGGGGGAGCCCCAGACCCGTGCCGGCGATCCACACCTTCAGTTCTGAGGCTGAATATCAAAATACACGAAAACCATTGACTGGGGGGAGGGAGGGTTGCCGGGGAGCCTCCGGAACTCATCCAGAAAATGGTGTTTCATTACATTCAACGCTGATTTTCTGGGGGGAGCCCCTACGGCTCCCCGTAGCTACTTCACCAAAGACTAAAAAGAAGAAAGGGGACTTACCCGGGAGGCGGTTGGTGCTCCACACCTCAACTCAAAGTCTAGACAGGCGGCACCCACCAATCCAAGCAACACAGGCCCGACTAGGCCCAGGAACGTGCACAAGGTAGAGTGCAGCCAGGACCCTGTTTGACCGCCAAATCCACGTGCCCAAATGTCAGCCCCAAGACGTTCCCAAAAATGGCAGCAGGAGCAGCAAACTTACAAACGTCATGGGCACAGGGATAGACCGCAGGCTGGCTAGACTGAATAACCTTGCGAACGACCCGAGAGACCCATACCCGCAAACAGGGAAGAAGGGAAGCCGGATCAACCCAAAGCGCGTACCCGGACACAGAAGCCGTGGCGCGCAAATAACGGCGGGGGGCCGCAACACGGACACAAAACATGATGCACCCCCGGCCTGACCAAACAAGCATCAACAACCCAAGGACCTCTCCGGAAAGCAGCAGTCTCGTTTTTCGCCAGAAAAGAAGGAGACGGCTGCAGATGAACACCCTATCTCCACGACCAAAATAGCAGAAACCCCTGTGCCGGAGGAGAGCATGAAGCTCCCTGACCCAACCCCCAGAAGCCAATGCCAACAGGAAAATGCCTTCGAAAAACAATCCTGAACCGAAGGGGCCACAACAAACTGAGGGGGTCGAGAAAGGAGAGCACTCTGTCCAAAGACCAGGACAGCTCAGGCGGCGCATGATCAGGACGGAAGTGAAACAATGCACGCGAGAGCTTGCGAAACGGCACAGAAGTAACATCTATACCAAAAGCAAGCTGAAGCGGCTCAGCGCCACACGATATGAGGTGACAGTATTCGGCAGAAGATAACAGACCTGGAACAACCACAAGAGAAAGGACACCACCACCCAAACCAAAAGCGAAGTACAACAACAGAGTTAAAAAAGAAACGAAATGACCACCAGGAAACTTCATACTGCCGCCGAGACGAAGCCCGCAGGTGGGACACCATCAATGAAGCCACCTGATCACCAAACAACTGGCGATAAACTCGAGTCAAAAATACCAAAAGCAAAGACTCGAGAAGAGTGAACCAGGCTCATAACGGACCAGGCCAATCTTCTGAAAGAGGTGGAGCTGGGGAGAACACCCAGGTTGGGACAACGAACAAGCAACGACTTGAAACCAAGGCTGGCAAGAAACCAGAAGGAACGCCTGCCAGGGAACCAGGAACCCAAACCCAGAGATCCGGGAAAGAACCAACCTAAGCGAGCAGATATGCCCCGTCCGGTAGGAACTCCCCTAGGACCCCAAAAAGACCAACAAGGCCAAGAACGGATGACAACGAAAAGCCGCCGCTTGCCGAAGAGCCAAACCATAGACTCTGCATACAGCAAGGTCAGTATGGCGACAACAAAAAGTCAGGGCCCAGGCAGAGGCCAAAGAGGAAGCGAGCACCACGAGCCGACACGCGAGAGACAAAGCGAAAAACAGCAACACTGCAACCCACAGGAGCAGTACCACCAGCACCAGCAGGGCAGACTGACACACTCGAAGCAGAATAACAGGAGAACTACCCGGGATGGGTACCACACTGTCCGGCAAAGGAACACAAAGAAAAGGCTGTAGCCAAGGCCAAAATCCTAGCTCCCCGTCCCAACAAAAAGGAACAGTAGGGGGCAGGAGTGGGTGAGTGGAACTGAACCTGTACACAGTCCAACCTAGCACCAACACAAGTAGAACCAATAAGCACATAGTAAGACACACAATGTGCAGTACAGAGGTAGGAAAAGCAAGGAAAGCAGAATGTACACAATCAAGTAAATATATACACACACTCCAATGTATATATTAGAGTGCAGCAAGGCATTGAACAACGGCCAAGAAAGGAGGGACCAGAAGCAATGACTGAGTCCAAGAATGAGTGTCCAGAGCAATAACTGAGGCAACAAACGAGTGTCCAGCAAGGAAGGAGTATCCAGAAGCAAAGACTGAGTTAAGAAAGTAGATTCCATCTGATGTCCCATGGAACCCTTCCCCTCAATCAGGCTGTGGCCCTAACCTAACAGCCCAAAGAGCGGTACTTACAGGGCACTCAGGGAAGGTGACGCTAAGCACATGCAACCCGAGTACCTGTAAATATTACTCCCAGCTCTCACACCACCTAAGAGAAGTACTGAACCCAGGCTCAGCACAAATAAGAATCTGGAGCTGGAGCCACAGTGACTAAGCCTAATCCCATCAACCGAGGAACTGAAGGAGTGGATCGCCGGTGCGAGGGTCTGGGGCTCCTCTTCCCCCTCCGGGGAGGAGGAAGCTGCGCAGACATGCGGCGCGGCTTGTGTGACGTCATGCTTGTTTGCTCGTTTTTCCTTGGGGGAGTCTGTCCATTTGTTAAGTTATTTTCCTTGGTTTTACCAGAATAGGGGTTTGTTTTGAGGAGCTTACCTTTCTGGGTGCCTGTCCGGTCGATGGCAGATATAGAATGCTCCAAAACACATGTGCATTTCCATAGGCATTGCTCCTCGTGCCTCTCTGAGGGGACCAGGTTCTGGCCGTGGTCCACGGTAGGTCTAAAACTCCACCCACATCGACTGATGCCAAAAGTTAGGACTACCCTATCTGCCTGGATAGCTCGGGGAGCCGTAGGGGCTTCCCCCCAGAAAAACAAACAAATTTTAAACAGCAACATAGACTTATATGCAATAGCAACAAATACATTGTACAAAAATGACAACAGTTCAAATTGAACATTGATTTACAACTATTCGATCATCTTTAGTGTTTTGTTCCGAGGTTTGACACCTTTTAATGACAATTTTTGCTATGTCTGGCTGAAATGTCTGTGCAGTTCCCCTTTGATGAAAAATGACAAGTGTGATCAGTCAGCCTTGTTCTCTGATAAATTTTTGTCGATTTCATGAAGGAAAAATAATGATTCACACACATAGGTAGAACCGAACATTGCCAAATAGCATAATCTTTGATGCAAACTTACTGAAGTTTTAAACTTTTCAGGAATGTATGAAAAGAAGCCAGGTATCCCCCACTTCACGATACTTTGTAGAATGTAGAATCCGACTGCATTTCTTACGAATCTCTGAGTGTAGAATCCGACTGCATTTCTAATACTAGTTCTATCTGCAGGCTTTCTTCTGCCTTGGTAACATCAAAGGTGAATGGTGCTGAGAATAATGCAAAGTAGTGTTCAAAAGATGAGAAATCACAGAATCTTTCCCGAAATTCCTTTGACAACAATTCGAGGTGTCTGTCATAACTTAGCAACAGACTAAGTACAGACTCAGTACTGGCAGTGTTTTTCAGCTCTTTGCACTTAGCAAAATGAACTAAATTTTCATTTGACAACTGTGACTTCAAGCTTAATTTGCACATGAAGCACTTGATAATGTATCATACAACTGAGTGATGAGTTGTGTTTTTACCTGTAATTTCAAATTAAAATCAGTAATTGTGCAATATGTGCACTGCAAAAGCCAGAACCTCTTTAACCTCTTGGATTAAGTTAATCCAAGAGGCAAAGTGACAAAGGCAGCAGGAGAGCTATTCAAGGTTAAAAAAAATTAAAAGATACATTGAGAAAACTTCACAGGGCAGCATCATACAAGGAGGTAGTGAGGAAGCTACAACAGACTGCTCAAACACACACATCTGACAAAACTATCTCCAATGTATGAGGAATACTGACCAACCCACAGACAACTGGCAGGCCATCCATAGAGGAAGTATCGTGCTTGAACAAATACGAAACTCCTGACTTAACCATTTGGTGAGGAAAGGTGTATGCAGCAATGGACAACATCAATCACTGAACCCCACAGAAAACATAACTTTCGGGTGGGCAAGGAAGACATGACAGGTGCCAGGAAAGAGAACTTTGACACAGCTGAATTTCTTACCCAGAATTTCATAAATGAACAAATTCAAAAATTTTTGTACACCAACCTGGCTACTCCTACTGTTTTCATCACTTACCTGCATACTCCAGCAGTTTTCCCTGATTATTCATGCCATTTACCTTTGCATTTTCATCCTTTACCTGCTTCCGGCATTTATTCGCACATAATGAACACAAATTCATTCAGATTACTCAAAGGTTCGAGCAACTGTTATTTGGATTACTAAGCTCTTATAATACAGGGCCAACATGAAATGGAAAAGGAAAAAAAA